>CM024755.1:26099934-26699934 GCA_014218235.1 Colocasia esculenta | reverse complement strand
GTCAATTTGGCCCTTCAGCCAGAACTTAAAACATGCAAAAACTATGCTTAATGTTTACATATACATACATGCCATATATATACTATCATGTACTCACTACCACCATGCAATTCATACACTATTTACAACTAATTATACACATGCACACATAAGTATAACTAGTTAATACATACGTAGATATGTACATTCTATGCATACACAAGCATGAATTATTTACACGTAATAAAGTAATACAACAAAATTTGAGGGCCTTACACCCTCTCCCCCTTAAAGAAACTTCGTCCTCGAAGTTTAAACAAAACTACTCAAACAAACGGGGATACTTCTTCTTCATCGCATCCTCAAGCTCCCAAGTAGCCTCCTCTCGCGAGAAGTTCCGCCATAGAACTTTCACCGACGCAATACCCTTGTTCCGGAGATGCTGAACCTTCCGGTCAAGAATAGCTACTGGTTGCTCCACATACGACAAATCTGGCTGAATCTCCACTGGCTCATGACTAATCACATGAGATGGATCTCGGACATACTTCTGAGCATAGAAACGTGGAAAACGGGATGAACACTAGCTAAAGCTGGGGGTAAAGCTAGCTCATATGCCACGCTGCCCAATCGTCTGAGAATCTCATACGGGCCAATGAATCTAGGGCTCAACTTACTATGCCTGCCAAATCTGACGACACCACGAGTAGGTGATATCTTCAAGAAGACATGTTCACCCACCTCGAACTCCAAATCCTTCCTCCTGTTGTCGGCATAGCTCTTCTGCCTATCCTGCGCCGCAACAAGCCTCTTCCTGATAAGCTGGACCTTATCCGAAGTCTCCTGAACTAACTCCGGACCGATCAGCTGCCTATCACCGGTCTCCTCCCAACATAAAGGAGATCTGCAAGGCCTTCCATACAACGCCTCAAATGGAGCCATACCAATACTCGCATGAAAGCTGTTGTTGTATGCGAACTCCACTAGAGGTAGATGACGCTCCCAATCATCCTTCCAATCCAGTACACACGCTCTCAACATATCCTCGAGCGTCTGGATAGTCCTCTCGGACTGTCCATCTGTCTGGGGATGAAATGCCGAACTGAGCTTCAGCTCCGAACCTAACGCATGCTGAAGACCCTTCCACAACCTCGAAGTAAATCTCGGATCTCGATCCGAAATGATCGACTTCGGCACACCATGCAATCTAACCACACTACTAACATACAATCTAGCTAAACTCTCAACCGACTGCTTCTTCTTCATAGGTAAGAAATGCGCAGTCTTCGAGAATCTATCTACAACTACCCAAATCGAGTCATTGCCCCTTCTAGATCGAGGCAAACCCGAAACAAAGTCCATAGTGACAGCTTCCCACTTCCACACTGGGATCTCCATCCTTTGCATAAGGCCGGATGGTCGCTGTCGCTCGGCCTTCACTTGCTGACACACTAAACACCGGGATACATAATCTGCCACATCCCTCTTCATGCCAGACCACCAAAAGGACCTCTTCAAATCCTGGTACATCTTAGTGTTACCCGGATGAATAGAGAATCTCGACCTGTGAGCCTCCGCTAACACATGCTCACGGACATCTACCAAATCAGGGACACACACACGGTGATGGAATCTAATCACACTGTCCTCATCATGAGCAATGCCTGCCTTGCCCACTAACTCTAAGAGTCTAGGGTCGACTTTCTGTTGCTCGATCACCTCATCCAAAACTGAGGACCTAAGGGATAACTGAGCTACAAAAGCCTGGCATAGCGATGGCTCTAACTCAGTCAACGAGCAAGCTGCATCCTCCAACATCTTCCAGTCCTTCTGAAGAGATGGCCTCTTTCTACTCAGAGCATCCGCTACGATATTCGCCTTCCCAGGGTGATACTGAAGGTCGAAGTCATAGTCTTTCAAGAACTCAATCCATCTTCTCTGCCTCAGGTTTAATTCCTTTTGGGAGAAAAGATACTTCAAGCTCTTGTGGTCGGTAAACACCTCAAATCTGACACCATAAAGATAGTGCCTCCAGATCTTTAGTGCATGAACCACTGCTGCGAGCTCCAAATCATGAGTCGGATAGTTCTTCTCATGCTCCTTCAACTGACGAGAAGCATAAGCCACTACCCTTCCTTGCTGCATTAGCACACAGCCTAAGCCAATCCGAGACGCATCCGTGTAGATAGCAAAACCCTCTACACCGCTCGGAAGACTAACACCGGAGCTGACGTGAGCTTAGTCTTCAACAATTGAAAACTACTCTCACACTTCTCGGACCAGACAAACTTCACTCCCTTTCTGGTGAGCTGAGTCAATGGGGCGGCGATGGATGAAAATCCCTCAATGAATCGCCGATAGTAACCAGCCAAACCCAGAAAACTACGAATCTCCGAAGGGGTCTTGGGAGTCTCCCAATCCATAACTGCCTGGACCTTTGCTGGATCAACTGCAACACCAGCACCGGAGATAACATGCCCGAGGAAATGAACCTTGCGCAACCAGAAATCGCACTTGCTGAACTTAGCATACAGCTTGTGCTCATGGAGAACCTCTAATACTACCCTCAAATGCTGACGGTGTGTGGCCTCGTCCGAAGAGTAGACCAGCACATCATCACTAAATACTACAACAAAGCTATCTAGATACGGCCTAAACACCCTATTCATGAGATCCATGAACGCTGCAGGGCGTTGGTCAATCCGAAAGGAAGGACCAAAAACTCATAATGTCCATAACGGGATCTGAATGCCGTCTTGGACACATCCTCACTCCGAATCCTCAACTGATGATAACTAGATCGCAAATCAATCTTAGAAAAGACTGATGCATCTTGCAACTGGTTAAACAAATCATCAATACGAAGTAAGAGATACCTGTTCTTCACAGTCACTTGGTTCAGCTTTCTGTAGTCAATGCATAACCTAAGTGACCCGTCTTTCTTCTTGACGAATAATACAGGTGCGCCCCAAGGGGAAACACTAGGGTGAATAAATCCCTTATCTAGCAACTCTTGCAACTGCCTCCTCAACTCAGCTAACTCCGCAGGTGCCATCCGATATGGAGCCTTCGAGATAGGAGAGGTGCCCGGAAGCAACTCTATGGTAAACTCTATCTCTCTATCCGGTGGCAAACCAGACAAATCATCAGGAAAACGTCTGGAAAATCCTGCACTACCTCGATCTCTGCAAGAGTAGGTGACTCATCAGCCTCTGGTACTAATACCACGCTGGCAAGAAAAGCGTCACAACCCTTGTTTACCATGCGCATCGCCTTCATGGCAGAGATGACTAACTTTCCCGCCAAGTTCCTTGGCAAGGGATGAGAGAACTCGTCCTCACCAGGAATGCGGAAAACAATCCTCTTCCACGACAATCTACTAACGCATAGTGCTCCTCTAGCCAATCCAGACCAAGAATAGCATCATAGTCCTTCATCTTTAGCAAGAAGAAACACCCTTCTAGGATTCTATCCTCAATGCACACAGGTAACGACGGAATGCACTTCCTAGTCGATACCGTACCCGCAGGGGTGTGCACAGACAAAGGGACCTCTAAATCCTCAGACTCTATGCCTGACTCTAGGGCTAACTGCCTAGCAAACCGCTCGAAATGAACGAGTGAGTAGCACCCGTATCAAACAAAACCCGAGCGTGCACACCTAGAAGTAAAACCGTACCTTCGGTGACATGCTTCGCCTGCTCGGCGTCCTCGCGCGCTAAAGCAAACACTCGAGCTGGGGCTCGAGGCCTTCCTGGTCTTCCTGTAGCTGGCGCTGCTGCTGCTACCGCTGCTGGGGCTGGCGCTCCGCGCTGGACTCCCTGCTGAAGTCTCAGACAAGCCTTGATCTTGTGGTCTCTACTTCTGCACTTCAAGCACTTTCTCGCAACCATCCAACATTCGGAACCACCATGTGTCTTCCCACAATGGAGACACTCTTTCTTCACACCAGGGGAACGTACAGAAGGTACTTGTGTACTGTCGACTGCTACTGATCGTTGCTGTGTCTGGTACACCGCTTTCTTCTTGTCCTGTCGCTGGAACGAAGTTGCAGGTCTCTTCTGCAAAGCCTTCTTCTCTTCAAGGTATTGCTCCATCTCACCCTCCTGCCTACATGCAGCGCTAAGGGCCTCGTCCAAAGTGCGATGGTCGAACGCCACTAGCCTCGTCCTTAGTGATGGTTTGAGTCCCATCACAAACTTCTTTGCCTTTCTGCGCTCATCAGCCACAACGTGAGGTGCATACTTAGATAGTTCTGCAAACCTTGTCTCATACTCTAGCACGGTCATGGAGCCTTGAGTCAAAGAGAGGAACTCCTGCTCCATCCGATCTTGAATATGCTCGGGGATGAACTTGGCCCGAAAGAGCCTCACGAACTCGTCCCAAGCAACATCAACCGCGCCATCCTCAAACCGTGTACGTAGTAATGAAGCCCACCATACATCAACTCTTTCCTGCAGTACACCGTTCATAAGCACCATCTAAACAAATCTAACTTAACAGAACATACAAACATACAAAACTAACACATACCTGAAGCATATAGGTGGCTAAAGTAACCTTATCCTCATCCGCACACCTAATAGCTCGAAGATCTTTTCAATCTCCCTCATCCAACTCTCAGCTAGTAATGGATCGCTCTCCCCCTTAAAAGAGGGTGGCAGCATCCTCTTGAATCTTTCCATGATGGAAGGTCCACCATGGTCCTGAGCTGGAACTTGAGCCTGCTACATCCAACAACAATTAATACACATTCAACATAACATCATACAATTAATAAAACAGACTACACTTTGATTGATTATGCTAACCTGAGCCTCCAACTGAGCCTGGAGTGCAGCCTGGGTGTGGGCCTGCGTCTGCATGGCCTGCACCAAACCTTGCATGAACACTCCATAATCCACAGGCGGCGGTGGGGGAAGTACAGGACCCTGCGGTGCTGGGGCCTGCTGCTCCGCCCGCTCCTCACGTCTCGGCTCGTCCTCACGGGCCGGCGCTCCGCCACGCCTACCTCTCGAAGCCATGGCTGCAATAAATTTCAGCCACCATTAGAGCTACGTTAATTTATTTCCTAACCATTTCCTTATCTATTTTTCATTCATTATTAATCAATTCTACACATGTGGACATTCCTATGTAGACTTAGCATGTAATGGGGATGATGACTTATATATATTCATGTGCAATCTCAACCGGTCGCTCTGATACCAATCCCTGTGACGACCCTCATTATACCGGTACGGTTATACCAACCCACGTCGGTATAGTGAACGTTATCACAGTGGGGCATTTACCCAAACAATAACATACGATTGAGATGCTCATAAATATAAATACAGAGTAGCGGAAACAAAAGAACTACTTGTCTTCATTTCATCATCCACATTTAACATACATGATTCAAATGACAATTTAAAAGAAATAAAGTCCACATAATGAAGTACTAAATTCAATTACATAGTTGTCCACAAATTACATAGAGTTTCTATTACAATGCCTCAATTACATACAATGAAAGCAAAATGTCACGATGACCACTCCACCAGGCTACTCGCCACGCTCGGAGTCACTCTCCATGGTCTCCTCTAACGATGTAGGGTCACCAACCAAACCTATACGCCGAAGCAAGGAATGAGTCTAAAAGACTCAGCAAATAACACCACACACATCATACATGCATATATCACAGTAGGTTTTTCATTCTAATTCACAAGTAAAACATATAGCATACTTGAACATTGATAAAAGACCACCTATCATGATAATTCTACAAACTTCAAAACACATGGTACATGGTTTAAGCCATTCCAAAATAAACATCTTATCACATGCTTTGTACTCATTCAATCACATGAAAGCTATATTTCAAATCAAGTTACAGCATGGAAGCAACCACACATGAGATTCTTGCCTACATAAAAAGAAACATTCCTATCATGGTTTCTACACATTCTTACCCCTGCACATTATCATTTTATACACTTTAAGGTTGCTGTTTTGACATGGATTTAGCAATTCACATCCTATCACATGAGCTACATTCTCGATTAAACTACAACATGATAGCACTTAAACATGGAAACGTTTACACATAAGCAAGAATTGTTCCTAGCATGGATTCTACGCCTTTTTACACATATAAAACATTCTTATAACACAACTAGGTTGCTGTTATAACATAATTTCACATTAATATCATGGATCACAATTTCACAATCTAACTTATTGGTTTCACATGTTTGCACAATCACTCATTCACATAGTTCTCTTTTTACACATTGCACATTTACACAGGTTCACACTACACAATTTACACATAATTACATTCACATTTCACAATTTAGTGTCGTGACACATAGTCCAAACCACCATTAGAAGGACACATCACATAACACATACACATAGACGTCACCTAGGCAATACAGTGACGACTCTTGGACTGCGCAGACCGGGAGAACAAGTATCCACCCTAACCAGTGGTACTTGTCCACCTCTAGGATTTCATCCTAATGCCCTTAGGATCTTAACACATTGAACCTTCCCATGGGGACTTTTCCATGGTATGGTTCCACGGCCCTCTATGGAAGCAGTGTCACACATGGCACACATTTTTATACATTACACATTTCGATTTTTAACACACATATTTCACATGTCTTTACATTCTCTCACTTACACATATGGCTCTGTTTTCCTAATCATGATACTACTATTGACAGAATTCAAACATTTAGTAGCTCACATTAATCAGGTTGGCAAACACACCATCAAATCATATTCATGATAGCATGCATTTATCACATATTTTCACATGGAAATTTCATAATACACTTTAAAGTTATCCAATCATCATGAAATTTTAACCACACACTAATTTCAGGTTCATGACTTCACATACAAATTTCCAGATTTTTATGAGTCATATTACATTTACAGAAATTAAAACATTCAGTTGTATGCCATTCATAATTCGATTTGTCATGGAACATAACATGAATATCCAGTTTGATAGTTCACAGCCCTGAACCTAACATACACATCATTAGAGGAATTTTCCCCGAATTTATTGCATAACATACAGTTTACTGTAAATTTTGAATAACCTACTCATGCTTTCTATTTCCATTGCAGAAATTACAGTAAATCACATGAACATGAACAAATTCTCAAATTTGCAGGGTATGGACTAGCACATGTACACATGGTATAGAAAAATTTGGGGCATTTAATTCCTCAGGAATCATGTAGACAGTAGGTGAACATGCATAATCCATTTTCCCAACATGTATTTCAATAAATCTAATAATTTATGCCATCCACAGAAAAACACAGAAATTTCCACACACATCACATTATCTATTTTACATAACATATAAAAATTACACTATATCCTCATGTGTCAAAGTCCGGAAATAATTATTTAAGGCAGAACAGTTTACTGTTCTGCACTGAAGAACTTAACGGCAGTGTCTGGCCGTTCAAGGAGATGGACGACAAGATCGCTGGCCGCTGACTGGAGATCTTAGTGGCAAGAGGACTTGACGTCAAGTTCCTGTCTGTGCAAGAACACAGACCGAGCTCCAAATAACAGAGGAATGTGAGGATCCATGACACGATAAAATCTCATAAAAATTGTAGAAACCTTTTAGACACATACATGGACGAAGTGGGTAGGTTACTTGCCTCTCACAAAACCTCCAAAGGGGTCAAATGTGTCGTTGAAGCTCTCCTTGGGCAGTCCCAAGAAGTCTCCAAAACACCACTCCTCCGGGTTCTTGGTCGACCTCCACAGCAAGCTGGGGTCGAGGAAGCCTTCTCCTTGGTCCACTCTGGCCTCCAGTTGCAAGGGATAGCCGGATGAAGCTCCAAGTTGTCAGATCAGAGCATGCAAAGTCTGGTTTTTCTCACAGAAGCTAGGGTTTCTCTCTTCTCCTTGCAAAGAGCCAAAGAGAACTCTTCTGGTGCAGAAGGGGGTTTGGTTTATAGGAGAGGGGTTTGGGGAACCCCGGAGAGTGTGATGGGATGCCTGATAGCCGTTGGGGACATCTCCCCAATGGCTGGGCTTGCTTGCCCCCGGAATTTCGGAGTCTGCAACGCATGCAGGTCAGATATATTAACGTCCACATACATGGCCGTTGACTTAAGTATTAGCGTCCATCGAGGTGGACGCTGACTCATCATGGATGTCCATCCATGTTGACGCCAATTTGGCCCTTCGGCCAGAACTTAAAACATGCAGAAACCATGCTTAACGTTTACATATACATACATGCTATATATATACTATCATGTACTCACTACCACCATGCAATTCATACACTATTTACAACTAATTATACACATGCACACATAAGTATAACTAGTTAATACATACGTAGATATGTACATTCTATGCATACACAAGCATGAATTATTTACACGTAATAAAGTAATACAACAAAATTTGAGGGCCTTACAGATATGATAAGATTTGATATGATACGTCTGATCATGTGAACGCATGATATCTATTTGAATATGGCCAATCTCTTTTGATACAATTCTACTCTTGAAATATCTGTCCATTGTATATGCAACTCGACGTGTGATCTGAAATGATACCCGTTCTACTCTGCTATTCAATCTATTAGTATTGCATGCATTGTCATCATATACATGTTCATATCTTGCCTAATTAAAATGTTAATCACGTATATTAGTGCCCGCACAATATTGAGATGTAAATCTTACTGAGCTAGTTCGCTCACCCTATCATCCTGCCCTTTTTAGGTAGTGATGAGGAACCAGTGGAGTCCGATGGGGCCGGGCAAGAGTGATGAGCACCCGCTATATGAGGAGTTGACAGTTTAGAAATAGACATTTGAGTGGTCGATGTATTAGAGAAATATTGTTATTTGAATAATGAACCCTTTTCAGTGAGTTCTTTCTATGTAAGGTTTTAACTAGTGGATTGAAATAGAATAAAGAGTACCTTTGATGACGTTATTCTGATCTGAAATGTGTGGTTATATGTAATTGTTACTCTGCGTTACTCAACTGTGATACGTCTATTTGTATCATTCACGTCTCCCGGTATTTATTCCGCTGCTAAATATCGGGGCGTGACATAGACTTTTCAATTTTTCTTCTAACTCTAATTTTTCATTGTTCTTGCTCTTTAAATCTTCATTCAAAAGATAATTACTATTTTTACTTTCCTTTAATTGTGTTTCCAATTGTTCCATTTCTGATTTAAGATCAGAATTAGTGTTTTCTATGCAAGTAAGGTTGCTTTTGATATTTTTTAATTCTTTCACAACAACCTTGTGTTTATCATAAAGTTCGTTAAAAACATCTTCTAAGTCTTCAGACTCTGACCCTGAATCAGTGCAAGAATTAAAAGATGGGTCAGAATGTACCTCATCTAGTCCTATCATGAGGGCTAGACTTACCTACTCTTTTTCTGAATCTGAGGTTGATGAATGTGAAGTGGAGACTTCTTCATTGTCCCAAGCAGCTACCATGGCTTTTCTTTTGAATTTCTTATGCTTCTTCTTGGATTTTTCTAGCTGACCAGTCTTCTTGAGTCTTAGACAATCTGGTCTCAGATGTCCAGGTTTTTTGCATTCATAGCAAACTGGTTTTTTCTCCTTTTTCTCCTTCTTTTGGATCCTTCTTGATCCATTCTTCTTCTTCTTAAGAATTTTCTGAAGCTTGGATAGTACATCATCTACATTACTGTCTTCAAAGCCTGCATTTTTTGAACTAGAAGAGGAAGAGGTGGAAGGAGCAGCTATAACTTTGAAAGCATTAGTAAATTTCTTTTTGGATGAGCTTTCAGATAGTCGCTCCATGTTGATCTCATGTGCCATCAATGATCCTATAAGCTTTTCTAATGACAGTTGTAAAATTATTAGCTTCTTCGATGGCTGTGACTTTTGGAGTCCATTGGCTTGGTAGAGATCTGAGAATTTTTCTTACCATATCTCCAGTGTTGTACATCTTTCCAAGCCCTGTAAGACCATTAGTTATATCAGTAAACCTACTATATATTTGGGTAATGGTCTCACTTGTTAGCATTTGTAATTTCTCATATTGTGTGACCAAGATGTCAATCCTGGTTTCTTTGACTTTGTCAATCCCTTCGTATGTGAGCTTCAACTTGTCCCACATTTCTTTTGCTGATTTGCATGCTGAGATCCTGTTGAATTCGCTTCTTGTCAGGGCACAACAAATGAGATTCTTGGCTTTACTATTCTGTGAGAGAGATTTTCTGTCATTGTCTGTCCACTCCTCTCTTGGGTTGAGAACTATTAGATCTCCTTCTTCAATGATAGTCCATAGTTGATAGTCATAACCCTAGAAGAAGAACTCCATCCTTGTCCTCCAGTAGTTGTAATCTTCACCATCGAACAAGGATGGTATGTAGACAGACTAGCCTTCAGCAAATCCTTGAGTTGTCATTTGATCATTGCTCTTTAGATCGTGAGATCTACTTACTTGAAGAGACTTGGCTCTGATACCACTTGTTGGCCCACTTACGGTTGATATGGCAGCAAGTAGGACTGTCAACGGGTTGGGCTTGGACTGGCCCAACCCAAGCCCACCCTTGGCCCGTAACTGTTTTGGCCCAGTCCAACCCAGTCCAAATGTAGTGGGCCTAATGAATCATGGCCCAAATAAAACCCAGATTGGCCCGTTGGGGCCCATCCACCCACCCGAGCAGCTGGGAGCCAATAACTCCAGCAAATCTCTGGTTACCACGCTCAAACTAAGACCTTTTAGTCACTTAACTCTTTTATTAGTATAACATAACTAAAAAATACTTGATTTTTAAAATCAAAATTTATGGTGCAAAGATCTTTTACTTCTGTAAATAAAATAAAAATATTGTAAAAAAAATTTCTGGTAACAAAAAATCATCAAATTTTGTGACAAAATTTGCTTTAGATTGATTACCAGTAGATTGTAGAAATATTACTGCATCTGAAAAGATCTTTGCAAAAAGGCAACGTATAAGCCCAGACTGACATCATGATCTTGAACCATAAAGAAAAAAATTAGATCAAAATGTAGCATAAAATATGTCAAAAATGTGACATGGCAACTGAGAGATTAGCACTTGTATATTCTGAGAGAGAAAAGATTCTTTGAGAACTGGAGGAAGAATGCCTTGATATTTATCTGAGAAAAGTTGACAGTGCTAATATCTACAGAGCTGTGTAACCAGTCTTTCTACAACTTCTGCTATTAACAACTCTGAGGAAGGATCTGCTCTGCTTGCATTAACACAGAACTAAGAGCATCCAATAGATGGAGCCAACAACAAAATGGTACAAAGTATAGCAGGATTCATATACATAAGGGATCTAGCTACTAAGTGAACCAGATGTGCAAGTGATAACTGCTCGACATTGCAAGCCTAAGCAAATTTGACCTGCAACAAGAGAATTCAGCAAAAGGAAGAGCTGTTATGTAAACAAAATGGATCTGATATATGAGACATCATTTGAAATGATGTCAATAGCCTATGTATTCCTCAAAATGCATATCTTACGGAGACAGCCAACTTACAGTGATTTTGCAAACAAAACTGAGCATGATCCTATTGCACCAGAAACAACTGCATAAGAGAATGGTAACAGTATGTGTCAATAGGGATTGAGGTCCGGAATAGAAACCGAAAAATAAAGTTCTCCCTTCTTGTTATTTCAGATAGCACTGTCAGTAACAACGTAACATTGTTATGGTGTCTAATTTAACATCATGGCAAAAGATGAAATTAATGAAAATTGACAACCTAGGAAGAGAAATAAATGAGTAGCTACAAAGATGTGTCAAAAGCTGTCACCTGTAAATATAATGATTGGCTGCTACTATCAACAGCAAAATGATGCAGTATCAAAGAATGCAGTTATAGTGGAATTGAGATATAGAAGGGAAGAGTATACACCATTTTGGTTTATCGGCATTTTCTCTTAGGAAGAGGGGCATGAACACTTAGTGGATTAAATCACAAAATGAGGTGGAACTTCCTTATGAAAGGCACTTAAAAAGTGACTTTCTTAGATGAGCCTTTTCAGATTACAATGTTTAAGAAGGAAAAGTTTCATCGAGGTGAGCATGTTTTGTGACATTTAATGTTTGTTCTATTGAGTCAATTTAATTTAATTATTTAAACCTAAAGTGTTATGTATAAAAACCAATCTTTCCATCAACTTTGTAAGATGTTGCCTGCACATCCAGAATCGACCTAAGATGTTTGTGCATATAACTTGAAAAAAGTGTGGATTACCCATTTCAGGTTCTTCCATATTTATGCTAAGCTGGGGTATGGAAAAAAATGAAAGAAATAGCTTTTAAGATATATTTAAAAGAAGACCAGGGGAAGCTTTCTTCTGAAATTGGATGGGAGAGGTGATTGAGTTCATCTCTCTTTCCTTGCAAAGGGCTTTTGGGGATTTCTGACCTTGATTCATAGACTGAAATTAGACCAAGAACAGTTAGATTAGGTACGAGTACATACCACATATCTGATGTTGAAATAGCATTGCAAACTGTTCAATTCTGATATTCAGATCTGCCAAAAGCTATTGAAATTATCTACTCCCAACATTCCATTCTGATCCAAGGACGGTGGGCTCAGAGTGTCCCCCCATCCCTACACTGCAAGTCTGCAACTCAATTGTCTCGAACAGTCAAATTAAAGCCGATGGTGACATAGCACTTTGGAAGCTTTGGGATAAAAAACCAGCTATATCAAGAATATCATCACTGAGAATGTTCTCAAAATAGTACAATTGATGTATCAAAGAAGCCGCACATTGCTCCAGACTGCATTTGTCTCAGTCCAAAAAAAAACTTGATATACCCAAATGGTTGCACTAATAAAAATTAAGAAAAATTTAGAGTACAACTTCTAGAAAAATGTTAATCAACTTCAACATATTGATAAGACTTACCTTTATAGTGATAACCTTCACCTTGGAAAACATCATCTGTTTATGAGACTTAACTATCCGAAGATAAGACTAGTTCTGAAAGGAAAAAAATAAGTCAATTAGTAAAAAAAGAAAGAACAAAATATTTTACAATATACAAATGTTAATGTACCTTCCATAGTATCCCTCAACCAATCTTGTGAACAAATTAAAGTCTTCACTGTTTTTGGACATAAAGAACTCCGATATTGGTCAATGACTCTTCCGCTTGTGCTGAATGCAGATTCTGAAGCAACTGTGGATGCTGGAATTCCTAAAATGTCCCGTGCCATTTTTGATAACGTTGGATACTTAACAATGTTGTCTTTCCACCAACTTAAGATGGTAAAACCTTTTTGATTTCGAGAAACAACACTTTCCTCCAAATATTGATCTAGTTCGGACTTAGAGTCTCGCAATAATACTTGTGAATGGAGAAATTGATCAAACCCACTCAAAATATCAACTTCCTCATTTACCTCTGTTGTCCATTCCTCATTTTCTTGCATATCAAGGTTACTTTCATTTGTTCTTGATGAAGCAAGTTGACATGAATATGCATCAAAAAGATCATACAACGCTTGTTTGATACGGGTAATATACAATGAAGCTTCGTGACCATACAACTCCATGAATGCATAGGTAACAAACATCAATTTGTACCTAGGATCAAGCACTGTGCCAATGGCAAACAATAATGTAGAATCTTCTATCTCTGACCAATATTTATTAAATTTTGCTTGCATCTTCGCAACCATATTATGCACAAACTCATTTGAATTTTGCATTTCTTGTCTCAACAACTTCTGGACATTACAAATTTCTACTAAAGCTACATTTGTTGTTGGCTCCTCAATTTTTGAAAACATATTAGTAGCATTGTAGAAAATTTTTAAAAATTTGCACATGAATTCAGCCTTTGACCACTCTTCAAGTGAAGGAGCACAAGTAAAACTTGTATCCCATGTCTCCAATGCCATGAAAGCCTTCTTATAAGAAATAGCAGCATCTAACATCAAATAAGTAGAGTTCCATCGTGTTGGAGTATCATAAGGAAGACCCTTTTTTCCAGATAATCCTACTTCTTGAACAATTTCTGCAAACTTTTGTTTTCGAGCTTGTGAAGCTTTGACATATTTCACCGACTCTCGAACATTGTAAATTGCACTACGAGCTTCATTTAAACCATCTTGCACAACCAAATTTAATATGTGTGCACAACATCTCACATGGAAAAATTTTCCATCAAGCAAAAGGGATTGTTTCTCTACAAGATTATTTTTCACTAATCTACAAAGAACATCATTGCTTGAAGCATTGTCCAAAGTTAGACTGAAAATTTTCCTGTCAATACCCCAATCCAAGAGAGTCTTCAAAAGAACTTTTGCAAGTGTAGACCCAGTGTGTGGTGATTCGACCATTGAAAATTCAATAATCTGTTTTTGCAATTTCCATTCAGCATCCACATAGTGCGCTGTGATACTCATATATCCTAGCGTCTGATTTGATGTCCATAAATCAGTAGTGAGACTAAGTCTTTCACATTCTTGAATCAAAACTCTATTCAATTTCATCCTTTCCTCCTCATAAATCTTATCACAGTCAGCCTTGATAGTGTTTCGAGATACACTAACAAATTCTAGATTAAGACTTCTAGCAAACTTTCTGAATGCCACATGCTCAACAAATGTGAATGGGAGTTCTTGCATAATCACCATTTTTGCTAATTCAAGACGCGAAACTTCTTGGTCAAATTTAAAGTTAAGAATACGACCACATCGTGGGCTCTTACTTTGTGAAGGTCGTTTGGGACATTGACTAATATGTCGTGACAAGTGACTAGTCCCAATATTATTAGAGCTTGCAAAAGAAGCATTACAATAATTGCATAATGCTCTTTTGTTTCCATCTTCTAAATATTTCTCAGTGAAATGTAACCATACTTTTGAAAATCGTTTTCGTGGACGACTTAAAGAGGAAGATGTCTCAACATCAGTAGCATTTAAACTTGCTTCTGATTCAATAGCATTCAAAGTAGTGTTTGCTTCCATGATAGAAACTTCAAGCTACACACCAAAAGATAATAGATTATTTATCCATTTATAGAATTGGACAAGGTACCTTCAAAACCATAAAAAAATGTAATCTACCAGTCTATGGCAATGATGCTGTTAGAAATATCAAATCAGAGACGAGAAGAAACAACAATTGAGACAACTTTGATATGCATATCCTAGCATTTAATTTTCTTTATCCGTGCATTCCTGAATAACAGTGAGTTAAAACAGATCATTCCTTTTCAAGGGCATTATCTACCAAAATGATAGGAAACCATCAATTGAGTAACTAGCTCAATCACATAATATTGATAACCAGATTCAAACACAAATGCAAAATTGAAACAGAATGAGATCCATAATAAAAAAAGTCCAAGAATAATATATCTGGGCTATCAGCATCCTGTCAAGCTGTTTCTGCATGTACGATGTGCTTTTGAGGGATTTCTGAGGATTTTTTTATTACAATTTATAGTCCTTATATATATATATATAATAGGCCATTTTTTTGTATAAACCCCTAAAATCTTGACCTCGTCATCTATATCTCATCAAATATTTGACCATATCTCATCAAATAGGTCTCTGCTGTTTCAATATTCCATCAGATCTATCCAACTATGATTGAGTTAATGATAAGAAATGACTAATCTGCCCCTCATTTACCTGTTGCTCCACTTGGATCAAACCTCATAATCTTCGACCTAGAAAATTTTCAAATAGTGGACAAAGATTGTACACATTTAATTGTACCTTTGGATCATAAGACTGTCTCAAACTTGGGCATACAGTTGTAAGAGTTTCACATGCTCCAAGAGTGGAGACAAATCGTATGCTTGTACAGTACAAAATGTACAGAGATGGCCTCTTCCTGGAAACTTTCATGGCGGGCAACTCTTTTCTCTTCTCTACATCTTTGGCACCCCAGACAGTTCAGCTTGTAGTGCTGCTATACATCTGTAAAACTTGAAACAGGTAGGACGTTGGGCCATCAAGTTTCAAGGGCATGGAGGAAGCATCGGGAAGAACCATGCCACCTACTCTGTATCTACCACAGAACGACAAAAATCTTCCAAGCAGAAACCCATATATATAGCTAGTGCTCAAACTATGATCATTCCAGAATTGGTTTGCCGAAATAGAAGATGGCAATAGAAGATGACAAAACAGAGAAAATGAAAATAAAAGATGACAAAACAAAACCACATGATGAAGAGGGGGTAGTCTCGACGAGAGCAGCAAACCACAGGATAGGCAAATCACCACCGGATGCCAACAAATATCTGATCAAGCACAACTTCTGGGAGGTTAAAAAAGCCATAATACAACTCTTGACCTAGGTTCGAAATTCCAATCCCCTGTTCGCATGGAAAAAAATTTTAAACTACGAATGCAAGATATGCTAAAATCGAAAGCCATCCATGGACAGCTTAGAGTCAAGCTACAGACCTAAACCCCAGTCATCAGACCCAAACGGCGATCCCCTCATCTCCGCCGGCATCGTGCCGTGGCATCCACTGACCATCCACTGCCATAAGCAGAAAAAGATCCAGAGGGACCGTCTGGCATCGCCGGAGGCCGTACCTGGAGGTGCTTGGCCCTTCTGTTCCCGATGCTCCTCCACAAGCTTAGGAGGAGAGGGCGGCGCGACAGGACAGCGATGAGGCGGACTCTGCCTGGCGGAGGACAAGGTGCTGGGCGGACTCCGGCCGACGGAGGATACGATGATGGGCACGGCAGGACAGCGATGGGGACGGCGGAGGACACGGTGTTGGCCCTGCTGGGCGCGGCAGGACATGGACAGCGAACTCCGCCCGTGCTGGGGTTGAGGGGGGATCGAGAGGGTCGTGCCAGTGGGTTTAGGAAACCCTATCTTGAGGCTGGCCCGATGGGCCAACCCGTGTAAGCCCAACTAAATATGGACCCAAACTGTGAGTTATTTCCTGGGCTTGGGCTGAAAATTCAGTTTTTAAATGGGCTTTTTAACTTGTCAACCCGGCGGGCTTATGGGCTAGCCCGACCCGTTGACACCCCTAGCAGCAAGCTCAAGCTATCTAGAGGGGGGGGGGGTGAATATAATAGCTATAGAAATTCTAAAACTAAAACACAGAAATCACAACTTAAAAACTTTAGTTAGTGAATGTAATAGTGTGTGATAGAGACTAGCAGTGCAAAAGTAAATTTAAACAATCACACAAATGAACACAGAGAATTTTATCTTGGTTCGGTACTTCACAGAAGGAAGACTTACGTCCAGTCCCCGAGTAAATCTTGGGATTTCACTAAAAAAGGGTACAATCCCCTCAAGGATATACAAACCCCCAGCTCCCTATTGGTCCTTTTCCTTTCTGAGTAGGAAGGAAACTCACTTCTGTTACAGGTCAAGAAGCCACCTTCCTAGAACAAACCCCAGTGCGGTTCTGCTGACACCAACCACAGATAGGTTCTTCCCTTAACCCAAGGGGAACACTATGTACAGTCCCACAGCTGGACAGAAACCACCAGGACCCCGCTGCCCTTCTCTTCACACAGGAAGAGGAACACTGTATACAGTTCTACAGCTGGACCAAGTCTTTCTTAGAAAAGAAAGAACATACCGAGAGCTATACAAGATGAACAAAGGAACTCTAGCTCTCATCTCACAGACTCTCCCCCAGATTTACAATGATGCACAAAGAGAGTGAAGAGAGAAAAGAGGCTTGAGTGCTTGAAGACTTCAGATGGTTGCGTGCACACTTCTTCTTGGGCTCGAGCTCTTTCTCTCTTGCTTTGATTGTGTATGGCATTGAGGCTTCTCACAGGATGAACACTCTTTCGAGAATTTTCAGGAAGGCTCATGTCTCGTTCTTTAGCCTTGCTTCATCCTTTTATGGAGCAGCTTCAACAGATCTGTTGAAAATATCCGTTGGAACTCTTCCAGCCGTTGCTCATCTTCTTCTTCATTTATTCTTCTTCTAACAGACACTTGGTGTAGAGGGAAGTCTTATCTGTAGGTACATAAGATAGGGTCAGACTAAAAAGGTCTTCTGACAAAAGCCCATACCTTGCCTTACTTCCTTGTTTTCTGCTGACAACATCTCACCTACCTTGAAGGATAGACAACAAAAAAAAGATCATCAGTTAGACAGAGAAATAATAAGTTTTTCCATATGAAATACATTTGAACTTTCATTTGAGCGCCAAAGATATTTTGAAACATTTGAAATGTAGAGGCAATCGGTGTTTCAGATGCAATCAATGTTTCATATAGGTAATCGATGTTTGAGTGTAATCGATGTTTGAATGTAATCCATGTATGAATGTAATCGATGTTGAAATGAAGTCAATGTGAACATAATCCATGTATAAGTGTAATCGATGTTGAGGCATAATCGATGTTGGAGTGAAATTGATGTTCTAGCTGAAATCGTTGTTGGATTGAAATCGATGTTTGATTGAAGTCGATGTTTAAATGAAATCGATGTTTTAAATGAAATCGATGTTGAACCGAAATCGATGTTTAAGTGAAATCGATGTTGAAAAGAAATCGATGTTTGAATGAAATCGATGTTCAACTAAAGTCGATGTTTGAATGAAGTCGATGTTTAAGTGAAATCGATGTTTGAATGAAATCGATGTTCAACTAAAGTCGATATTTGAATGGAGTCGATGTTTTAATTAAAATCGATGTTTTTGTTTAGTAATCGATGTGGACTTTAAAAATAGTAATCGATGTGGCACTTAGTCAGTAATCGATATGTATTGAACAATAGTCGATTTAGCTTTTCAGTGCAAATCATGAAACAATAGTGCCATAGTATGTTGAATTTATGAGGAAAATATGATATTAAATATATTCATGATATTTAAGTTAATCATGAGTTTTGTTATCACCAAAATAAAGGATAAAATATAAGAGTCGTTCAACACAACAAAAATGTATCAAGATTTGAAGAAGACTTATTGGTGGAACAATATGAAAAGAGAAATAGTTGAATATGTCTTCAAATGTCTAACTTGCCAAAAGGTAAAGGTAGAACATCAGGTACCTACTGGGAAATTAAGACCTTTAGAATACCGGAATGGAAATGGGATAGTGTTGGTATGAATTTTATTACAGGATTACCAAAAACCAGAGGTGGTCATGATGGCATCTAGGTTGTTATAGATCGTTTGACCAAGGTAGCCCATTTCTTACCCATAAAAACAATATGGTCTGTAAATATTCTGGCAACATTATGTATAAAGGAGATTGTTAGACTACATGGAATTCCAATAAATATTATTTCAAATAGAGATTCTAGATTCACATCACATTTCTGGATTGGACTACAATCAGCCTTAGGAACAAAGTTGAATTTTAGCACAACATTTCATCCCCAAACTGATGGGCAAACATAAAGGATTAATCAGGTTATTAAAGATATGTGTAGATCATGCATTCTAGATTTTGGTGGAGACTAGCAAGAACATTTACCATTGATGGAGTTTGCCTACAGTAATAGCTATCAATCCACCATTCAGATGGCACCATTTGAAGCTCTATATGGAAGGAATTGTAGATCTCCCATATGTTGGAAATAAATTGATGAAAAACATATGATTGGGTCAGAAATAGTCCAAAAGACAACTGATATTATCCAGATAATCAGACAAAGAATGAAAGTAGCCTAAGACCGACAAAAAAGTTATGCAGATCAAAGAAGAAGAGAGTTGGAATTCCAAGTTGAAGACCATGTGTTCTTAAAAGCATCGCCAAGAAGAGGACTTAAGAGGTTTGGGATTAAAGGAAAACTTAGTCCCTGGTTCATTGGACCTTTCGAGATCTTGAAAAGAATTGGGGAAGTTAGCTATAAACTAGCCTTGCCCCCTCAGCTTGCAGGAGTACATGACGTCTTCCACATTTCGATGCTTCAGAAATATGTTTATGATCCATCACATATTATTCAATTCGAAGATCTGGACTTCCAAAAATATCTGACCTATGAAGAACAACCTACCAAGATCTTGGATCGCAAGATACAACAACTGAGGAACAAAAGCATACCCATAGTAAAAGTCGAATGGAGTAGAAGAGGACAAGATGAAGCTACTTGGGAACCAGAAGAAACCATAAGAAAGAAGTATCCAGAACTGTTTGAAGGTAAGTATCTTTTCATTCTAGTTACATTATGTAGAATTTGAGGAACCAAATTCTTATAAGTGGTGGAGGGTGTAATACCCCAAGATATAAGACGATAATAAATAAGAAATGGTCGAGAAAACGTAATGCAGTTTGTGGGTAGATTGAGAGATTAAGCAAATCTGGATCTATCTAAGCACTATATGAAAATATGCTAAATGATACTGCTATTGGTAAAGAATATTACTAATGATAAATAATAATGATATTGTTAAAAGATACTACTAAAGGTAAATAGTAAGAGTAAAGGATATTACTAAAGGTAAGTATATTGGTAAAGACAGAGAATAAGGATATATATCTTTGTTCACACTGAGCCTAGAATTAAATAAGAGGAAAAAGTATAAACATAAATAGGAAGAGCATATCTACAATTATAAAAAATGGGGTTTTCATGTAATTGTTATTTTTTTAGGGACCCCGGTAAAAATTCTAGAGACCCTGTAGACTCAATCAGATTCTTGATCGGAGGTCATTCAGGACCTGAATGACCGATGTGAGGGGTTAGGAATAGACATATGTCCAATTTTTAAAAGTCAAAGATTAAAATACTAATGACAAAAAAGTTAGGGGGTCAAGTGAAATGATATTTAAAAATCTTATAAATTCCTAGAAAAATTAATAATTCTCTAGAATGTTCTGGAAAGGGGCACTTATTATTCCCTGGAGAAACCCTGGAATCAAAGGCCAGGATTTCTCCACCCAAGGAGACACATGTCTGATGAATAGTCCATCCCCATGTACTTTTAAATTAGTTACTTGCCTATTTTGGTGATAAACAAAACACTGTCAAAAGTTTTTCTAACTTTGTTTATTTAGCCATAAACTCAGGAATTACCCAAAGAAAGTCAAGCATTTGTGGTAAGTCTTACATACATCTTTTTTAGAAGAGCCATAATGATTCCTTCATTAACTATAACGATTTCCTCTCTAGAACAACGATTTACTTGAAAGATTGAATAACCTTGCTGTGTCAAATAAGTCGTTGTTATAACGACTCTGTAAGTTATCGTAACGACTTCTTCAGAAGTTATAACGACTTGCTCATTATAACGATTCTGTAAGTTATCATAACGATTTCTTTAGAGAATTATAACGACTTGCTCATTATAACGACTCTGTAAGTTATCGTAACGACTTCTTCAGAAGTTATAACGACTTGCTCATTATAACGACTCTGTAAGTTATCGCAACGACTTCTTCAGAAGTTATAACGACTTGCTCATTATAACGATTCTGTAAGTTATTGTAACGATTTTTTTAGAGAATTATAACGACTTGCTCATTATAACGATTCTGTAAGTTATCGTAACGATTTCTTTAGAGAATTATAACGACTTGCTCATTATAACGATTCTGTAAGTTATCGTAACGATTTCTTTAGAGAGTTATAACGACTTGCTCGTCATAACGATTCTGTAAGTCATCGTAACTATTTCTTTAGAGAGTTATAACGACTTGCTCATCGTAACGATTCTGTAAGTCATCGTAACGATTTCTTTCGAGAGTTATAACAACGTGATTTTGATAACGATTTCATAAGTTATCATAACGACTTCTTTTGACACTATAGTAATTTGCTCATAACGACTTTGTCAGTCTATCATAACGATTGCATAAGTCATGTCTCTATTATTATTTGCTTATCTTGATTTAATAAACGTTGAATAGTCAAAGTCGCATCACGTCTGTTTGACTGCCATGCATTAATAAAGATTGAACGTATCTCTGCATGGACACAGAACATATCTTCCATTCTCGTGTATTCTCTGCATGCATCTTTTAGAACGATAAAGTGTTACTACTATATTTGTGTCTATCTGCTTTGACGTTGATTGACATCTGGAGATAGTATAGCTGTCTACCATTAAAGCACAACCTTGCAGAACCTTAAGGATGTACTATCCTACAACAACGGACACAGAAAGAACTACAAGCAAACTCAGAAGATCTTATCACTTTGCGTGCTCCAAAGAACAAAAGACCATTGACAGGAAGCTTCCACAAATCCTTCAGTCTAACGTACACCAAAGCTGTGAGACAACTGTCATCTCCTTGTCCTCATTCAAATTGGAGATACAAATACAAGATGAAGCTCTGAAGACATAGTGAGAATTTCATTCATATTGAAGAGCGGCTAGAACTCTGCAGTTTTCAAGTCTTCGAAAGTTCTCTAGAGCCAGAAATTCACTCTTTTCGATCTTGGCTCTTAGCTCTCTGTGCTGTGAGGAGAAAAATTAAGGAAGAGCTAGTTTAGTTCTGAGAGAGTGCACTTTTTGTAGATCTTCAACTCTCAGTGCTTGTAGCTTCAGATTGAGTTTTGTAAAAGCTTGATCTAGGGGCTAGACATTTTCTTTCAAGAATTTCCTGTGTTATTCCCTTCGTGCGTGAAGGAAGACCTGGTGGTTTCCAGGGTGGTGTTTTTCCCTTCAGGAGTAAAGGAAGACCTGGTGGTACCAAGGTGTTGTGTTCCCTTCAGGGGTGAAGGAAGACCAGCTGAGCTGGGTGGTTGTTTTTGTCCATAGGGGGACTGTACCCTAGTTAGTGAAATCCTGAGGGTTGCTCAGGGACTGGACGTAGGACTCCTAAGGAGAGGAGATCCGAACCAGGATAAATCTGTGTGTTGTGTGATTGTCTTCTTTGTGTGATTGTTGGTTTTACTAACCATTACTAATCCCTTTCAAGAACTCTTTATGTTTCTTTGAGTTCAGGTTTTTATCAGATAAATTTAATTTAAAGACCCATTCACCCCCCCCCCCCTCTGGGTTAGCCAACCGGGCAACAAGTGGTATCAGAGCGAGTCTCTTCGACAAAGAACAAGATCCAACGATCTGAAGAGTAAAGATCCATGGCAGCCCAAGGTCACTTCGAAGGTCAGTCTGTCAACATACCTCCTTTGTTCGACGGTGAAGATTATACGTATTGGAAAACCAGGATGGAATACTTTCTACAAGGCCACGACTATCAAATCTGGTCTATAGTGGAAGAAGGTGATCTGGTCGTCACAAATGAGAAAGCACAATGGACAGATGAAGATAGAAAGAAAATCTCCTTGAACTGTAAATCCAAGAGCATTCTATGTTGTGCTCTAAGCAAGAAGGAGTTCAACAGAGTTTCAGCATGCAAATCCTCCATGGAAATGTGGGAAAAGCTAAGGATTACATATGAAGGTACAGACAAAGTAAAGGAGACAAGAATCGACATTCTTGTCACTCAGTATGAAAGATTTCAAATGCAGACAGGTGAGTCTATTACCCAAATGTTTAGTAGATTTACTGACATCACTAATGGTCTAGCAAGTCTAGGAAAGTCATATGAGATTGCAGACATGGTAAGGAAGATTCTCAGATCCTTACCATCTTCATGGACGGCAAAGGTCACAGCTATCGAAGAAGCTAATGACCTTAAGAGAATGTCAGTAGAAAAACTCATCGGGTCTCTCATGGCCCATGAAATAAACATGGAAAGATTAGGAGAATCCTCCAGTAGGAAGAAGCAGTCAAATGCGCTTAAAGCTAATGAGGACTCATCAGAAGAATCCTTAGATAACAGTGAAGATAGCAAAGATAGTGATGATGAAGAAGCCATGCTCTCAAGAAGATTGCAGAGAATCTTGGCCAAGAAGAAGAAGTTCCAGTCGGGTAGGAGGTACTTCAAGAAAAACAAAGATCTCAAGAGACCAGATGGAAAAGATCAGAAGAGGAATGAGCCACTTTGCTATGAATGCAAGAAACCTGGACATATTAAGGCAGACTGTCCAATGCTAAAGAAAAATGATCACAAGAAGAAGGACAGCTCCAAGAAGTTCAGAAGATTCAAAAAGAAAGCCATGGCAGCTGCATGGGAAAACAACAGCGACTCAGACAGTGAGTCAAGCTCCAGCAGTGAAGAAGAAGAAGCCAACCTGGCTCTTATGGCAAATACCGGGGATAAGGTAACTTCTGATTCCTCCTTTGATTCCTGTAATGACTCAGATTCCGATAATTTGGAAAGTGCATTTAATGAACTCTACGATAAGTATAAAGAAGTGTCTAAACTACTTAAGCTAAGCAAGAAAATATCACCTGTCTCGAAAATACCAACTCAGATTTAAAATCTGAAAATGAAGAACTAGAAAAACAAATAATGGAGCTTAAGAGAAGAAATGAACTATTATGTGAAAACTTAAAAGACAAGAACAAACAAATCATTGATCTAGAAAAACAGGAAAGCTCAGAT
Organism: Colocasia esculenta; assembly: GCA_014218235.1. NCBI lineage: Eukaryota > Viridiplantae > Streptophyta > Magnoliopsida > Alismatales > Araceae > Colocasia > Colocasia esculenta. Next base: position 26,675,561 of record CM024755.1, on the reverse strand, counting down.
GATTTAAGAAAAACGGTAAATGAATTAAATGAAGAAAACAATACACTAGCAAGCACCTTAGAAAAGTTTACAAATGGAAAGAATTCCTTATTATTAAAAGGTGCTAGAAGATCTGGTAAGAATAAACGAGGTTTAGGATACATACCTCCAGTAAATGAAGAAGAAATAATCTATCCAGAAAAATATCCAACTCCTAAGTTCACTCCAGAACAAGATGTGGCATATAAAGCGAATTTTAAATACATAGAAAGAGTAACAATAACATCATGTTGTAATCACTGTAATAAGCTAGGACATTTAAAATCCACCTGTCCAACAAGACATAAGAAGTGGATAATAAAAAGTAAAAATAATGATACTGACCCATCAGGACCCAAAAGAACTTGGGTACCTAAATCTTGATGTTTTTATTTCAGGTTAACCTTCGAGCATTCAAATGGTATTTGGATAGTGGGTGCTCAAGAAACATGACAGGAAACCTGAAGCTTTTCTCCCATCTCCAAGATGAAGAAGGAACAGTAACTTATGGAGATAATGGAAAAGGAACTGTAGTAGGCAGTGGATCAGTAAACAGCAAAGGAAAAACAGTCATAGAAGATGTGCTGTTAGTCAAAGGTTTGAAGCACAACCTCATAAGTATTAGTCAGCTGTGTGATAGAGGACATCAAATCAAATTTCAAGAGTCAAAATGCAGCATACTAAAGGATGGAGCAGTCATCTTTGAAGCAAATAGAGAGAAGAATCTGTACGTGCTCTACCTTGAAGAACTCAAAGAGCAAAATGTGTGTCTGGCAGCCAGCAAAGACAAATCAACTGATCTGTGGCACAGAAGGCTAGGCCACTGCAGCTTGGATAGCTTGAGCAAGCTCAGAAAGAGGAACCTTGTGGAAGGTCTACCGAAAATCAATGGTAAATTAGAAAGTGTTTGCAGACCTTGTGCTAAGGGAAAGCACACAAAGAGTTCCTTCAAGTCAAAGACGGTGGTGACCACCTCAAAACCCTTAGAGCTCCTACATATGGATCTATTTGGGCCAATGAGAACTACAAGTCTTGGAGGAAAGAATTTCGGATTTGTTATAGTAGATGACTACTCAAGATTCACATGGGTATCTTTCTTAGAACATAAAAATGACACTTTTGATAATTTTGTTAGTTTCAGCAGAAAAGTCCAGAAAGATCAGAAGTTCAGCATAGTATCCATTCGATCTGATCATGGTGGTGAGTTCCAAAATGAAAAGTTTGCTAGATTCTGTGATGATCAAGGAATTCAGCACAATTTCTCAGCACCAAGGACACCACAGCAAAATGGTATAGCGGAACGGAAGAACCGAACTCTTTTGGATATGGCAAGAACCATGCTTTGTGAATATGAGTTACCAAGATATTTCTGGGCAGAAGCAGTCAACACAGCCAGCTACATTGTCAACAGAGTCATGATCAGGCCAATCCTGAAGAAGACTGCATATGAGCTGTTTAAAGGGAAGAAGCCAAAGATCAGCCATTTCAGAACCTTTGGATGTCCTTGCTTTATTCACAACAACGGAAAAAGAGACATTGGTAAGTTGGATGCCAAATCAGATGAAGGCATCTTCATGGGGTACACCTCTAAACCCAAAGGCTATAGAGTGTTTAATAAACGTACCTTATTGATTGAACAGTCTGTACACATTATTTTTGATGAAACTAACCCCTCCTTGAAAAAGGAAGTAGAAAGTGATAATGATGATGCAGATGAACTGTCCAATAAACTGAAAGACTCATCACTTGAAGACAAGGATGATCCGCCTCTGGAAGAAATGCAACAAGAAGAAATTTCTCATGAAACTCTTCCAAAGGAATGGAGATACAAGAAAGATCACCCACCTGAAAACATCATTGGTGATCCATCGGTAGGAGTAAGAACAAGAGGTAACTTGATTCCTTGTGATTACCTTGCTTTTGTATCTCAATTAGAGCCTAAGACAGTCAATGAAGCCTTAACTGATGAATCTTGGATAATAGCAATGCAAGATGAATTAAATCAATTCAAGAGAAACCAAGTATGGTCACTTGTTCCTAGACCATCAGACCATCCTGTGATCGGCACTAAATGGGTATTCAGAAACAAATTGGATGAATCTGGTGTAATTCTAAGAAACAAGGCCAGACTGGTGGCTCAAGGTTATTGTCAAGAGGAAGGCATAGATTTTGATGAAACCTATGCACCAGTGGCTAGACTTGAGGCTATTAGAATTTTGCTTGCTTATGCTTCTGCATTAGATTTAAAGTTATTTCAAATGGATGTTAAATCTGCCTTTCTAAATGGTTTTATAAAAGAAGAGGTTTATGTGGAACAACCGCCGGGTTTTGATGATACAGACTTTCCGAATCATGTCTTTAAATTGCATAAGGCCTTATATGGTTTAAAACAAGCACCTAGAGCCTGGTATGAAAGACTTAGTTCCTTTCTCCTAAAACATGGTTTCAGTAGAGGTCAAGTAGATAGCACTCTTTTTATAAAAACAAAGTCAAAAATATACTGTTGGTTCAAATTTATGTGGATGACATCATCTTTGGATCTACTGATGAATCTTTGTGCAAGTATTTTGAAAAGCTAATGCAGGGAGAATTTGAGATGAGTATGATGGGAGAGCTTAACTACTTCCTTGGACTTCAAATCAGACAAGGAAAGGAAGGAACTCACATCTGTCAAGCAAAGTACACCAGAGAACTACTAAAGAAATTTGGATTTGAAAACACCAAGCCACTGTCAACACCAATGAGTACATCAACTAGGATGGACAGTGACAAGGATGGTAAGAAGGTAGATCAAAAGGTCTACAGAGGTATGATAGGTTCATTACTTTATCTAACCGCAAGTAGACCTGATATATTATTTAGTGTATGTATGTGTGCTAGATATCAAGCCGACCCTAGAGAGTCACATTTAATTTCTGTGAAAAGAATTTTTAGATACTTAGCCAGGACTCATGATCTAGGACTATGGTATCCAAACTCCTGTGATGTGAATTTAGTCGGATATTCTGATGCTGACTATGCTGGATGCAAGGTAGATAGAAAAAGCACCAGTGGTTGCTGTCAATTTCTTGCAGGATGTTTAATCTCATGGAGCTCACGGAAACAAAATTCAGTAGCACTATCTACAGCTGAAGCCGAGTACGTAGCTGCTGGAAGTTGCTGTACACAACTCTTATGGATAAAGCAACAGCTTGAGGATTTTGGACTCAAAGTCAAGAAAATTCCACTGCTATGTGACAACACCAGCGCTATCAACCTCACCAAAAATCCAATTCAGCACTCCAAGACCAAACACATTGAGGTCAGGTACCATTTCATTCGTGATCATATAGCTAATGGCAATATTGAAATATCGTTTATTGATACAAACAATCAGCTAGCAGATATTTTCACAAAGGCCTTACCTGAAGAGAGATTTACATCTCTTAGAAGGGAGTTAGGCATGTGTATTTTGTGAAAAGATCTTCATTTAAAGCTGATATAAAAATTCTCAGAATTTAAGAAGGTTTTCTCTCTCCTTTATGGCAAAATCATTTCAAAAGTCTCAGTTTAAGCGTTCCGTCCGATAAGTCATAGTCCTTCAAGGCGGTCAACCTCGTTTGTCGTTTCCTGACGCCTCACCTTTTGGAGCATTTATATTCTTTAAACGATGCGTTAACGATTCCTCTTCCTCATTCACCTTTTCCCCTCTTTCGTCCCGACGCATGAGCCGATGCCCTAGCGACTCTTGCCTCTATCCTCTGCAAATTTGAAGCTTCCATCTCCTTCCCGCGAAATCGTTTGAGGGTTTCTTCTCATCACCCTTCTCTTCAACCCTTCAAACCTTCTCCAACCTGAATCCATGGCCGCACCAGCTATTGCCGGAAGTGTGGGTGGCTACAGCGCCGAATACCTCACCCCAGCGCAGGAGGAGCGTTTCACCTTTGTAAAGACAAAGCTCTGTGGTCACAAGGAAGTAGATGTTTCAGACCTGCAGAAGAATGGAATGAGCAGCATCATTGAGAAGATCAACCAGATGAAGTGGAAAGGGCTTACCACTTGCTCAGAAGTAAGTTATCCGGACCTGGTAAAGGCGTTCTTTGTGTGCTTAAGAACAGAAGAAGATGGGGCCCTCGTTTCTTCAGTCAAGGGCACCCTAATCAGAATCGACCAGGAATTGCTTAGGATGCTATTTGGAGTAAGCACATCCGGTTTCAGTGGAATTCATTCTGTAGAAACCCAAGAAAAGGGTTTGGGGATTGTTGGGCCGGGGTTCAAGATGAGGGACGGCAAGCTAGATATCAATCAGTTAAATGCCTTCAACCGCCTCCTTCATTTTATTGTTTGTCAGATTTTGGTTCCCCGAAGTGCAACCTTCTCCTCTTGCACTAAGGCTGACTCCGACCTGATGTTCTGGGCCATTAAAAATAAGGAAATCAATATGGCCGCAGTGATGATGGAGAGAATGAAATTTGCCAGGGAGCAGATTTGGGACACTAAAAGCAAGTTAATGTGTCCCTGCCCTATGCCCATTTACTCACCAGGATCTTCAGACACTTCGGTGTAGATGTCTCAGGGGCAGTTGTAGAGAAGATGGGCCAAGCTATTCGGTCCAGAAATCTAAAGAAGAGTGGTTTTTCAGTAGTCAATGGGGTCTGGTTCAAGGCCTCTGTTGCAGAAGGTGAAGGACTCATTGGTGAGCCTTCAGTTGCTCAACCTCAGTTGGAAGCAGACTCTGTAATGCCCGAAGTGCCACTGGAAACAGGTTATGTTCCAGTTCTTGTAGAAGCAGAGCAGGAAGAGCCATCTATGGCCAGAAATCAATCAGAGGCAGCAACAGCAGTAAGGGCAGAAGAAGACAGGCCAGCAGCAGCAGATCCAGCTGTGCTTCATGCTGAAAGGAGAATTGAGGACATTCTCCCAGAAGACATCTTGCCTGTTATGGAGGAGACTGTGGCATCAGGCCACATCTTTGAAGAAGGTCCAGTGGAAGAAGAGCAGCAAAATCCTCAAGATGATTCTATGGAAATGGATGCTCCCTGTCAGGGGGAGACTGGTGCAGTTGCAGAAGATGCTCCACTTGAGGGGGAGCAATCCCAAGAGAAACTAGATGATGCACCTCCAGCCACCAGAGATCAGGAGGAAGACCAGAGAGAGTCTGCAAATTTGGATGCCAGAGAAGGGGAGACAGCTAGTTCATCAAGTTCTGATGAGGACATTGATCCACCTCCTCCAGCTACAAAGGGCAAAGAGAAAGATACAGCTCCTGAAGTACCCCTTTTAGCTGATGCACCATTTGAAAGACAGGTCAAGCAAAAGATTGTCATCAATTTAAAACCTGTGATTGAGAGGTTGGATGTTCAGGGCGAGCTGCTTTGTTCACTTCAGTCAGATGTGAATTCCATCTTTCTAAGCCAAGCTTCAGCCCGCAAGGAATTGGTTCAGATTCGCTCTGCCATGACATGGTTCCATCAGGAAATGGGGACCATGAAGAATATGCTATCTGACATCCTTCAGGCAATTGGAGCTCAAGCTCCTGCTCCTCCAGCAGCTCAGGAGCCTCACTCAAGTGTACCTGAGCCCTCCGGGCAGTTAGCAGCAGAAGACCCAGCAGCAGAAGCCCCAGCTGAAGAGTCAGGGCCATCAGGGCCAGCTGAAAAGTCAGGGCCATCAGGGCCAGCTGAAGATTCAGGGCCATCAGGGCCAGTTGTGCTGGAATCAGGGCCACCAGGGCCGGCAGTGTTGGAATCCTTGTCCTCCTTGCCTGAAGAAGTGGTATTAGATCCTCCACCCATTGATCCCACTTCTACCAACACTCCCATTCCTCCTTCTCCACCCACTAACTCCACAGCTCCACCTGCTCCACCTCCCTTCAAAAAGCCTAGATCCAGGCCCATTTCCTCTCCCACACCTTTTCCTCCTCATCCTATCACATCCTCTCCTGTTTCTTCTACTTCTCATCCTTCTTCTTCTCAAGAATTTGAGGCCCCTCCAGCATCCTCAGCTGGAGCCTCCTCCTCTTCTGGTACATCTTCACTTCCAGAAGTAGGATCTCTCAATTCTGATGCTTTTCTAAACCCCCCTGCTCCTCCCTCCTTTATCACTATTATTCCTACAGATGTCCAAATCGACTCTCCCTTTCTTGATAAAATTAAGGATGAGTTTGAAGAGGTTATCCTTAGGTCTGTGCTAAAGGTAGGCGACCACCTTTCCAAGACAGACTCTTCCAGTACTGTCTCAAAGAAACGGAAACTTTCTTCCTCCACCACTCCTCTCTACCCTCCTTTGTGGTTTTCTCTTACAGTAACCCACAGGCATACCTCTCTGTACAAAGAATACCTTCAAAAGGTTGTCTTTGCCACTCTTCACAATCTTCCTTTTCTTAACCTCTCTGACCATTTAGATGTCATTCTTCCCTATACTCCTCTGTCTAAAGCTGAAAAATCCAAAATCTTCTCCTCAGCCCACTCCAAAACTGAGGAGCAATGGGCTAAATCTCATAAAGATCTGTACAATCGCTTCCTTCAGGCTAAGGCAGCAAGGTTTCCTCCCAGGGATCACTCCTTAACCCTTTCTGAGTGGTTCAAGTTTCACCACCAGAACACCTGGGCCCCTGCCATTCAGAAGCTAATCAAACTGATCAGGCACTTCCAATCATTCAACAACTACAGGTATCTCAACAGGTTACCTGAAGTTCAACTCAGCCAGTTCAAGAGAGCCATCAAGGTCCTTATCCACTCTGAGCAGTCTGAGGAAATCAGAGTAGATTTTGCAACTCTTCATTTACCTGAAGAGATTTTCCTGCCTCAGATTCATTTCTTGATCATGGAATCTTCAGTTGGTTCAATCATTTTTGAGCGTTTTGCAAGAGTTATGGGCAGAATCCAGATTCAGAAAGGCCTTCAAGTGGGTTTTCCTAGATTTCTTTTCCGGAAATACCATAGAGGGTTTGTCAAATCTGATGTCCTTGCCCCTCTCCTCTCAGAATGTGAAAGGCTGAATGCCTCCGATTGGTCCAAGCTTTATTCTCTGTCAGCTCAGCAGCTAGCACATCTGAATGCTGCTCAGGCCAGGGAAGGGAAAGCTCCTGTCTCTCCTGCAACTTTCTTGGATATGAACTCAATCCATCTGGTCCTTGATCCCTACAAAGTTTGGGCTGAAAGATACAAGGTGTTCTTAGCTCTTCGCCAGGAACTCAAGGAGAAACAGATTTTCTACCCTGTCACTATGGATCAGTTTCTTGCCTGTGCGAGTTTTGGTAAAACACTCATCCTCTGCTCCTCCATGGATCCCGATGAGTATGACCTGTTTCTTACCAAGCAGCGCAGCATCTATCTATCCAAGATGGCTCCAACCATGGGACCATCCTTCTCCATTGAGAGTGGTGCCTTTAGGCAATTCTTCAAGCGTCAGGAAGAGCAGGCCTGGGAAGCTATTTCTCATTATGCCTCCCTTCTCTCTCCTGCTTATTATTTGCCTGCACCTCCTCAATCTTAAATGAATGAATTGTGCTCCTTCTCCTCATTGTCTCTTATTCTTTGTCTCTTTCCTTTTGCTTTTTGCTTAATGACAAAAAGGGGGAGAATGATTACCTACTTGTGTCTGACACATTCCTGAATCATGACTCAAGTACTTTAATTCCTATTTAATACTCAGTACTACTTAAATATTGATCATAGTTTTGTCATCACCAAAAAGGGGGAGATTGATGAACAGTCCATCCCCATTTACTTTTAAATTAATTACTTGCCTATTTTGGTGATAAACAAAACAGTGTCAAAAGTTTTTCTAACTTTGTTTATTTAGCCATAAACTCAGGAATTACCCAAAGAAAGTCAAGCATTTGTGGTAAGTCTTACATACATCTTTTTTAGAAGAGCCATAATGATTCCTTCATTAACTATAACGATTTCCTCTCTAGAACAACGATTTACTTGAAAGATTGAATAACCTTGCTGTGTCAAATAAGTCGTTGTTATAACGACTCTGTAAGTTATCGTAACGACTTCTTCAGAAGTTATAACGACTTGCTCATTATAACGATTCTGTAAGTTATCGTAACGATTTCTTTAGAGAATTATAACGACTTGCTCATTATAACGACTCTGTAAGTTATCGTAACGACTTCTTCAGAAGTTATAACGACTTGCTCATTATAACGACTCTGTAAGTTATCGCAACGACTTCTTCAGAAGTTATAACGACTTGCTCATTATAACGATTCTGTAAGTTATCGTAACGATTTCTTTAGAGAATTATAACGACTTGCTCATTATAACGATTCTGTAAGTTATCGTAACGATTTCTTTAGAGAATTATAACGACTTGCTCATTATAACGATTCTGTAAGTTATCGTAACGATTTCTTTAGAGAGTTATAACGACTTGCTCGTCATAACGATTCTGTAAGTCATCGTAACGATTTCTTTAGAGAGTTATAACGACTTGCTCATCGTAACGATTCTGTAAGTCATCGTAACGATTTCTTTCGAGAGTTATAACAACGTGATTTTGATAACGATTTCATAAGTTATCATAACGACTTCTTTTGACACTATAGTAATTTGCTCATAACGACTTTGTCAGTCTATCATAACGATTGCATAAGTCATGTCTCTATTATTATTATTTCTTATCTTGATTTAATAAACGTTGAATAGTCAAAGTCGCATCACGTCTGTTTGACTGCCATGCATTAATAAAGACTGAACGTATCTCTGCATGGACACAGAACATATCTTCCATTCTCGTGTATTCTCTGCATGCATCTTTTAGAACGATAAAGTGTTACTACTATATTTGTGTCTATCTGCTTTGACGTTGATTGACATCTGGAGATAGTATAGCTGTCTACCATTAAAGCACAACCTTGCAGAACCTTAAGGATGTACTATCCTACAACAACGGACACAGAAAGAACTACAAGCAAACTCAGAAGATCTTATCACTTTGCGTGCTCCAAAGAACAAAAGACCGTTGACAGGAAGCTTCCACAAATCCTTCAGTCTAACGTACACCAAAGCTGTGAGACAACGGTCATCTCCTTGTCCTCATTCAAATTGGAGATACAAATACAAGATGAAGCTCTGAAGACATAGTGAGAATTTCATTCATATTGAAGAGCGGCTAGAACTCTGCAGTTTTCAAGTCTTCGAAAGTTCTCTAGAGCCAGAAATTCACTCTTTTCGATCTTGGCTCTTAGCTCTCTGTGCTGTGAGGAGAAAAATTAAGGAAGAGCTAGTTTAGTTCTGAGAGAGTGCACTTTGTGTAGATCTTCAACTCTCAGTGCTTGTAGCGTCAGATTGAGTTTTGTAAAAGCTTGATCTAGGGGCTAGACATTTTCTTTCAAGAATTTCCTGTGTTATTCCCTTCGTGCGTGAAGGAAGACCTGGTGGTTTCCAGGGTGGTGTTTTTCCCTTCAGGAGTAAAGGAAGACCTGGTGGTACCAGGGTGTTGTGTTCCCTTCAGGGGTGAAGGAAGACCAGCTGAGCTGGGTGGTTGTTTTTATCCATAGGGGGACTGTACCCTAGTTAGTGAAATCCTGAGGGTTGCTCAGGGACTGGACGTAGGACTCCTAAGGAGAGGAGATCCGAACCAGGATAAATCTGTGTGTTGTGTGATTGTCTTCTTTGTGTGATTGTTGGTTTTACTAACCATTACTAATCCCTTTCAAGAACTCTTTATGTTTCTTTGAGTTCAGGTTTTTATCAGATAAATTTAATTTAAAGACCCATTCACCCCCCCCCTCTGGGTTAGCCAACCGGGCAACAATGTCCCCATCTTAGGAGCCCAAAGGGGCGCCCCCTTCCCCCTTCTCTTCCCAAGCCTATAATACCCCCCCCCCCCCCCCCCCCCCTCATTCCCATCCATCCATAGGAGAAGGAACCAAGGGAAGGCCAAGACCAAGCTAGAAAGAGAGGAAGGAAGGAAGAGGAGCACCTATTCTTGTGAAGTTCTGCTAGTAGGTAGGTTCTTTTAAGTTAGTTCTAGATCCCTAGTAAGTGAAAGTATTGTTGGTTGTGTTCTTCTATTCCCTCACTACGTCAGAGCGCTGTCGATTCATTTTCTCAAAATCTCTTGCTACATCAAAATGCTGTTGATTCATTTTCTTGGAATCCCTCTCTATGCCCAAGTTCTTCCAGCTTGTTTCCTTGGGATCCTCCTCTATGCTGAAACTCTTCCAGTTTGTTCTCTCGAAGCCCTACTATATGTCGGGACTTTTCCGATATATTCTCTCGAAGCCCTTCTCTATGCCGAGATTCTGTCAGTTTGTTCTCTCGAAACCCTTCTTAATACCGGAACTCTACCAGTTTGATTTCTCGATATTCCCCTCCACGCCGCAATGATGTCAGTTTGATTTCTCAAGATCCTTCTCTACGCTGGAATGCTGTCAGTTTAACCTCTCTCTCTCTCTCTCTCTCTCTCTCTCTCTCTCTCTCTCTACGTTGAAATACTGCCGATTTGATTTTTCCCCCAATCCCTCTTTATACGGAATGCCGCTAGTTTGATTATTAGAATCCCACGTTATACTGAAGTATTATCGTACTATCATACTAATTTTTATATTACTATAGATTCCCCGGTTGATGCATGTACTAGTCAAAATTCTGTCGATTCTTTATCAAAATTACTACTATAAGGATATTTTGTTCCTTTTATTGACTTTAGTTATTGTCAAGTAATTGATTCAATAGCTTAATAACAATTTAAGTGATAGAAATGATGACTTTTATTGCGGATTCTGAGTTGTCAGCTCACTACATTGAGATTGTAAACCAAAAAGTGAATTTATGCCGGATCGGGGGCTAATGGTCTATTTCCGAAAAGATCCTGAATACTATTAGTGCCAGTGGTACCATATGGAGAGTGATGACCTGGTGCTTGGCATACACCATAAGTGAAGTGTTTATAGTATTTGACTGACAATTCCAAAATTCGTGAAAAGTGATTAATAATATGGCTATCTAATGTTCTTCTAAGTGTGCGATCGTTATGGAAGTGTTCAGTGGTAAATTTGGATTTCAGCTCAACAAAAGAAGTGATTGTGTTCTTTATTTAATTTTCTTGTTCATGTGCCTTTCATTTAAACATGTAGAGATTTGTACATAGTTGTGTTAATTCTTTTTATTCTGTGATACATGAACTCTTGCATTGCTCTAATTTCTCATTTTCTCGATATACTATTCTAAATCTCCTTTTTGTCTTGTATACTGACTAGTGATTGAGATTAACTTAAAAAAGTCTATTGGGCAGGTTTGCTCATTCTTACCTTTTTAACATTTTTCAGGTGACCATCAAGTTTGATCTTAGCAGGCAGAGTTGTGCACCGAGAGACCCTCTTCTTATTGTAATAAAATTTAGATAGTTATATAGTGTTTAGTATGTTCCAAATGTTCTAGTGAGTTTTGTTTAATAGTTTTTCATGCATCTCGGAACTCTCAAGTGTTATGCCAATAAATTAATATCGTAATAAATACTTCGTTAGTTATCATTTGTCTGTTACATCTCGATAATTCCGCTGCTATTGGGGTGTGACACGTTGGCTCCAGCTTCCTTAGGTATGCCCACAGGATAGCAATAGGGCCTCATCATCTCCCTCTGCAATAGGGCCTCATCCTACTACAAGGACAATTTGTCGATGGTAGTATTTGAGGCCATGGAGGCGGGGGTGTTCATGAGGAGGTGCAAGGGTTAAAAGCTCTGATGATTGATCTATGTAAGATTGTAAAATCCTTGGATGTCAAGAACAACAGGGCCTGAAGCAAGTCAGGTAGAGCAGGATACTACAGCAGTAGAGGAGCCTGACGTCCTTCATAAGGTCAGTGTTAAGTAGACTCCAACAACAAGTACAACTGAAAAACCCTCCATTGCTCCACCTGCTCCCCTTAAGTTTAAGCGTAGAGTCCCTGGACCACTGAAATCTTCACCTCCTCCAAAACCTAAATTTCTTTCATCACTAACAGCTAATCCTCCTCCTAGCTTACAAGAACCTTCCACTCAAGACCAACTCTCAATTACCACTCCGTCCGCCCACATACCAGTAGCCATTCCTATTACAACCACTAGTCAACCACCTTCAGCCTCTCATATCCTCCTCAAATGAATCATTGTCTTCCCATCCAACATCTAAATCTTCCTTTCTCTACTCGTCAATGCCACCTTCAGAAAATAACCATCACACCTCTTCCCTCCTATCCTCCTTCCAAGACTCTTGAGACTATGCAGGATGCAGTAAAGGAGACTATCCTTGCCTTTGTCATGTCTACCTCTCAATACTCACTTCAAGACTCAGAAGCTGTGGACAGTCCTATCTCTAAGAGGAGGAAACTTGGCCATCAGACCTCCCAACGTAGCAAATCAGAAAATCTTCCACCTCTGTGGTATGCAATGTCTATCCATTATAGAAAGAGATCCCTCTATAAGGAATTTTTATGCAAATGTGCCTATGCTGAAGTCTTTGGACTACCTAGAGTGGATCTGCTTCAGTATATAGACATCTTGGTCATTTTGTCAGTCATTACCAAATATGATGCTCGATCAGAAGATCTTTAAGTTGGCTGAATCTCAGACAGGATTCAAATGGAGCCAAGCAAATCAAGCAAAGTATAAACAGTATGAATAGGCAAACACTTATAGAAGCATTCGTGGTCAATCAACCATCACTTTATCTATTTGGTTTGATGAATAGCATCAAGAAGAGTGGGTCTGGACAATACAACAGCAAATAAGTCTTCTCCGACACTTCCAAATATTTCTTAAGGGTCAAAGAGAAGCCCAGTTCAATCAATTTGTGAAAATTATCAGGAAGGAATTCCAAAAGCATAAGGGAGCCTCTTCACTCACTCTCAAATTTAGTTTCTGCTCTTTACCTCTAGTCTGCAAGTTGCCTGAGCTACATGCACTATTGATAGAGTCAGAAATTGGAAAAACCATTCTAGACAAATAAGCCAAGGTCAAGGGTAGAGTATTTGTGAAATCATGACCTCTCCTAGGGTTCATCAGGTTTATTCATAGAGAATGCCAGAAAGGTTTTATCTCCTCATAAGACCTAGCCCCACTTCTCATTGAAGCTAAGAGATTGACTACAATAGCCTAGACCACCATGTACATATCTTCTTTAATTTGAGCAATTGGGGATGATTAATGAAGCCAGACGGAAGGAAAGGCAACTTGGTTTTACCCCCAAATAGTTCATGGACATGAACCCAATCCACCATGTAGAAGATCAATTCTCAATATGGGTAGTCAGGTGTCAAGTTTATTCTGCCTTGAAGAAAGAGCTGGCTGAGAAGCAGATCTGGTATCCCTTTACTATTGATAAATTTATCAAGCATGCAAGTTTCCCCAGTAGGAGATTGTATAGATTTTACATGTCGCCCACTGAGTATCAGCAATTCCTCCAGGAGGAAAGGACCAAGCACATTCAGAGGTTCAGACAACAGATGGGTCCGGAATACAACATTAGCAGCAGTCTCTTTTAGAACTACTTTAAGTCAGAAGCACTTAAGGCCTAGGAGATTATTAATCGATTTGTATCTCTTTTATCTTCTGATTACTACTTCTAATGCCAAAATCTATCCTTTATCCCAATTCTCTCTCATCACCATTTTGCTTTCTAATGATTGATTCTCCTTTTTCCTCTTTTTTAGTTATTAACAAAAATGGGGAGAAAATATACTCTGACATATATACTTCATTTATCCTAATTCTAATGATTGAATCATGCATGGCCATACATAATTTCAGATTTATGTCAAAGCAAATTTTATTTGCTTAGAGTTTGTCATCACCAAAAAAAAGGGAGATTGTTGACCCTCTTTGTCTCCTTCTCTCTATGGATTTTAGTGATAATAATAACTCTAAAATTATGTAATCAATTTCCATTTAGTCTATCAACAAGAAATAAAGCAAAAATTATTGCTGTAAAAATCCCCAAAGTAAGTTCTCCAAAACTCAATCTCAAGTACTTCATATTTGTCTAAGTTCATACCAATTACTATTAAATGTTATTCTGATTAGAGAACAAGTATGGTTCCGATTATTGCCTAAGTGAAGGTTCTGATTACTGAACATAAGTTCAATATCATATCGATTGGTGTTATAAGTTTTTCTAATTGTAAACACCATACCGATTAATGTTATCCACATTTCGATTGGTGTTATAAGTTTTCCGATTAGTAAATATTTGCCTTAAAACATACCGATTGATGTTACAAACTTTCCGATTAGTGAACAATTGTCTTAAAATGTTCTAATTGGTGAGTACCATATAGATTAATGAACACCATATTGATTAATGAACAACATATCAATCAGTGAACACTTGCTTTCTGATTAGTGTTGTTCACCTATCAACTAGTGTTATATGATATCGATTGGCGACCACCATTTCGATTAATGCTTCCAATTGGTGAACACTATATCAATTAATAAACAACATATCAATTAATGAACACTTGTCTTCGGATTAGTGTTGATCACATATCAACTAGTGCTATATTATATCGATTAGTAACCACCATTCCGATTAATGTTTTTGATTGATGAACATAATTCCAATTAATATTATATCATACTGATTAGTGTTATTTATTCTGATTAGTGAACATTTGACTTATGTAATTTTGATTAGTGACTAGATTGATTCTGATTAGTGAACAAACTCTTTATTCGTACCAATTACTAAAGACTAACTTCAATATAATTCATTTATCTTCATGACTACATCAATTATCTAGCAAAATATTTATGGGGCACAAACTTGCTTTCAAATCTTTGTACATATATTTTACATAATATATCATGCGTATCTCAGACATTAAATGCAACAAGTAATATTTTTCAGACATAGGCTATACGTTCTCTCCTTATGCGTGTTCTTGAAGGACCTCTCTTTCCTAACAGATAGAAAAGCAACTACCTAGAATGGCAGGTTGTCAGCCAGAAATGCGGACTTCTGCAGAAGATGTATGGGTGTTGACTGAAGTATGATCTCTCTTACCTAATATCTCCTTATGTGCATTAAATGTTGTAGATCACATGAAGCATACGTTAGACACTACTAACGCCTTGGAAACATGCACATGCTGACGAAGAACAAGACTCAATGGATTTCTCAACGTATTTCTCAACAGTTATCTTCCATGGAGAATATAAGAAACTATGCCTGCTAAACATTATAATAAGACTTTTTGGTGAAAATATGTGTGATCCAGTTCTTTTCATAGAGGCCTCAACGCAAGCATTTTAAACCTCTTGAGAAAAGAAGAAACTTAGGGTCCATTTGGTTGTATGTAAAATAGTTTAATAGGGAAATAGTTTTTCACGGAATAACTTTTACGTGAAAATAAAAACGTAATTATCCATTTGGTTGTCAGGTAAATATAAAGTTGTATGGAGGGATATGAGATCTTATGATCCACACAAATAAGGGAGAATCATATACTCCTTGTGTATTAACACTATTCATCAAATTTTTTATTTTATTTTCAATATTTTTTAAAAATAAAAAATTTAGATAACTAATGAAAAATATGTAACTTTGACAAATACAATTTAAAATAGGAGAAATAAAATAAAAACATAATTTGAATGAATAGTATTTTATAGATATTTTAATTAAAAAATAAAAATTAAATTAACTAATAAAAAATAATTAAACTTGACAAAGACTACTTAAATGAGTGGAAAAACATAAAAATGTAACTTATATGAATAGTGCCTAAACTTGTTATGTAGAAACTGCAGGGGCGGCAGTTAGGAAAATGGCATCTGCGGTTTTCCCTCGGATGCCAAAATCCAGGTTTTTGGTGATTTAATTTTCCAAAATTTAGTTTTCAATGATACCAAATGATATAAAAAAATAAGTTTTCTTGAAAACTATTTCCTAACTCAGGTTTTTCGGGCAAGCAAACAGACCGTTAGTGCCAAAGCAATTCTCTGCGACCTCTAGCACTCCATCTCTCTTTCTTTGCATCCAGACTTTGTCCTTTCTAAGAAAGATATTGTTGTATGTCTAAGGGTGTGTCTGTTTGTAAATTTGGATCCTCTTAAACATCACCTCAAATCAAGTATAGCTAGTGTACATCTTGAGTTTGGTCTAGGGACTCTTCTACACTCTTCTGTGAATCGAGTTGGTCTTCTTCGGTGGAAAAATAGGCTTGTGTGTACAAGCGTTGTTCCCCTTGGTAGAAGGGAAGACCCTTGGCATTGGGGTGTTGTATACTTGTATGTTCCTCTTCGGTGTTGTGAAGAGAAGATCAACTGAACTTGTGTGTAAGCGTCTTTAAAGGGGAACTGTATCTTTATTTAGTGAAATCTCATGTTATTGCTGAAGACTAGATGTAGGGCTGAGGAGAGATTTAGTGTCGAACGAGGATACAATCGTGTGCATTGTGCATGATTATCTCTGTGTGTATTTTCTGCTATTAACTAACACTAATAATCTTATTTAAGATTTATTTTGAGCTGTAGAAATTTTTAAAATTACTTATTCAAACCCCTCCCCCCCCCCCCTTGTAGGCTTGCTTACTTGGCAATAGGACTTGCCTGGAAGGGTGACGCAGGAGATGGGGGTGGTGTGAGCCGAGAGAGCATAGACTTAGCAGCCTGTGATTGACGTCAAGGATACAAGAGTCGTCAGTCTGGAGGAAGAAGGGGACAGATGGGATGTCAGAGTAATCAAGATATTTTAGGTATTTCAACTCCCCGTTACCCACCTAGATGGAATATTCTTTGGTTTTTTTAAACATCTATTTACCAAATGGTTTTACGTAAAAGTTAGAAGATTTCAGAGACTTTAAAGACAATAGTGGTATTTGAGGGAGTAAAAAGAAAATACGTTTATTTATAGAGACTAAAAAATAAAAACTTTTTATATTGTTAGTGCTTATGTATATATGTCAAGGTTCGCCGTACCGTCCGGATCGATCGTACCGCATTCTCCGTGAGAAGGTACGTATCGTACCATACCGTACCGCTGAGGTACGGTGAAAAAATGACTTGTTTGATTTATTTTTTTAATTTTGTGACTTGGTTAATATTTAAAATGAGTAAATTTTATCAGAAGACTCTTCATCCAAACTCAAGATAGATTTTCCATCATTTCTCATACATGCACCGTTTCTCTCTCCCCTTTCTCTCTCATATCCTCCAGAACTATCAGAATATCACGTCTTCTACAACTTAAAAAGGGGCTGATATGCTCATGAGGTCTTCATCAAAGTTGTTCTATTCTTTTTCAGCTTCGTCTTGAAAGTGGAATCACCTCAATTGGTGGTCTATGTCCAAAATTATAGTAAATTATTCTTCACATTTTCTCTCATATCATGATTTACATATACATGATTATCATGCCTTCCACATATCAAATGAGGGTATATCTCTTCGAGACTTTTTCATGAAAGGTGTTCCCCACGACTTTGTCTATGAGTTCCAACTAGAATCACATCAAATAAATATTTGTGCTTAAAGATACAGTGGATTATTTTTGACATTCTCTCTCATATCGCGATCCAAAAACTAGTAATAAGTGCGGTCTCTCTACAACCTGAATGAAAGTGATCTAATCTTTGGACTCTTCATGAAAGAAAGAATAAATAGATTTAGCGGACCGGACCGTACCAGTCATCAACGTGTCGTGGCACGCTTGGGTCACCCCATTGGGGTAACCCGATTGTGACTGGGCTTGCAGTATGGTTCGCACGTACCGCGGTGGTTTGCTACGGTACGACGAACCATGGGTACTATCTTTAATCGTGCGCACTTCGACAGGACGACATTCGGTTCCGAAAGTAAAGTCAAATATAAAGTCATCATAATTATCAGAAAAATATATTGATTTTAGAAATATAAATATCAAAAATTATTGATGCATAGATGTTGAGATTAAGTCGACCTAATGATTTTTGAGACAATTTTTACATGATAAAAGATTAATTTAAAAAATTAAACTAAAATTACTATAATTTGTATCATCTCTTAATTAGTTTATGTTTGAAATTTCATCTCAATTAGACACCATTTAGATCCCTTAAATATAGAGATTAAGTCGATCTAATAGTTTTTGAGATAATATTTACTTGACGAAAAATTAATTTAAAAAATTAAACTAAAATTACTATAATTTGTATCATCTCTTAATTAATTTATGTTTAAAATTTCATCTTAATTAGACATCATTTTGACTACTTAAGTGCATACAAAGTTTGTCACGGTACGCCGAACCCTCTGTGCACTTCAGCAGGATGATATTTGGTTCCGAATATAAAGTCAAATTTAAAGTCATCATAATTACTAGAAAAATATACTGATTTTAAACATATAAATATTATGAGTTATTGATGCATAGATGTTAAGATTAAGTCGATCTAATGATTTTTAGGATAATTTTTACTTAACAAAAAATTAATTTAAAAAATTAAACTAAAATTATTATTATTTGTATCGTCCCTTAATTAGCTTGTGTTTAAAATTTTATCTCAATTAGACACCACTTAGATCTTTAGATGTTGAGATTAAGTCGATCTAATGATTTTTTAGACAATTTTTACTTGACGAAAAATTGACTTAAAAAATTAAACTAAAATTACTATAATTTTTATCATCTCTTAATTAGTTTATGTTTAAAATTTCATCTCAATTAGACACCATTTAGACTCCTTAGATACACCAGGTGTGAGAGAGTAAGTAAAAAAAAAAAAACCGGTGCGGTCCGGTTGGACCGCGCAAAACCGCACTGGACCGGTCCGCACCGGCCCGGCCCGGATGCGTACCGCAACGGTACGCCGGGACGCCCATCCCGGGCATCCCAACCGTGTCTGGGCGCCGCCCGCGCCCAGACACGGTGCGGTTCGCCCGTGCCGCCGCGGTACAGGCGGCACAGGCGAACCCTCATATATGTACATATAGTTGTATGTTGATATCCATAGTTGTGTATATATACTCATAGTTGTATATTAGTGCTTATAACTATATATATAGTTACACTTTATATTGATTCTTATAGTTATATACATGTGCTTATGATTGTATATGAGTTAATTATTGCATATATGTTCTTATAAATATATTATGGTCATTATGGTTATATATATATATGTGCTTATAGTTTTACATTGATGTTTGTAGACATACATATGCGATAGATTGCACATTTGTATATATATGTATATATGCTTAAGGTTGTATATTCCTGTTGCATATATGTGTTTGTGGATATATATTAGTCCATATCATTGTATATATCTATTAACAAGTCGCAATCATACTTGTGGGATATATATGCTTATTATTTTATATAGGTACTTATGGTTATATATTAGTACTTATAGATGTATATTAATGTTTATGGTTTTAGATACGTGTTTAAATATGTTGATCATACTTATGGTTTCTTTTTTTTTTTATGGTTTCATATTAGTGTCCGTGATTGTATGTATGTGATTATGATTATATATATGATCATCAATATATACATGTGCTTAAAATTAGATATTAATGTTTATAGTTGTATACATATGCTTAAGGGTGTAGATAAACTTATGACTATACATATATATAATTATAGCTGTATACTTATAATTGTGTGTGTGTGTGTGTGTATATATATTTGTATTTGTGATTGCATACTAGCCCTTACAATCATTGTATATATGCATTGATAATTACATACTTGTGATTATATTCTTATATTTATGGTATGGTTGTGTATCAAGTGCGCAACTGTCGCACCATGCAGTCAATAATTGATATGGACATTGATGACCAGACCACTTCCTGCGGCATACGCACGACGCCTTGTAAGAAGTGTAATTACTACCATAGTTTGCAGGACTCTCTCCACATCAATAACCAAAACATTCACACATCTTACACCCTGTAGAAATTGAAGATTGCAGCAACTAAGAACCGGAAAAACGTTCAGAAAATTAAGAGGAATATGGATGATCTGATACTTGTGCAACCTTGAAGGTAATGTTCAAGATGAAGCTTAAGAAAGAACCAGAAAGATATGCCAATGATCACCCACGTAAAAAGGAAAATTACAACGCGCATTATCTTTTAAGTATTTCCCATGCACTTTTTCCACATTACAGAGAATGTCATGAACTGGACAGCAGCAAAAGAACAGCCACAACAAACCACAAAATGTGCAAATCCGCATTCCTTTAAAACACATTTGCCGAAAAGTAATATTGAGAAATACAACAGGATAGCCAATGAGTTAAATAATGGTATCTTTACAGGCTGAAATGTGGATTATAAATTGTACCGCGATATATGCCTTGTGTTGTTGCGGCTAGTGCTCTTTATCAAGTCCTGAAGGCGGACTTTAAAACTGAGGCTCAGTAGGAAGCAACTTTATTACCTCACTTTAGTCCACACAAGATCTTGACGTTTTATGCCCTTTTAGCATGGAAAGTACACTTGCGTGACCTTTCATGCTCCTGGAAAATAATGTATGAACGTGTAAAAGGAGCGAGAAAATTTTAGATCCTATTCCAATGACTTTGAAATTTCTACTTGTCCCGGGATTCTGCATCCGATGGAACCTTCCATTGCTTGACCTTCTTTTGCCGATACTTAGCATAGGAATACCACAGGCCACCCGCTGTATTGATAACCAATCCAGTAACATTGAGGGCATGCACTTGCACACCACCCAATAAAACAAAACCAAGGGTCTGGACAAGCAAAATACGTCAGATCAATAAGCACAAGGAGAAAAGATAAAACTTATATGATAGGAAAGTCGGTTACCCGTTATTGCTATACTTTTACAACTGATAAATGTATATACTCACCGTTGAACCGACGCCTTTGAGGACCCCCACGATGGTGGTTGTGAGAGCTGAGTTTACGATGGTGCATAGGAACATTGTAAAGTTCAGAACAATTCCCATCACCAATGAAAGAATAAGAATCACCAGAAACGCTAAAGAATTAGCCTGACGAAGAAGAGAAGACAGCTGTCACTTTAAGAGTTGTTTGGCATGCAACAAGAAGAAGAAAATAGACCACAGTTCAAAGTACAAAGCAGATGGCAATCTAATCTCCGATGCAAAAAATGAGATGTTCCCCTCCTGACTGGTATTCATCAAATAAAAAGGATATTGAAAAGTAACATCAATCTAAGAAATGATGAAAGTAAGCCAACAACGGAATAGAAAAAAAATGGTGATGCCAAGGAGGACTAAAATGAAATGCAAAGAGCTATTAGGATCATCAAGAAAGGTGATGATTGTATCAAAATCCTAGTTTAGAAGACTGACAACAAATATGTAACGTACTAGAAGTACTACATACATGTAGCATATTCATAAGAAACAGAAAAAAAGAAAGACAAACTTTATGGTGCCACTCTTTTTCCTACCATCTTTGCCATCCTCACCACAACCATGAGAAATGTCAAACTTAAGTTTGGTGCTTCCAAATTCAGGACCAGCCGACTTAAGTTCATCATTTTCATTGCAGAAATGAGGCAGCAAGAGGGTAGTAAAAGGAGTCGAGTTACAAAATTCCCAGCAAAGAAATGGCAAAGTAGCTGACGAATTGGAGAAGATGCAAACCTTTTCAAATAACAAGTATAAAGAATGTGGAAATTCTCCAGTCGCAATGATTAGGAAAATAAGGAAAGGGATTGACAACAGACTGTTATAGAACATGAGCTCAACAGAAGAGAGACCATCTTCTGCACCTGATTTCTCTACCAGCACCAGATACATTGTCTGCATTAAAATTATGAACAAATTCATCATATAAAGTCCTAAGATGGAGAACCTGAAAAATAACTTTATATAAAATGCATTTAAGAGATGAGATAAAAACTTATGCTAACCTGAAAGAAGACAGACGTAAGTGCCATGCTGTACCCAAAGAAATCAAAAGAAAAATCACCTAATGCGGCAATAATGACACCAAGAGCAACAAATATAACTGAAAGTGAGACCTGATAAGCAACAGGACTGTGAAAGGTTAGAAAATATCTGTTGCAAGTGTAAAACAAAGTACGGTGAATATTTTGCATAGTGTGCAACCTGAATGCAAATTCTAATATGCTCTAAACATGTTGACGGCCATGAAATAGGTAGTCTGTAGTTATTAGATAAGTTGATGAAGATCACAATAGATAGAAGAAACAGGGCCCTACATCTTGTTGTTGGCCAAGTTTCCTTAACACACTGACTTCTAGAGCCAAGAAGGCAAAAATAGCCCACAACTTGGAGTATAGTTCCACTCATAGAACGTATCAACCAAAGAATGCGTATATAAATTGGGCAATTTACCAGGTCTTTCCTAGCATTAAAATCAGAAAAGAAGTTTTACTTTAGGATTCAGGATCCAAATATGAAAGAGAAACACTTCAGTCAGTGAAACCCCAAATATGAAGAAATTTAGGTAATAATATAGTTAAAAAAATTTATCCATTTTTCTTGTTTTGGTGAAATGTCTGAGTGGCTAGATGAGTACTCATCATCATCTCCTTATCCTATTATTTGGAGTTGGCTACATGAATTCATTTCTGCCAAAGATTTCTATCTTTTCCCTATCTAAGCTATATCAACCACGCCGAAAACTCATCCGCTTGTAAATTCCTTTCAAGTGCTATATTCGTGTTTAAACCAAAGAAGTCAAAATCCTTCCTAATAACATCGCACCATCTCATTTTAGGCCTTCCCCTAGCTCTTTTACTGGCATCCACTAAATTTAATCACATCTTTTAACCGATGTCGAATTAGGACAACGGTGCACATACCCAAACCACCTAAATCTATTTTCTCTCATTTTCCTGTCAATTGGAGCTATCCTCAAGTCCTCACGGAAGCACACATTCATAATCTTATCTTTCTTAATCTTAACACACATCCATCTCAGAATCCTCATCTCTACTACACGCATTTTGTTAAATGTGTTCCTTTTGCACTGTCCAACACTTGGTACACACTTGTTCTATAAATTTTTCCTTGAAGTTTCATGGGTATACAACGATCGCAGAGGACTCCTGATGCACTTCTCCATTTTAACCAGTCTGCCTTAATCATGTATGCAACATCATCATAAATCTCCCCATTCTCTTAGATAATAACCCGTAAGTATCAAAAGTCACTACTCTTAGGAATATTTTATCCATCAATTAGAATCATGTCCTCCTGTAATAGATAGGTATTCAGATTGGATCTGGGGCCCTAAACCTGATCCCCATTAGCCAGATCAGCTGATAAAAGACCAATCTCAAAATGGCCCACCTATTTTAAATTTTTTAATATTAGATGCTTACACTGTTTTATAGAGTTAACAAGGGGTTTTGTGCAATTTTTAACCCTTGAGAATGAGGATGAGGAGGAAATGGCCAAATCATCTTCTTCTTCGTTTTTCTTCCCCCCCCCCCCCCCCCCCTCTTCCCCCCTATTAAGAGACCTCATCCATTGCACAAGGAAGGGGGAGAGGGGCGAGGCAGGGCAGGGACGCAGGTTGGTCAGCCAATTGGAGGTCAAATCGGCTGATTCGGGTGTGGAATCAGTCAATCTGGCGGACCCCAAGCTGATCCACCCTGATCCAGCCAACCCCCAGCAATAATCAGGAGTTGGACTTGGATCAATTCAGCAGAACCTTATCAGATCAGTTGATCTAATTCAATTCTGCTTTCCATGGAGTGACTGGAAATCCTTTATTCCCAGTTCAAGTCTGGGTGACACCTGATCAACACAAAATTTGAAGTTTCTTATCCTGCTGAACTAAACCTGAATCAATGAACCTGACATAAACAGAAGTAAATGTCCAGGCCTGGTCAACAATTGGAAATGGACTTGATATTTTTATACACAAGACTCATTCTGAATAAGTTATTAATGCTTTAAAATACATTTGTGTTTCCAATATGCATAATATTGATCTAGTCCATGCCACACAGGCTAGTGCCTTCACTAATATTACCATGGCACACACGACATCCAGAGTGGCAGCAAGTAGACAAATGATCACAACATATTACAGTTCCCAAAGACATCAGCATGAACAATTATATGTTACCATCATCATATAATATTTCATGCATAAGGAGCTTTTCCACTGTGTTATGGTATGCAATAAGTTAGCTGAAAATAACTTTGCAGACATTAGATTTGGTACCTGCGTTGATGGCCTTCCCTTGCCAGAAAAAAATCCAGCCACCAAGACAGCAAGTGGTGTAAGCCTCTTCAATGCTATGTACATTGGAATGTTAACCCCTTTCAAACTTGCCAATGCAAATGCCACATTTGCATTGTAGAAAATTGAAACTGGGAGAAGCTTTTTCGCTGTGGACAAATTTACTTCTTTGGATTTTGTGTACCCAAATACTCGACCAAAGTGTATGAGTAATGCTGTTGCTACTTGCTGAAACAGAAACAATAAGGCATGACATCCCAATGGACATAAAAACCTAAAAAAATAGATAATATCATTTGTGGATAAAGCAGTCAACAATTACCTGCAATGTGAGAAGAGTCATCGAGTAGGCATACTGCATGAGAATTGCCTTATTGATAAAAACCATGGCCATTGAAGTAATCCCATAGGATAATGCAGCAAAAAAACTGCAACAAGCAAAAACAAAAACTGATCACCTGAAGAGCTTAGAAAGGTGAATCGTAATTCAATTAACTATAACTACACCCCTGCATCAACACATGCCCTTGGAAGAGGTACAGGTTCCTGAAACCGGTATATCCGAAAACATTTATATGAAATGGACAACGATATTTAGTGCATTATCAGGATTTACGGTCCTAAAGCTAGTAAAACTGTTAGATTAGAGGCTTTTCTGCTAAATCTAGGGCAAAGGAAAGGCTGAATGGGCATGTGGTCGAAGGGTTTTTGAATTATAGGAAATCTTGTATGGTCTGGGTTAAAGGGACATGTATAGGGTTAGAGGTCTTACATGATACTGTCACGGGCTCACAGTTTTTGGTAACACCGGGACACGTACGGTTACGTGAGTCAGGTGTGAAGACGGCATACGGTCTTCACTTTGCGGAAGTCCGATACTATCCAATTTCATCCAAAAAAGGGAAGCTCGGAAATAAAATAGCCGACAAGAAGTTTAATGCTGGAACTATTTTTTCCCCTAAAGGTCGGTATGAGGCGTAGCAAAGTCGTATATACCAGGAAACATCTCTCTCTCTCTCTCTCTCTCTCTCTCTCTCTCTCTCTCTCTCTCACACACACACACACACACACACACACTCACTCTCCCCCCTCCCTTCTCGGAAAGTAATTCACTGGCCACAGCACTGCACTACAAATGGCTTGGTTATTATTAAGAGTAAGAACCCAGAAGCCATAAGTAGCAGCAATCAAGAATGCGAACTACATCTATACTATATCCGTTAACCAAATCCGTCAGTCTAAGACTTTAATCACGTATTTCTAGTTCCACCCAAAGCATCACATTCACCAGTCAATTACAGCACAATCGAATTCCCGATACCAGAAGCACGAACGCCACTAAAAGGGACCATGACTCCGAGGGAAACTTGCCTGAGGAAGGGGCTCGCTTCGACATCTCCGCCGGCAGACTCCATACCCCTCAAATCCGCCTCGAAGAAGAAGACGACGAAGGCAGCGGATCCAGATTCAGGAGGAGATCTGGCCACAGAAAAACCCCTCTACCAATTGAGAAGAAGCAACCGACAGTGAGAGAAAACCAAATTCCGGAGTCGACAAACCTCAGTCACTCCGTCGGCGGGTATCGAGCAGGCCCCGCCAAGCACGGCACGGAGGTCCCCCGCCGCCTCTTATACACCACAGCGAAGAGCAAGCGAGGGAGATCCGCGCGCCTCTTCCTCTGTAGAGTGCAGAGCCTTGTGTTCTTCCCCTTGTTCTGGTGACGGCGAGGAGGGGGCGGAGCGTCGGGAGAGGGGAGGGGAAGAAGGGAGGGGAGGTATAAGAAGAGAGAAGTGGGGAATAATGGGTTTGGATCTGTTGGATTGGGAAGTTGCGTGGCGTCTTCCACGGCTCCCCAGTCCCCACTCCCCAGCCTCCCCCAGTCGGGAGGAGGGAGAGCGACCCGTCGCACTCGCATGGTCGCTCGTGCTGCTGCCTGCCAAACTCCGGCGCACTCCGCGACGCACGCACCGATCGCGGACACCTCCCCCCACCTTCATCGGTGAGGCTCTTTTTCGCTTGTACCCCAATCTTCCACCCTAATTCAGATAGTTCCCCTGTACTATTATGTATTCATTCTATGGACAAATCAGAGCCGTGTTGTTATATTAAGCGACTTTATTTTTTTTTTTTCAAGTATCATCACCTAAAGGATTATAAATAAAGACCCATTTTTAAGGGAATTAATACGTTCACATAAACCGGAAAATTTGTTATTCATTTATTCTTCATAAATATAGTTAGTCATCTGAGAAGATAAGTTCAACTTAGTAGAAGACTAGCTCATATTTTATATTCTTTTGCCATTCATTTATAAGTGAAGAAAATAAGAAGAATATTGAATAATATAAAATAATATATTTATCTATACTGCATCAATTGTGTCAAAACTCGTTATAATTTTGATACGGTGCGACACGATCAACTATACTTTACACTTGCTCCTGACTCTTATGGTTTTTCTCCTTATTTGATCAGAACATTGAAATCTTATTTTTTGATCTTTATGAAGCCTTGGCCCTTGGATTTCTGTTTTTTCCATCTCGCTGGACTATTAATTTCGGGATTTTTTTTTAAATCGGTGGTTATGAGAACAAAAATTAACTAGGCGCATTAAGGGTATACAAACAAATATAATTTTTGGTGGTGAAAATAAAGTATATGAAATGTTTTTTACCACTAATATGCAAAATCTTCTTGGACTTTTCTCCCCTCTCCTAATGTGGTGTGTCGTACTGTCGTGAAAGGGTGGTTGACT
The DNA here is from genome assembly GCA_014218235.1 of Colocasia esculenta. Classification (NCBI taxonomy): domain Eukaryota; kingdom Viridiplantae; phylum Streptophyta; class Magnoliopsida; order Alismatales; family Araceae; genus Colocasia; species Colocasia esculenta. The sequence continues at coordinate 26,648,662 of CM024755.1, read as the reverse complement.
TTAAGTTGAAATCCACCCGAATCAAATCCAGATTCAAACGAATCAAACCTAACCAATTCGTGCAAAGCCCCCCCACCCATCAAGAAAGCTCCCATTTCCCAACCTAGCTTCTTGTTTCGTTCACACCACCCGGAGCCCACTTGAAAATTTTCAATGTCTTGGAGCTTGCACTAGGGAATATTTTAATTAGACATTAGTTTAATCTAGAATATCATATTTACATGACGTAATTTTTTTTATATTTTGCGGCCTTTCAATGCCAAATTACACACACGTTGTATCAAGAGGTCCCATCGTATCATAATATTTCTCTCTCTCTCTTTTATATATATATATATATATATATATGTGTGTGTGTATGCAGCGCGCTACAGTGCGATGGTGGGGTCCCATCGTACTGTAGCATTCCACCCTTGGATGAAGATCTAATAGTGGTTAAACTAAAAAAAAAAAAACGCACATGCATGCGTGGGGTGGTCGTTGGATTTGGGATCCAACAGCCACCGCCTTGGATACGACATGATTGATCCAAGACTTTATATATATATTTGTGGAGTTATTTTCCTGTTTGGGCTGGGACCAAACGGGTCTACACTTGAAGACAGGGAAGATGACCGCCGGTGACGGACGTATACTTGCAAAACCAGAACGGGATCAGGGGTGCCCGGTTGAAGAACCGGGGAGAACCCTCCGATGCCTAAGTTAGAGATGGACTCCGAGGCTTGAGGGAAGAAGGTTCAGTATATGAGACAAGCTAAAACCAATCTACCTAGGAAAGGTTGCGTACCTTTGCATGGAGATCACCTGGACCTTTTATAGGCAAAGGCATCGAAGAGATGAAGCGTTACACCCCCCCTACGGTTACCGAAAAGGGCGCGTGGGTTGGTGCTCCTGGCGGGAGTTACGCATTGAGGCGTCCGTTGAGGAATTCGGCAGGTGACGTGCCACTTGATCGTGGGACGTGAATGGTGCAGCAGTTGTAACCGTTGCAAGGAGGCGGAGGGCTGTTTGAATCCTCCTGGTCAGAGGTACAGGGCAGAAGGCTTGTTCAGTAAATAGAACTTGTTGCTCGGTGACAAGGCCTGCTGCTGGACGTCCGATGTATGGATGTGCTGCTCGCGTTGAAGAGGCTTCGACACATGCCGAGCAGCATTTGCTCGGAGAAGAGGGCGTCGGGCCGAACAAGCTGCAAGGTGCCTGGAGGCGACTCTTCGGTCCCGTTGGTACCTGAGGGTCGCCCTCGGGACCTTAAAAATGTTCTTGAGAAGACGTGGAGTCTTACTGAGGGGTCACGTTTGTCCGTTGAATTGGATTGGGCCGTAATGGGCCCTGCGCACGAAGGTGGCTAGGAGTAGCCACCACATACATACATACATACATACATATATATATATATATATATAACTGATCCAAGACTTTACATATATATAACTGATCCAAGACTTTAGATATATATATAATATAAATATATATAGTCTTGGATCAGTCCTGCAAGACTTTATATATATATAACTGATCCAAGACTTTATATATATATATATATAATATAAAGTTTTGGATCAGTCCTGCCGTATCCAACGCGGTATATATATATATATATATATATATATATATATATATATATATAATCAAATTCTCATTGGAGAAATACTTAGCACACATTTGTTGGACATACCTACTAGGGGTGTGCCACTTGTCTTGGGAGATTATAGCATCTTCCTCATCCCTATTTTTTTAAACCCTTAAAAACTAGTGGCACACTTTGAGTGAATGTGTTGTCTTAGTGCACACCAAAGTGTACACTAAGTATTTTCTCTTCTCGTTGATATAGTCAAATTTTCATGAATATATATATATATATATATATATTGAGAGGTGTTAGTCTCTCATACGGATGGGAAGGCTAACCGCATTGACTTTGTTGTCTGTAGATACAAAGCCCAAAAAACTTACAACCCTAGGGGGTGCAGTCCCCGATCTTGTGCTTGTGATTGGCTTCGCCGTCCACACAAGATAGAAGTATTTCTCTCTCTCTCTCTCTCTTATTTATTTATTTTCATACTAAAGATTTTAGAGATATATACGGGAATTCAATTCAATGTATTCATATTTTTTTTCTTTTATGTTTGCTCATACTCTCTCTCTCTCTCTCTCTCTCTCTCTCTCTCTCTCTCTCTCTCTCTCTTCTCTCTCTCTCGCCGACGGTCGCGACGGCTCTCGCCGCTGCGCCTCGCCGCCGCCGGTCGCCGGTCGCAGCCGCCGCCGCTGCCCGCTTTGCCGCCCGCTCGCCGCTGGCCGCCCCTCTGCCCGGTGAGTTCCACCTCCCCTCCCCTCTCCCACCCACTCCCCACCTTCCTCCGGCCCCCCTCCCCGTCCCTCCCCCCCACCCGGCCCCCCTCCCCCCCCACCCGGCCCCTGCACGCGGCCCCCCTTCCCTCCCACCCGGCCCCCCGTCCCCTTCCCACCCGGCCTCCCTCCCCCCTGCACGATGCCACCCCCCCCCCCCCCCCACGACCCCCCCTCCCCCCCCCTCTCCTTCCCACCCCCCCACCCCCCCTGCACACAGCCCCCCTCCCCTTTCACCCCCCCCCACCTGCACCCGGCCCCCCTCCCCTCTCTCCCCACCCCCGCCACCTTCCTCCGGCCCCCTCCCCTTCCCTCCCACCCCACCCGGCCCCCCTCCCCCCCCCACCCGGCCCCTGCACACGGCGCCCCTTCCTTCCCACCCTTCCACCCGGCCCCCCGTCCCCTTCCCACAACCCCCCCCTCCCCCCTGCACGATGCCCCCCCCCCCCCCACCGACCCCCCTACCCTTCCCACCCCCCCCCCCCCCTGCACCGCCCCCTCCCCTTCCCTTCCACCCCCCCACCTGCACCCGGACCCCCCTGCCCTCCCACCCAGCCCCCCTCCCTCCTGCACGATGCCCCCCCTCCCCCCCCCCCCCCCACCCGGCCCCCCCTCCACGTTTGGGTGAATGTGAGGGTTTAGGACTCGAGGGAAAATTCATAAAAATTGTAGAATCGACCTAGACACATACGGGGACATTATGGTTAGGTCACTTGCCTTTTAGAAATTGCTCCAATGGATCTAGGGTGCTGGTGAACCCTCCTTGGGCGGTCCCAAGAAGGTGCAACTATCCTCCAAGATCTCCCTCCTCCGGGCTCCTAGGTGATCTCCACAGCAAGGGAATGTCGGGGAAGCCTCCTCCTTTGCTCCAGCTATCCTCTTGTCGTGGAAGATGGCCGGATCTAGCTCCAGAAAGTCGGATCTTTGGGTTGGGTTTTCAGTTTTTCTTCTAACATGAAGAGAGGGCTGGGGAAGAGGTCTCTCTCCCACTCACAAGGTGACAAGATGGCTCTCAGAGCCGTTGGGGACAGCTCCCCAATGGGTGAGCTCCCTTGTTTTCGGAATTTCTAGCTCTGCAACGCATGCAGGTCAGAGAAATAGGCGTCCACATCGTTAGACGCCAGGATTAGTGTTGGCATCCATGTCTGGACGCTGACACCACCTCAACGGCTAGGGGTTAACGCCAAGATGGCCTTCGGCCAGAAGTCTAAAATATGCAGAAAACCATGCATACCATGCATATATACATGCAATATGTATATGGTAGTGTATCCATGCTATCACCATTCAATACATGCATTATTTACATCTAGTATAAACATATGCACACATAATTGTACTAATTAATACGTACGTAAGTATGTATATACATACACAAGCACAAATATACACACACACAAATACAAATAATGCAACGAAAATTCGAGGGCCTTACACCCTCTCCCCCTTAAAGAAACTTCGTCCTCGAAGTTAGAACGACACTACTCAAACAAGAGGGGATACTTCTTCTTCATCGCATCCTCAAGCTCCCAAGTAGCCTCCTCTCGTGAGAAGTTCCGCCATAGGACCTTCACCGATGCAATTCTCTTGTTCCGGAAATGCTGAACCTTCCGGTCAAGAATGGCTACTGGTTGCTCGACATACGAAAGATCTGGCTGGATCTCCACTGGCTCATGACTAATCACATGAGACGGATCTCGGACATACTTCCTGAGCATAGATACGTGGAATACAGGGTGAACGCTAGCCAAAGCTGGGGGTAATGCTAGCTCATATGCCACGCTGCCCAAACGTCTGAGAATCTCATATGGGCCAATGAACCTAGGGCTTAGCTTGCTATGCCTGCCAAATCCGACGACACCACGAGTAGGCGATATCTTCAAAAAGACATGATCGCCAACCTCGAACTCCAAATCCTTTCTTCTGTTGTCGGCATAACTCTTCTGCCTATCCTGTGCCGCAACAAGCCTTTTCCTGATAAGCTGAATCTTATCTGAAGTTTCCTGAACTAACTCCGGTCCGATCAACTGCCTATCACCAGTCTCCTCCCAACATAAAGGAGATCTGCAGGGCCTACCATACAACGCCTCGAATGGAGCCATACCAATACTAGCATGAAAGCTGTTGTTGTATGCGAACTCCACAAGAGGTAAATGACGCTCCCAATCATCCTTCCAATCCAGAACACACGCTCTCAACATATCCTCGAACGTCTGGATAGTCCTCTCGGACTGTCCATCGGTCTGGGGATGAAACGCCGAACTGAGCTTAAGCTCCGAACCTAACGCATCCTGAAGACCCTTCCACAATCTCGAAGTAAATCTCAGATCTCGATCCGAAATGATCGACTTCGGCACACCATGCAATCTAATGATACCGCTAACATACAATCTAGCTAAACTCTCTACTGACTGCTTCTTCTTCATAGGCAAGAAATGAGCAGTCTTCGAGAATCTATCTACAACTACCCAAATAGAGTCATTGCCCCTTGTGGATCGAGGCAAACCCGATACGAAATCCATAGTGATAGCTTCCCACTTCCATACGGGGATATCCATCCTCTGCATAAGGCCGGATGGTCGCTGCCGCTCGGCTTTCACTTGCTGTCATACTAGACATCTAGACACATAATCCGCAACATCCTTCTTCATGCCGGACCACCAAAATGATCTCTTCAGGTCTTGATACATCTTAGTGTTACCCGGATGAATAGAGAATCGCGACCTATGAGCCTCCGCTAACACATGCTCACGGACATCTACTACATCAGGGACACAGACACGGTGCTGAAATCTAATCACACCGTCCTCATCACGAGCAATGCCCGCCTTACCCACTAACTCTAACAATCTAGGGTCGGCTTTCTGCTGCTCAATCACCTCATCCAAGACTGAGGATCTAAGGGATAGCTGAGCTACAAAAGCCTGACACAGAGATGGCTCTAACTCGGTCATAGAGCACGCTGCATCCTCCAACATCTTCCAATCCTGCTGGAGCGAAGACCTCTTTCTACTAAGAGCATCCGCTACGACGTTCACCTTTCCAGGATGATACTGAAGGTCGAAGTCATAGTCCTTCAAGAACTCAATCCATCTCCTCTGCCTCAGGTTTAATTCCTTTTGGGAGAAAAGGTACTTCAAGCTCTTGTGGTCGGTAAACACCTCAAATCTGACACTACAAAGATAGTGCCTCCAGATCTTTAGTGCATGAACCACACCTGCGAGCTCCAAATCATGAGTCGGATAGTTCCTCTCATGCTCCTTCAACTGACGAGAAGTATAGGCCACTACCCTATCTTGCTGCATGAGCACACAGCCTAAACCAATCTGAGATGCATCCGTATAAATGGCAAAACCTTCTGGACCACTAGGCAATACCAATACTGGAGCAGAAGTAAGCTTAGCCTTCAATAGCTGAAAGCTACGCTCACATGCCTCAGACCATACAAACTTCTCACCCTTCCTGGTCAGCTTTGTCAAAGAGGCGGCGATGGATGAGAAACCCTCAATGAATCGCCGATAATAACCAGCTAACCCAATGAAACTACGAATCTCCGAAGGAGTCTGGGGAATCTCCCAATCCATAACTGCTTGGACCTTTGCTGGATCAACAGCTACACCAGCGCCGGAGATCACATGCCCGAGAAAGTGAACCTCGCGCAACCAGAACTCGCACTTGCTGAACTTCGCATACAGCTTGTGCTCACGGAGAACCTCTAAGACTAACCTCAAATGCTAACGGTGCGTGGCCTCATCCGGAGAATAGACCAACACGTCATCAATGAACACAACAACAAAGCTATCTAAATACGGACTAAACACCCGGTTCATGAGATCCATGAACGCTGCAGGGGCGTTGGTCAATCTGAAAGGAAGAACCAAGAACTCATAATGTCCATAACGGGATCTAAATGCCGTCTTGGACACATCCTCACTCCTAATCCGCAACTGATGATAACCAGATCGCAAGTCAATCTTGGAAAAGACTGATGCATCTGCAACTGGTCAAACAGATCATCAATCAGAGGTAAGGGGTACCTGTTCTTCACAGTCACTTGGTTCAACTTCCTATAGTCAATACACAACCTAAGTGACCCGTCTTTCTTCTTGACGAACAATACAGGTGCGCCCCAAGGGGAAACACTAGGGCGAATAAATCCCTTATCAAATTCTTGCAATTGCTTCCTCAACTCAGCTAACTCTGCAGGGGCCATCCGATCCGATATAGGGTCTTCGAGATAGGAGAGGTGCCAGGAAGCAACTCTATAGTGAACTCTATCTCCCTATCCGGTGGCAATCCAGACAAGTCATCGGGAAAGACATCTGGAAAATCCTGCACCACATCGATCTCTGCAAGAGTCAGTGACGAACCAGCATCGGGTACTAGCATAACGCTGGCAAGGAATGCGTCACAACCCTTGTTCACCATGCGCATCGCCTTCATGGCAGAGATAACTAACTTTCCCGCTAAGTTCTTTGGCAAGGGATGAGAGAACTCGTCCTCACCAGGAATGCGGAAAACAATCTTCTTTCGACGACAATCCACTAACGCATAGTGCTCCTCTAGCCAATCCAGACCAAGAATAGCATCATAGTCCTTCATCTTTAGCAAGAAGAAACACCCATCTAGGATTCTATCCTCAATGCACACAGGTAACGACGGAATGCACTTCCTAGTCGATACCGTACCCGCAGGGGTGTGCACAGACAAAGGGACCTCTAAATCCTCAGACTCTACGCCTGACTCTAGGGCTAACTGCCTAGCGAACCGCTCGGAAATGAACGAGTGAGTAGCACCCGTATCAAACAAAACCCGAGCGTGCACACCTAAAAGCAAAACCGTACCTTCGGTGACATGCTCCACCTGCTCGGCGTCCTCGCGTGCCAAAGCAAACACTCGAGCTGGGGCTCGAGGCCTTCCAGGTCTTCCTGTAGCTGGCGCGGCTGCCGCTACTGCTGGTGCTGGCGCTCCACACTGAGCTCCTTGTTGAAGTCTTGGGCAGTCTTTGATCTTGTGGCCGCTGCTCCCGCACTTCAAGCATCTACCCGCTACCAACCAGCACTCGGAACCACCATGTGTCTTCCCGCAGTGGGGACACTCTTTCTTCACACCAGGGCAACGTACAGAAGGTACCTGAGAGTTGCTGACTGTCACGGATCGCTGCAGTGTCTGGTACACCGTTTTCTTCTTATCCTGCCGCTGGAATGTCGCTGCCGGCCTCTTTTGCGAAGCCTTCTTTTCCTCCAGATATTGCTCCATTTCTCCCTCCTGCCTGCAGGCAGCACTGAGGGCCTTGTCCAGCGTGCGGTGGTCAAACGCCACGAGTCTCGTCCGCAGTGATGGCTTGAGTCCCATCACGAATTTCTTCGTCTTCCTGCGCTCATCCTCTACGATATGCGGTGCATACTTAGAAAGTTCAGAAAACCTTGCCTCGTATTCCAGCACGGTCATGGAGCCTTGCGTCAGGGAGAGAAATTCCTGCTCCATTTTGTCCTGGATATGCTCTGGGATGAACTTGGCTCGAAAGAGTCTCACGAACGCGTCCCACGTCACATCTACTGCTCCGTCCTCAAAGCGTGTACGTAGTAGGGAGGACCACCATACATCCGCTCTCTCCTGCAATACACCTTCATAAGTACCAACTAACAATTTCTAACTTAAGCAGAACACACAAACATACAAAATTAAAAGTCTACCTGTAGCATGTAGGTGGCTAATGTCACCTTATCCTCATCAGGGCACCTGATTGCTCGGAAGATTTTCTCTGTCTCCCTTAACCAGCTTTCTGCCATTAATGGATCACTCTCCCCCTTAAAAGAGGGTGGGGTCATCCTCTTGAATCGCTCCATGATGGGAGGTCCACCATGGTCCTGAGCTGGTGCCTGAGCCTGCTACATTAAATAATAAACAATATACGATAAACACAATATCATGCAATTTAAATAGCAAACTACTTAGTTGTTTCATTATTCTACCTGGGCCTCCAACTGTGCCTAGAGTGCTGCCTGGGTATGAGCCTACGTCTGCATGGCTTGTATCAGACCTTGCATGAATACTCCGTAATCCACAGGCGGCGGTGGGGGAAGTACAGGGCCTCGTGGTGCTGGGGTGTAACGTCGCGTGCCTTTCGGATCCATGCGGATCATGTGTGTGTTGGTTGTGTAGGCCGTTGTGAGGCCAATGTGAGATAGTTGTGTGGAATGTGTCATGTGAATGTGTGGCTTGAGCAGGTGAAGAGCAGGGTTGGTCCTGAAATGAAACAGGACCTGCTGCTGTTCAGTTGGAGTTGGCGGCCAGGGGTGGCCGTTGACTGGTTGGCGTCCAGGTTAGTGGACGTTCACTGCTGAACTTGGCGGCAGTAGATGTGGACGCTAAGGGTGGCGGTTGCTATTGGCGGCATAGGGGTTGACGCCAACCAGAGAATTCTGCAGGTTATAGGCTCACCCGAGGGAAGTTCTCTCAGCTCACTCTCTTTCCCTCTTGCCCCAGCTTCGCGTCCCGAAGTCTCCGAAGCTTCTAACATGGTTCCGAGGAGTGGTTGGATGATCGTAGAACGCGTGGCGTTGCCGAATTGCGCGAGGAAACGTCGCGGCGTGGTGCAATTCCCGTGGGAGCTCGCGGAGGGCTTGGCGTGAACCGGGAGATTGCGGGAAGTTCTAGCGTGTTCTGAGGTAGGGGACGAACTCGTTTAGCTCCGTAGAAACATTAAAACACATCATAACCACCTGAACCAGCATGATAATGCATGTTTGGATAAAGTTGCACCATACGGGGATATGGGTGGTTTGAGTAGTTTAATGTACGAAGCATGTTGTAATGGGTTGTATTGGGTTCTGGCATGCTGAAGGAACTGCATTTTCATGTTTTTCTGTAGTTAGAACAGTTAGAAAGCCCGCAGAGCCGGATTAGGGTTTCTGCAGGGTTTATGGCCGGAGAACTTGGCGTCAACATCGTTTGTCGCCAAGCTCCTCAGCCAGGATGTTAACGGCCAGATCCTTTGCCGTTGACTTAGTGTAAGCGGCAATCGATGTTGCCGCCTACTGGTTATGAGCTGAAATGACTGTTTGCAGTATTTATCGATAATGCATGTGAGTTGACACATGAGGTGCCCTGAGTGCACTTGGTTTTCGTGTTTAGCATACAAGGTATGCAGTTAGTTGCTTACTTCAGTGACTGCGTGTTGTTTACGCGAGTCAGTTGGGTTCACGTGTGGTGGACCATGGTTACTTGTGGTTTACGTGAGGTTTCACGTGGTTTGTGTGTGACGTGCACGTGGTTTTGTGTACGTGGCGAGTAGTACGACGCCTACCGTGGTTACCTCTCCAGTTGGGTGCCCCAGGTTCTTTTTGAGCCAGGCTGTTAGCTCGGGGCTTTGTCCCGGTACTTGTGTTGTACCGTCGAGGTCTGTGTCGTCTGACCTGGACACCCTCACTCTTGTGTTTGAGTTGTACGTCCGGCTGAGGGAAAGACGACAGTGGGACAGTGACACTTGTGTTTGTTTTTGGTCACTTGTAGCGCGCTCGTAGTTGGGGGTACGAACACCAGTAGACGTACTGGACCCCAGCTAGTCCTTTTTCCAGTGCCTCACTCTAGCGAGCCCAGGCCAGGGTCTCTGGAGGTGCCAGGCATGGGCCTGTGACCGTGTGGTCTGCAGGTGGTGGTGTTTAGTTGGTCTCCACAGTTGCTTGACCTTTTTACGTGGAGCGGCAGCTGGACCTTTCATCCGTGGCTGCGAGACTGAGAGGTAGACCTGTGTTAGTTTGTCCGAGTCAGTTTCTGGTGTCGCGAACCAGTTTACGTGGCTCGTGTTGGCTGTCTCTACTTTAGCTTGTACACCTGTTCTGGTTTTCCGTTTAATTATTACTGTTGTTTCTCGTAGTCGACAGACGGTGAGTACTTTTACAGCTTTACTTACCTACTTAGCTGTTATATAAATTGTTGGTGTTGTTTACTATTCGTACTTGTGTGTTGGTTTGCTCGATTTTGGGGGAGTTCCCTACTGAGCCAATGACTAGAGAGGCTCACCCCTACCCCCCACAGGTGAGGGCGAGGAGGACGTTTCTCGTCCGACGTCCAGTTCAGGGCCGCATCGTAGCGGTGCAGGGTCAGTACCTCCAGCGGAGTAGTTCCAGCTTTGTAGTTGCTTACTTTCTTTAGTTGTACCTCGGGGTATGCCCCAGGCTCTTGTACCTCTTTTCAGTTTTTTTGTGGAAATTTGGCTATGTAAAACTGTGAAATATATATGAAATGTGGTGTGTTCCTTTATGTTTACACGGACTGTGGTTTGGTATCCCTTGCGAGGCTTCGGCCCGTTCGCAGGAGGCGGACTCGGATCAAGTACGTTATCGGTTTAACGGGCTTGGCCGAGGTGTTCCGTCACAGTTGGTATCAGAGCAAGGTCCGTGTTAATATAAGGGAATTAGAAAGATACATAGCCTTATTTCGGTCTTTATACACTGCTGGTAGGGACCCTGGTTTTTGATAATTTGTTGTTTGATTTTTGTTTGGTGTTTTGTGTATGTAGAAATTTCTGAAATGGCTGATAGGAGAGATTGGGGTGGTGGAGGAGATGATCCGGAGGAAAGCACCCAGCGAATGATAGAAAGAATTTGGGAGAGCCTCACGGATATTCGGGCGAGAATGGATCAGCAGGCGCCAGTACCACCGGTTGCAGTGCCACCTGGGGATGGAGAGGCAATACCTGTTGCTCCAGTTCCGCCGAGAGTGGAGGTACCTTTTGTAGCACCTGTGCCACCACCACCACCAGTATTGATAGCAGAAGAACCAGTGATGCAGGTGGAGAAATTTCTGAGATTGCAGCCGCCTACTTATTCAGGAGGGCCGAATCCAAATACAGCTGAGCATTGGGTTCATGAAATTGAGTAGTTTTTGCGACTATGAGGTGTCCGGCAGTAGATAGAGTGGTATTAGCTGCTTATCAGTTGAGAGGTTTTGCCTTGGAATGGTGGCGATTGAAGATGCAAACCACTTTTGCAGGCAGGACGGAAGAAGCTATCACTTGGTCGGAGTTTCTTGATGTGTTCAATGATACATTCTTTCCGATCCAAGTGCAGCAAGTAAAAAGATAGCAATTCCGAACTCTCCAGCAAGGTAACTCTTCAGTTCTAGAGTACCAGATGAGATTTATGGCACTTAGCCGTTATGCGCCATATGTGGTTTCAGATAATAATATGATGGTTGAGTACTTTATTCGAGGCTTGAGAGTGGAATTGCAGGATGCGATAGTACCTCTTATGTGCAAGACAGTGGAAGAGGCAGCGCAGAGGGCAGCTATCTTGGAGAGGTCTATCCGTACTCGCCAGGCAGGTGAATCAGGTTCAGGTAGTTTCCGGCTACCGCAGCAGACAGTAGGTGCAAGCAAGGGTAAAGCACCAGCAGGACCTTCTACATCAGGCTTTGGTAAATGGGGTCAGAAATTAAAGCAAGCACTTAAAGGAAGAGGACGGGGAGGTCGTCCGCAGTTCCAGCAAGGCCGTGGTAGGCCTGAGGTGGAGGAGTCGCAGCAGAGCACTGCCAGGCAGCCTATGGTTCCTCCAGGATATAGATGTTATAATTGTAATCAGCCGGGACATTTGATCCTCAATTGTCCCTATGCAAGAGAATATGGGTATGGCAGAGGTGTGCAGCAGCAGCAGCCTCAGCAGTTTCAGCAGCCACAGGCAGGTCGTGGCAGAGGAGCACCGCAGCAACGAGGGAGAGGCCGGGTTATGGCTATCACCCGAGCCCAGGCAGAGGCGTCAAATATGATAGAAGGTACTTTACCTCTTTATGAATATTCAGCAAGAGTCTTATTTGATTCGGGTGCCTCTCATTCTTTTATTTCCGAAGAATTTCTAGATTGCATAGCTCATCCTTTAGAAGAGAAGTCTTGTGAGTTAGTGGTGGAGGTTCCTTCAGGTGAGTTCTTGCTCACTTCGAGCTATATAGATGAAGCTCCTGTTATGATTGAAGGGAACCAGATGTCGGGTCGGTTATATGCCCTGCATTGTCAGATTATGATATTATTCTGGGTATGGATTGGCTTGAAATGTATGGAGCAATGTTAGATTGCAGAAAGAAAAGGATCAGATTTTGTCATCCTAATGGTGCAGTGTTTGAATATCAAGGTATGCCTTTTATACCTCCAAGTTTCTAATTTCTGCAATTAAAGCTAGAAAGTTGATAAATGATGGGTGTGTGGCTTATTTAGCCTCGGTAAGTTTGGTAGAGGCCAGTCAGCCAATAGAAGCAGTTCCCGTGGTTAGGGAATTTGCTGATGTTTTTCCGGAAGATTTGCCTGGTTTAGCTCCACATAGAGAGGTGGACTTTTCTATTGAGTTGCTGCCAGGTACCATGCCGATTTCTAAAGCTCCATATTGGATGGCACCAGCAGAACTTAAAGAATTGAAAAAGCAATTAGAAGAGTTGTTGCAAAAAGGTTTCATTAGACCGAGTCATTCCCCGTGGGGAGCGCCGGTTTTATTTGTGAAAAAGAAAGATGGAAGTTTTCGGATGTGTATTGATTATAGGAAATTAGATGATGTGACCATCAAGAATAAGTACCCGTTGCCGAGAATAGATGATTTATTCGATCAGTTGCAATCAGCAAAGGTGTTTTCTAAGATTGATTTGAGGTCCGGGTACCATCAGTTGAGAATTAAAGAGGAGGATATAGATAAGACAGCGTTCAGAACCAGATATGGTCACTATGAGTTTGTGGTAATGCCTTTTGGGTTGACTAATGCTCCTGTAGGTTTTATGGATCTGATGAATAGAATTTTTCATCCATATTTAGATCAATTTATTGTGGTCTTTATTGATGATATTCTAATTTATTCAGCATCTGAAGAGGAGCATGCAGCTCATTTGAGGTTTACTCTGCAGTTGTTAAGAGATAACCAGCTGTTTGCTAAATTCAGTAAGTGTGAATTCTGGTTGAAGGAAATTCAGTTTTTGGGTCATGTTATCTCAACTAAAGGAATAGCAGTGGACCCGAGTAAAGTGGAAGCTATGTCAAGGTGGGGAGTGCCTAAGACAATAACCGAGATTAGAAGTTTTCTAGGGTTGGCAGGTTATTATAGGCGCTTTATTCAAGATTTTTCTAAGATTGCAGCACCTATGACTAGATTGACCAGGAAAGGAGTGCCTTTTGTGTGGTCTGATGAATGTCAAAGAAGTTTTATGGAATTGAAGAAAAGACTCACATCAGCACCTATATTGACATTACCGGCAGGGAGTGGTGGATTTGTGTTGTATACTGATGCTTCAAGGAGAGGTCTTGGTGCAGTGCTTATGCAGCATGGTAAAGTGATAGCCTATGCATCCAGGCAATTGAAGCCAGCAGAAGAAAATTACCCCACTCATGATTTAGAATTGGCAGCGGTTGTGTTTGCTTTAAAAATATGGAGGCATTATCTGTATGGCGAGAGATTTGAGATTTTTACAGATCATAAAAGCTTGAAGTATATCTTCTCGCAGAAAGATTTGAATCTTCGCCAACGCAGATGGGTTGAATATCTGAAGGATTATGATTTTAGTTTGGCTTACCATCCGGGTAAGGCCAATGTTGTAGCTGATGCCTTGAGCAGAAAGGCATATATGAATTTGATGATGATTAAAGAATGGAAGTTATATGAAGAGGTAGCAGAGAATTCCTTGTATGTGCCCAGCAGTCAGCGACGAGCAATTCTAGCTGCTAGAGCTGTAGAGCCGTCTTTATATTGGCAGATTATTGAGGCTCAGAGAGCAGATGCAGGTCTAGCTGAAATTGTAAAAATGGAAGGAGTTTCTCTTGATGATAATTGTGTGGTTAGGCTTCGAGGCAGGTTTTTTTTTCCTGCAGAAAGAGAGGTGAAGCAGCGAGTTCTGGAAGAGGCTCATAAATCTAGGTAGACTATTCATCCGGGTAGTACTAAAATGTACCATGATTTAAGAAAGCATTTTTGGTGGCCTCATATGAAGAAAGAAATAGCAGAATTTGTAGCAAAGTGTGCTATCTGTCAGCAGATTAAAGCAGAGCATCAGAAGCCTGGAGGTCTATTGAAACCGTTGCCTATTCCATAGTGGAAATGGGATGATATTGCAATGGACTTTGTGGCAGGTTTACCAAGGTCAAGTTCCGGGCATAATGGAATATGGGTGTTTGTTGACAGATTGACTAAGGTATGCAGATTAGTGGCAGTAAGTATGTCTTGGACAGTGGACAGATTGGCAAATATTTATGTTGAAAGAATTGTTCCACTGCATGGTATTCCGAAGACTATTGTATCAGATAGAGATCCAAGATTTACTTCTAGTTTTTGGAGAAGTCTGCAGAAAGTAATTGGTTCTGAGTTGAGGTATAGCTCCGCTTATCATCCCCAGACAGATGGTCAGACAGAGAGGACTATTCAGACAATTGAAGATATGTTATGGGCTTGTTGTTTAGTTTGGGGAGGTAGCTGGGAACATCATTTGGGAATGGTTGAGTTTGCTTACAATAATAGCTATCATACCAGTCTTGGGATGGCACCGTATGAAGCTTTATATGGAAGGCCATGTAGAACCCCATTGAACTGGCATGAAGTGGGAGAAAGGCAGTTGGTGGGTCCTGAATTGATTCAGAAAACCACTGAAGTAGTAAAGCTTATTAAAGAAAAATTGCAGGCAGCTTAAAGTAGGCAGAAAAGTTATGCAGATGTGCGGAGGAGACCACTTCAGTTTGAGGTGGGAGATTTTGTTTTTCTGAGAGTTTCCCCGAGTAAAGGTATTATGAGATTTGGTAAGTCTGGGAAGTTGAGTCCAAGGTATGTGGGACCTTTCCAGGTGATTGAAAGAATTGGGGAAGCAGCTTATAGGCTGGATTTGCCAGCTGATTTTGCAGATGTGCATGATATTTTCCATGTCTCCATGTTGAGGAAGTGTATTGAAGATCCAGCTCAAATAATTAGATATCAAGGTGGTGACCTGAGGCCGGACATGACTATGCCAGAGTATCCGGTGCAGATCACAGATCAAAAGATGAAGAAGCTGAGGAATAAAGAAATTGAGCTAGTTAAAGTGAGATGGGAAATAAGATTAGGTGGTGAGGATACCTAGGAGTTGGCCGCGGAAATGGCTAAAGGGTATCCCTATTTATTTGAGTAAGCTTATGTATTTTCTTTTTAGATGATAGTACTTGTAAAAGTGTGTATGTATGAGTTGTTTAACTTTGAATTGTGTTATGAATTTCGAGGTCGAAATTTTCTTTTTAGATGATAGTAATGTAACGTCGCGTGCCTTTCGGATCCATGCGGATCATGTGTGTGTTGGTTGTGTAGGCCGTTGTGAGGCCAATGTGAGCTAGTTGTGTGGAATGTGTCATGTGAATGTGTGGCTTGAGCAGGTGAAGAGCAGGGTTGGTCTTGAAATGAAACAGGACCTGCTGCTGTTCAGTTGGAGTTAGCGGCCAGGGGTGGCCGTTGACTGGTTGGCGTCCAGGTTAGTGGACGTTCACTACTTGAACTTGGCGGCAGTAGATGTGGACGCTAAGGGTGGCGGTTGCTATTGGCGGCATAGGGGTTGACGCCAACCTGAGAATTCTACAGGTTATAGGCTCACCCGAGGGCAGTTCTCTCAGCTCACTCTCTTTCCCTCTTGCCCCAGCTTCGCGTCCCGAAGTCTCCGAAGCTTCTAACAAGTTCCGAGGAGTGGTTGGACGATCGTAGAACGCGTGGCGTTGCCGAATTGCGCGAGGAAATGTCGCGGCGTGGTGCAATTCCCGTGGGAGCTCGCGGAGGGCTCGGCGTGAACCGGGAGATTGCGGGAAGTTCTAGCATGTTCTGAGGTAGGGGACGAACCCGTTTAGCTCCGTAGAAACATTAAAACACATCATAACCACTTGAACCAGCATGATAATGCATGTTTGGATAAAGTTGCACCATACGGGGATATGGGTGGTTTGAGTAGTTTAATGTACGAAGCATGTTGTAATGGGTTGTATTGGGTTCTCGCATGCTGAAGGAACTGCATTTGCATGTTTTCTGTAGTTAGAACGGTTAGAAAGCCCGCAGAGCCGGATTAGGGTTTCTGCAGGGTTTATGGCCGGAGAACTTGGCGTCAACATCGTTTGTCGCCAAGCTCCTCAGCCAGGATGTTAACGGCCAGGTCCTTTGTCGTTGACTTAGTGTAAGCGGCAGTCGATGTTGCCGCCTACTGGTTATGAGCTGAAACGACTGTTTGCAGTATTTATCGATAATGCATGTGAGTTGACACATGAGGTTCACTGAGTGCACTTGGTTTTCGTGTTTAACATACAAGGTATGCAGCTAGTTGCTTACTTCAGTGACTGCGTGTTGTTTACGCGAGTCAGTTGGGTTCACGTGTGGTGGACCGTGGTTACTTGTGGTTTACGTGAGGTTTCACGTGGTTTGTGTGTGACGTGCATGTGGTTTTGTGTACGTGGCGAGTAGTACGACGCCTACCGTGGTTACCTCTCCAGTTGGGTGCCCCAGGTTCTTTGTGAGCCAGGCTGTTAGCTCGGGGCTTTGTCCCGGTACTTGTGTTGTACCGTCGAGGTCTGTGTCGTCTGACCTGGACACCCTCACTCTTGTGTTTGAGTTGTATGTCCGGCTGAGGGAAAGACGACAGTGGGACAATGACACTTGTGTTTGTTTTTAGTCACTTGTAGCGCGCTCGTAGTTGGGGGTACGGACACCAGTAGACGTACTGGACCCCAGCTAGTCCTTTTCCAGTGCCTCACTCTAGCGAGCCCAGGCCAGGGTCTCTGGAGGTGTCAGGCATGAGCCTGTGACCGTGTGGTCTGCAGGTGGTGGTGTTTAGTTGGTCTCCACAGTTGCTTGACTTTTCACGTGGAGCGGCAGCTGGACCTTTCGTCCGTGGCTGCGAGACTGAGAGGTAGACCTGTGTTAGTTTGTCCGAGTCAGTTTCTAGTGTCGCGAACCAGTTAATGTGGCTCGTGTTGGCTGTCTCTACTTTAGCTTGTACACCTGTTCTGGTTTTCCGTTTACTTATTACTATTGTTTCTCGTAGTCGGTAGACGGTGAGTACTTTTACAGCTTTACTTACCTGCTTAGCTGTTATATAAATTGTTCGTACTTATGTGTTGGTTTGCTCGGTTTTGGGGGAGTTCCCTACTGAGCCAGTGACTAGAGAGGCTCACCCCTACCTCCCACAGGTGAGGGCGAGGAGGACGTTTCTCGTCCGACGTCCAGTTCAGGGCCGCATCGTAGCGGTGCAGGGTCAGTACCTCCAGCGGAGTAGTTCCAGCTTTGTAGTTGCTTACTTCCTTTAGTTGTACCTCGGGGTATGCCCTAGGCTCTTGTACCTCTTTTCAGTTTTTTGTGGAAATTTTGCTATGTAAAACTGTGAAATATATATGAAATGTGGTATGTTCCTTTATGTTTACACGGACTGTGGTTTGGTATCCCTTGCGAGGCTTCGGCCCGTTCGCGGGAGGCGGACTCAAATCAAGTACGTTATCGGTTTAACGGGCTTGGCCGAGGTGTTCCGTCACATGGGGCCTGTTGCTCCGCCTGCTCATCACGTCGCGGCTCGTCCTCACGGGCCGACGCTCCACCACGCCTACCTCTCGAAGCCATGGCTGTAATAAATTTCAGCCACCACTAGAGTTAGGTTACTAAGTTTTCTAACCATTTTCTTATCTATCTTTCACTTCTTATTAGTGTTTTCTACACATGTGGACATACTTAGCATGCAATGGGGATGATGACTTAGGTATATTCATGTGCAATCTCAACCGGTCTCTCTGATACCAATCTCTGTGACGGGCCTCATTATACCGATACGGTTATACCAACCCACGTCGGTATAGCGAGAGTCCTCACATTGGGACATTTACCCAAACGATACAAATAGCTGAGATACACGCGAATATACAACAGAGTAGCGGAAGTAAAAGACAACTGTCTCCATTTATTCATCATCCACATTAAACATACTTGAAAATCGCAATTAACATTAAAAGCTAAAAGTTCACATAATTTAAATTGCTGAAATTCAAATACATAATGTCCACACTTATACATTCTTTTCACGATAACTCTAATACAACGCTCAAATTACATACTATGAAATGCACAAGTCTCAAAGAACTCCAAACACTAATCTCCGCGCTCGGAGTCCGTCTCCACTGTCTCCTCCAATGGTGCCACGTCACCAACTACACCTGTACGCCGAAGCAAGGAGTGAGTCTAAAGACTCAGCAAGCAACACTACTCATAACATACACGTATAGGTCATTGCGGTTTCTACATGCACATTCAAAATTTTCAACACATGGCATGCTAGTCAATTGAAAGTTTCAACCTATCATGAAAGTTTTACAAATTTATACATGGATCATGCTTTCAGATTTCTAAGAATAAAACTTACCTATCACATGCTCTCTATTCAATTTACTCGTGAAATTTTGTCTTTAAAGAACCAAGACATGAGAGCTACCAACATAAACATTGTGCATCTATGAAAGGGAAACACGACTAGCATGGATCTTACATGTTTTTAAACATATACATAGACATTTTCACATGCTTTAAGTTGTTGGTTTCACATGGTTTAATGGCTATAAACCTATACATGAGAGCTACAATGTTGTTTAAAACATACCACGTGAACAACCAATCATGTTATTTTGTACCCGTGCTCATCAATTATCCCTAACATGGATTCTAGACATTTTGCACATATAAACATGATGATAATAAAATGAAATTACTGATTTCACATGGTTTCAGATTTGTCTCACATGGATTTCAATATCATGTCCTTACATTTAGAATTTCACATTTTCTTTACACAAGTTTCCTCTTTCACATGGTTGCACTTTGCACATACACATTCACATTGTTCACTTACACATGAACACATACACATTACACATTACACATTACACATTTTAGGTGCCGTGACACATAGTCCAAACCATCAAAGAAGGACATATACACATCACATTACACATAGACGCCATCTAGGCATTTCAATGGCGACTCTTGGACTGCGCAGACCAGAAGAACAAGTCTCCACCCTAACCAGTGGTACTTGTCCACCTCCAGGATTTCCCCCTAATGCCCTTAGGGTCACTTACACACTGAGCTTTCTCAGGGGGACTTTTCCCTGATACAGTTCCACTGCCCTCTACGGAAGCAGTGTCACATTGGCACATTTACACATTTACACATTTTACCGATTTTACACATGGTTTTACACATATCACTTTTCATCTCATTCACTTTCTCACTCACATGCATATCTCTATTTTTCCTGACATGGTACTACAGATTTCAGGAGTTTAACACAGTAAATTCACTAATTAGGTTGGGTTTAAACAATATCTAACCACCTTACGATAACATACATAGATTTTTACATTTCACATGGAAAATACATAACTCCTTATACACTGGTCCAAATGACTTGAAATTTTAACCACATGCTATTTTCGGGTTCAAGATCATACATTCAATTTTTCAGATTTTTATCAGCTAAATAGAATTTACAAAAAATCAAACACCTCTTTCGCATGCCATTCACAATTTAAGTTGACATGGAGTTTAACACATCATGCAATTTTGCCACTTACTGTTTGAATAGAGACTACTATTATATGCATGACCTGAGAATATAGAATTATCCTAAATCATACAACCACAGATCGATCACCACAAATCATTCTTACATGCCTTTTTATTTACCGAACCGAATTTATTAGCAACTTATGCAAGCATGGACAATTTACCAAAATTGAGTATACATATACTGATCCACTAATCTTCATGATCTGACAAAACTGAGGCATTCAGACTAGTCCTAATCATAAAGCATAAATTGGCAAGATTATCAACAAGTCATGCTTACAAATTCATGGGATACAATTTTCTAACATCCACCACCACACATCACACTCATCCACACACCACATTTAACAGTATACATAGTGTATAGGGTTACCATATATCCTCATCACGGAAACCATACCGAAAATAGTTGTATAGGAAGGGCAGAACAGGTCACTGTTCTGTCCAGAGGAACTTGGCGGTGGTCTCTGGCCGATGACTCAGTGTCAGCGGCATGGTCGATGGACGCCAAGCATAATCTCAGCGTCCAGTGACCTTGCCGTCGATGCAGGTCTGTGCAGAAACACAGACCCGAGCTCTCAACTTTAGGTGAATGTGAGGGTCTAGGACTCGAGGGAAAATTCATAAAAATTGTAGAATCGACCTAGACACATACGGGGACATTATGGTTAGGTCGTTGCCTTTTAGAAATTGCTCCAATGGATCTAGGGTGCTGGTGAAGCCCTCCTTGGGCGGTCCCAAGAAGGTGCAACTGTCCTCCAAGATCTCCCTCCTCCGGGCTCCTGGGTGATCTCCACAGCAAGGGAATGTCGGGGAAGCCTCCTCCTTTGCTCCAGCTATCCTCTTGTCATGGAAGATGGCCGGATCTAGCTCCAGAAAGTTGGATCTTTGGGTTGCAAGGTGGGGGTTTTCTTAGTTTTTCTTCTAGGGTTTTCTTTCTCTCTTTTCTCCTCTTGCAAAGGTGAAGAGAGGGCTGGGGAAGGCAGATCCGGGTTTAACATGTGGGAAGAGGTCTCTCTCCCACTCACAAGGTGACAAGATGGCTCTCAGAGCCGTTGGGGACAGCTCCCCAATGGGTGAGCTCCCTTGTTTTAGGAATTTCTAGCTCTGCAACGCATGCAGGTCAGAGAAATAGGCGTCCACATCGTTAGACGCCAGGATTAGTGTTGGCGTCCATGTCTGGACCCTGACACCACCTCAACGGCTAGGGTTGACGCCAAGATGGCCTTCGGCCAGAAGTCTAAAATATGCATAAAACCATGCATACCATGCATATATACATGCAATATGTATATGGTAGTGTATCCATACTATCACCATTCAATACATGCATTATTTACATCTAGTATAAACATATGCACACGTAATTGTACTAATTAATACGTACGTAAGTATATATATACATACACAAGCACAAATATACACACACACACATACAAATAATGCGACGGAAATTCGAGGGCCTTACAAAAACACACAACCTGGGGGTCCAAAAACCCAAATAGGGATCTGATTGGCGTGTCGTTTGCTCCGACACGACTAGGTGGGTTCAATTGACGTGTGCAAACTGACGGAATCTGATTTAGATTCCAGGATTGGGTTGGAAGTTGAAACGACGAATCTAAAAAAACCCAAGTCTAAAGGATCAAAACACACAACCCGGGGGTCCAAAATCCCAAATAGGGATCTGATCGGCGTGCCGTTTACTCCGACACGACTGAGTGGGTTCAATTGACGTGTGCGAACTGACGAAATCCGATTTGGATTCCCGGATTGGGTTGGGCATTAAAATGACGGATCTAAAAAAACCCAAGGCTAAAGGGTCAAAACACACAACCCGGGGGTCCAAAATCCAAAATAGGGATTTGATCAGCGTGTCGTTCGCTCCGACACGACCGGGTGGGTTCAATTGACGTGTTCGAATTGACGGAATCTGATGTGGATTCCCGGATTGGGTTGGGCGTTGAAATGACGGATCTAAAAAAAACCCAAGTCTAAAAGATTAAAACACACAACCCGGGGGTCCAAAATCCCAAATAGGGATCTGATCGGCGTGCCGTTTGCTCCAACACGACCGGGTGGGTTTAATTGACGTGTGCGAACTGACGGAATCCGATTTGGATTCCCGAATTGGGTTGGGCATTGAAATGACGGATCTAAAAAAACCCAAGTCTAAGGGGTCAAAACACACAACCCGGGGGTCAAAAATCTCAAATAGGGATCTGATCGGTGTGTTGTTCACTCTAACACGACCGGGTGGGTTCAATTGACGTGTGCGAACTGACGGAATCCGAATTGGATTCCCGGATTGGGTTGGAAGTTGAAACGACAGATCTAAAAAAATCCAAGTCTAATGGGTCAAAAGACACAACCCGGGGGTCCAAAATCCTAAAGAGGGATCTTATCGGTGTGCCGTTCGCTCCGACATGACCGTGTGGGTTCAATTGACGTGTGCGAACTGACAGAATTTGATTTGGATTCCCGAATTGGGTTGGGCATTGAAATGACAGATCTAAAAAAAACCTGAGTCTAAAGGGTCAAAACACACAACCTGGGGGTCTAAAAACCCAAATAGGGATCCGATCGGCGTGTCGTTTGCTCCGACACAACCGGGTGGGTTCAATTGACGTGAGCGAACTGACGAAATCCGATTTGGATTCCCGGATTGGGTTGTAAGTTGAAACGACGGATCTAAAAAAAACTAAGTATAAAGGGTCAAAACACACAACCTAGGGGTACAAAAAACAAAATAGGGATCCGATCGGCGTGCCGTTTGCTCCGACACGACCAGGTGGGTTCAATTGACGTGTGCGAACTGACAGAATCCGATTTGGATTTCCACATTGGGTTGGAAGTTGAAACGACGGATCTAAAAAAACCCCAAGTCTAAAGGGTCAAAACACACAACCTGGGCGTCCAAAATCCAAAACAGGGATCTGATCAGTGTGCCGTTCACTCCAACACGACCGGGTGGGTTCAATTGACGTATGCAAACTAACGGAATCCGATTTGGATTCCCGGATTGGGTTGGGCGTTGAAATGACGGATCTAAAAAATTCTGAGTCTAAAGCGTCAAAACACACAACCTGGGGGTCCAAAAACCCAAATAAGGATCCGATCGGCGTGCCGTTTGCTCCGACATGACTGGTGGGCTCAATTGACGTGTGCGAACTGACGGAATCCGATTTGGATTCCCGGATTGGGTTGGAAGTTGAAACGACGGATCTAAAAAAACCCAAGTCTAAAGGGTCAAAAGACACATCCCGGGGGTCCAAAATCCCAAATAGGGATCTGATCGGCGTGATGTTTGCTCCGACACGACCAGGTGGGTTCAATTGACGTGTGCGAACTGACGGAATCCGATTTGGATTACCGGTTTGGGTTGGGCGTTGAAATGACGGATCTAAAAAAACCGAAGTCTAAAGGGATAAAATACACAACCCGGGGGTCCAAAATCCCAAATAGGGATATGATCAGCGAGCCGTTCGCTCCAACACGACCGGGTGGGTTCAATTGACGTGTGCGAACTGACGGAATCCGATTTGGATTCCTAGATTGGGTTGGAAGTTAAAATGACGGATCTAAAAAAAACCCGTCTAAAAGATTAAAACACACAACTCGGGGGTCCAAAATCCCAAATAGGGATCTGATGGCGTGTCGTTTGCTCCGACACGACTGAGTGGGTTCAATTGACGTGTGCGAACTGACGAAATCCAATTTGGATTCCCGGATTGGGTTGGGCATTGAAATGACGGATGTAAAAAAACCCAAGTCTAAAGGGTCAAAACACAACCCGGGGTTCCAAAATCCAAAATAGGGATCTGATCGGTGTGTCGTTTGCTCCGATACGACCAGGTGGGTTCAATTGACGTGTGCGAACTGACAGAATCCGATTTGGATTTCCACATTGGGTTGGAAGATGAAACGACGGATCTAAAAAAACCCCAAGTCTAAAGGGTCAAAACACACAACCCGGGCGTCCAAAATCCAAAACAGGGATCTGATCAGCGTGCCGTTCACTCCAACACGACCGGGTGGGTTCAATTGACGTATGCGAACTAACAGAATCCGATTTGGATTCCCGGATTGGGTTGGGCGTTGAAATGACGGATCTAAAAAAACCGAAGTCAAAAGGGTTAAAACACACAACCCGGGGGTCTAAAATCCCAAATAGGGATCAGATCGGCGTGTCGATCGCTCCAACATGACCGGGTGGGTTCAATTCACGTGTGCGAACTGACAGAATCCGATTTGGATTCCTGGATTGGGTTCGAAGTTAAAATGACGAATCTAAAAAACAACCAAGTCCAAAAGATTATAACACACAACCCGAGGGTCCAAAATCCCAAATAGGGATCTGATCGGCGTGCCATTTGCTTCGACACGACCAAGTGGGTTCAATTGACGTGTGCGAACTGATGGAATCCAATTTGGATTCCCGGATTGGGTTGGGCATTGAAATGACGGATGTAAAAAACCCAAGTCTAAAGGGTCAAAACACACAACCCGAGGGTCCAAAATCCAAAATAGGGATCTGATCGGCGTGCCGTTTGCTCCGACACGACCTGGTGGGTTCAATTGACGTATGCGAACTGACAGAATCCGATTTGGATTCCCGGATTGGGTTGGGCATTCAAATGACGGATCTAAAAAAAACCCAAGTCTAAAAGAATAAAACACACAACCCGGGGGTCCAAAATCCCAAATAGGGATCTGATCGGCGTGCCGTTCACTCCGACACGACCGGGTGGGTTCAATTGACGTGTGCGAACTGATAGAATCCGATTTGGATTCCCGGATTGGGTTGGGCGTTGAAATGACGGATCTAAAAAAAACCAAAGTCTAAAAGATTAAAACACACAACCCGGGCGTCCAAAATCCCAAATAGGGATCTGATTGGCGTGTCGTTCGCTCCAACACGACCGGGTGGGTTCAATTGACGTGTGCGAACTGACGGAATCCGATTTGGATTCCCGGATTGGGTTGGGCGTTGAAATGACGGATCTTAAAAAAACCTGAGTCTAAAGGGTCAAAACACACAACCTGGGGGTCTAAAAACCCAAATAGGGATCCGATCGACGTGCCGTTTGCTCCAACATGACCGGGTGGGTTCAATTGACGTGTGCGAACTGACAGAATCCGATTTGGATTCCCGGATTGGGTTGGAAGTTGAAACGACGGATCTAAAAAAACCCAAGTCTAAAGGGTCAAAACACACAACCCGGGGGTCAAAAATCCAAAATAGGGATCTGATCGGCGTGCCGTTCACTCCGACACAATCTGGTGGGTTCAATTGACGTCAGTGAACTAACAGAATCCGATTTGGATTCCCGGATTGGGTTGGGCGTTGAAATGACGGATCTAAAAAATGCTGAGTCTAAAGGGTCAAAACACACAACCTGGGGGTCCAAAAACCAAAATAGGGATCCGATCGGCGTGCCGTTTGCTCTGACATGACTGGTGGGTTCAATTGACGAGTGCGAACTGACGGAATCCGATTTGGATTCCCGGACTGGGTTGGAAGTTGAAACGACGGATCTAAAAAAACCCAGGTCTAAAGGGTCAAAAGACACAACCCGGGGGTCCAAAATCCCAAATAGGGATCTGATCGGCGTGCCGTTTTCTCCGACACGACTAGGTGGGTTCAATTGACGTGTGCGAACTGACGGAATCCGATTTGGATTCCCGAATTGGGTTGCGCGTTGAAATGACGGATCTAAAAAAACCGAAGTCTAAAGGTTTAAAACACACAACCCGGGGTCCAAAATCCCAAATAGGGATATGATCGGCGTGCCGTTCGCTGCAACACGACCGGGTGGGTTCAATTGGCGTGTGCGAACTGACGGAATCCGATTTGGATTCCTGGATTGGGTTGGAAGTTAAAATGACGGATCTAAAAAAAAACCCAAGTCTAAAATATTAAAACACACAACCCGGGGGTCCAAAATCCCAAATAGGGATCTGATCGGCGTGCTGTTTGCTCCGACACGACCGAGAGGGTTCAATTGACGTGTGCGAACTGACGGAATCCAATTTGGATTCCCGGATTGGGTTGGACATTGAAATGACGGATCTAAAAAAAACCCAAGTCTAAAAGATTAAAACACACAACCCGAGTGTCCAAAATCCAAAATAGGGATCTGATCGGCGTGTCGTTCACTCCGACACGACCGGGTGGGTTCAATTGATGTGTGTGAGGTAACAGAATCCGATTTGGATTCTCGGATTGGGTTGGGCGTTGAAATGATGGATCTAAAAAAACCGAAGTCTAAAGGGTTAAAACACACAACCCGGGGGTCCAAAATCCCAAATAGGGATCTGATTGGCGTGCCGTTCGCTCCAAGATGACCGGGTGGGTTCAATTCACGTGTGCGAACTGACGGAATCCGATTTGGATTCCTGGATTGGGTTGGAAGTTAAAATGGTGAATCTAAAAAAAACCCAAGTCCAAAAGATTAAAACACACAACCCGAGGGTCCAAAATCCCAATTAGGGATCTGATCGGCGTGTCGGTTGCTTCGACACGACCGAGTGGGTTCAATTGTCGTATGAGAACTGATGGAATCCGATTTGGATTCCCGGATTGGGTTGGGCATTGAAATGACGGATGTAAAAAAACCCAAGTCTAAAGGGTCAAAACACACAACCCGAGGGTACAAAATCCAAAATAGGGATCTGATCGGCGTGCCGTTTGCTCCTACACGACCGGGTGGGTTCAATTGACGTATGCGAACTGACGGAATCCAATTTAGATTCCCGGATTGGGTGGGGCGTTGAAATGACGGATCTAAAAAAAACCCAAGTCTAAAAGATTAAAACACACAACCCGGGAGTCCAAAATCCCAGATAGGGATCTGATCGGTGTGTCGTTCACTCCGACACGACCGGGTGCGTTCAATTGACGTGTGCGAACTGATAGAATCCGATTTGGATTCCTGGATTGGGTCGGGCGTTGAAATGACGGATCTAAAAAAACCCAAGTCTAAAAGATTAAAACACACAACCCGGGCGTCCAAAATCCCAAATAGGGATCTGATCGGCGTGTCGTTCGCTCCAACGCGACCGGGTGGGTTCAATTGACGTGTGCGAACTGACGGAATCCGATTTGGATTCCCGGATTGGGTTGGGCGTTGAAATGACGGATCTAAAAAAAACCTGATTCTAAAGGGTCAAAACACAACCTGGGGGTCCAAAAACCCAAATAGGGATCCGATCGGCGTGTCGTTTACTCCGACAGGACCGGGTGGGTTCAATTGACGTGTGCGAACTGATGGGATCCGATTTGGATTCCTAGATTGGGTTGGAAGTTGAAACAACGGATCTAAAAAAACCCAAGTCTAAAGGGTCAAAACACACAACTCGGGGGGTCAAAAATCCAAAATAGGGATCTGATCGGCGTGCCGTTCACTCCGACACAATCGGGTGGGTTCAATTGACGTCAGCAAACTGACGGAATCCGATTTGGATTCCCGGATTGGGTTGGGCGTTGAAATGACGGATATAAAAATTCTGAGTCTAAAGAGTCAAAACACACTACCTGGGGGTCCAAAAACCCAAATGGGGATCCGATCGGCGTGCCGTTTGCTCCGACATGACTGGTGGGTTCAATTGACGTGTGCGAACTGACGGAATCCGATTTGGATTCCCAGATTGGGTTGGAAGTTGAAACGACGGATCTAAAAAAACCAAAGTCTAAAGGGTTAAAACACACAACCCGGTGGTCCAAAATCCCAAATAGGGATCCGATCGGTGTGCCGTTCGCTCCAACACGACCAGGTGGGTTCAATTGACGTGTGCGAACTGACGGAATCCGATTTGGATTCCTGGATTGGGTGGAAGTTAAAATGACGGATCTAAAAAAAACCCAAGTCTCAAAGATTAAAACACACAACCCGGGGGTCCAAAATCCCAAATAGGGATCTGATCGGCATGTTGTTTGCTCCGACACGACCGAGTGGGTTCAATTGACGTGTGTGAACTGATGGAATCCGATTTGGATTCTCGGATTGGGTTGGGCATTGAAATGGCGGATGTAAAAAAACCCAAGTCTAAAGGGTCAAAACACACAACCTGGGGGTCCAAAATCCAAAATAGGGATCTGATCGATGTGTCGTTTGCTCCGACACGACTGGGTGGGTTCAATTGAAGTGTGCGAACTGAGGGAATCCGATTTGGATTCTCGGATTGGGTTGGGCATTGAAATGGCGGATGTAAAAAAACCCAAGTCTAAAGGGTCAAAACACACAACCCGGGGGTTCAAAATCCAAAATAGGGATCTAATCGATGTGTCGTGTAACGTCGCGTGCTTTTCGGATCCATGCGGATCATGTGTGTGTTGGTTTTGTGGGCCGTTGTGAGGCCAATGTGAGTTGGTTGTGTGGAATGTATGGTGTGGATGTGTGGCTTGAGCAGGTAAAGTGCAGGGTTGGTCCTGAAATGAAATAGGATATGCTGCAGTTCAGTTGGAGTTGGCGGCCAGGGGTGGCCGTTTACTGGTTGGCGTCCAGGTAAGTGGATGTTGACTGCATGAACTTGGCGGCTTAGGATGTGGACATTTATGGTGGCGGTTGTTCTTGGCGGCATAGGGGTTGACGCCAACCGGAGAATTTTGCAGGTTATAGGCTCACCCGAGAGCAGGTTTCCAACCTGGTTCTCATCCCCTCTTGCCCCAGCTTGTTGCCCCAGTGTTCCTAAAGCTTCCAACAGGTACTGAAGGGTGCTTGGAGGATCGTGGAACGCGTGGCGTTGCCGAATTGTGCGAGGAAACGTCGTGGCGTGGTGCAATTCTCGTGGGAACTCGCGGAGGGTTCGACGTGAATCGGGAAATTGCGGGAGGTTCTAGCGTGTTCTGAGGTAGGGGACGAACCCGTTTAGCTCCATGGAAACATTAAAACACATCGTAACCACCTGAATCAGCATGATAATATATTTTCGGATTAAGTTGCACCATATGCGGATAATGGGTGGTTTGAGTAATTTAGTGAACAAAGCATGATGTGTTGGGTTGTTTTGGGTTCATGCATGTTTAAAGAACCATTTCAGTATATTTTTCTGTAGTTTAAACGGTTGGAAAACCTGTAGAGCCGGATTAGGGTTTCTGTAGGGTTTGAGGCCGAAGAACTTGGCGTCAACATCACTTGTCGCCAAGCTCCTCAGCCAGGATGTAGACGGCCAGATCCCTTGCCGTTGACTTCTTGTAAGCGGCAGTCGATGTTGCTGCCTACTGGTTATGAACAGAAATGACTAAGTTACGGTATTTATCGATAATGCCTGTGTATTGGTACATGAGGTGCACTGAGTGCACATGGTTCTCGTGTTTAGCATACAAGGTATGCTGTTAGTTACTTACTTTCGTGCTGCGCGTTGTATTACGCGAGTCAGTTGGGTTCACGTGTAGTGAACCATTGTTACTTGTGGTTTACGTGAGGTTTCACGTGGTTTGTGTGTGACGTGTACGTGGTTCTGTGTACGTGGCTAGTAGTACGATGCCTACCGTGGTTACCTCTCCAGTTGGGTTCCCCAGGTTCTTTGTGAGCCAGGCTGTTTGCTCGGGGCTTTGTCCCTGTACTTGTGTTGTACCGTCGAGGTCTGTGTCGTCTGACCTGGACACCCTCACTCTTATGTTTGAGTTGCACGTCCGGCTGAGGGAAAGATGGCAGTGGGACAGTGACACTTGTGTTTGTCTTTAGTCACTTGTAGCGCGCTCGTAGTTGGGGGTACGGACACCAGTAGTCGACACTGGTCCCCAGCTAGTCCTTTTCCAGTGCCTCACTCTAGAGAGCCCAGGCCAGGGTCTCCTGAGGTGTCAGGCATGGGCCTGCGACCATGTGGTCCGCAGGTGGTGGTGTTTAGTTGGTCTCCACAGTTGCTTGACCTTTTCACGTGGAGCGGCAGCTGGACCTTTCGTCCGTGGCTGCGAGACTGAGAGGTAGACCTGTGTTAGTTTGTCCGAGTCAGTTTCTGGTGTTGCGAACCAGTTCACGTGGCTCGTGTTGGCTGTCTCTACTTTAGCTTGTACACCTGTACTGGTTTGCCGTTTAATTATTAACGTTGTTTTACGTAGTCGGCAGACGGTGAGTACTTTTACAGCTTTAATATTCTGTTTAGCTGTTCTATAAATTGTTGGTATTGTTTATTGCTTTCGTACCTGTGGTTTTGGTTTGCTCGGTGTTGGGGGAGTTCCCTACTGAGCCAGTGACTAGCGAGGCTCACCCCTACCCCCACAGGTGAGAGCGAGGAGGACGTTTCACGACCGTCGTCCAGCTCAGAGCCGCGCCGTAGCGGTGCAGGGTCAGTACCTCCAGCGGTGTAGTTCCAAGTGTGTAGTACTCCAGCAGTGTAGTTTAGTTAGTTGTTTACTTTCTTCAGTTATACCTCGGGGTATGCCCCAGGCTCTTGTACATTCTTCCAGTTTTTGTGGAAATTTGGCTACGTAACTTGTGAATTATATATATAATGGTGTGTTCCTTTGTGTTTACACGGACTGTGGTTTGGTTTCCCTTGCGAGGCTTCGGCCCGTTCGCGGGAGGCGGACTCGGATCAAGTACGTTATCGGTTTAACAGGCTTGGCCGAGGCATTCTGCCACATGTCGTTTGCTCCGACACGACCGGGTGGGTTCAATTGATGCGTGCGAACTGACGGAATCCGATTTGGATTCTCGGATTGGGTTGGGCGTTGAAATGATGGATCTAAAAAAAACCCAAGTCTAAAAGATTAAAACACACAACTCGGGGGTGATGACCAAACTGTCCCCATAATAAATATTTCCATTTATTTATATATTAATTTGATGATTAACAAAATAACACTAATGGATTTCTTGAGCCTTGAGAACAGGAAGCAAAAGAAAAATGAAAGATCAAGACAATCTGGTAAGTCCCATCATTTCTATCCAAGTCCCTGTAACGACTTCTTTGATAAGCAGAACGACTTCCTCTTTGACCGGAACACTCAAATCGTTACCGTAACGATTTCTTTAGAACTCGCAACGACTCTCTAGCCGTAACGACTTCTTTAGACCTCGTAACGATTTCTTTAGAACTCGCAACGACTCTCTAGCCGTAACGACTTCTTTAGACCTCGTAACGATTTCTTTAGAACTCGCAACGACTCTCTAGCCGTAACGACTTCTTTAGACCTCGTAACGATTTCGTGTAACGATTTCTTTACAACTTGATAGTCATAACGATTTCGCGCAACGACTTCTTTATTAGTCATAACGATTTCGCGCAACGACTTCTTTATTAGTCATAACGATTTCGCGCAACGACTTCTTTATTAGTCATAACGATTTCGCGCAACGACTTCTTTATTAGTCATAACGATTTCGCGCAACGACTTCTTTATTAGTCATAACGATTTCGCGCAACGACTTCTTTATCAGTCATAACGATTTCGTGTAACGACTTCGTTATTAGTCATAACGATTTCGCGTAACGACTTCTTTATTAGTCATAACGATTTCTTGCAACGATTTCTTTAGAGCTCACAACGACTTGCCTGTTGTAACGGCTTCATAAGTTATCACAACGATTTCTTTACAGTTCATAACGACTTGCTATAATTCATAACGATTTCATAAGTTATGAAGTCAGCAAGATTCCTTTATCGAATTTCTTGATGCATCAGTATAATGCTTTTTAATAGCGTTGAAAAGTCAAAGTCATATCTTGTCCGTTGACTGCTATGCATTAAATGCTCTCCGATCGTATCTCCCATGCATGCAGACAATATCTTCCATTTCTATGCTACTCTGTCTACGTACTTTTTCTTGGACAGAAAGGAGCTTTGCTATATACTGCAATATCTGTTCCATCTCAACTAACAATAGACAGCAGTCCTAGCTGTCTTCTATTTATTGATGATATGCTTACAGATATCTGACAAGACTCATCTGGACAACGTTGGACACAAGATACAAAGTTCTATGACATCTCTTTAGCGTGTACACCAGGATAAAAGACTGACGATCAGAAGCTTCCTCAGTGACCAGTCTAACGTACACAAGGATAAGAGACAACGGACACTTCAACGTTCGAATTTGAATCAGCAGTTTAAATAGAAGTGCGATAGTGCGCAACAACGCTGATTTCCGAAGAAGAAAGAAATCCATCTCTCAGAATATTTAGAACTTTGAAGAAGAGCGAAGCCTCTACTCCAAACCTTGTTCTAAGCTCTTAGCTCTCTGTGCTCAAAAGGAATCTTCTCATTTGTAAGAGCCTGTGTGGTCCTTGGAGAGAAAAACCTTGTTAAATCTCTTTCTCTCTCGGGGCTTAGGAGCTTCAGGTTGTAGCTGGTCAAGCTAGAATCTGAAGCCTGTTTTCACAACCTTTTTCTGATTAGTTTGTGTTCCCTTCTGGACGAAGGAAGACCTGGTGGTATCCAGGGTGGTTATTGTTCCCTTCTGGACGAAGGAAGACCTGGTGGTATCCAGGGTGGTTGTTGTTCCCTTCAGGCTGAAGGAAGACCAGTTGAGGCTGGGTGTAAGGATCCTTAAGGGGGATTGTACCCTTGATAGTAAAATCCTGAGGTATTGCTCAGGGACTGGACGTAGGTCTCCTGTGGAGAGGAGTTCCGAACCAGGATAAAATCCTTGTGTCTTGTGGATGTGTTTTGTGTGATTGTTATCTTGTTTGTTCTAACTCTAACCTTGTTATTAAGTTGTGCAATCTTTTCAGTAAACAGGTTTTAATCAAAGATCGAAGTTTTATTAACCCATTCACCCCCCCTCTGGGCTAGCTAGCTGGGCAACAAGTGGTATCAGAGCCCGTCTCTTCGACAAAGAAGAAGATCCAACGATCTGAAGAGCAAAGATCAATGGCAGCCCAAAGTCACTTCGAAGGTCAGTCTGTCAACAGACCTCCTTTGTTCGATGGTGAAGATTATACGTATTGGAAGACCAGGATGGAATACTTTCTACAAGGCCACGATTATCAAATCTGGTCAATAGTGGAAGAAGGTGATCTGGTCGTCACAAATGAGAAAGCACAATGGACAGATGAAGATAGAAAGAAAATCTCCTTGAACTGTAAAGCTAAGAGCATTCTATGTTGTGCTCTAAGCAAGAAAGAGTTCAACAGAGTTTCAGCATGCAAATCCTCCATGGAAATGTGGGAAAAGTTAAAGATCACATATGAAGGTACAGACAAAGTAAAGGAGACAAGAATTGACATTCTTGTCACTCAGTATGAAAGATTTCAAATGCAAACAGGTGAGTCTATTACCCAAATGTTTAGTAGATTTACTGACATTACTAATGGCCTAGCAAGTCTAGGAAAGTCATATGAAAATGCAGATATGGTAAGGAAGATTCTCAGATCCCTGCCATCTTCATGGACGGCAAAGGTCACAGCTATCGAAGAAGCTAATGATCTTAAGAGAATGTCAGTAGAAAAACTCATTGGGTCTCTCATGGCCCATGAAATAAACATGGAAAGACTAGGAGAATCCTCCAGTAGAAAGAAGCAGTCAAATGCGCTTAAAGCTAATGGGGACTCATCAGAAGAATCCTTAGATAACAGTGAAGATAGCAAAGATAGTGATGATGAAGAAGCCATGCTCTCAAGAAGATTGCAGAGAATCTTGGCAAAGAAAAAGAAGTTCCAGTCTGGTAGGAGGTACTTCAAGAAAAACAAAGATCTCAAGAGACCAGATGGAAAAGATCAGAAGAGGAATGAGCCACTTTGCTATGAATGCAAGAAACCTGGACATATCAAGGCAGACTGTCCAATGTTAAAGAAAAATGATCACAAGAAGAAGGACAGCTCCAAGAAGTTCAGAAGATTCAAAAAGAAAGCCATGGCAGCTGCATGGGACAACAGCAGCGACTCAGATAGTGAGTCAAGCTCGAGCAGTGAAGGTGAAGAAGCCAACTTGGCTCTCATGGCGAATACCGAGGATAAGGTAACATCTGATTCTTCTTTCGATTCCTGTAATGACTCAGATTCGGATAATTTGGAAAGTGCATTTAATGAACTCTACAATAAGTATAAAGAAGTGTGTAAACTACTTAAGCTAAGCAAGAAAAATATCACATGTCTCGAAAATACCAACTCAGATTTAAAATCTGAAAACGAAGAACTAGAAAAACAAATAGTTGAGCTTAAGAGAAGAAATGAACTATTATGTGAAAATTTAAAAGACAAGAACAGAAAAATCACTGACCTAGAAAAACAGGAAAACTCAGATGATTTAAGAAAAACTGTAAATGAATTAAATGAAGAAAACAAACACTAGCAAGCACCCTAGAAAAATTTACCAATGGTAAAAACTCTTTAATATTAAAAGGTGCTAGGAGATCGGGTAAAAAGAAAAATGGATTAGGATATACACCCCAGATAATGAAGAAACCATAATATACCCTAAAACATATCCAACACCAAAATTTGTACCTGAACAAGATGTAGCATACAAAGCTGATTTCAAATACATAGAAAAAGTAACTAAGTTATCCTGCTGCAGTCACTGCAACAAGTTAGGACATATTAAAATGACATGCCCAACAAGACATAAAAAATGGATATTAAAAGGTAAAGTTGATGATACTAACCAATCAGGACCCAAAAAGAATTTGGGTACCTAAAGCTTGATGTTCTCATTTCAGGTTAACCCTCGAGCATCCAAATGGTATTTGGATAGTGGGTGCTCAAGGCATATGTCAGGCAACAAGAAGATATTTGTTGATCTCCAAGCTGAAGAAGGTACAGTCACCTATGGAGATAATGGAAAAGGGACTGTGATAGGAAGCGGGTCTGTGAACATCAAAGGAAAATCAGTCATAAAGGATGTAATGCTGGTCAAAGGGTTAAAGCACAATCTCATCAGCATCAGCCAGTTGTGTGACAAAGGCCATCAAATTCAGTTTCAAGAATCAAAATGCAGTATCTTAAAGGATGGTGCAGTCATATTTGAAGCCTACAGAGAAAGAAATTTGTATGTTCTATATCTCGATGAACTCAAGGATCAAGATGTGTGTTTGGCAGCTAGCAAAGATAAATCAACTGAGTTGTGGCACAGAAGATTGGGCCACTGCAGCTTGGATGGGCTGAACAAGCTCAGAAAAAGAAAACTAGTTGAAGGACTGCCAAAGGTAAATTTCAGATTGGATAGCATTTGCAGACCTTGTGCAAGAGGAAAGCACACCAAGAGCTCCTTCAAATCAAAGACTGTAGTAACCACCTCAAAGCCCTTAGAACTACTTCACATGGATTTATTTGGGCCAATGAGGACTACCAGTTTGGGAGGAAAGAATTTTGGATTTGTAATAGTTGATGATTATTCAAGATTCACTTGGGTATCCTTTTTAGAGCACAAAGATGACACATTTGAGAATTTTGTCAGCTTCAGTAAGAAAGTTCAGAAAGATCAGAAATTCTCAATTGTCTCTATTCGATCAGATCATGGTGGTGAGTTTCAGAATGAAAAGTTTGCGAAGTTCTGTGATGATCAAGGAATTGAGCACAACTTCTCAGCTCCAAGGACACCTCAACAGAATGGAATTGCTGAGAGGAAAAACAGAACTCTTTTGGATATGGCAAGATCAATGTTATCAGAATATGATCTGCCAAGATATTTCTGGGCCGAAGCTATCAACACTGCATGTTATATCATAAATAGAGTGATGATCAGGCCAATTCTGAAAAAGACTGCTTATGAACTCTACAAAGAAAAGAAGCCAAAGATTAGCCATTTCAGAATATTTGGATGTCCTTGCTTCATCCATAACAATGGAAAAAGGGACATTGGTAAGTTGGATGCCAAATCAGATGAAGGCATTTTCATGGGGTATTCCTCTAAACCTAAAGGTTATAGAGTTTTCAATAAACGTTCCTTATTAATTGAACAATCAGTACATGTTATTTTTGATGAATCTAACCCTTCCTTGAAAAAGGAAGAAATTAGTGACATTGATGATGCAGATGTCTGTCCGAAAAATTAAAGAAAACTTCAATTAAGGACAAAGAGGATCCAACTCTGGAAGAACTGCAGCAAACAGAAATCCAACATAAAGATCTTCCAAAGGAATGGAGACATCAGAAAGATCACCCTCCTGAAAACATCATTGGTGATCCATCTGTAGGGGTAAGAACTAGAGGTAATGTAATTCCATGCGACTATTTAGCATTTGTCTCTCAAGTAGAACCTAAGACAGTCAATGAAGCTTTATCTGATGAATCTTGGATACTAGCCATGCAAGATGAACTAAATCAGTTCAAGAGAAACCAAGTATGGTCACTTGTTCCTAGACCATCCAATCATTCAGTTATTGGCACCAAATGGGTGTTCAGAAATAAACTGGATGAGTCTGGAATAATCTTAAGGAACAAAGCCAGATTGGTGGCTCAAGGCTACTCCCAAGAGGAAGGCATAGATTTCGATGAAACTTATGCACCTGTAGCTAGACTTGAGGCCATTAGGATTTTACTTGCTTATGCATCCGCACTTGATTTAAAACTTTTTCAAATGGATGTCAAATCAGCCTTTTTAAATGGTTTCATCAAGGAGGAAGTTTATGTTGAACAACCTCCAGGTTTTGACGACTCTGAATTTCCAAATCATGTATTTAAACTACATAAGGCTTTATATGGTCTAAAGCAAGCTCCTAGAGCCTGGTATGAAAGGCTCAGTAATTTCTTATTAAATCATGGTTTCACTAGAGGTAAAGTAGATAGTACATTATTTATAAAATCTAAGGTTAAACATATACTTCTTGTACAAATCTATGTGGATGATATTATTTTTGGATCTACTGATGAATCTCTTTGCAAGTACTTTGAAAAGCTTATGCAGGGAGAATTCGAAATGAGCTTGATGGGGGAGTTAAGCTACTTCCTTGGATTGCAAATCAAGCAAGGGAAGGATGGCACTCATATCTGTCAAGCAAAGTACACCAAAGAGCTG
This sequence comes from Colocasia esculenta, assembly GCA_014218235.1. Taxonomy (NCBI): domain Eukaryota; kingdom Viridiplantae; phylum Streptophyta; class Magnoliopsida; order Alismatales; family Araceae; genus Colocasia; species Colocasia esculenta. The sequence continues at coordinate 26,611,843 of CM024755.1, read as the reverse complement.
TTGAAGAAATTTGGATTTGAAGATGCAAAGCCATTATCAACTCCAATGAGCACATCAACCAGAATGGACAGTGATCAAAAAGGTAAAAGGGTAGATCAAAAGAATTATCGAGGTATGATAGGATCATTACTTTACTTAACTGCCAGTAGACCAGACATTTTGTTCAGTGTATGCATGTGTGCTAGATATCAGGCAGACCCTAGAGAGTCTCACTTAATCTCTGTAAAAAGAATATTTAGATATTTAGCTAGAACTCATGATTTAGGTCTCTGGTATCCTAGATCTTGTGAGATAAATCTAATAGGATATTCAGATGCTGATTATGCTGGTTGCAAAGTAGATAGAAAGAGCACCAGTGGATGTTGTCAGTTTCTTGCAGGATGCTTAATATCATGGACATCCAAGAAACAAAATTCAGTAGCTCTATCAACAGCTGAGGCGGAATATGTTGCTGCTGGAAGTTGCTGTACACAACTTCTTTGGATAAAGCAACAACTTGAAGATTTCGGCATTCACATCAAATCAATTCCTCTATTGTGTGATAATACTAGTGCCATCAACCTCACCAAAATCCAGTTCAACACTCAAGGACGAAACACATTGAGGTAAGATATCATTTTATTCGAGACCATGTAGCTAGTGGTAATTTAGAAATTTCGTTTATAGATACAAATGGTCAATTGGCAGATATCTTCACAAAAGCCCTACCTGAAGAGAGATTTACATCTCTTAGAAGGGAACTAGGGATGTGCAATTTGTGAAAGAATTTCTGTGATTTTATTGACATATAAATTTTTCAGATTAAATGAAAAGTTCTCTCTCCGTTAAAAGTTAAGCAAAACTCAGTTATCTATATGCTTTGACCGCTTCTGTGTAGAAAGTTGTTTGACTTGTCAAACCTTTTTGTCGCTTTCTACCTTTGCCGCCTTTTGGCGCTCCTCCTGTCATTAAAGTAATATTATTTTTACCCAAACCGCTTTGAGATCGATTCGTCTTCCACCTTTACCCTTTTTATTCTCTATCTGTTCACCCAAAGCTGATGCCCTAACGATTTTGGGATCGACTCTCTGCATCTTTCGAAGCCTTCTTCTCTTCCCGCGAAGAACTCCTTCGAGAACTTCCGTCCCTTCCATCATCCTCCCTCCAGAATCTTTTCTTCTCTGCACCCATGGCCGCTCCGTTGATCTCCGGAAGTGTTGGGGCTACAGTGCTGAGTATTTATCCCCAAGGGAGCAAGAAAGATTTACTTTTGTGAAGACAAAGATTTGCGGAAATAAGGCAGTGGATGTTCAGAATCTTGAGAAGAGTGGCATGGCCAGGCTAGTTGATACTCTAAGAAGATCGCAGTGGATGGATGTGGTCACCTTCAGTGAGGTAAGCTACCCGGATTGGTAAAAGCCTTCTACATCTGTCTGAAGTCAGAAGCAGATGGATCCCTTGTTTCCTCTGTCAAGGGTATCCAAATCAGAATAACCCATGAGCTGTTGCGTGATCTGTTTGGAGTAAAGACCTCGGGATTTAGTGGCATTCACTCTGTGAATGATGAAGTCAAAGGTCTCGGGATTATCGGTCCAGGATTTAAGTTGAAGGATGGGAAGCTTGATATTAATCAGATGTCCGCGTTCAACCGATTGCTTCACTTCATAGTCTGCCAAATCTTAGTTCCCCGTAGTGCTACCTTTTCCTCATGCACTAGGGCAGATTCGGACATAATGTTCTGGGCTATCCAGAACAAAGAGATAAACCTGGCCGCAGTGATGACTGAGCGAATGATGTTTGCACATGCTCAGTTATGGGAAACAAAGAGCAAGTTGAATGTTTCCCTTCCATATGCCCATCTTCTGACCAAGATTTTCAAGCACTTTGGAGTAGATCTGTCAGGTGCGGTAGCTGAAAAGATGGGCCAGTCTATAAGGTCCAGAAACCTGAAGAAAAGTGGTTTTTCAGTGCAAGAAGGAGTTTGGTCGAAATCCTCTGTGGCTGAAGGAGAAGCAGTTATTGCAGATATTCCAGAAGCAGTAGAAGTAGAGCAAGCAGCAGCAAGTCCAGCAGAGCAAGAACCAGTTGAGTCAGCTGTGGGATGCCAATCCGAAGCCCAATTGGAAGAGGGTGCAGCTGGTGAACCTGATGAATGTTGTCTTGGAAGAAGCTCCTGCTCAGGGGGAGCAAGAGAGTATTGAAGTCCCTGCTCCCATTCAGGGGGAGCATGCTGAGAGTGAAAAGACAGAGAATGAAGCCTTTTCTGAGAAAGCTGCACCTACTCAGGAAACTCCAGCTCCAGCCTTGGTTGATGTTAGTGAAGGCCCAAGTGCACTATAAATCTTGAGGAGCCTGTCTCTCAGCCAAGTAAGCAGAAAAGAGTTGTTCACAGGAGGTCAAGGAAGGGCCATAGGAAAGTAAAATTGAAGCATGTTATGGCCTTGTTAAAAGCCCAAGGAGAGATCTTGGCATCAGTTCAGTCTGGTATACAAGAATTGTTTCAAATCAAGTTTCAACCTCCTCAGACGTATCCTCAATAAGAAATGCAATGAGGTATTTCAATAAAGAAATGTCTGATATGAAGAATTTGCTGGCTCATCTTTCAAAGTCTAGTGGTGTCCCTCCTGCACCTACTCAGAGCAGTCCAGCTGAAGTTCCTAGGCCACCAGGGCCTCCAGCTGAAGTTCCTAGGCCACCAGGGCCTCCAGCAGAAGTCTCAGGGCCAACAGGGCCGCCAGTTCAAGGGTCAGGGCCATCAGGGCCATCAGTTGTAGGGTCACCCGGACCAGTGGCAGCCTCAGGGTCTTCAGGACCCTCTCCTGCAGTCAGAGAAAGTCAGGCCAAGGGAAAAGAGCCAGTGTCAGTCTCCAAGGCCCCTGATACTTCATCTCTTGCCACTCCAACCCTCTCCACCCCTTCATCTCCTCCTACTGCACCTCCTGCTCCACCAACCATCAAACATCCCATGCCTCGCACCCAACCTTCCTCATCCTCTACTTCCTCTCAACCCTCCTTCTCACCTTCTCCAGCTCTCATCTCAGCTTCATCCTCATTAACTCCTCAACCTTCACCTATTAAAACCCAAACATCTCATCCTCAACCAACCTCTTCCTTTAATCCTAAACATTTTTCTATCCTCCTACTCCTCCTAATTCTGTTACCTTTCCTCCTGTGAAACCTCTGCCTCTTGGTATTTTTGACACCAATGTTCCAGACCTTTTTGAAAGGAACACTCTCCTCACCATTCTTTCCACAGCCTCTCACATTCACAGGACTGACCCTCCTAGTCCTGTCTTGAAAAAGAGAAAAACCTCTTCCTCTCTAAGCACTCCTTCTGCTTCTCTCTACCCTCCTTTATGGTACTCTCTTACCCTTGATCCTAAGAGAAGACCTATCTACAGAGAATACCTCCAGAAATGCATTCTTTCTACCATTTATGGTATTCCTTTTCTCAACCTCTCCGAACACCTGGCCATTGTTCTTCCTTTACTCAGATATCTCAAGCTTTCAAATCCAAAATCTTTGAGGGCACTGAGTTCAAGACTGAAGATCAGTGGGCAGCTATCAAAGGGAACAAGGCTCAGTACTCAAAATACCTGACTGCAAGGGCCGAATCTCTCTCTCTCAGAGCTCACCCACTCACCTTCTCTGAGTGGTTTATCTTCCAGCACAAGAACTCTTGGGGATCCTTCATTTGAAGGAAATTCGAGTTGCCAGAGCCTTTCAGCTGTACAGTGACTTCTGCTACTTGAACAAACGTCCAGAAGTTCAGTTTTGCCAGTTCAACTCGCAGATTACTGTGCTGCAATCAGAGACCCCTCTCAACCTTCCTCTGACAGTAGACTTTGTCTCCTTCAAGGTTGAGTTTCCAGTTCTTCTACCGAAGCTGCACTCGTTAGTGTTTAATTCAGATGCTGGATCTCTCGCTCTCGATATGTTTGCAAGGCAGCTGGGCCGGATGTCAGCCAAGCAGGGCCGATCTCCCTCCTTCTTGCGGTTCATCCTCAGAGAATATCACTCTGGCCGCATCTCTTCTCTGACCTTAGCTCCACTCATTTCTGAGTGTGAACGCTCACCTCATCAGAATGGGAGCTTCTATATCGGGCCTCTTATCAGCAATTGGAAGCTGTCAATCAAGATCTGGTCAGTCAGAGGAAGCCTGCTCTTTCTGCAGAAGCCTTTATGGATCTCAATTCCATCGCACCCATACCAGAGCTCTATGCTGTATGGGCAGCTAGATATTCTGCCTTCTATGCCCTAAAGCAGGATCTGTTAAATCAGCAACTTCACTATCCAATTTCCTTGGACAGATTTCTCCATAGGGCCAGTTTTGGCAAGAGTACCTACTTCAGATTCATTTTGGACAAAACTCAGTATGGAGAGTTCATAGAGCAGCAAAGGCAACTCTACATTCAGAGGAACATCCCTTCCATGGGACCCTCCTTCTCAGTTACCTTTGGCGTTTTTCTGCAAACTTTTGAGGATCTTGAGATCAAGGCATGGGCTGTTATCTCACAGCATGCCTCCTTGTTATCTCCTTGTATTATCTTTCTCCCTCTTAATAAAAATCTTTCTCTCTTCTTTGTCTCACAGCTTATCTTTTTGCCTAATGACAAAATGGGGGAGACAACTAACGTAATCTGAAAAACATATTTCATTCTTGTCTGATGTTTAGTATATTTTGTCATCATCAAAAAGGGGGAGATTGATGACCAAACTGTCCCCATAATAAATATTTCCATTTATTTATATATTAATTTTGATGATTAACAAAATAACACTAATGGATTTCTTGAGCCTTGAGAACAGGAAGCAAAAGAAAAATGAAAGATCAAGACAATCTGGTAAGTCCCATCATTTCTATCCAAGTCCCTGTAACGACTTCTTTGATAAGCAGAACGACTTCCTCTTTGACCGGAACACTCAAATCGTTACCGTAACGATTTCTTTAGAACTCGCAACGACTCTCTAGCCGTAACGACTTCTTTAGACCTCGTAACGATTTCTTTAGAACTCGCAACGACTCTCTAGCCGTAACGACTTCTTTAGACCTCGTAACGATTTCTTTAGAACTCACAACGACTCTCTAGCCGTAACGACTTCTTTAGACCTCGTAACGATTTCTTTAGAACTCGCAACGACTCTCTAGCCGTAACGACTTCTTTAGACCTCGTAACGATTTCGTGTAACGATTTCTTTACAACTTGATAGTCATAACGATTTCGCGCAACGACTTCTTTATTAGTCATAACGATTTCGCGCAACGACTTCTTTATTAGTCATAACGATTTCGCGCAACGACTTCTTTATTAGTCATAACGATTTCGCGCAACGACTTCTTTATTAGTCATAACGATTTCGCGCAACGACTTCTTTATCAGTCATAACGATTTCGTAACGACTTCTTTATTAGTCATAACGATTTCGCGTAACGACTTCTTTATTAGTCATAACGATTTCTTGCAACGATTTCTTTAGAGCTCACAACGACTTGCCTGTTGTAACGGCTTCATAAGTTATCACAACGATTTCTTTACAGTTCATAACGACTTGCTATAATTCATAACGATTTCATAAGTTATGAAGTCAGCAAGATTCTTTTTCGAATTTCTTGATGCATCAGTATAATGCTTTTTAATAGCGTTGAAAAGTCAAAGTCATATCTTGTCCGTTGACTGCTATGCATTAAATGCTCTCCGATCGTATCTCCCATGCATGCAGACAATATCTTCCATTTCTATGCTACTCTGTCTACGTACTTTTTCTTGGACAGAAAGGAGCTTTGCTATATACTGCAATATCTGTTCCATCTCAACTAACAATAGACAGCAGTCCTAGCTGTCTTCTATTTATTGATGATATGCTTACAGATATCTGACAAGACTCATCTGGACAACGTTGGACACAAGATACAAAGTTCTATGACATCTCTTTGGCGTGTACACCAGGATAAAAGACTGACGATCAGAAGCTTCCTCAGTGACCAGTCTAACGTACACAAGGATAAGAGACAACGGACACTTCAACGTTCGAATTTGAATCAGCAGTTTAAATAGAAGTGACGATAGTGCGCAACAACGCTGATTTCCGAAGAAGAAAGAAATCCATCTCTCAGAATCTTTAGAACTTTGAAGAAGAGCGAAGCCTCCACTCCAAACCTTGTTCTAAGCTCTTAGCTCTCTGTGCTCAAAAGGAATCTTCTCATTTGTAAGAGCCTGTGTGGTCCTTGGAGAGAAAAACCTTGTTAAATCTCTTTCTCTCTCGGGGGCTTAGGAGCTTCAGGTTGTAGCTGGTCAAGCTAGAATCTGAAGCCTGTTTTCACAACCTTTTTCTGATTAGTTTGTGTTCCCTTCTGGACGAAGGAAGACCTGGTGGTATCCAGGGTGGTTGTTGTTCCCTTCTGGACGAAGGAAGACCTGGTGGTATCCAGGGTGGTTGTTGTTCCCTTCAGGCTGAAGGAAGACCAGTTGAGGCTGGGTGTAAGGATCCTTAAGGGGGATTGTACCCTTGATAGTAAAATCCTGAGGTATTGCTCAGGGACTGGACGTAGGTCTCCTGTGGAGAGGAGTTCCGAACCAGGATAAAATCCTTGTGTCTTGTGGATGTGTTTTGTGTGATTGTTATCTTGTTTGTTCTAACTCTAACCTTGTTATTAAGTTTCGCAATCTTTTCAGCAAACAGGTTTTAAGTTAAAGATCGAAGTTTTATTAACCCATTCACCCCCCCTCTGGGCTAGCTAGCTGGGCAAAAGGGGGTCCAAAATCCTAAATAGGGATCTGATCGGCGTGCCATTCGCTCCGACATGACCGGGTGGGTTCAATTGGCGTGTGCGAACTGACGGAATCCGATTTGGATTCCCAGATTGGGTTGGGCTTTGAAATGACGGATCTAAAAAAACCCAAGTCTAAAAATAAAACACAACCCAGGGGTCCAAAATCCCAAATAGGGATCTGATCGACATGTCGTTCGCTCCAACACAACCGGGTGGGTTCAATTGACGTGTGCGAACTGACGGAATCCGATTTGGATTCCCGGATTGGGTTGGGCGTTGAAATGACGGATCTAAAAAAACCCAAGTCTAAATTGTCAAAACACACAACTCGGGTGTCCAAAATCCCAAATAGGGATCTGATCGGTGTGTCGTTCACTCCAACACGACCGGGTGGGTTCAATTGACGTGTGCGAACTAACGGAATCGGATTTGGATTCCCGGATTCGGTTAGAAGTTGAAATGACGGATCTAAAAAACCCAAGTCTAAAGGGTCAAAACAGACAACCCGGTGGTCCAAAATCCCAAATAGGGATCTGATCGGTGTGTCATTCGCTCCGACACGACCGGGTGGGTTCAATTGACGTGTGCGAACTGACGGAATCCGATTTGGATTCCCGAATTGGGTTGGGCATTGAAATGATGGATCTAAAAAAAAACTGAGTCTAAAGGGTCAAAACACACAACCTGGGGGTCCAAAACCCCAAATAGGGATCCGATCGGCGTGCCGTTTACTCCGACACGACTGGGTGGGTTCAATTGACGTGTGCGAATTGACGGAATCCGATTTGGATTCCCGAATTGGATTGGAAGTTGAAACGATGGATCTAAAAAAAACCAAGTCTAAAGGGTCAAAACACACAATCCGGGGGTCCAAAATACAAAATAGGGATCTAATCGGCGTGCCGTTCACTCCGACACAACCGGGTGGGTTCAATTGACGTGTGCGAACTGACGGAATCCGTTTTGGATTCCCGAATTGGGTTGGGCGTTGAAATGACGGATCTAAAAAATCCTGAGTCTAAAGGGTCAAAACACACAACTTGGGGGTCCACAAACCCAAATAGGGATCCGATTGGCGTGCCGTTTGCTCCGACACGACTGGGTGGGTTCAATTGACGTGTGCAAACTGACAGAATCCGATTAGAATTCTCAGATTGGGTTGGAAGTTAAAACGACGGATCTAAAAAATCCCAAGTCTAATGGATCAAAACATACAACCCGGGGGACCAAAATCCCAAATAGGGATCTGATCGGAGTGTTGTTTGCTCCGATACGACCGGGTGGGTTCAATTGATGTGTGTGAACTGACGGAATCCGATTTGGATTCCCAGATTGGGTTGGGCATTGAAATGACGGATCTAAAAAGACCCAAGTCTAAAGGGTCAAAACACACAAAAATCCCAAATGGGGATTTGATCGGTGTGCCGTACAACACGACCGGATGGGTTCAATTGACGTATGCGAACTGACGGAATCCGATTTGGATTCCCGGATTGGGTTGGAAGTTGAAACGACGGATCTAAAAAAACACAAGTCTAAAGGGTCAAAAGACACAACCCGGGGGTCCAAAATCACAAATAGGGATCTGATCGGCGTGTCGTTCGCTCCGACACGACCGGGTGGGTTCAATTGACGTGTGCGAACTGACGAAATCCGATTTGGATTCCCAGATTGGGTTGGGCATTGAAATGACGGATCTAAAAAAAACCTGAGTCTAAAGGGTGAAAACACACAACCTGGGGGTCCAAATACCCAAATAGGGATCCGATCGGCGTGCCGTTTGCTCCGACACAACCGGGTGGGTTCAATGGACATGTGCGAACTGATGGAATCCGATTTAGAATCCCAGATTGGGTTGTACGTTGAAACGATGGATCTAAAGAAAACCAAGTATAAAGGGTCAAAACACACAACCCGGGGGTCCAAAATACAAAAGAGGGATTCGATCGGCGTGTCGTTTGCTCCGACACGACCGGGTGGGTTCAATTGACGTATGCGAACTGACGGAATCCGATATGGATTCCCAGATTGGGTTGGAAGTTGAAACGACGGATCTAAAAAAACCCAAGTCTAAAGAGTCAGAACACACAACCCAGGCATCCAAAATCCAAAATAGGGATCTGATCAGCGTGCCGTTTGCTCCGACACGACCGGGTGGGTTCAATTGACGTATGCGAACTGACGGAATCCGATTTGGATTCCCATATTGGGTTGGGCGTTGAAATGGTGGATCTATAAAATTCTGAGCCTAAAGGGTCAAAACACACAACCTGGGGGTCCAAAACCCCAAATAGGGATCCGATCGGCATGCCGTTTGCTCCACATGACTGGGTGGGTTCAATTGACGTGTGCGAACTGACGGAATCCGATTTGGATTCCCGGAGTGGGTTGGAAGTAGAAACGATGGATCTAAAAAAACCCAAGTCTAAAGGGTCAAAAGACACAACCCGGGGGTCCAAAATCCCAAATAGGGATCTGATCGGCGTGCCGTTCGCTCCGACACGACCGGGTGGGTTCAATTGACGTGTGCGAACTGACGGAATTCGATTTGGATTCCGGATTGGGTTTGGCGTTGAAATGACGGATCTAAAAAAACCGAAGTCTAGAGGGTTAAAACACACAACCCGGGGGTCCAAAATACCAAATAGGGATATGATCGGCGTGCCGTTCACTCCAACACGACCGGGTGGGTTCAATTGACGTGTGCGAACTGACGGAATCAGATTTTGATTCCTGGATTGGGTTGGAAGTTAAAATGACGGATCTAAAAAAAACCCATCTAAAAGATTAAAACACACAACCCGGGGGTCCAAAATCCCAAATAGGGATCTGATCGGCGTGCCGTTTGCTCCGACACGACCGAGTGGGTTCAATTGACCTGTGCGAACTGACGGAATCCAATTTGGATTCCCAGATTGGGTTGGGCATTGAAATGACGGATGTAAAAAAACCCAAGTCTAAAAGTCAAAACACACAACCCGGGGGGTCCAAAATCCAAAATAGGGATCTGATTGGCGTGTCGTTTGCTGCGACACGACCGGGTGGGTTCAATTGACGTGTGTGAACTGACGGAATCCGATTTGGATTCCCGGATTGGGTTGGGCGTTGAAATGACGGATCTAAAAAAAACCCAAGTCTAAAAGATTAAAACACACAACCCGGGGGTCCAAAATCCCAAATAGGGATCTGATCGGTGTGTCGTTTGCTCCAACACGACCGGGTGGGTTCAATTGACGTGTGCGAACTAACAGAATCCGATTTGGATTCCCGAATTGGGTTGGGCATTGAAATGATGGATAAAAAAAAACCCAAGTCTAAATGGTCAAAACACACAAAAAATCCCAAATGGGGATCTGATCGATGTGCCGTTCACTCCAACACGACCGGGTGGGTTCAATTGATGTGTGCGAACTGACGGAATCCGATTTGGATTCCCGGATTAGGTTGGAAGTTAAAACGACGGATCTAAAAAACCCGTCTAAAGGGTCAAAAGACACAACCCGGGGGTCCAAAATCCCAAATAGGGATCTGATCGGTGTGTCGTTCGCTCCGACACGACTGGGTGGGTTCAATTGACGAGTGCGAACAGACGGAATCAGATTTGGATTTCCGGATTGGGTTGGGCATTGAAATGACGGATCTAAAAAAAACCTGAGTCTTAAGGGTTAAAACACACAACCTGGGGGTCTAAAAACCCAAATAGGGATCCGATCGGCGTGCCGTTTGCTCCGACACAACCGGGTGGGTTCAATTGACGTGTGCGAACTGACGGAATCCGATTTGGATTCCCGGATTGGGTTGGAAGTTGAAACGACGGATCTAAAAAAACCCAAGTCTAAAGGGTCAAAACACACAACCCGGGCATCCAAAATCCAAAATAGGGATCTGATCAGCGTGTCGTTCGCTCCGACACGACCGGGTGGGTTCAATTGACGTATGTGAATTGACGGAATCCGATTTAGATTCCCGGATTGGGTTGGGCGTTAAAATGACGGATCTAAAAAATTCTGAGTCTAAAGGGTCAAAACACACAACCTGGGGGTCCAAAAACCCAAATAGGGATCCGATCGGCGTGCCGTTTGCTCCGACATGATTGGTGGGTTCAATTGACGTGTGCGAACTAACAGAATCCGATTTGGATTCCCATATGGGTTGGAAGTTGAAACGACGGATCTAAAAAAACCCCAAGTCTAAGGGGTCAAAAGACACATCCCAGGGATCCAAAATCCCAAATAGGGATCTGATCGGCATGCCGTTTGCTCCGACACGACCGGGTGGGTTCAATTGATGTGTGCGACCTGACGGAATCTGATTTGAATTCCCGGATTGGGTTGGGCTTTGAAATGATGGATCTAAAAAAACCGAAGTCTAAAGGGTTAAAACACACAACCCAGGGGTCCAAAATACCAAATAGGGATATGATCGCCGTGTCGTTCGCTCCAACACGTCCGGGTGGGTTCAATTGACGTGTGCGAACTGACGGAATCCGATTTGGATTGCTGGATTGGATTGGAAGTTAAAATGACGAATCTAAAAAAAACCCAAGTCCAAAAGATTAAAACACACAACCCGGGGGTCCAAAATCCCAAATAGGGATCTGATCGGTGTGCCGTTTGCTCCGACACGACTGAGTGGGTTTAATTCACGTGTGCAAACTACGGAATCCGATTTGGATTCCCGGATTGGGTTGGGCATTGAAATGATGGATGTAAAAAAACCCAAGTCTAAAGGGTCAAAACACACAACCCGGGGGTCCAAAATCCAAAATAGGGATCTGATCGGCGTGCTGTTTGCTTCGATACGACCGGGTGGGTTCAGTTGACGTGTGCGAACTGACAGAATCGGATTTGGATTCCCGGATTGGGTTGGGCGCTGAAATGACCGATCTAAAAAAAACCCAAGTCTAAAAGATTAAAACACACAATCCGGGGGTCCAAAATCACAAATAGGGATCTGATCAGCGTGCTGTTCACTCCGACACGACCGGGTGGGTTCAATTGACGTGTGCGAACTGACGGAATCCGATTTGGATTCCCGGATTGGGTTGGGCGTTGAAATGACAGACCTAAAAAAACCGAAGTCTAAAGGGTCAAAAGACACAACCCGGGGGTCCAAAATTCCAAATAGGGATCTGATCGGCGTGCCGTTTGCTCCGACACGACCGGGTGGGTTCAACTGACGTGTGTGAATTGACGGAATCCGATTTGGATTCCTGGATTGGGTTGGGCGTTGAAATGACGGATCTAAAAAAACCGAAGTCTAAAGGGTTAAAACACACAACCCGGGGGTCCAAAATCCCAAATAGGGATATGATCGGCGAGCCGTTCACTCCAACACGACCGGGTGGGTTCAATTGACGTGTGCGAACTGACGGAATCCGATTTGGATTCCTGGATTGGGTTGAAAGTTAAAATGACGGATCCAAAAAAAACCCAAGTCTAAAAGATTAAAACACACAACCCGAGGGTCCAAAATCCCAAATTGGGATCTGATCGATGAGTCGTTTGCTCCGACACGACCGAGTGGGTTCAATTGACGTGTGCGAACTGACGGAATCCAATTTGGATTCTCGGATTGGGTTGGGCATTGAAATGATGGTTGTAAAAAAACCCAAGTCTGAAGGGTCAAAACACACAACCCGGGGGTCCAAAATCCAAAATAGGGATCTGATCGCCGAGTCGTTTGCTTCGACATGACCGGGTGGGTTCAATTGACGTGTGCGAACTGACCGAATCCGATTTGGATTCCCAGATTGGGTTGGGTGCTGAAAAGTCTAAAAGATTAAAACGCACAAGCTGGGGGTCCAAAATCCCAAATAGGGATCTGATCGGCGTGCCGTTCGCTCCGACACGACCGGGTGGGTTCAATTGACGTGTGCGAACTGACGGAATCCGATTTGGATTGCTGGATTGGATTGGAAGTTAAAATGACGAATCTAAAAAAAACCCAAGTCCAAAAGATTAAAACACACAACCCGGGGGTCCAAAATCCCAAATAGGGATCTGATCGGTGTGCCGTTTGCTCCGACACGACTGAGTGGGTTTAATTCACGTGTGCGAACTAACGGAATCCGATTTGGATTCCCGGATTGGGTTGGGCATTGAAATGATGGATGTAAAAAAACCCAAGTCTAAAGGGTCAAAACACACAACCCGGGGGTCCAAAATCCAAAATAGGGATCTGATCGGCGTGCTGTTTACTCCGACATGACCGGGTGGGTTCAATTGATGTGTGCGAACTGACGGAATCCGATTTGGATTCCCGGATTGGGTTGGGCGTTGAAATGACGGATCTAAAAAAAACTCAAGTCTAAAAGATTAAAACACACAACCCGGGGGTCCAAAATCCCGAATAGGGATCTGATCGGCGTGCCGTTCACTCTGACACGACCGGGTGGGTTCAATTGATGTGTGCGAACTGACGGAATCCGATTTGGATTCCCGGATTGGGTTGGGCGTTGAAATGATGGATCTAAAAGAAACCCAAGTCTAAAAGATTAAAACACACAACCCGGGGGTCCAAAATCCCAAATAGGGATCTGATCGGCGTGCCGTTCACTCCAACACGACCGAGTGGGTTCAATTGACGTGTGCGAACTGACGAATCCGATTTGTGTTCCCAGATTGGGTTGGGCATTGAAATGACGGATCTAAAAAAACCCAAGTCTAAATGGTCAAAACACACAACCCGGGTGTCCAAAATCCCAAATAGGGATTTGATCAGCGTGTCGTTCACTCCAACACGACTGGGTGGGTTCAATTGACGTATGCGAACTGACGGAATCCGATTTGGATTCCCGGATTGGTTGGAAGTTGAAACGACGGACCTATAAAAACCGAAGTCTAAAGGGTCAAAACACATAACCCGGGGGTCCAAAATCCAAAATAGGGATCTGATCGGCGTGTCGTTCGCTCCGACACGACCGGGTGGGTTCAATTGACGTATGCGAACTGACGGAATCCGATTTGGATTCCCGGATTGGGTTGGGCATTGAAATGATGGATCTAAAAAAAACCTGAGTCTTAAGGGTCAAAACACACAACCTGGGGGTCCAAAAACCCAAATAGGGATCCGATCGGCATGCCGTTTGCTTCGACACGACTGGGTGGGTTAATTGACGTGTGCGAATTGACGCAATCCGATTTGGATTCCCGGATTGGATTGGAAGTTGAAACGACGGATCTAAAAAAACCCAAGTCTAATGGGTCAAAACACACAACCCGGGGTCCAAAATACAAAATAGGGTTCTGATCGGCGTGCCGTTCGCTCCGACACGACGGGGTGGGTTCAATTGACGTGTGCGAACTGACGGAATCCGATTTGGATTCCCGATTGGGTTGGGCGTTGAAATGACGGATCTAAAAAAACCTGAGTCTAAAGGGTCAAAACACACAACCTGGGGGTCCAAAAACCCAAATAGAGATCCGATTGGCGTGCCGTTTGCTCCGACACGACTAGGTGGGTTCAATTGACGTGTGTAAACTGACGGAATCCGATTTGGAATCCCGGATTTGGTTGGAAGTTGAAACGATGGATCTAAAAAAACCTAAGTCTAAAGGATCAAAACACACAACCCGAGGGTCCAAAATCCCAAATAGGGATCTGATCGGCGTGCGTTCGCTCCGACACGACTGGGTGGGTTTCAATCGACGTGTGCGAACTGAAAAAATCCGATTCGGATTCCCGAATTGGGTTGGGCGTTGAATTGACGGATCTAAAAAAACCGAAGTCTAAAGGGTTAAAACACACAACCCGGGGATCAAAATCCCAAATAGGGATCTGATCGGCGTGCCGTTCACTTTAACATGACCGGGTGGGTTCAATTCACATGTGCGAACTGACGGAATCCGATTTGGATTCCTGGATTGGGTTGGTCATTGAAATGATAGATCTAAAAAAAAAACACACAACCCGGGGGTCTAAAATCCCAAATAGGGATCTGATCGGCGTGTCGTTTGCTCCGACACGACCGGGTGGGTTGAATTGACGTGTGCAAACTGACGGAATCCGATTTGGATTCCCGGATTGGGTTGGGCATTGAAATGATGGATCTAAAAAAACCCATGTCTAAAGGGTCAAAACACACAACCCGGGGGGTCCAAAATCCAAAATAGGGATCTGATCGGCGTGTCGTTCGCTCCGACACGACCGGGTGGGTTCAATTGATGTGTTCGAACTGACGGAATCCGATTTGGATTCTCGGATTGGGTTGGGCGTTGAAATGACGGATCCAAAAAAAACCCAAGTCTAAAAGATTAAAACACACAACCCGGGGGTCCAAAATCCCAAATAGGGATCTGATCGGCGTGCCGTTTGCTCCAACACGACTGGGTGGGTTCAATTGACGTGTGCGAACTGACGAATCCGATTTGGATTCCCGAATTGGGTTGGAAGTTGAAACGATGGATCTAAAAAAACCCAAGTCTAAAGGGTCAAAAGACACAACCCGTGGGTCCAAAATCCCAAATACGGATCTGATCGGCGTGCCATTCGCTCCGACACGACCCGGTTCAATTGACGTGTACGAACTGACGGAATCCGATTTGGATTCCCGGATTGGGTTGGGCATTTAAATGACGGATCTAAAAAAAACCTGAGTCTAAAGGGTCAAAACACACAACCTGGGGGTCCAAAAACCCAAATAGGGATCCGATCGGCGTGTCGTTTGCTCCGACACGACCGGGTGGGTTCAATTGATGTGTGCGAACTGACGGAATCCGATTTGGATTCCCGGATTGGGTTGTACGTTGAAACGACGGATCTAAAAAAAACCAAGTATAATGGGTCAAAACACACAAACTAGGGGTCCAAAATACAAAATAGGGATCTGATTGGCGTGCCGTTCGCTCCGACACGATCGGGTGGTTTCAATTGACGTGTGCGAACTGACGAAATCCAATTTGGATTCCCAGATTGGGTTGGGCGTTGACATGACGGATCTAAAAAAACCTGAGTCTAAAGGGTCAAAACACACATACTGGGGGTCCAAAAACCCAAATAGGGATCCGATTAGCGTGTCGTTTGCTCCGACACGACTGGGTGGGTTCAATTGACGTGTGCAAACTGACGAAATCCGATTTGGATTCCCGGATTGGGTTGGAAGTTGAAACGACGGATCTAAAAAAACCCAGGTCTAAAGGGTCAAAACACACAACCCGGGGGTCCAAAATCCCAAATAGGGATCTGATCGGCATGCCGTTCACTCCGACACGACCGGGTGAGTTCAATTGACGTGTGCGAACTGACGGAATCCGATTTGGATTCCTGGATTGGGTTGGGCGTTGAAATGATGGATCTAAAAAAACCCAAGTCTAAAGGGTTAAAACACACAACCCGGGGGTCCAAAATCCTAAATAGGGATCTGATCGGCGTGTCGTTCACTCCAACACGACCGGGTGGGTTCAATTGACGTGTGCGAACTGACGGAATCTGATTTGAATTCCTGGATTGGGTTGGAAGTTCAGACGACGGATCTAAAAAAACCCAAGTTTAAAGGGTCAATACACACAACCCGGGGGTCCAAAATCCCAAATAGGGATCTGATCGGTGTGCCGTTCACTCCGACACGATCGGGTGGGTTCAATTGACGTGTGCGAACTGACGGAATCCGATTTGGATTTCCGGATTGGGTTGGGCGTTGAAATGACGAATCTAAAAAAACCCTAGTCTAAATGGTTAAAACACACAACCCGGGGGTCCAAAATCCCAAATAGGGATCTGATCGGCGTGCCGTTTACTCCGACACGACCGGGTGGGTTCAATTGACGTGTGCGAACTGACGGAATCGAATTTGGATTCCCGGATTGGGTTGGGCGTTGAAATGATGGATCTAAAAAAAACCCAAGAAACGACGGATCTAAAAATAGTTTCTAATTCAACTTGAGAAATGATCACATATTTTAAATTTAATTTTTGAAAATAATGTATGTAGATTAATTTTTTTAATGTATCTCTTATTACTTTTTTTTAATATAGGATCCACCTCCGACACCTGACGATCACGAGGCGGGGACAGCAGACGATCCAGCAGATCTGTCCTGATTTTTTGTATTTATTATTGTGTATGATTTTATATTTGTTATATTTTATGATTTTATGTTGATTGTGAGTATTTGTGAAATTTATGAATATTGTAGCAGGTTTGAAATCATTGTTATTTCTCTATTTTAAAAAAAAATTACAGAACTTTCCGACGGAATTTTCGACAGATAGTATTCCATCGGAAAATAGATATTACCGACGAAAATTACCCGTCGGCATTTCTATCTAAAGTTCTGACGGATTTATTTCCGACGGATTTGTTGGTCGGAATTTACCGACGGAAATGCAGACAGAAAAGTCCGTCGGTCAATACTGACCAAATTTTCGACGGTTTCAGTCGGAAATTTTCGACTCATTTTCCGACGGATATTTCGGTCGGTATTTCTGACATATTTCTGACAGAATCTTTTGCCGTCAGTAATTTCTGACCACTTGTTTCCGACGGATCAGTTCCGACGACTGTTCGACGGAAAGCCGTCGGAAGTCTTTGTTTCCGACGGATTGCCGTCGGATTTCCGACGGATTGTGTCTGTCAAAATCCCGCAATTTCTTGTAGTGTTGCCTGGACTGGGGCGGCACATAGAAGTCTCACCTTCCCATGGTGGAGTTTGCGTATATTAATAGCTTTCACTCCAGCATTGGGATGGCACCCTACGAGGCTTTGTATGGTAGGCCATGCCGGACACCTTTGTACTGGCACAAGGTTGGTGAGAGGAGTTATTTTGGCTAGAGCTGGTACAACAGTGCGCAGACACAATGAGACTAATCAGACAGAGGCTGCAGATAGCACAGAGTAGGCAGAAGAGCTACATAAATGTTTGTCGGAGGCCACTATAGTTTGAGGCAGGTGACAGTGTGTTTCTACAAATCTCACCAACCAAGGGCGTTCTCAGGTTTGAGAAGAGGGGCAAGCTTAGCCTGAAGTTTGTTGGTCCCTTTCCCATCCTGGAGCGGGTTGGCGAGGTCGCGTATAGGTTAGCTCTTTCGTCCGAGTTAGCAGGTGTTCATGATGTCTTCCACATCTAGCAACTGAGGAGGTACATGCCAGATCCATCACACATGTTGGACTATTCATAATTAGAGTTTGCTCCAGATCTGTCAGTGCTAGAGTAGCCGATCAGTGTTGTGGACCGTAGAGTGCAGCAGTTCTGTAGGAGGCAGATCTCGCTCGTCAAGGTCGTTTGGGAGAATCGAGTCAGTGGGAGGCCACGTGGGAGCGCGAGGACAGGAGCGCGAGGACGAGATGCAGGAGCATTTTCCTTACTTGTTTGAGTGACTGGTATGTTTGCTTGCCTTCGTCCCAGGTTTCTCCCTTAATTTCGAGGATGAAATTATTTTTTTTGTTGGTTAGATTGTAACCTCCTTTCTTTGGTCAGCCACCTTCTGATGAAGGTAGCGACATATCGGGCCGTCGCCTTCTGAAAGCGATAGGATGGTTGTCACGTTGTGGTTGGGAACATGACAGGCATGTCGTCACATTCACCCTTCTGACCACAGCATGCAATTTTATCATCTTGCTGTCAGAATAGTTGGGACACATGTCAAGCGCTGACAGATGAAGGTGACATGTCAGGTGTCACGTTCTTGGTGTCAGGGTTGAGAGGATGACACGTGGCGGATCCGTTGGTCAGGTCTGACCATGACCTTGAGGTCGCGATAGATTAGTCGTCGTGTTCAGTAAGTGAACGCGACGGGCTGGCTGTCGCATTCACAGGTCCGAGGCCTATATGTGCAAGGCCTTCAGCCAGGTCTTCTTCCTTCCCTCTTCTTGTGTTTTTCTCCTTCCTCTGACCCCTCTGTGTGAGCTTCACAGTGGGGGAAGCTTGTGAGAGTGCTCTTGGTGGAGTTGGTGGCATTCTCTCCTCGGTGTGGTGTTCTTCTCCAGCATTGCTTCCTCTCCTTCGTGGTGGTGACTCTTCTCCGACTTGTAGGAGGACATTTGTTGCTCATGGATGGCGTGACCGTGGTGCTTGGAGCGACAAGATGAGGTGGCCATGCACACGAGAAGACCGCAACGGGTTGGCTCTTCATTTTGAGGTAGGGACCATTGTCTTCCCCCTAGTTTACCATGCTAGGACCCCCAATCTCTTTCTCCAAACCAGTAGAAGCATGCTAGGTTTGTGGTTTGCATGTTTGGCTTATTTGTGTTTGAATTGGGGGTTGGGTTTGAGTGCTCGATCATGCATGCATGTGAGGTTTTTGGACTGTAGATGCATATCCTTGACATGCATGGGTGTGGTTGAGGGTGGTTTGGGCTTAAATCATGTGTTTACATCATTGTGCATGCTTCCCTCCCTGTATGGTCACCAAACTTGTGGTTTGTGGCATTGTTTTGGGGTATCAGGTGTCTCTGTCTGTGGTCACGACAATTTTTTATCGCGACCCAAATCGCGTGCATGTCAACCCATCGCCTTCTGGTGTGAAGGTGACGACACACCCTGTCACATTCTGGTAGCGACAAGGTGACCTTCTCCTTCATGCCTGGTTTCCCTGTGGCTGGTGGGAGGTCTCGGGTGGTCACCTGAACCTCTGTCTGTGGTCACGACAATGTCCTTGTCATGACTCAGATAGCGACAGTATCCTTATCACCTTCAGACCCAGGTCGCGACAGACCGGGTGTTACCTTCAAGTGGTGATAGCCCTTGTGTTGCCTTATGTGAGAGTAACCCTTTTTCCTTCTCAGACATAGAGTGATTGGCGACCTGTTCGGAGTTCCGTTCCATTGCGACTCTGTTTCTTGGCACCTATGTTGTTCCTAGCATGGTCCTACACTAGTTGTTCGCCCAGTGCTAAGCACTTGTGAGCTGGTCCGTTGAGAGGTTGTTACCGTTACCTGGACCCCCGGTCCCCGCGCGTCTGATGAGGGAGTTTTTCAAGCGGTGGGCGAGCTCAAGTTACAGACTCTGGTAGTAGAGGGGAAAATAGTGGGGACAACGGCGTAGAGTTGTTTGTAAAGCTCTCTTAGCTGAGTCTGGGACGCCGAGGTGGTTTGGGTGTTCTTCCGGTGCAGATCAACTAGTCCTTCTCACTACCTCACTCTACGTGGTTCCGGTACCATTTAGAGGGGCCAGGCATGGGACCGTAGTCAGGCCAGACTACGAAAGTTGTGTGTTACTTTAGTTCTGCGTCTCACTCCGACGGGAGGTGCTAGACATAAACTGGTGGTCGAGGATAAGGCGCGTGGTGCACCTGACCGGTTGACTAGTGGTAGTTGCCTTCCGTGGCTAGTGTCTTTGTCCAGACAGTCGTTCACTGTCTGTGTTTTCAGCTTTGGGTTCGTCTCAGTGTCGTGGTTTACATGGGTTTCCGGTCTCGACGTTTGGTTTAGACCGATGACCGTATAGTTACTTTCTGCTTCCACACTTACTCTGTTAGTAGAATAGATTTACTTGCTTAATTTTTGTTATGATCATATATCTATTCTGCTTGTTAGAACTAGTGAGGGATTGGTAGTCCCTATTGGGCTTCTTCTTGAAGCTCATGCCCATCTTTACAGGTGATACTTCACATCAATACCCTCCATGGCGGGCTGAGGAGACGGGACCGTAGTAGACGGCATCTTCCGTGAGTAGTGTTCCCTTCATACTTGTTTCGTCACCCTCGGGGTATGCCCCTAAGGGATCTGTTATTTCCTTTCTTTCTGCATTTGTACTTTGTTACTTTGGGACTGTACTAGACTGGTACTTTGTGTTGGACACTTTTTCTTCACTTGTTAGTACATTTTAGTGCTTGTTGTCGTTAGTTACTTATGTTACATATCTTGTTAGACTGGTCTGTTAGCCCTTCCGGGTCTTCGGTCCCGTGGGCGGCCGTGCTAACGGTCGGATTCTTGGCGGGAGCCGGGGGTCGGGTGTCGGGGCCGTTACATCTTCAGCAGTGAAAAAGTTTCAAAGCCGACACTAGTAGACTTGATAATCAAATAAGTGTTCAAAGGTGTGAATTTTTAGTCTACAGAGAGACTCAATAATCAATCACTTGTTAAATTGATTAAGTCTTCATTTGTGTAGAATCAATTGTCCACACTAGTACCAGTTTAATCGACTATGTTTCACTTCGTAGTCTTGAAAAATCGATTATGTTTTAACATGAGATTGTCTGAGATATGCCACAATCGATCATGTACACTATAATCATTATGCCCATTTGTGCATAAGCATTATTGGCTTTATAATAAATTAAGCTTCACTTAATATTCCTTAAATCAATTATACTTTCACTTGAGATTTGCTTACAAGATCAAGTATGTGATAATCGATTATATGTTTCTTCTAAATTGATTATGTGTTTCTACGATTGACAACTTAAATTAATATTGTTTGAATATCTAAAGTGACTATTGCTTTAAGTATTACACTATACATTATATATTCATTCTTGTGGTTGAATAAAATATTTGATAGCCTGACATGTAAGATTTCTCTGTCTAATTAAAATAATTATTTAGTATATGAATTAGACTATTTGCCAATATGTTCAAATGAAATATTATAAGATTAATCTATCATGGACACTAACCTATTTTATTGAGCTAAATGGAAAATATCATCTCTAAGACATGAATTGTCTTTCTCCAAAAAGAAGGGTTCGACAATTTAATGCGACAAAAGTCTTCTTTAGGCACATCCCTAAAATCTTGGTTTGTATAACTATTAACATCTTTTCTTTATGTAGCACTCGATAATATAAAAAGGAAGATAATCTCTTATATTATCCAGAAGATCTCTCTACCGATCTGGAAATGATTTAAATCCTTTTCATATATATTTTTTTGTTCTGTATCAGATCTCGAGCAGATCACAGATCGAGACAAACTAGATACAAGGAAGATCCTATACAAGTAGGTAGTGGATGTTGCACTAACCTTGAAGCTTGCTCAATGGCTATCTTCATGCTTTAATGATTAGCAAGCACATGCAAGAATCTACATATACAACTAGAAGACTTCAAGTTCGATAGTGGGAAAAGGAGAGAAAACTTGCAATCAAACACCACACTCTTCTAAGAAACCAAGAGATTCATTAATCTAGAAGAAGATTGAGCATTCCTTTAAACTTCTTCAAGCTTTCTCAGCTTGAGAAAGTCTTTGCTCTCCTCTGACAAAACTTCTATGCATTCATCTTCAAGAAAGAAAAGGTGCTTGGCCATAAAATTTCATCTCTATCCTTTGCTAAGTAGGAGCCAACGACATCAAAGCTTTTCATTTCTATCTAAGTTGTTCGATCTTAGTGTTATATTGTGCCATTTCCTATCTTTGAAGAGACACATTATAACGATCCGGGCCTATCTTTGAAGAGACACATTATAACGACCCGACCTCCCGGACCCCTGCCAGGGACCCCGAAGTTCGTGTCACCACCCACAGATCCGAAGACCCGGAAGGGTTAGCAGAAATAGTTTTGTGAAATATGTACTGAACTTAAATAACTATAACAATATAACAACTGTACAACGTGTAACGACCCCGAGAACCCGACCCTCTGCCCACGCCGAGGACCCGATTTTCGCGGTCGCCGCCCACGGATCCGGAGACCTGGAAGGGCTATAATATATATCTAACAGGATATGTAACGGAAGTAAACGTCAACTGCTAAACAAGAAGCGTACAAGCAGAAACAGAAAAGAGAGTGAGACCGTTGCGTACTGCTCTAAGTACAGTCCCAACGCACGCACGCTAGTACAAGTAAGAGGCAGGGGAAGGACATATCCCTTAGGGGCATACCCCGAGTGTGATGGCCCTGGATATTTATGCCCATTTAAGGCTCTATATCCAGATCCGCCTCCCGCGAACGGACTGAAGTATTGCAAGGGATAGCTCACACAAGTGTCCAGTAAGAATATAAAAGGCAACTACACAGTATAAGACACAAGAAAGTACATGTGCTCATACCTGCATATAACAATTTACAACTGTCCCATTACATTATTACATGTCCAATTAAAAAGTACAACTACCTGGGGCATACCCCGAGGGAGCACAAGCTCACACAGAAACTAACTGTAACTCAACTGCTGGTGGTACAAGTCTGCCACAACGCCACTGCAAGCCAAACACACGGCAAGCCCTGAAAAGAACTATAGGGAAGTGAGCCTCAACAAGTCACAGGCTCAGCAAGAGCTACCCAAAACAACAACAAAACTACGGACACCTCAACCCCAAAGGCTCTCACTGGCAGCACCAATAGCCAAACCATTTCATGCTCACAATAATTGAATTTAAACTGCAATTAAATATAAATACATTAACTATTCACAACCTAGGAAAGTAAGAGGAAACAACAGGACTAGCTCCACACCACTAGTCCGCTCAACAACAGTAACGCTTAGGCCTCAAGCCTCACAGGCAAACAGTCACAACCAATCATTTAAGCTATAAGCTTCACAGGCGAGTCTCAAGTACGTGGGTAACAGGACTGCTAACCAAAAGCTGGCCCTTTATACCCCAAACCACAATATGTCGGAAACCACACACAAAATGGCAGGGTTGGCTACAACGGCCAATCCTTCACACACGAAAACCATATACGGAAGCTTACTCGAGGAAGGGTAAAGCAATTGAGTGGAAGGTCACACCACATGACCTCCACGAAACACAGTTCCACGTCAACACCAGAAAAGACTGGTATACGATGTACCACCACAAACCATTACCCACACGGGGTACAGGTACCTACTACCACAAGGTACCAGCATGGAAACCGCAAGTAAACCAGTGTCGTAACAGGGCACACCATAGCGAGTTAAACCACATTTGTGGTGAGTCAACACTCACCATCCATAACCAAAATTGTGCCACCACTCAGGCACACCACAAGCTACAACTGCAGTCACAACTGTGCCAACACCAGGTCACACCTCGAACGGGTCAAACCTCGACTACGAGTCACAAACTCACGAGCCACAGCCAGTGGCAAAGCACAAGTCGGAAAGGAACGACGCCACCACACGGGAACGAACTACTGGCTGATCAGGCCAGTATCCAACCCAGACAACACAACACAAGAACAACCTCTCAGTCTCGTAGCCACGGACCCTCAGTCCAGCTACGGCTCCACAAACTCACAAGTCAAGCAACTAACTGTGGAGACTAACAAACACTACCACTACCTGCAGTCTCACACACTGCAGGCCCATGCCTGGCACCTTTAGGGACTCAGGCCCGAGCTCCCTAAAGTGAGGCACTGGAACAGGACTAGCTGGGGCCCAGTACATCTACTGGTGTCCGTACCCCCAACTACGAGCGCGCTACAAGCGACTGCACACCCACAAACACAAGCCGCTGCCCTACTGTCGTCTTTCCCTCAGCCGGACGTACAACTCAAACACAGGAGTGAGGGTGTCCAGGAAGACGACACAGACCTCGACGGTACCACACTGTACCAGGACAAACCCCGGGCACAACAAACATAACGTGCCTGGCTCACAAAGAACCTGGGGTACCCGACTAGAGAGGCATTCCGAAATAGGCGCCGGACTACCACACTCGACAAGCTCAAACCACGGTATATACACAAACACTTTCTATTACCAATTACGGTACATATGTTAGGAATAGCTTGTTCCAGTCACCTTGTGAGTTACAAGCTAACCTACACAATCACACATATAAACCATATTAATAATAACACCACAGCCTATCATCAGTCACCTTATGACCTCCACTGCCACACTAAACACAGTACACGATAATCACGTAATAACCATACTTATACTTTACTAATTTTCCATCGAGGATAACTTATAAAAGATCCTAAAGGATCAAGGCTAGGTTCAAACGTGAACCTTACTGCCACAACACCACAGACTAACCATAATAATTAAGATACAATAAACACGACGACGTACGATGTGCCATGTACACAAACCATATGCACGGCATCCAAACCACGTAGACACCACGTGTATAATACACCAGCCAGGTGCACCACATGTCATTCACGTAAACAACATGTCCAACACATGGACAGCACGCTCCAAGAGCGCTACAGGTGCCAACGCACCACACATACTACGTAAACACCAAGCTGATTATGTACATAACATATTAACCACGTAAAACATGCCCACCTTGTGAGCAATACGCTTCATGAGTGTAACAAGTGCACTGGCTCCACCTATCATTACCATGCATAACAAATACGAATGATCGTTTAACCACAACACTAAAAGCATACATGTCCAGACCTCTCAGCTGAGGTCGCGACAAGGGGCCAGGTCGCCTTCAGAACGTGACGCCCCGACATGCCGCCACAAAAAACCACAATGCGACGGGTAAGGCTGTCGCAACCTTGTTGCGATAGAACTCTTGGTCGCCATCCGGTCGCGACCCTTTAATGTGTCGCTTTCCAAACCGGAACGTGACGCATCGGGCTGTCGCGTTAAGAACGCGATGCCCAGGGTCGTCACCTTAGCAGGCGCGAACCCTAATCCGGAAGCAATTCCACGGACCACCATTCCGGACCATTCAAACCATACTTAATTCACGTTTCACATGCTTTAATGGATACCCTAACATGGTATCTACTGTTTGTAAGCCTTTAAACGAGCTAAACAGGCGCCACATGAAATCTAAACCACAAAACAAGGTAGAACTCCCTACCTTCACGAAGAACGCGCAAACCGACGATGGCACAGCATCTCCCCCACTTCAAGCGATGTCCTCGCGACGATAGTGCGCTGAAAACTCCACCAAAACCTCGAATCGCCCAAAACCACCACAGCAGCTCCTCCTGGGCCGAGCAGAGTTTGCCCCAGCTCTGTCCGGCCAAAACTCTCTTAAAAACGCACAGCGGTTGGGATCACGATGTGCAACCCCATCGCGACCTGATCGCGACTTAGGTGACCATCGCCTTCCCAAGGCCGACGTCAGCTGACTGCCCGGTGAGCGACACGCGACATCCATGCAGACGACGTCCGCCAAACATCGGTAACAGGAACACGACCCCAAGAGCTGTCGTATTCAGATCGCGACGCAAGCCTCCGTCGCGTTCACAGCCACAAGACCTGTGAGCACTTTGGGCCCAACGGCCGGCCCACCAAGCCTCACAACTCGCGCGAACGCCTGAAACACGCACTAATGGGCCAAACATTGGCCACCAAACCCACTAAGCAGGGATCCGAAAAGATCCGAAAAATGCACGATGTTACACCGAGGGTGACGTACACTAAGAAAGGGGGACCATTGCTAGCTACGGGGACCTCCACTATCGCCCCGTCTCGTCCGCCCGGTGCACGCCCTGCCGCTGCTGAGAAGTCTCACCTGGGAAAGAAAGGGATGAGCTTCACAACAGAAGCTCAGTAGGGACTACTAATCTCCTACTAGCTCTAACAGGCAGAAGAATATATATAACAAATAAATGACAGTAGTTTATATCTTCTACCTACAAACAGAATTGCGGAAGCGAAGTTACAACTAATGCGGTACGGGAACACAACACGGTCGGAAACTCCGTACGACTGCTCGTCATGACCACCACAAGGCTAGCAAACACAGACGGAGGGGACTCCACCTAGACAAGGAACACTAGCTACGTGAAGCACTACCACTAGTCAAAGGTCAGGTGTGCCCACCGACATCTTACCCTCGACCCAAGTCCTGACCCTCACGTCTCGTCAGAGAGAGGTAGGACACAAAGTACATAACAGTAACCGTCGTAGTCTGACCGGACTACGGTCCCACGCCTGGCCTCTCCAAGTGGTTCCGGGGCCACAAGGAGCGAGGTAGTGAGAAACAAGACTGGCTGGCCTGCGCCGGGTAGAACTCCTAACCATCCTCGGCATCCCAAACCAACCACGAGAGCTCTGCAAATGACTCAACGTTGTTGTCCTAACCATCGTTTTCCCCTTAGCTCTAGAGTCCGCCTGCTGGGCTGCCAACTCGAGCACGCTCATAGCCCAGAGTACTCCCTCAACAGGCTCCCGAAGACGGGGGTCTCAGGCAACTGTAACAACCTCTCACACGGGACAAGCCCTCAAGTTCCGAGCACCAAGAGAACGACTAGTGTAGGACCATGCTAGGGAACTAGCATAGGTGGCACGGGTACAGTAAAAGGAACAGAAACGATGAAGACCCAAAACCTGTCCCTCGGCTATAGTCGCGACGCATCGAACCGTCGCGACCTTGTCGCGAAGCCCTTCCCTGTCGCGACACTGTTGCGGCAGCCCTAGCCGTCGCGACTAGGTCGCAGCACTCAAGAGCGTCGCGATCCTATTGTGACCAGCCAGGCCATCGCGACAAGATCGGGACCTCTATAGTGGTCGCGTCTTCAGCAGAGGGGGGTTCTGGAGCAGTCCCTCTAGGAACCACCCCAAAACATGAAATAAACATTCCACAGGGGGAGGGGAGCATGCTCAACATGTATTGAATGCTGTAAATCTCTCCAAACCACCCTTAAAGCCCCACAAATATGGATTCACATGAATCTACGCTCGAAGGAAAACCTCACTCAACCTCGAGCATGGATTCCTCACACTCCCAAGCCCCAAACCACTTGGAAAACACGATCTAAAAGGGCAAAGGAGCATGCTTAGGGCGAGAGGATCAGGAGTCCCTACCTCCACGTGTAGAGCTGACCCGTTGGGGCCTTCACGTAGGAATGATCACCTCCTCCTTGCTCCACGCAACACGAACACGGCCCCTGCACGACCAAGGCGACACCACCTCAGCACGAACACCACGAGCATGAACAACGGACAAGAGAATCGCAAGAGAGCTCGAAGGGAATGAGAGGGGAAGAAGAAGGAGAGAAAGGGGAGAGGGGGAGAATGGGGCGCGGCATTCGGTTTTAAACTGACGGCCCCCAGAACGTGACGGGCCGACTCAGCGCGACAACTAACGTGCCGCGATGCCCCTAAGCGTCGCGACCGTGACACGACGGCCGCCTCCGGTGCGACCCCAAAAAGGTAGTTAAACCTCGAAGATCGAAAAAGCAATTGCAATGGCCTGACAGGTCACGTCAATGCTGTACGCACCTGCCACCTGACACGACCATTCTGACAGACAAGACAGTGGTCACGTCTGTCAGAAAAGCAGTCGCGACGCCGTCAGACGCCGCGACAAGGACGCGACGGCCACCCCCGTCGCAACAAGAAGGTGATGGCCGGGTTCGTTGCGACCCGAACCTGTTGCAGCAGGCCTCTCTGGCGCAACCACGTCGCGACCAGGGCACCTGTCGCGACCCTGAGGATGGGGCCAAAGGGCCCAAGGGGGCCGAGTCTTACATCCCAACATTTCGTCCTCGAAATGAAAACAACTCGGTCTCAACCCGGAAAACAGTGCAGGGAGAAGTAACATACCAATCAATCAAACAAATAGGGGAACTGCTCCTGCATCTCATCCTCGCGCTCCCAGGTGGCCTCGCCACCAACGCGGTTCTGCCAAACAACCTTAACCAACGGAATCTACCTCCGACGTAACTGCTGCACTCTGTGGTCGACAACTCTGACTGGGTGCTCTAGCACTAACAGATCTGGCGCCACCTCTAGCTGTGAGTAGTCCAACACGTGAGAAGGATCTGCGACGTACTCCCTGAGCAGCGAAATGTAGAAAATGCTGTGCACGCCTGCCAACTCTGCCGGAAGACTCAACCTGTAAGCCACCTCGCCAACCCTCTCCAAGATAGGGAAAGGCCCAATGTATATGCGACTGAGCTTTCCCTTCTTGCCAAATCTCATAACACCCTTGGTCGGAGAGACCCGCATGAAAACAAGGTCACCTACACTGAACTGTAACGGTCTCCTGCGGCTATCTGCGTAGCTCTTCTATCGGCTCTGCACTGTCTAAAGCCTCTACCTGATCAGCCTGACTGTATCTGCACACTGTTGCACTAACTCTAGTCCCAAAAGCTGCCTCTCTCCAACCTCGAACCAGTGAAGGGGTGTCCTACACGGGCGACCATACAAAGCCTCATATGGCGCCATTCCGATGCTCGAGTGATATCTGTTGTTGTAGGCGAACTCTACCATTGGAAGGTGCGACTCTCAAGTGCCACTCCAGTCCAAGCAGTATGCTCTCAGCATATCCGCCAAAGTCTGAATGGTCCTCTCTGACTGCCCGTCTGACTGCGGATGATACGCTGTGCTCAACCTCAACTCTGTGCCAAGTGCTCTGTGCAGACTGCGCCAAAACCCTGACGTGAACCTCGGATCTCTGTCGGAGACGATCGAAACTAGAGTACCATGCAACGGGATGACTCTGTCCACATACAACCTGGCCAACCTGTCCACTGACCAAGACATCATGACTGGCAAAAAGTGCACTGACTTGGTCAAACGATCCATGATCACCCAAATACCATCGTGCCTCTGCGGGGTACGGGGCAAACCAACCACAAAGTCCATGGTGATGTCGTCCCACTTCCACACGGGAATGGGCAACGGCTGTAGCTCACCACTAGGATGCTGATGCTCAGCCTTCACCTGCTGACAGGTAAGGCACTGAGCGACAAACTCCGCCATGCCCCTCTTCATCCCTGGCCACCAGAAGAACCTCCTCAAGCAATGGTACATCTTGGTGGAGCCAGGATGAACAGCATATCTCGACATGTGAGCCTCTATCAGTAGCGCCTTGCGCGCCTCCTCGGGAACGTACAAGCGGCCTTTGAATCTGACCTCGCAGCCCTCATCCATCTCAACATCTGGCATCTGCAAAATGTCTGCTAACTCTGTATCTGTCTGCTGTGCCTGCAACACCTTCCTGTAAACTGACGGCCAAACTGACAAACTAGATGCTACAGCACAGTCTATGCGCCTCAACGGGTAGAACACTCCCTGGGACAGCTCCTCAAATAGTCTCCACTCTTTGACCATCAGTGAACTCAAGTGAACACGCCTGCTCAAAGCATCGGCTATGAAATTAGCCCTTCCTGGGTGATAGGAGAGGGTAAGGTCGTAATCATTCAAATACTCCATCCATCTGTGCTGCCTCAAGTTTAGATCCTTCTGGGTGAATATATAGTACAAACTCTGATGGTCGGTGAAGATCTCGAATGCTTCTTCATACAAATAGTACCTCCACAACTTGAGAGCGAACACCACTGCTGCCAACTCCAAATCGTGGGTGGGGTAGTTTTCCTCATGCTTCTTGAGCTGTCGAGAAGCATAGGCAACGACCCCACCATGCTGCATCAGCACGGCACCCAAACCGGATCTCGACGCATCGGTGTACACAACGAAACCTCCACTACCCAATGGCAAGACCAACACTGGCGCTGAAGTCAACCTCGTCTTCAGCTCTCGGTAGCTCTGCTCACAGTTCTCTGACCAAACAAACCTGACGTCTTGCCTCGTCAACCTGGTCAACGGCTCAGCAATCCTGGCAAAATCCTAGATGAACCTCCTGTAGTAACCTGCCAAGCCCAGAAAACTATGAACCTCTGACACTGATGTGGGCTGATCCCACGACAACACTGCCTCAACCTTGGAAGGGTCCACTGCCACACCGGCACCCAAGATCATGTGCCCAAGGAAGTGCACCTCCCTCAGCCAAAATTCGCACTTGTCGAACTTGGCGTAAAGGCGGTGACTTCGCAGGGTCTCTAGCACGATCCTCAAGTGCACCTCGTGCTCCTCCTCAGAAGTCGAGTAGACCAAAATATCATCAACAAAGATGACCACAAAACGATCTAGGTAATCACTGAACACCCTATGCATTAGATCCATGAATGCTGCAGGTGCGTTCGTCAGCCCAAACGGCATCACGACGAACTCAAAGTGACCGTACCTGGAACGGAAAGCCGTCAAGCCAACATATGAATCTCTGATCCTCATCTGATAGTAGCCGGATCTCAAGTCAATCTTCGAGAAAACTTTGGTTGACTGCAACTGGTCAAACAAATCATCGATCCTCGGCAACGGGTACTTGTTCTTCACAGTGACCTGATTCAATTGCCGATGATCGATGCACAAACGAAGACTGTCATCCTTCTTCCTCACAAACAAAACAAGCGCTCCCCACGGTGAACGACTCGGGCGAATGAAGCCCAGCTCAAGCAACTCCTGTAGCTGGTGCTTCAACTCGCGCAACTCTGCCAGAGCCATCGAGTAAGGTGCCTTGGACAAAGGTATCGTACCGGGCAGAAGCTCAATGGAGAACTCTACCTCCCGCTCAGGCGGCAAACCAGGTAGATCCTCCGGGAAGACATCAGGGTACTCAGAAACAACCGGCACATAAAAAACCGATGATCCATTAGGCTCTAAGGAACAAACAGAAGCAAGGTATGCCACACAACCATCACGGATCAAATGATGAGCTCTACACAAGGAAATAAATGGCCGACGGGTGGACCAGATACCTCTGAAGCAGAGAACGGGCGCTCCAGGTATCTCAAAGCGAACGGTCTTCCGCTGACAATGAACCACAGCCGAGTGAGCCTCCAACCAGTCCATGCCCAGGATGACGTCAAAGTCACGAAGCTGCAACGCGTATAACCTGGCCGGAAACTGGTGCCCTTCAACCTCAACTGTGACGCCCTCCAAGTACTGGCGACGAGCCCAAACAGATCACATTTTTGAAGTAACGACACACACTTCATCTTCCAATGGATGTAGTTGTCCTATTTACGTGGCAAGAGAGGGAAGTTTAGCATGTTTTGTGGTAGGTTGAGGAGGTGTAGGGATGGTGGTGGTCTGTAACGCCATAGAGAAAGTGGGAGAAAGTGGATCAGAGAGTGTGAAGCTAGGTTCCTCTGATACCATGATGAGGATATGTAAAGAACAATGTTCTTGGGTTTCTTAACCACCCAACATATGGAGTGAGTGTTGTATTTATGGTGAAAAACATAGTCTCCACATCCAAATTTATTGCCTAGAGTTTCCTAGTTGTTATAGACATACATGAGGAACAATTGGAGCATTGCTCAATGGTGGGAGGAGGAGATCATAAATACAACACCCTGGTCTCCAAGACGGTCATACTCGCCCTCCCGCACAGCCCCGCCTCGTCTATGGCCTTCGCTACCATCTCGTACATCATCTCCATGGTCAGCCTATTCCAATGCAGGATGGCCTGCATGGTGTCGCTCTCTGGCTCCCCTTCCAGCCACATGGGGGTGACCACGTACACCGTGAACCTCTCCCCCTCCTGGATCTTGCTCATGATATTGGCGGCAATCTCAATGGGCACTAGGTTCAGGCACTCGCTGTTCCTGGTCTTCCTTCCAAAACACGCAGCTCCCAAAGAAGTATTGGTTTTCTATGTAGATGAATTGTGTCGCCCTCATGATCGCCTTGACGTAGCCGGAGTGAATGCTCTATTCGATGACGGCGTTCTCCAGCAGGGCGAGCGAGGTGTGGTCCTGCCAGACCATGACTAGAACGATGATGCCCTTCTCAGCCTTCCGCTTCAGCAGCTCCCCAATGGTGACACCCTCGGTTCTGGGGATCCGCTCGGGGTCCCGCACCAAGGTGATCTTGACAATTACCGACCAGCCAACGACGTAGATGAAGTGCTTGGCCTCTAGGATCGCGTGATGGATGTCCTCCCACAGGCGGGGCAGGCGGTGATCACTGCCGCCGGAGAGTGGGGTCACAGGACAGAACTCGTCGGAAAGGTGGGTTGCAGGGTGGGAGGATGCGAGGGGGGGAGGACGGAGGTGGGGGGCAGCG
This sequence comes from Colocasia esculenta, assembly GCA_014218235.1. Taxonomy (NCBI): domain Eukaryota; kingdom Viridiplantae; phylum Streptophyta; class Magnoliopsida; order Alismatales; family Araceae; genus Colocasia; species Colocasia esculenta. The sequence continues at coordinate 26,579,451 of CM024755.1, read as the reverse complement.
CTGGGACCGGGGGAGGGTGGTTGTAGGGGTGGAGGAGGCGACGAGGGGAGGGCGGAGGTGGGGGGCAGCGCCGGGATCGGGAGAGTGGGGTTGCAGGGGCGAACGGGGGGGGGGAGGGGAGGGCGACAAGATTTTTTTTTTTCTTAAAAAAAAAAATTTGTTAGCGGCTAGAGGAAGCTGCTGATATATTCTTAATTTGTCAACAACTCCAGCAGTTGACATATTCAATATATGTCATCGAATATTAACTGTTGATATATATATGAAGTATTTGTCAATAGTTAATGATGGCCGCTGACAAACATTAGTCACGATAAATTTGCCAACGACTTTATCAACGGCTTGAAGGCCGTTGACATAAATCTATGTCAACGGTTTTCGATCTTTTGTCAACGGCTATAAACCGTTAACATATGTCCTATTTCTTGTAGTGAGATAATCATAATCGCCATATGCCACGATGTTGTTGCTCTTGCACACTCACCATCCTTGGCATGTTTGTCGAAGCCATAGGCATGAACACATTGTGACGAAGATTCTCCAATAGATAGGTTTATAAATGGATATCCGAGTTTCGATTCTCTAACTCTTTTCCGATTTATAAGGATTTGTAGTTTATAGGAAGTGGAAATAGATCTTCAATATCTTACAGTAGTTAGGCATTTCTCCATGCATGCATGCAGTGAAATCTTTTGTTTTATTTTTGATAATCGTTGGATCTGATCTATTCATATCCAATGGTTACGAAGATGTGTAAACTAAAGAACTTTTTAAATTCCAAGTTCATAAATTTCATATTGTGAATACATAGATTTTAAGAATTTAAATAATTTGTAACTTTGAAGATTTATAATTTTAAAATTTTAATTTGAAAGTGGATGAAAACTTAAAACTATTATGTAGAGTTATTAATATGGATAGGGAAACTGTGAGTTTCCATGTCCTATTTGAAAGCGAAAATAGATGTAGAAATGTAAGCACCGGTGCTATTCCCAACTTCGACCAAGGTTGGCCCACAATGACACGGTCGATATGATACAGTTAATTTATCATTTTAATATTATTTATTTATTATTACTATTGATGTCTTTTTTAATTTAATATTTTAAAATTTTTTTAATAGATCGAACAATCATGTCATGCAAAAATCAGACACAATTGAATCGTCCGATTGGGCCAACCTTGACTTCGACCTATATAGCCCTAGATAGTAAAAAGGGAACCTTGCATTAATATAGCCCTACTTTTCAGTCGTACCTTGCATTTTAGGGATTTTTACAAACATATCATCCTGAAAAATGTATCTGTAAAATTACTTCTCTGTTTTCCACATCGTTTTTAGTAACCATGTCCAATTTATCTATAAAACATTCATGTCCTTTTTGAAGGGAAAACCCTTACATCAAAACCATGTTTAATTTCTCTTCTCAAGTCACCACTTGCTCGCATGGCTCCAATTTTCAATGCACAAGAGTGAACTCGAACCGATCGAGTGCTTAATGATCTATACGTTGCTTCTGTGCTGACCGAGGTGATCATCACACGAGTCACCATCCACTGATACTAGGTCGGCAAAACCTTGTTGAGAGCTACCTAAAAGCTCATGTGTCTAAGTACATCCACATCGCTCAGCTGTCAATTATGCAGCCTCGCCTCCACTGTTATGGAAAGCGACGACGTGTTCCAATATCAAGATGGGACCGGGTTAGCCGACCTCCGCGACCATCAACTTTTACCTGGTCGAGTGAGAACTAGCTAGCTCGCCAGCTGATCACTCTCGGGATCAGCTAAACCAGTCCCTGTTGGAATGCCGACCAAAAGATGCTTTTCAAGTCTTGTAGCTGGTAGCAGCTGCTGCTGCAGCAGATTGGACAATTAATCCGGTTTCACTGCTCTCCACAACTACGGGAAGTCATGGGAAGTAAGACTGGAAATTAATTCCAACGCCAGTGCTTGTAAGACATGTCTCAGATCCCACAACGTAAGGCTTGAGGAGCCAAATCAAGTTGACTGGATCAGAAGAGGGAGAAGAGGACATATCAATGAATGCTGATCAGGACGACGAGATCACTGCTAGTTGAGTGTCAATTTTCTCTTCCTTTCATGTCCTTTGATCAGTGTATAATGCGGCCGATGTCGGCAGGTAGGCATCAATTAATGACTTGACAGGGAACTGGGGGAGAAGCTCAACCATGAAAATCATATCAATGCGCATGCATTAATTGGTTGGAAAATTATGGGTTGTGGACGGGGTTTCCATGGAGAGGATCCCATGTTTCAAAAGGCTTACAGAACTATATATGCACCTCATGAGAAACACATTTTGACGAAGTTTTTACAGAGATGTTAAGAAAGAGTGTTTAGTGCGTGCATGTGTGACTATTCAGAAATCAGTTGTAAACGCTCTCCATCTTTCATTAAGGGAAAGTTATATAGCTAGAAGTGACTTCTGACAGAACACACTTCAAATTGCATATGGACAGGCATACAAATGGTAGTCAGTACGTAATGTCACAATCTGTCCAATTATTTACATTACGGTCATTAATGTAGTATGTGGCTAGACAAGATCTAAAGTAAAATGCGATAGTGGATGACATGCATGTACGGGTCACGGATGTATATATACATATATAGGAATGATTACACATATATATCCCCTTAACTTTTATGTATTCTATTATATATACATACTGATCACATTTCTATATCGTCGTTTATACCACTCGCTACATATATATATGTATGTATAATGCACTCACAATTGAAATCGATAATGGATAATTTATAACTTATTTTGGATATAAAGTAACTATGAGAAGGATTTTTACGGTCCAGCATGCCACGACATTACAGATCAAGTTACGCCAGCTTACAACAGCTTAGCCACAGATCATAAGAATGTGAAAGTCGCCGTGTAAATGTCACTGAACGAACTCTGTCCACGCAAGGCGACTAAGACAACGTTTTAACACTGATATCTACATTTCATACATCAAACCTAAAATATACCGTCGTGTGCCACCAAAAGGGAGACCTGAACGCGATGAGAAGGATATTTGCAAGAAACAGCATCTTCCTATGGGGTAAAGGGAGTCTTGAACAAAATTCAAGATAATGTCTTAGATGCGAGTAAAAGGAAAACCAAAATCACAAATATATATATATATATATTATATATATATACGGAATTTTAAACTAGCTAATTAGCTACCCTATGATCTGCGTCCTGTCCCAGGCATTGCAACCCTTGGAGGCCACTACTTAAATCTCTTCTCAGAGGGATACCTGCCAAGTTTTGCTAGTTCCTCATCAGGTAATCAGCATACATATAGGTAAATACTTTCTTATGATTTTTATTAGGTAATCAGCCCACGAACAAATTAAACACTGCCGAAAAATATATAGATCCTTGTTTGGTTTTTGATTGGGCGTCAGTACACTAATGCACAACTCAGATAGTTCTGAATGTCGAGTCTACAGCTGCCTGACAGAATCCAACATAAAGAAATGAAGTAAAAAGTTTGACAAAAAAAGAGAAGCTAGTTTTTATGTTAGACACGGAGCTTGGAGAAGTAAGCAGAAAGAAAAGTGGAGTTCGGAAACTTCCTCAATATATAAACTAAAGTTTACAGCAGCCAGAAGGATTTAACTCTCATTTATTCTGTTTTGATGCACTTCTTCCTGTTGGAGAGAGTTTCCTCAATGTAATTGTCAATAAGAATCAAACAAGCAGTAGATATGCATTATAAATATACCAAGGCCGGCGCAGTAGATTCGTTTTTGAACTCTAAAAGATGTTTGAGTGAGGAATGTTGGAGAATTTGTTCAAGTCCATAACCTACAGCAATATAAACCCGCCTGAAAGTACACTATTTTATTTTTCTTTTTTTAACTAAATTACCTAGTGCATCACTTAGAAGAGTGCACATCCCTTCAGCCTGAACGTGGACTACCTGCAAGGCAATCATAAGATATTTATGTCGGCTATTCATAGTACAATGCCTAAAACTTTTATGCCCAATTGACTAATGAACTAAGTTGAAGGAGTTCACTGAATTTATTTCAATCGAAATAGTCAATGTCTGATTGGCTATAAAAAAAATGGGAAGATAATAATTCTTCTTGCTGATATAAGTGATGTTTCTTCATACATTATCTCCTACTGGAGTTATTATTCATGAAGAGTGAAATAAGAAAACATCTCACTTTCATTCGTATGGGTCTCAATCTCGTGATCTGTCGAAGGTGCCTATATGATTTGTTCTGCATGAGCGCTCTGCCGGGCGACTGAGATCTAGAGCTAGATTGGGACATTTCCTCTCAAAAGAGAGAGGAGTGGTGCTCGTGCTTTGTGCCGATATACTCACATCTTCCACCTTCATTAATGTTTAAACATATAGAGACACAATCTAGGGAATCTGCGGGCACTATCTCTGCAAGATATGATTCGTTGTGAATGGAAAGCAACGGCTGACGAAATGTCGAAACCTTCAAGAAGAAACATTATGTACGAGTTCAGAAGGGAGGTAGTCATGGTTTGCCTGAGTTGGGACAAATAGGCACGATTCTCTCGAAAACGGTGCGATTCATATTCGCCTATTCACTCGATTCACATGTATATACCTTCCAATTCTGATTCGGCGAACCTTGCAAGTAGTAGAGCATAATTGACTCTCATTAAGTAAAGGGGTATATCTAGACTTATAATAATGGGTCATAATGAGTCGGAAACTGGTGAGGACCCATGTTGAGACACCTGGAAATATGTACAATGCGATAGCTGAAAAAGATGAAGCCGAAGAAGGCATAAGAGTATCCAAGAAGCTGATGAAGTGTGTATTTCTGAAGTTTCAAAGTAGCTGAAGCAATTTATATCCTGCCACTTTATTTTATTATCAAGTGTCGTGATGGTTGTAAGACTTGAAACAATCATGTTTAATTTTTCCCCTCTCACCTAAGTCATGACAACTTGAATTGCCCTCCTTCCCCTCTTCCTGGGGAGATCCAATCGGCAAGTCTCCAGTATGTGAGGATAGATATTTTTGGAATAATTTGTTGCGTGTTCAATCTCCTAACCCTCTACATCAAAAGCTCTCCTCCACAATTTGTTGTAGATTCGAGGACGAAATCCTCCGCAATTCAATATCCACAATCTGGTGTGGTAGCTACGTGGGACCTGCTTAATATTTGCAGAAATAAAGGCTATAGTTCAGTTGTTGAACTCTCTAAATCAGAAATATTTTAATATCGTAGCACAAGTGTCTGACTAAGGTATAGAAGATATGAGGACCCGGTTGGTCGATCGGTTGAACTCTTGCTTAAAAGTAAGAGGTCCCGAGTTCGATTCTGGGGGGGGATTTACCTGATTACATCATCCTCGAGGGGTGTAATCCGGTTTTTTGGTCAAGTGAGGTAAGACAATACAGGTATACGGAAAGTAGGAGCTGCCAAGTCTGACCTTGGAGTTCACGACACAATCCTTGAGTCCGCAAAGCCACACGGGGGGGATTTCCTCGTTAAAAAAAAAAAAAAGGTAATCTTTGTAGATCTTAGGATATATCCTCCACGGTTTAGGTCATATAGCTTTGGCCATACCTTTTACCTTTGATTTTATTATTTCGGCTGTTCCTTCACGTTTTGCTAAGACCCTCAATTTGTATGAGGCGCTTGCCCCCGTTTGTATTTTCCCTATTAATCACAAGGCCAGTTGAGGCGCCTTTATCTTTTTTTTTAAAAAAAAAACTACTGGTTAAGCCCTCTATTTGTTTATAAGTTTCAAACTCGCAAGAATTAATTTGAAATGAAGGTTACTTAAATAAGTGTTCTTAATAGTAGTAGTATAATGTGGCAACTGGCAACCAAAAATTAAATCGGGGAGGGGGGGGGGGGGGGGGGGAGTGATGATGGACATCTTGGAACCCACCTGTCACATCCGCCGCCTGACCCAGGTAGGATGAATCCACGTACTGTTTAAGAACCCCTATATGTGAATATGCTGGAGGAAAAAACTTATTGCAAAAAGTGTCTTGCAATAAGACTGATCGTGGATCACTTAAAAAATATATTTTTTATTTGCCGAGATGCTCACTTTTGACACATTTTTATGAGTCAAAATTACTTTCCAAATAAATCACATCAGCCTTATTGTAAAAGGAAAATGGGTCTTACAATAAGCATCTTTCTAAGCTGCAGTTGTAGTGCTCCACGAGATTTGAACCAGAAGCTTAGCCACTCATCTGGTCCAAAAGATGTTTTATTCTCAGGTTAGAACCTACTGGGGTTCGGTTCATTTCCCAAACCTATTCGTTAGCTTTCAAATTTTGATTTAGATATTACAGGAGCAAGCTTCATCCACGATGTCCACAAAATTTCTTTAAGGCGTCGCTACCTCTGATCGTATGATGCTGGAAATGATTCTGCTTTACGGTTGCATCATGTGATGTTGTCTGCGACCAATGGCATGTGAGCTATCGGCAACTTTTTATCCGACGCCTGCGAGTGTCAGTTTATCATATTCATGGTTGTAGCGGAAACAAGTCTACTATTATTTCACTCGATAATAATATACCTATACTTGGAGATCCCATTTTTTGACATCTACGCAATTCTCTAGCGATATGAGCATGCGTGATCAGCACCACCGTTGTGGAAATTTTTTTGCAACCCTCAAAAAATAATATTCCTAGAAAGGAGGTCTGGTTTTGTCATTTTAAAAGGTCTCTCTTCGATTTCTGAGGTCAAAATCTGGCTATATGATCACTTTTTCAACAACTAATTTTGGATTGTTTGAGGGCCCTATTTCTTGCGCTCTACGATGGTGATCTAATTATCGACACATTTTTAACATCAAAATCAGCGTAAGCTAAAATGCATTCTTCGTTTCCTCCTCATGATCTCAAGGAACTTCTACCTAAAAGTAAAACTAGGGGAAGAAAGAGCGCAAGTAAACTTATTTCTCCTTACCAAAGTTTTGAAATAAGAGATAAACAGATTATTCCGTCAGAGAAGCGCAACAGTTTTCTTCCGAACTCATTATCACATTTGCCCTCTTATTATTCCAAGCAATATCCAAGTCATGAACAAATATGACTTACTCTAGAACAAGTCAATCCTAACTTATTCCTATACCAAATGTAGGCTTTGCATCTCACGACCAGGTTATTGTGATCATTTTTAGAGGTGACAACAATTAGACAAATCTCCAGCACAAAATATTGATACGACATATCCACGAATAGCATATTCAGCATCTGTACAAATCCTGTTTTTGTTTGTGATTCATCTCGACTAAGAAATGAAGTAAATATTATTCATATAATGGAAGAGAAACAAAGTACAAATTCTGTAGAGCATAATTATCAGTTGAGTGAATAGAGAATGCCAACAAAAGTGAAAAGTGACAGGTGAACAAGAGCGCAAGCCATAGAACTTGCAAAATAAAGTGAAACAGGAATCACGCACATGAAATTGATTGTATAGGACTGAATACAAAGATGTACATGAGTTTAGCTGCAACGGCAGAAAGAGAAGCCTCCAGCGCACTAAAAATGCATTGGTATACCTTCATCCCCGCAAATCTGCGTGGGATTGGAGAAAATAAATACAGGTTATTTACCTTACAACTCTGCTGCTTGTGTTATATCAGTCCATAGAAGAAATCGTCTAGGTCGGCCAAGAAATCTGGCTTGCCAAGCAGGCTCTTCAGTTTCATATATGAAACCATTCTTCTCATATAGCTTCCTTGCAGCTTCATTGTCCACGGCAACATGAACATATAAATCAGTAACACCTGTGAAAAGTCCTAGACTTACTGAAAATGTAATACAGAAGAGGGCGACTTTAAATGATATGCACATTGTTACAGGCTTGAATCATGGCATATTCTAAGAGCAAAAACAAGCACCATCTCTTTTCTTAGACCTGTTTGGAAGGTTTAAAAAAAAGGATACTTCAGGATAAGAGGAGAATCCGTTAAAAGACCAACTGGCTAATGTTATCTGAACATGGTGCATTTTCCAAAATCTACAGTCCACAATATAATATGTCAACGTTTATTCGTTCATCTGGCATCTGGTTATCATGTGAACACGTTGCATAAACATGTTCACGTGCCAAGTATGAAATACATCTTATTCATGCATCAATCAAAGTATCAAACATGTTCATTACAAGAATAGATTCATTCAAAGTCAAGCAAGGATGCTTTCATCTGGTTATTCCGTTAGCATGTTTGATTGATGGTTCTGTCATTCTGTAGGGAATCAACAAGGGGGAAAATTTGCTAAAATTGAGAGAAAAGTGATGCGGAAGTTATAAAAAAATGCTATACTTATTTGTCTTGACTATATCTGAATGGATTCACAAAACCAAAAGTAATGCCAATACAACTGAAAACAGAAGAAGATATCTGATGCAGACAGAGAAAGGGAAGAAGGGAGGAAGACTGGAATCCACCGAGAGGAAGGGGAGGAAGAAGAAGAGGTGGGCTAAACTGGGCTTCACACCGGAGGGCTTCGCACCCCGCTGGAAGCCTTCACGGCAAGAAGAGAACAGCTGCTAATTCATCATCAACTGTCACATCAAGAGGATTACAATGCTATTTAAAGAGACAAAACCCTAATGACCTTCTTTGACCTCATACGGACTAAAATACATTTGCACCTAGAAAATAGTACGAATTTTGTACTAAAAAAACATAAAATATAAAAGACTCTAATTGGGCCTCAAACATGCTAAATAAAGACCCACTAACTAAAACTTAGACTTCTAACTTAAAAGACAATCAAATTACATCAATTACATTTTTAATGGGCCAAATAAAATATAAATTAGGCTCCAGGATTTGACTTTGCAGCTCTTTATTTCCTATCAATATCTCTACCAGAAGTTGCTGTATGTTGTAACTTGTAACTTAATATTGTATGGTATTAGGAAAGTTCACACAGTTTAATACATTATTCATAAAATACCAACCAACCATGAAGAGAAGCCTCACGATGAAATGAAATGAAGCAGCATGAAAAAATATTCCACATCCTAAGATTACTAACGAATTCTGTCATTGAACACTTTTTCTTCTTTATGTCATTTGAGCAGTAAGGAATTTGCTGGTACCTAGCTTCTACTTTTCTGCATATGGAAATAGTTTCCTAAGAATGATGATAGAATGATAGAATGCGCACTGAAAGCAAACTGGTGGTATAAAAGTGAGCAAAGATGATCATGGTCATGATGAATAATACAGGTGCAAGGAATAGGCAGCATACCCCAGTATTTAGCAACTTTCTTGGACCTCATAACTAATGCATGCCCAAGACCATTCCTGTGCAGCTCCTTGGCAACACAAACATTGCTCAGGTATGCCCGTGGAATGTCCTCTGGAGTACCCTATGTTAAACATTTCACTTAGAGAAGATATTTAAGAAAGTGAATGTTCAACAAGCCTTGATAAGAAAATAGAAACAATCTTTTGTATTAATCTTGATCAAATCCAAAATAAATAGACTTCATTTATACAAGGATACCAAGATAGCTCAAAACAATGAATGTAGGATGAAGAAGTGTGGGTGCACTTTTTATGAAGTATATAATATTAATTTTACACAATAAATAAATCAAGTAGTATAAAAATCATTTAATACTAATTAAGAACTGAACTCTTACACAAGACCTAGTCATTGATTTGAAGAAATCCTTTACAGATAAAGAGGAAAATCTGCCCAGAGATATTCAATGTGGACTACCTCAACAACCCTGGCCCCAACTTAAATGGTTATAGCATAGACAAATGTGGTTACAGCATCAGTGGTGCTATTGAATGGGTAGGGCAGAGTGTACAATCAAATGAAGGATCCAATGGATATGTAGCTCTAATACCATGTTGAAGTCATCGATGGAGCTGAAACAGATGATCCATGAAGTTCTACAATAACATATTTGGATCAGGAAAAGTCAGCATGAACTCATCCCAATTTGCACTCAGTTGGCCGAATTATCATGAATCAGCCATCCTAATTCAAGTTGAAAAATCAGGGTGACACATGCCAGCTTATTTTAATGAAAAGGGAAAATTTTATACTCCTTACACCCCTCTCCTTTATGTAAGGAAGGATTCAGCAGCAACAGCTGATGGTCTTCCTATTTTTCATTTTGGCAACTGGAAAAAGAGGGTAGGTAAGAGTTTAGAGCAGGTAGGTCAAGGTGTATGGGGGACTAGATTCTATTAAAAAAAAATCCCATTAGTATATTTATAAGTATGCATCCTATTCTTTTGCAAGACACATTCTATTACTAAAAAATACTTTATTGTTTTTTTTTTACTGCATCAGGTCTGTTCCACCAAACCAGCCACTCAATAATCCAATCTGATCCAAATTAGGACTAAACATGAGCAATCTGATTTGAGATTTCTTGATTGCTAGTGTTTCTCAGTCTTGTAACAAGCACAGGGTTTTGTCATTTTTATAAAGAGAAACACTTATCTTCTGTTTGGACAGGCACCATTGACCCGCACACAACCACCTTTTTCCTTGTTTTTTTTTTTCTAATGCAGACCCATTCCCAATGCAAAAGCTATTTGTCCCTTTTAATTGACTATCACCCTTGGCAATAAGAGTGACAAATAAAATAGCCAACTAAAGGAGACAAATAGCTAACTAAGGAGGACAAATAACTTTTGCATTGGAAATGAGGTTGAAGTTATTTGTCACACTAAAGGTGACAAATAGCAAGTTAAGTGTGAGAAAAACCTTTTATGGGAAATGACACAGGAGATAAACAGCAAGTTAAGGGTGACAAAAAAATTTCATAGGAAATGACACAGAAGCATAAATGCTCCTGCTGGGTGGGGCCTGCACGCAATGTTCGCAGGCCAATGGCATCCAAGATGGGTAGCCTTTTGCTACCCATCTAGATGGGAAGTAAATGTTTCTCTTTGATAAATCTCAAATCAAGATAATAGAAAAATCGCTTGATATCCATGCAACAGCCTTTCCACTATACTGAGTCAGAAATACTTCATATCAATTAGAAGAGAAATATTTCAGATAAGGAACAGAATCCTTTCACGAGGCATCTTGTGTTATTCTTTTCCTTTTGTGATCAAATAGCTCTTAAGAAAATGATGCAATAGGAAAGTAAAAAAGTCACAAGTGATTAAGAAAATGTACCTCGGGCCTCATTCCTGTCAGCTCATCTGCCAGCGAGTAACATTGGTTCAGATCTAAGGTTCCAACCACCACTCTTTGTTCTCCTTTATCAGAAAACTGCAGTTGACATTAACACTGCATAATTGTTATATGTCCAGTTGAACCCAAAGGTAGATAATCATCCAGTTTCAGTAAAAGAGAAGAACAAGGCATAATGTTGCAAACTAGGACCAATCTGTTCATGTATTTAACAGCTTTTTGCAGCTGAGATAACACCCAAAGATAGATCACAGGATAGATAGCTTGGTAGCTCTTTCTTTCACCACACACGAAATTTTGGTACAGAGGTGAAACATGGAGAGAAATGTGACAACAGTAGTCTTTAACTATATACAAGAAAATCAACATGAAATCCACATGTTTGAAAATCAAAATGACTAGGAAAAGACCAAAAAATCAAACCTTGTTTGGTTTTAATTTGAATGTCCTGATATCAAAAGTCTAACTGTGCAAATCTCGCCAACTCAACATAAAACGTCCCAAGAAATTGCAAAATTTCTTTGTGGGGAGGAGGATGAGACCATTGATCATTTGTTTGTAGGATGCTCCTACTCACAGGGGCTGTGGAGGGAGGTTGAGAGAAAGTTTGGCTACAATTGCCGTCCTCGTTGGAGTGTGCATCAACTTCTCTTAGGTTGGGAGAGATGAAGTTGACTCTTAGAGGAGACAGAGCAGTGACTCCATGCCACCTTATGGATGTTTTGGGGAGAAAGGAACAGTAGAATTGTTAGAAGAACTTCTAGAGATGGGGCGGCGGTTTTCAATGCTTTGTGTTAAAGTGAAGGAATGGGCGGCCATTTCTTGTAGTGTGGATTCCACTACTTCCTCTCTTTTTGTTTTGTTAGGGGACTAGTTGTTTCCACACGATCTCTGTGTGGATCTTTTTTGTATAGGGTGCGAGTTTGTTTTTGGAGTATACCGTCTACACTTCTACATTCTTTCCTTTTTAACACAACTGTGGTACTATCAATGTTTTAAAAAGAATTAATCGGTCCGAGTCGGATGACCCCCCCAAGGATTAGTCGGACCGATTAGTCGGCGAGTCGGCCGCCTCAAGTTGAAGTCGGTTATTTTTTCAGGATTTTTTTTTCATTTTTTATAAATGGTTCTTGTTGATTGTTATGTTGAGGGTGTATGCCTGGCATACTGAATATTGGTTTATAATTGTATTCTATCAATATTTTTCCGAAGCGAGATTTTTATTACAGAATTAACAAAAAATAAATGCATGAGTTTGTGCGTAGCTACTGTAGCACTGTAGTTACAGTAAAGAAGATGGCTACAGTAGTGGTTGTAGCAATGTAGCTACACAGTTACAATAAAAGGAGAAAAATGCAGTAGATATCGTAGCTACAGTGCCACAGTATCCACTGTAGTTTTAGTTATGTAACTACAGTAAAAAAGAAAAAAACCGGGTTAACAAACTACAAACTACTGTAGATTAAAAAAAAAAACAGAGTACCGTGACCATAAATGAACATAGAAAGTACAAGTTGGAAGGTGGAAGAAGAGAAAAATAGAAAAACAGAGTTCCGAAAGTTGGAAGGTGTAAGAAGAAAAAAAAAGGGAAAAACAGAGTATCGAAAGTTGGAAGGTGGAAGAAGCAAAAAGAAAAGGAAAAACAGAGTACCGTGACCATAAATGAACATAGAAAGTACAAGTTGGAAGGTGGAAGAAGAGAAAAATAGAAAAACAGAGTTCCGAAAGTTGGAAGGTGTAAGAACAAAAAACAAAAGGGAAAAACAGAGTATCGGAAGTTGGAAGGTGGAAGAAGCAAAAAGAAAAGGAAAAACAGAGTACCGTAAACAACAGACTTACCTGTTCAAGGAGAAGAGAAGTCTTGAGCGACACGACGCCGCGACCCCTACCCCTGCACGATGTCCCATGACCCGTGGTCTTGCGTGATCCCGCGATCCCTGCGGAAGTGGGAACAAAACTTTTTTTGTGCCTATGCGACCCTATTCTTGGATCCACTTGTGGGAGACGAGCACCCAAAAAAATGAAAAAATAGGATGAATCGGTGGCCGACTAGTCGGCTAGCCCACCCGACTCGACTAGTCAGGCCGACTAGTCGACTAGTCGGCTAAATTTTTAATCATTGGGTACTATCCACTTTCCCAAAAAAAAAAAAACATAAAACATCCCAAGAAATTGTAAAATCAATATTCTGCAAGTTCTAAGCTGATTTTATCCAATAAACACTCCTTTGTCTATTTTGCATCAACCAGGATTGATTGACATCCACATCAGCCAACTTTGAACTCCATATGAAGACTTCAGAAACAAGAAATAAAAAGAAGAAAAAGACAAACTGAAACTTAACAGCTTTCACATTCTCCAGAAGTTGATGTCTAACTAAGATGCAACCCTCATTTTTGAGGAGTAAATGAGCAGGACCCCGCCAAGGCAACTAGCCCTATCAGTAAACAGCATAATACTATGTAACCACTTTGTCTAAGTGATAGGAAATTATGACTATTCTACTTTGCAAGACCCAGCCAAGGCAACAAGTCCAATCAGTAAGCTGGATGATAACATGTATCCACCTTGTCTAATTGTTAGGAAACTATAAGACCTATGGTTTGCTTCCAAGTTTGGGCAATCCTACAGTCATATGTCCTTGCATCTTTTATCCAGGCCTGCGATAGAATTCCATGGTATACACTAAAACAAAGCCCTCTAACAAGGCAATAAACCACTTGATTGTTTATCTCACTTATGGCTAAAGATAATAAAATCAGATGACTTATGGCTCAAGAAACCAGATTAGCAGCCTAATGTGGAGACACCTCACCTGTCATCCTGCAGCAGCTGCTCTAGTGTATGCATAAAGCAGACACTACAGTAGAAATGCTCTTCCATTCTATACCAAAGCTTCCAAGTAAACCATACCTAAAATTCCCAAGCAAAAAGCTCTGACTCCACCTTTATTGCACTGCACTGATCAGCAGTACACAATATCTATAGTTCTATACCATTCCATTGTTTTTGTTTTCCCCCATAATCAGATTAGCTTCTCACTCCTGCCATTCCAGTATCATAAATCTTCTGATGAAAAGCATTTGAATCCATGAAAGTCATTTACTTCACATCCATCCATCTCAAACACACATCCAGAATATATATATATATATATATATATATATATATATATGTATGAGAAATATTAAAATTTTAAACTATTGAACAATTTTCTTAGAAAAATAAATTAACATCCAGCAAAACAAATCCCTTACATCAATATGCCTAACTTTACTCTTTTTTTAGATTCTTGCAATTTGGAGACGATATTTTATTAAAGAAAGCTTTCAACCTATATATAATGCTCAAGTGAAGGGTCTCTCCATCACCTTTCCTAGCTTTGAGCACCTACATTTTGCTATCTTTCCAAGACAAATTCATTGAAGAATTTTAAATTTATCTACAAAAAGCTTTCTTTTATTTGCAAATAGTCATTGATTCTATGGAAGTGTACGCTAAGAATTTTGAGGGTCTCAGCTTTCAGAACAGAGTTGACCTTAATCCATTGATAGGCAGCAGCATTGAATGGTTTCTCAAACATGAATAAAATTCCCATATCACGCATGCAAATAGACCAGACAAGTGATTTCTTATTATCTTATGTTTATCTATCTCAAAGACCATGAGGAAGAATACCTTGCAATATTGAAAATGAAACCACAGGACTCCTTAACAGATGAAATCCTATAGCACAATTTCCCTTTTAGCATAGACAAAAGGTCTCATTTAGATAATCCAAGTTGTCATCCATATTGCTCAGATCATATATCCACTGCTGCTAACCTGTGTTTCAAAGAACACTTTACAAAAAAACCTGGGTTTCAAAGAAACTTGCAACACCAGGTATTCATACTAGAGAGTGAGCTTGTTTATAGAAGACATTGTTAATAGTTGTGAGATAGTGCACAACAAGAATTTATTTTAGATCCCCCATGGCTGGTGAAGCACATTACAGCAATGGATAAATAACTCAAATAGAATGTCACGTAAGGAATAGCAGAAAGCGACGATACACAGAAAGGCATTTTGGTCATAAACCTTCTGGATGCAAATAGTCGTAGAATCGTCATCTGATAACTTATGTAAAATTCTCCAAATTAATTATCTTGATCGAAACCAAATATATGCATATGAAAACATGGGTTAGGAAATCAAATATACAACTTAGGCAACAATCTCAAAGTATGTTTTCCTGATAAGAACCAAATATATGCATATGAGAACATGGGTTATTAACTCAAATATATAGGCAAATCCTGAAAAGGTAACCGTGCTTGACTTAGCTGATGCAACACAAATGACAATTCCACAAACTGATGCCTCAAACCCTCTTGAATACCTTGCAAGCTTTGCACAGATCATCAGCAGGACTCAACGACTGAGACAATGGCAACGTAGCATTTATGCAAGCAACTCTTCGAAATCCTATCCTCTTCCCAGCAACGCGTTCTTTCAATGCCTCAAATTCTCTTTCCACCACGTATTCCTTGTGTCCCTAGCACAACTTGACGTATAACAAGTACCATCAGCATACTTGCAGAGCAGACCAAATCGATCATTACAATTGCTCGGTCAACAACATTAGACTTAACCTAAAAGTCTACTTCCTCACGAACAGATATTCAACCGCATGCCAAAGTTAGCCAAACCACTACGAGATCGGAACAAGATTTATCATACTAAAGAATGGCGACGGATGAGACGTGCCTCACCTCGATGTTGTACGACTGGCTGAATTCATAGAACGAGCGAACCCGGAGGCAGACGGTGGCACGGAGCTCGTCGTCTTCTCGGGCCTCCCCGACGGCGAGGGAGCTCCAGTCCAGCGTTAAGGTTTCATGCTTGCAGAGCTGCGGGGCGGCGCACCTGGGAGGGTCAACCCGGCGGGGGGCGGCGAGCAGGGAGGGGAGCAGAAGATCGGAGCTGGCCTTGGAGAAGGCGGCGGCGGAGCAAGTCCGCGGGATGGTCGCTGGGAGGCGGCGAAGGAGCATCGGGAGGAGATGGACGGGGGACGGGGTGGAGACGGAGGAGGCCATCACCGCCGCAAGCTCTCTCGCGCTCTGATCCGCGCCCCACTCGCCGCTCGCCGCTCGTTCCGGTTGGGGTTAGGATGGCGCTTATGTTGTCTCGCGGAATGTCTTTAAGCTCGTGGGTGCGTATCCAGTAGGGGCGCTCAAGATGAGGGACAGCCCTGCCAGGCGTTTACTCCGCGAGATAGTGGAACGCGAAGCGGGTATGTGGTAGTTGGTGGGTGCTGAAGCGGATAATTGTCGAATGACGTCAGCCATTTGAAAATCGACCAGCAAAGGTAACAAGATCATGTGAAGGTGAAGGGTCCATTTGTTTCTCTCTAAAATCTCTCACAAAAAAAGATTTTTTTGAAAAAATTTATAAAATTGGTCATTTGATTGTATTGAAAAGTTGATCCACGAAACCATTTTCGTGAAATCGTTAAATTTTGGCATCCGATGTAAAACCTCGAATGTCATTTTTCTCCCACGTTCCCTTCCCCCCTTCCCGTGGCCGCGCGATCTTGTCCCCCTTCTTCCCTACCACCATTGGCACAACCAACTTCGGAGACAGCCGGAGGAGGGTGCCGCCACTTCAGTTACGAGTTCTACCCCCCGCCGGAAGATGCGTGGGAGATGGGCGACGTGTTGCTGCTGGGAACAGTACCGTCCTCCGCCGGAGCTGCCGTCGTCGCTGGAGCTGTCGTCCGCCATCGCCGCGGTGCCACCTCTCCCTCTTGCTCTCTCCGTCACAAGCCGCGCCAGCGCCCTGCCCCCGTCCATCCTCGCACACCCACGGCCTCATCCGTGGCCGCCCTGACCTCTCCAGCGCCCGCGTCAGCCAGCGCCTACGTTCGCGCCGGCAGCCACACCCACACCCGCCAACCTGCACCCGCGCCGGCCAGCCTGCTTTCTGCGCCTGCACTGCCCTGCCCTGTTCATGCCAACGCGTTCCCCCGCACACGAACAGGGTTCGCCCGCAGAGCCCCGCGACCCCCCCCCCCTCCCTCTTCCCGTCTCTCCCTCTTTCATCTCCCCACTCTCTCTCTCAGCACAGGAAGAAGCAGAGGAAAGGGAGGAGGGAGGAGCCGCCACCGCCGAAATCGGTCGCTGTCACAGCCGCTGGCTCGCCAGCAGCCTTCCCCTCTTTCGCCTGCAATTGCCCCAGCGCGTGGGCTCTTTAAAACATATTTTACATACATACAAATGACCCAATTGTGTTTTTAATTTTCATGTAAAAGTGATTCGGTAGAAAATATTTTTCTTATAAAATTACTTTACATACAACCAAACAGACCCTAAGTTTGGCGAGAAATACTAATGAGAAATAGTTTTGTACCACTATTTAGTAACATATTAAAGTAACATTATCATAAAAAAAATGTCGTATCAACAATGTTTAGGAGAAAGTTAGAAACATCTCATAAATGAGGGGATTGTGATGTATTTTGATTGATGTTAAAAGATATGTTATCTATTGGTGTTACTAAACAATTTTTCAATACTTACTAAGACGTGCTTGGAGTATATTGTGTAGGGGTGTTCAAATTATGGTCCAAAGTGAAAAATCAAACCGAACCGGCCGGTTCGGTTCGGTTTGAGGGATCACACAGTTCAGTTCGGTTTCAGGTTAGGAAACCGAAATGAACTGAATATTTATATATAATTAATTAATAATATATTTTTACAGAAAAAACTGTTGTAGCGTAGTGGTTGTTAGCGCTGGGCCGTTAGAGGTCGCGAGATCGAATCTCGCTTTAAGCATTCGGTTTTTGCATATTTTGAACTTAATATGTGTATATAATTAATTAATAATACAATATACATAAAGGTGCTTGTAGCGCAGTGGTTGGCACCTTTGGCATTTCTCCTTGCGAAGGTCGCGAGATCAAATCTTGCGGCCACCTACGTAAAAAACATTTTTTATATATTTGCTACAGTAAATCGGTTTGGTTCAGTTTGTTAAAAAATAAGGGGTGAACCGGACCGTGTTCACCCCTAATATTGTGTAGCACCTACGTGTGCTCGCACACATATGATATGATGTTGCCACCGCCCCCCAACCCCTCTACCGAGTGGCAAGGCCAAAAGACTTGCTTACAATTAGAGGTGCGTTCAGTCTCTCATCTCTTACCTCTTCTCAACAAACAATCTCTTGGTCTGTTTTGATCTTGTTTTCATGTTATCCTTAGTGTCTTATGTTGGCCTACGACAGCAAGTTAGAGGCGAAGGTGAATAGGTGGATAGAGAAATTTGAAAATAAATTAACTGCTTCAAACTTTGGTTAGTGAATGTAATCGTGTGCAATGAAAATTAAAGGAGCGGAAGCACAATCACACACATGACACAAAGAATTTATCCTGGTTCGACCCTTCTAAATAAAAATCTTACGTCCAGTCCCTAAGCAAACTCTTGAGATTTCACTAACCAAGGATATAGTCCTCATCAAGGACATACAACACTTAGCACAGCTAGTTTTCTCTTCTTCACAAGGGGTACAACACTTAACTCTCTAGCTGGTCTTCTTCTCTTTTTCGAGCAAAAAGATAATCCACTTCTTTTACAGATTTAAAAGTAAACATACTGGAATAAACCCCAGTACAGTTACAACACTCAGCACACCTGCTAATCTTCTCTTCTGAGAGGAAGAGGAACACACCTTTCTTTCTTATGAAAAGAAAGAGCAAACTATCAAGACCAAGTTCAAAAATAATGAACTTGACACTCTTGGTCATGACAACAACCTGAGAGTTAAGAGATTTAAAGGACACAGGACTCTCAGGCTCACAAACTCTCTCTCAAATCTACAATGTCATATAGAGAGAGCAAGAAGACGAGAAGGCTTGAATGCTTGAAAGCTTCAGATGATTTCTGCTTGGGCATTGTGTTCATTTCTGCTTCAGAGCCTCCATCTTCTTATATAGTCTTTTACAGAAGATCGTTAAGGAGAGATCCGTTGGTGTTCCTTCTAGCCGATGCTCCTCTTCTCCTTCTACTTTGCTTTGTTTCTAACAGCTATCTTCTTGAGTCTTAATAGATGCCTAAGATTTCCTTTTGTCCTAAGAGTATTTAATGCTATGAAGAGAATGGTGAGAAAAAAAGATATAACATGTCAGTCAACTCATACCAAAGTTAACTAGTCCTCATTTTCTACTGACATCTTGTTGTGTTAGGTAGAAACTTTCTATCTTAGCAGGAAAGAAGGAGACATTGAGTCATACAGAAAGGCAGCTTCAAGTCAGAGAAATAATAAGTTAAAGATTTGAAATTCTATTGCCCGCCAAAACAATCAATGGGGCAATATTCAAGCTTAGGAGATAATCAATCGATGTATTTGACTTAAATTGGTCACTAATCGGAAGCATATATGATTACTGTTCACCAATTGAAACATTATAAGGTATGTATTCATTAATCAGAACAATATAAAGCATTCATAACACCAATCGGAATACTGTTGAACATTTGTTCACCAATCAGAATGACTTAAACACCAATCGATATAATAGAATATTTATAACACCAATCGATATATTACTCAATCTTTATTCAATAATTAGAACAATTTAAACACCAATCGGAACAAAAATAAAGCAAGTGTTTAATAATTGGAATGTTGTTCACCAATCGAAAACAACACTTTATTCTCCAATCGATAGGCGCTTGTTCTCCAATTGACAGACAATCTATCGATTGAATTAGTAATCAATAGAAACTTTGTTTAGTAATCGGTATAAAGTTTTTCTAATCCAATCGATAGAAGACTTAAGTTTTATTTTTAAGTTGCAGAATTCCTTAAGCAACCCATTCAACCCCCCCCCCCCCCCTTTGGGCTTACTAATCGGGCCAACATCCTCTTTATATTATGACACTGTACAAAATATATACACATATATATAGTATATGAATAGAGATTTATTATTAGATGACATCAAAAATGACATTGACATCAAATATAAATAGAGATTTATTATTGATGAGATTTGGAGAGGAGAAGCTCGACCCACTAGCTCAAATTGTAAGGCCTAGTTATTAAGTTCAACTCAGTAGACAAAAATCCAATTATCAAACAAGACTCGTCCGACGAAAGCCCAAGGACCAGCTCGAGCTTGCCTAAGAAAGCTCAATTGTCAAACAGGACTGGTCCAACAAAAGCCCATGAACCAGACCAAGCCCACCAGATAAAGTCTAATTATTAAATAGGGCCTATAAAAGCGCCAACGAGCTTCTAATTTATCTACCCAAATGGGAGGACCCCTATCTTGACGTTGATGCCAGAAGGATAACCTAGGCAACAGAGGATAACTCCCTAGTTAAACATCTCGGAACGTGCAATAGTAGGAAGCTAGCTCGACCCACTCTCCATGTAGCATTGTGATCGTTCGGATTCGAATTTAATGGATTTGGTATGGTGTTTGGGACAATGTGTGGCCATTAGGCCTCAATCGAGGCTTTGGTGTGTTCTGTGGGTGTTGTGGATTGGAGGTTTGAGCCCAAACAACCCATTGGTTCTCTGTTTGAGAACACGACGGTGTTGGGCGACACATTCTTAATGCGATCGTCCCATATGTCGTGATCTCATTGCCACCTTTTCCAGAGCTTTGTTCGCTTGTGCGATGCATGGCACACGTGGGGCCTATGCGTGGCACTGTCTTTATGAACGCAGCCTCCAGGTACGTTGTGTTCTAAACACGACAGTTTCCTCTAATGCATTTTGGTTTCCGATAGATTTAACTAGGGTTTGCCAGCGAAATAGAGCTAAGGGATCAACTCAACTGAGGGAGGAGCTACTGCTAGTGCTTTGAGCAATTTTTGGCTTGGACGAGGTTCATTTGGCACGATTTCCACGTGACGAGGGTGTTCAGAGCGTGGAAACACCGGCGGTGTATCGTTCTTCACGATTTTCGTGTTGGTAGGGAGACTTTCTTGTTTATTTACATGGTTTGATTGCTTTAATGCATGAAAATCATGTTATGGTGTATGCATATGATTTCTAGTTGTGTTAATTGATTGGAATGAGCTTAGAATTGTTGGGTTGAGTGTGGTTTTAATTAGTATCCCTCTCTCCCTAGTTTTGATGATGACACTTTGTGATTTTATGCTTGTTGGGTTGAACATAGTACATGCCTCATTTATATAATAATAATGCCCAAACAACATGTCTTGAACATTTTACATTTCATACTTTGATGATAATGCCTTGTGCTAATGGCTTATGTGTTAAATTTTTAGGACTATACAGTTTTTGTCATGATGGTGTCGACACATCCCTTGGTGGTGTTGACACTGGATCACTGTCTCAGAAGCTATCTTTGAAGACAGGGTCAAGTTGTGTTGACACACTCAATGGTGGTGTCGACACTAGTCCCAGCTTCTAGGAGATCATTTTGCCTGCCTGGGACAGGGTGTTGACACACTCAGTGGTGGTGTCGACACACTCCGGTTGTAGTTTCAACATTTGATTCCTCTGGACACGTGGCTGCTTAGGGATCAAGGGAAGTTGCCTTGGATCGTGTGCCCACGCACCCCAAGGGTACAATTGGACTTATGGGGCTATATATATACCCCCCCCCCCAATTGTTGGCCCCCAAGATATAGGAGACCTCCAGAAGATTCCAACAAAAAGCTTTTGGCGGCAAAAGGAGGAATCTCCCACTCCTGCTCTTCTCGTTGCTGTGGTGATCCATCTACCTCCTTGGAAAGCACGAGGGAGTGAAGGAGAGCTCTGTAGAAGAAGTTGAAGCACTTCTCAAGGGAGCAGATCCAGCAGATTCAGAAGCAATTGAAGAGAAGTTTATGGTGATTCAGAGGCATATGAAGCAGAGCATCGCCAAGTGATTGAAAGCATCACCAGATCTCTTCAATTCAACCTTCTGCAAGGGATCTTCATCGTAGAACACAAATACTGTATCTATTTCTTACAATTCTGAAGTTGTTCTTCTAATTCATCCATGAGATTTGTGCATGAAGTGTTGCACAAGTTTCTGTGAATGAATTTGCCTTGGATCAGATCATTGCTAGAGGATCTGATTTATGTTGGTTTTGATCTAGCTTGTGTTTTGTGAGCCTTTGAGCTCAGTTTTGGTGAGTTGAACACTCAGTGTGTGTTTGAGCAAGTGTGCTCAGTTTCTGGAGCGGTTGTGCTCTGGAATTTGTGTGTGAGTTGTCTAACTCAAGTGTGTTGGAGTCGTCATGCTCCAGTGTGAGTTGTACTCAAATTTTGAGTAGAGTGTCCTCACTGTGTGTGGGGGTGGACGTAGGGATCACAGGTGTGATTTTCGAACCACCTAAAAAATCATATGTGCAATGGTTTGAATTATTGATCTGTGCTAGATGATTGCATAGGATTGCGGTTTCACACTAATTGCCAAATTGTCTCACACCTCCTCTTACACACTCACACTTCAGATCTGAAAATTGTTTTTATGATTAGATCTCTGAGTCAAAATAGTTTTAATTTTCTTAAGCTTCCGCAAGAATTGGCAACAGATCTATTCAACCCCCCCCCCCCTTCTAGATCTGTTTTACCTAATCACTCGATCCTACAATTGGTATCAGAGAAGGTTCACAATTGTTCTGATCTAGTTTGAGTGTTTTTGTCTGATCTTTATGTGACACTTGCTTGAATTGGTTGATTGTTTTGTTACTGCTTTGCTTACTACTTAATGGATTCTCGAGGTTTTGTTGCTGAAGGTCATTCCATTAATAGGCCACCATTTTTCAATGGGTCTGATTACTCTTATTGGAAAAATCGCATGCAAGTTTTTCTTAGGGCTCAAAATAATGAAATCTGGAAGGTAGTTGAAGTGGGTCCTTATGAAAATCAAGGAGATGAAGAGAATTGGACTAAAGAACAGATTAGGAGGGCCACTCTTAACTATAGTGCCATGAACATGCTTCAGTGTGCAGTCCACCCTAAAGAATATTCAAGAATATCCATGTGTAAATCTGCTAAAGAGATGTGGGATAAACTTGAATTAATGTATGAGGGAACATCTCAAGTTAGGGAAACCAAAGCAAACATACTTGTTTCTGAATATGAATTGTTTATGATGAAATCTGATGAATCAATTTCTGAAATGTTTGCTAGGTTTATGACAATCGTCAATGGACTGAAGGCACTAGGTAAAGAGTACACTGATGCTGATTTGGTAATAAAGATTTTGCGCTCTCTATCATCTATCTGGCATACTAAGGCCACTGTGATTGAAGATTCTAACGATTTGTCCAAAATCTCTTTGGATGAACTCATAGGATCTTTAATGACATGAAATAAATTTGAAAATAAGTGAAGAACATATGCTTAGAGCAGAACCAGTAGCAATTAAAGCCTCATCAAGTAACAAAGAGAAAAGTCAAGAAAAATCAAGTTCTGAAGAGTATGAGTCCAATGAGGATGAACTTTCCCTCATGACTAGGCAATTCAGAACATTTTTAAAATCAAAAAAAGGGAAATTTATTGGAAAGAAGAAATTCTCTTCTGGCAAAAGGAATATTTCTTCTGCTTCAAATGTCAATTCCAGTAGAAATCAAAAAACTGATGAGATTATTATTTGCTACAGGTGCAACAAGGCAGAACATATGAAAGGGGAATGTCCTGACAATAAAAAGGACAAGTACAAAAAGAACAACAAATTGAAGAAGCCTAAAGCTATGGTAGCAACTTGGTCAGATGATGACCAAAGTGAGGATGAAGAAGAAAAGTCCTTAAGTTTAGGGAATGAGGAGCTATGTTTTATGGCCAACAGCAGCGATGGAAAGGTAGGTAATTCCTTTGAACAATACACTATTAAAGATTGGCAAGATGCATATGTTGAGTTGGTTGAAAAGTTTTCTGAAATAAGAAAGGAAAACAAACATTTGAAAAAGAAATTTGAAAATGCCATGCATGATACTTCATTGAATAGAAGAATTTCTGAACTTGAAAATGAAGTATATGAACTCAATGAAGAAAAGGAAGAACTTTTGAACGAAATTGATGAACTAAAAATTGCATCTCAAAAGGCCAATAATGACTTTGAGAAACTTTCTAAAAAAATGGAATTGCAACAAAGGGAAAAGCAACAAGATATTGATGAAATTCAGAAACTTAAGAATTTGTTGGAAGAAAAGGAACAAGTAATTGAAACCTTCACAAAAGGAAAAGAAAATCTTGATGCATTGTTAGGAGCAAGAATGAGATCTGAGAAACATGGACTAGGATTCACCACACAAAAATTCTTGAAGAATAAATCTGGTGAAAAGAAAGAAGAATCTTCAAAAACTCCCTTGATAAAATTTGTTAAAAGTGCTAGTGCAGAAAACAACAATAAACAAGTGTCAAATAACAAATCTGAAATTTTCAAGAATCAGAACAAAAAGAATGTCTCTAACCAAAAGAAACAAAATAGGTCGACACCAGTCCAACACAGGTCGACCTGTCCAACTCTGAAAATCAACAATCAGTTAAACAAAAAATCAAACAAAAATTTGAAAAATAGTCAAAACACAAAAGGAAACTTTCATGATAATTCTTGGAGATCCAAGACAACACATCAATCTGATTGTATCAACTCTTGGAATCAATAGTATCATAATCCTTATTGGTACCATTCACAATTCTTTTATCCAAAATTCCTAAGATACCAACAGAATCCTTGGTTTGAATTTCCATACATGAATGATTATGCCCAATTGCATAACCTCCATGCTCATGAAAGAAAGAACATTGGTGTTTTCATTCCAAAAAGAAATGCTAAGTTGGCAAAAAGAGAAATCACTTCTGAAACAAATCAAATGCCAAAAACAACTCAAATATGAATTAGAAAAGATCTATTGTCTCTGCTCAAACACACTGATGGTCCCAACTATGTTAGGGTACCAAAATCTTCTCTTCTCTGATTTGATTTTTGCAGGAAGGTCGTGCACCCAACTCCAATATATGGTTTCTTGATAGTGGGTGTTTACGACACATGACAGGAGACAGAACAAAGTTCTCATTTCTGATTGAAAAGGAGGGAGGATCTGTCACATTTGGAGGTAAAAATAAAGGAAAAATCATTGGATCTGGAAAGATTGGTAAATCCTCCTCAAACTCAATTGAAAATGTTCTGTTAGTTGATGGTTTGAACTATAATTTGTTAATCATAAGCCAACTGTGTGACAAAGGTCACAAGGTTGTGTTTGAATCAAATTATTGCAAAATAATTGACTCTTCAATTGAAAAAAATAAAATTCTTTGGCAAGAGAGAAAATAATGTCTACATGATCAATCTTGATAAAAACTTTGCTAAAAACATTTGTTTAGTTGCAAATAATGATGAAGTTGCATGGACATGGCATAAAAGACTTGGTCATGCAAGTTTCAACACAATCAATAAACTTTTAAGGCTAAATCTGGTTAAAGGACTTCCTAAATCTTTTCCAAACATTGAGAATCAACTTTGTGGGATATGTGCTGAAGGAAAACAAATCAGAAAATCTTTTAAAACCTTCAATGATGTACTCACATCTAAGCCACTAGAATTGCTTCATATGGACCTTTTTGGGCCAACAAGAATTCTTAGTCTTAGTGGCAAAAGATATGGTTTTGTCATCATTGATGATTTTACTAGATATACATGGGTTATTTTCCTATCCCACAAGAGTGATGCTTGTCTAGAATTCAGGAACTTCTGCACCTCTGCCTTAATAGGTTTCTCACATAAAATCAAATCCATTTTAACTGATCATGGGGGTGAATTTGAGAACAAAACTTTTTCTGATTTGTGTGCTGAACTAAACATTTTTCACAAATTCTCTTCTTCAAGAACTCCAGAACAAAATGGAGTTGTGGAAAGGAAGAATAGAACACTTGTGGAAATGGCTAGATCTATGCTCTTGGAAAGCAAACTGCCCAAATCCTTTTGGGCTGAAGCTGTAAACACAGCAAATCACATTCTAAATAGAGTATTGGTCAGACCAAAAATCAGAAAAAAACCCCCTATGAACTATTGAAAAACAAAAGCCAACTTTATCTTACTTTAAAGTTTTTGGTTGCAAATACTTTGTACATAATAACAATAAGGAAAATCTTGATAAATTTGATGCCAAAAGTCATGAAGCCATCTTCCTTGGTTATTCAGAAATCTCTAGAGCTTTTAGAGTGTACATTCTCAAAAATAAAACTGTGGAAGAATCTCCACATGTAGTCTTTGATGAAAACACATTTTCAATTGATGATTCTACATCTTGCAGGGCTCATCAAAATAAGGAAGAGGATGATTTCGTTGTTGAGTCTTCACCAACCATTGAGGAAAATAAAGACTCACTTGAAAGTCTGGACAACCATTCACCTACCACAAGTGGATCAGGTAATATTGTTCCAGACTTGAATGCATCTCAAGAGGTAATTCCTGAAAATAGATTTTTGAGAGATCATCCAATTGAGAATGTAGTTGGCAATGTGCATGATAGAGTTAGAACTAGATCATCTTTTTTGAATGCAATAAATGAAGACCCACTAACACTAATTTCTCAAATTGAACCCAAGTCAATTGATGAAGCTCTAATGAGTGAAGATTGGATCAATGCAATGCATGATGAACTTCATCAATTTGACAGAAATCAAGTGTGGGAATTAGTACCTAGACCTAGTGACCAATCTGTTATTGGCACTAGATGGGTATTTAGAAATAAATTGAATGAAAATGGACAGGTTGTTAGGAATAAAGCTAGACTATGTTGCCCAGTTGACGAGCCCAGAGGGGGGTGAATGGGTCTTTTTAAAAAATAATCTAGACGATACCTGTAAATAAAAACATTCACAAAAATGTTCTTCGATGAAGGTTAGTGACTGTTAGTTCAAATATCAATCACACACAGAAAACAATCACACGACACAAAGGATTATCCTGGTTCGGACCTCCTCTCCTTAGGAGTCATACGTCCAGTCCCTGAGCAACCACTCAGGATTCTACTAACTAGGGTACAGTCCCCCTAAGGACACTACAACACCCAGCTCAGCTGGTCTTCCTTCACACCCGAAGGGAATAACAACGCCCTGGATACCCCACCAGGTCTTCCTTCACAACTGAAGGGAAACTGCACCCTGGATACCACCAGGTCTTCCTTCAGAACCGAAGGGAAACAACACAAAGAGAATGGAATAAGATCAAGCCCCTAGATCAAGCTTTTTAACAAGCCAAGATCTGAAGCAACTAGTACTGAGAGCAAAGAATCTAAGCTAAGCACACTCTCAGAACTACACAAGCTCTCTCAAGTTTTTCACTACAGTGGAGAGCAAAGAGCGAAATCAAAGTGGAATGAGGTTCTTGGCTCTAGAATTCTTTTTGAAGATTTGAAAGCTTGAACCAGGTTTTTCAATCTATCGTTGTATCTCTGTGTTTCTTCTGATCTTCTATCTTGTATTTATATCTCCAATTTGAAATATGTACGTTGAAGTGTCCGTTGTCTCTCTCTTAAGTAGACGTTAGACTGAATGATGCTTGGAAGCTTCCAATCAACAGCCTTTTGATCACTTGAGCACGCAAAGAGATGAGATCTTCTGAAATATCCTTTGGCTTCTAATTTGTCCAACGTTGTAAAGTGGAAATGGATCAGAGATCTACACAAATTTCAATTTTGAACAGCGGACAGCTAAGCTGTCTCTGATGTCAGTCAACGTTAAAAGAAATAGTCATGAAAATAGTAAAGCCAAATAGCTGAATCTAAAAGACGTATTCAGAGTAAGCACGATAATGGACAATATCGTCTGCATACATGCAGAGGTACGTTCAGATCTCATAAATGCAGGAGTGTTAGAGAGATATATACGTGGACTTTGACTAGTCAACGCTTCTAGTGATAAGATAAATGTCAAGTCGATATAAACCATAAAGTCGTTGTCTACATGACTTATGAAATCGTTAGAGAGCAAATCATTAAAGCAAGTTTATGTGTTCAACAGGGAAATCGTTATGAACACTTATCAAGTCGTTATGAGCTCTAAAGAAATCGTTATGAAAACTTATGAAATTGTTATGAGAAGCAAATCGTTACGAGTTCTGAAGAAATCGTTACGAGTACTGAAGAAATCGTTATGAAAAGCAAATCGTTACGAGTTCTGAAGAAATCGTTACGAAAACTTATGAAATCGTTATGAGAAGCAAATCGTTACGAGTTCTGAAGAAATCGTTACGAGTCCTGAAGAAATTGTTACGAGTCCTGAAGAAATCGTTATGAAAAGCAAATCGTTACGAGTTCTAAAGAAATCGTTATGAAAACTTATGAAATCGTTATGAGAAGCAAATCGTTACGAGTTCTGAAGAAATCGTTACGAGTCCTG
Organism: Colocasia esculenta; assembly: GCA_014218235.1. NCBI lineage: Eukaryota > Viridiplantae > Streptophyta > Magnoliopsida > Alismatales > Araceae > Colocasia > Colocasia esculenta. The sequence goes on along the minus strand of CM024755.1, from coordinate 26,550,907 downwards.
AAGAAATCGTTATGAAAAGCAAATCGTTACGAGTCCTGAAGAAATCGTTATGAAAAGCAAATCGTTATGAGTTCTGAAGAAATCGTTACGAAAACTTATGAAATCGTTATGAGAAGCAAATCGTTACGAGTTCTGAAGAAATCGTTACGAGTCCTGAAGAAATCGTTATGAAAAGCAAATCGTTACGAGTTCTGAAGAAATTGTTACGAAAACTTATGAAATCATTATGAGAAGCAAATCGTTACGAGTTCTGAAGAAATCGTTATGAGAAGCAAATAGTTACGAGTTCTGAAGAAATCGTTATGAAAAACTTATGAAGTCGTTGCGGCGAGCAAGTCGTTGCGAGTTCTAAAGAAATCGTTATGATTACTTAAGAAATCGTTACGGCGAGCAAGTCGTTACGAGTTCTAAAGAAATCATTATGATTACTTAAGAAATCGTTACAGCGAGCAAGTCGTTGCGAGTTCTAAAGAAATCGTTACGGCGAGCAAGTCGTTGCGAGTTCTAAAGAAATCGTTATGATAACTTATAGAATCGTTACAAGATCGACTTGTTTGAAACAACATGACTTTCTAGTCTTACAAGAAAATCGTTAAAACACTTATGAAATCGTTGTGACTTTCAACAGAAGTCGATGTGGACTTAGAGAAATGCACTTACCTGGCTTATTGACAGAAGTATTTAGTACTTACCATATGTGCTTGATTTTCCTTGTTTATTTCCTATGCTTAAGACTTGTAGAATGCATGTTAGAAAACTTTGATATTGTTTTGTTAATCACCAAAATAAATATGTAATTAATTTAATTACATGGGGATGATCTGATCATCAATCTCCCCCTTTTTGGTGATGACAAAACTCAACAATAAGCATGTAAAAAAAATGTAAAAACATATAGTATGTTTCAGACTTAAGTATTTCTCCCCCTTTTTGTCATTAAGCAAAAGGGTAATCTGAGACAAAGAAAAGATAAGAAATAGATGAAGACAAGAGAAGTGAATGTTTCTATTGATCTTGAGGTCGAAGAGAAGGATCAAGATAGAAGGTAGGAGACAACAAGGAGGCAAACTGTCGGATGACAGGAAATGACAATCTTTCCTGCTCTTCAAAATGAGCTTGAAAAGCTCCAATCTCAATTTTATAGGAGGGTCCCATAGTGGGAGCCATCCTCTTGAGATGAAGTTTCCACTGCTCAGAAATAAAGTCCCCATATTTATCCAATCCTAAGGCTAGTTTGAAAGTGGAGAAGGACCCAAAGCTGGCAAAGAGAAGAAACTTGTCCATCTTGATAGGATAGAAGATCTGATGAGACCGGAGCTCCTTCTACAAATCAAGAAATATCTTGAATCTCTCAGTCCAGATTGCGAATGTATTCCTGATGAGGTGACGAGAATTTGCGTCCAGAAAGTCACCAGGTGTCAGAGGAGGTAGATTTGCGCGGGCCTGGGAGTCATTCAGATCAGAAAGCTGCTGAGCAGACAATGGATAGTGCTTGAGCCACTCATCAGAGGTCAGCCTTTCACATTCTGAGAGAATGGGAGTAAGGATATCAGCTGAAATCTGCCCCTCAAGATAGTGTTTGAACACAAATCTTTGGAAAGAAAGATCACGGCCTTCATATACATGCAACCTGGCCATGACTCTAGCAGCTCTCTCAAAGACAAGTGTACCAACCGATGAATCCATGATCAAGGAATGGAGAGGTGGAAGGAACACAATGTCTGGGAACTTCAAGGTAGCAAAGTCCACTTGAAGAGGTTCACAATGAGATGACCGCAGAGCTGTGATAGCTGCACGAAACTGCCCCAACTGAGGTTCATCCAAGCTGTTTACATAGTAGTAATTGCAGAACATCTAATAATGCCTGATGAACTTAATTTCTTTCTGAATGAAGGGTCCAAACAGGTTCTTGAGATGGATCTGGAACCATTCATACAGAGGGAGAGGGGCGTCCCTGGGAGGATATCTGGCAGCTTGTACTCTTCGAAATTGGGAGTACAAAGCACTGTTGGTCCGAGCCCACTGCTCTTCAGTTTTGGCTTCAGTCACAGAAAAAATTTTGGACTGTTGAGCCTTTGAAAGAGAAGTGTAAGGGAAAATGGTAGTAAGATGGTTGGAAAGATTTTGGAAAGGTAAACCAAAAATGTGAGCAAAAACCACCTTTTGAAGATATTCCTCATAAAGGGGTTTGTGCTTATTTGCTATGGCTCGGGAACAGTGGTGGATAGCAAGGATCGAAGGAGACAGGAAGGGTGGAAGTAAGTCTCCTTCTTTTGGAGACAGGGCTGGAAATACCAGTCCTGTGAGAGTGAGTTCCAGTGGCTAGGACAGATTTGAGAATTGCTTCTTCAAATTCATCCTTGATGCCATGGATCTCACTTTGGGTGAGTTGGGCACCTTCAGGAATGAGAGTGATGAAAGATGGAGGTGCTGGTGGATGAATCAAAGAGTCAGGAGTGATGGTGGGAAGATCACTTGGTCCTGAGGAGGAGGGACCAGATGAGAAAGCTCCAGCTAAAGAAGATCCGGGAAGAACTTCAATAGAGGAGGAAGGTAAAGGAGTGGTTGTCACGCCCCGACATTATGGCAGCGGAAGAAGCCGAGGCGCAACAGATAAGATGGTAAAAGAGAAACTCACTTGTGATACGGAAGGTTCAACCGCTCAGCACACTTCCCGACCACTTTACTAGAAAATTTTTCCTGAAAAATGTTAATAAAATAATGAGCATAAAAATGCCCAGTAGGTTACCCTTAATCAATTCCAAAACATAACTAGTAATTAATAAGGTTAACAAAAATCTAGGGGTAATGACTAATGAGAGCGGAACAATAGCTCATTAATGTAGATGAAGAGATCACTGGTAAGAATACACTAGAGATTTCAATAAATAGATATGCTAATAATCTTAAAAATAATAATAATAACTAGTAAAGTGGATTAACTAGAAGATGGTAGCTAATCTTTATAAAGAAGTTGTATGTACATAACTTTTGAGATTGACATGATATCACAAATAACTAGGGTGGAACTAGATAACTCAGAAGGTTTGTCTCTGATCACTTTTCGAATAGCACGAACGTAAGTTATGAGAATGGATTTATCGAGTAAGCAAATACGAGAGATTAATTAATAAACATGGAAAGATTAACAATGGTATGACAAGAGTATGAGCTTGAATAACAGTAGCACATGATCACTGAAGTGATGTCCACTAGATTTACTACAAGACAAGCACGAGTTCAATCAATAACACTATTCGATCACTGGAGTGGTGAACACTAGATTTTACGAAAGACAAGAGCAAGAGATCAATCAGTAGCACTTTACGACTCATGTAACAAGATAGTACATGAATACCATGATAGAGACACTAGATCATTCAAGAATTGGCCACTGAACACTTCACGATTATCACGCACTTGGATTCACTATGATTTGTTTCACGCAATCAATCACGATAGAATGAACTTGTCGAGCAAATTACTCGAGAACACTCACTTGTGGTGCATGCCAAACACCTGGCCATTACTCTCCATACGGTACCGCTGGACACTAAGAGTATTCGAGATCTTCCCGGGACTAGACCATAGCCCCCTAACCGGCATCACTTTCACTTTGGGTCCATGACCCTATTCAAGCACTTGCTGACAATTCATACATACACTTAAGTGGCCGAGAACTTCAAGGGTTGGTTCAGAGTATAAACAAGGATCTCAAAGAAATAAGTATACAATAGTAATTAGATCAAAAAAGGAGACCAAGTTAAGATAGTATTAGAGACATGTAAGTTGGAGACAAGGTTAACATGATGATGGGAAATCCAAGGGTACTCTGAACCAAGGCTCTATTAAGCATAAGCTTACGGATTTTCAGACATATAGAAGAATTTCAGTTTAAGAATTAATTACGATAGAGAGGATCAAGGTGTTAATAACAAATCGTCAAATCAACAACACGAATTATTACGGAACTACGGTTGGAGTGGAAGTCACGAAAGATGCTGATAATGAAACTTTGGAACACTTCATTAGAAATTCACTCGATGTTGTACTAACTAAGATTATTAACATTTAATCTTATATTCACTAAAGGCATTAAGAGTGTCAATCAAGAAATTAACAAGGATCCAGTAGAAGGTTACTACTGATGAAACGCACTAGGTCATGACAAGGAGCATAGTAGGGAGTTACACAAGGATTATATCAAAACCAGAATCATTAACATTATTAACTACTAATCGATGGCTTAGAAAAGATTAGTAGGAAACCTACATGAAGATCTGAAGGCTGCGGAAACTTCAATGATACAGGAAGCAGACTTCACTCCGGTAGTATTCCGGCATGGATAAAGAATCCTTACTCAACAATCTGACAGTATTCCGACACGGGAAAGGATCTTCACTAAACAATCCGGCAGCACTCCGACATGAGAAGGAATCCCAAGAAGACAAATCAGCAGCACTCTAGCACAAAGAAGGGATTTCGAGAAAAGAAACCGGTAGAGTTCTGGTATGGCAAAGGATCTCGAGGATACATACTGATGGAATTCCAGGATAGAGGTACTCCGAATCAGCAGCATCCCGACGTAGCGAGAGACTCCGAGGAATCAAACCGGCAGTACTACGACGTAGCGGGAGATTCCGAGGGAACGAACCGATAGTGCTCTGACGTAGCGAAGGTTTAGAAGAACTCGAAAAGCAGCACTTTCACTCACTAGGGATCTAGAACTAACTTAAAAGAACCTATCTATCGGCAGAACTTTGAGACGGGCGCTCCTTCTCTCTTTACTCCCTCTAGAGCTCTAGCCTAACCTCTCCCTCTCTTCACTTGGATGGATGGAATGGGAGGAGGAGGGGGTATATATATAGGGGAGAGGGGAGATGGAGGGTGCCCCCCTAGGGCTCCTTGGATGGGGACAAGTGTCCCTTAATGGATAGAGATCACCAAGATGGGGACAAGTGTCCCTTAATGGATAAGCATCACCAAGATTGGGACAAGTGTCCCTTAATGGATAAGGATGCATGGATGTGGGACAAGTGTCCCTTAATTAAGGGATAAGCATCCTCTAACCTTACGTCATTAGCATTTTTACCTTTATCTTTTAGAAATTGGAGGTATGTCCATTCCTAACCTCTGATCGGCCGTTCAGGCCCCGAATGACCTCCGATTGGGAATCTGATTGAGTCTACGGGGTCTCCAGAGTTTTCACTAGGGTCCCTATAAAATTTGACAATTACATGAGAACCCCATATTTTTATAATTGTAGATATACCCTTTTCATTTACATTTATACTTTTTCCTCTTATTTAATCTTAGACTCAGTGTGAACAGGGATATATCCATATCCACATCCTCATTCTTTACCAATATGCTAACCTTTGGTATCAACATTTACTCTTACCATTTTTCTTTAGTAGTATCCTTTAATAATATCATCATTATTTATCATTAGCAATATCCTTTACCAATAACAATATCCTTTAGTATATTTTCAGTCAGGGTTTAGATAGACCCGAATTTGCTTAATCTCTTCATCCGCCCACAAACTGCATTATGTTTTCTCGACCGTTTCTTACTTATTTATCGTTCTATATCTTGGGGTATTACAGTGGTGGAAGAAGTGAAAGGAGTGGGAGAGGAGATTGGTCGTGAACGTGGCCTTTTGGGAACAGGGGGTGCTGGAGGAGCTGTGGATGAGGTGGGTGGAGAAGGAGGGGCTGGAGTAGGAAGAGTGGAAGGCTCGGGAACTACAGCCTGTGCCTCTCCAACTGCTGCCGAAATCTCCAGGGATGACAGGCCCTCAGCCTGTTCTGTTGGCCCTTGATCCTCAGAGGGTACTTCATCTGCCACATGAGGCTCCTCTTCAAGATTCTGCCCAGATGGCCTTTCATCCACAGTAGGCTGTACTGAAGCTTCTGCACTGTGAGATGGCCCTGCATTCTCATCAGATGGTCCGGGTGTTGAACCACTCTATGGCTGTCCTTGTATTTTGGTGATAACAAAACTTATGATGATAACATAATGAATATTTTGTTTCATCTGTGTCGCATCAATCCCATAGCAAAATGCTAAGCTTTTCATTGATGCAATATATGGCGCACTAAAATGATAAAATCGATGTTTAATCAATATACATCGATTTCTGTTTAAAGTGCCAAAGTATCAAGCGCCGCAACGATTTGCTAAGAAGTCGATGCCATAACGATTTGATAAGTGGCCATAACGATTTCTTCTTTGAGCGTATTGATTTGATAAGAAGTCGTTCCCATAACGATTCCTTAAGTGACCGAAATGATTTTCCAAGAAGTCGATGCCATAACGATTTCATAAGTGTTCGCAACGATTTCTTCTGTAAAGCGCAAGAAGTCGATGCCATAACGATTTCCTCTTTAAGCGCATTGATTTAGTAAGAAATCGATCTCATAACGATTCTATAAGTGAGCGCAACGACTTGCTCTCACAACGATTTGTTCACATCGATTTGTTTATAAATGAGCAACGACTCTTCACATAACAATTTCATAAGTCATGCTCATAACGATTTCTTCATGGATTCTGTTCAAACACAGATTGCCTTTATATTTCAAATATGCCTGGCGCTTAAATGAAAAGTCAAATATCTTCTGACAAAAAGCTGCATGCATATTTCAGAGTCTTGTCAAAAAGATATGACCTCTATTTTCAGTATGTTAGCAGAAGCACAGTACCATGCATCGTTTATCATAAACACTCTTTTATGCTAACACTCTCTTCTATGCTCACAGACATCGAAGACCATCGGAGTCTGATTAAGACAAATGAAGAGGAGATGAGCAACGGCTAGAACTCCAACGGATCTCTTCAACGGATCTATTCTAAAGCTGCTCAATATAAAAGATGGAGCATTGCTGAAGAACATGAGAGCCTTTTCTTGAATATCTTTGAAGGAGTGTACATCTGTGAGAAGCACCTTCACGCCACATACACTCAAGGAAAGAGAGAAAGAGCCCGAGCCAAGAAGAAGCAATCAAGCGTCTCAAGCATTCAAGCTTCCGAGCTTTCTGTCTTCTTTCTCTCTTCTGTTTCTCTCCGAGCTCATTGTATATCTGGGGAGAGTTTGGGACTGTGAGCTTTACATGAGTGTTCATCTTGTAAGGTCTCTCAGTCTGATCTTTCTAAGAAAGATCTGTGTCCAGCTGTAGGACTGTATACAGTTGTTAACCCAGCTAGGGGTTGGTGTCTAGCAGAACCTAACTGGGGTTTGTACCAGTTGTCAACCCAGCTAGGGGTTTGTGTCTAGCAGAACCGCACTGGGGTTTGTTCCAGGAGGTTGGCTTCTTTACCTGTAAGAGAAGTGGGCTGCCTTCTTGCCCGGGAAAGAGAAGAAGACCTGGTGGGGGATCCAGGGTGTTGTAAGGTCCATAAGGGGGACTGTACCCTTGGTTAGTGAAATCCCAAGAGTTTGCTTGGGGACTGGACGTAGGACTTCCATGTGGGAAGGGCCGAACCAGGATAAATCTCCTGTGTCCTTGTGTGATTGTTTATTTGCTTCCGCACTGCACTCTCTATCACACTGAACTAACCAAGCTTTCAAGTGTTATTTTCTGTGTTTAAGATTCTATTTCATATTTCAGAAAAACCTATTCACCCCCCCTCTAGGTTGGCTTGCTGCCGTACCAAAAGGGCCAACACCGGGTACTTCGGCTTGCTGCTGAGTCTGAACTTGAACTTGAACAGCTTCTGGAACACTCTGAGTGCCAGAAGGTGGAGAACTCACTACCTTCAAAATCTCAGAAAGTGTTGCCTTCATTCTGCTCATTTCCTTGTTAAACCATTTCAACTGATTTCTTACTTGTGACATATCATTGGAAATAGATTCCTGGCGAACAACAATAGAACTTACATTTGATTTGACTGAGGATAAGAGTTCATTTTGTGCTTCCAATCTTTTCAGAATAGGCTTCAATTTCAGCTTCTCTGATGTCCTTCACCTTCTGTGAGCAATCCTCTTGCCTCTCCTATCAACTGAATCCTGATGAGCTGAGGTCTGTTCTTCATGAACAGGGGCATCTATTGTACACCCCTTGAAATGCAGTGAGGTCCTCAGTCTCTTGCTCCCCCTGAATGGGAGCATCTTCCATGATCCTGTCTTGCTCCCCCTGAATGGGAGCATCTTCAAAAATAGTATCTCCTGCAGCAGCTGATTGCTCCTCTTCTTCAATGTGGCCTGACGCCACAACTTCCTCAACTGACACTCCATGAGCCTCTGGAATGACTGGAGTGGTATGGATAGAATCCAGCACCTCTCTAAGGATAGAGGCTACACTGGAGGTGGCCAAAGGAGTTGTTGCACCTTCCACTGGTTCTTCTGCTTGAGCTACTGAAGGTTGAGTTTCTGTTGGCATTGTTGCTGCCAATTCAGATGTTGCTGCAAGTTCTGATGGTTCAACATTTGCTACTGATGCCGCTCCTGCTGGCTCTGGTGAGGCTTCTGGCACATCTTCTTGTGTTTCTGGGACATCTTCTATAATGGCCTCTCCTTCTGCCACAGAGGTCTTAGACCAAATTCCATTAACCAATGAAAAACCACTCTTTCTCAAGTTCCTGGACCTAATAGCTTGGCCCATCTTCTCAACTACCGCCCCAGACAAATCAACACCAAAGTGTTTGAATATCTTTGTAAGCAAGTGGGCATAGGGTAACGACACATTAAGCTTACTCTTGGTATCCCAGATCTGGTCACGAGCAAACTTCATTCGTTCAATTATCACTTCGGCCATGTTAATCTCCTTGTTTTGAATGGCCCAATACATCATGTCTGAGTCAGCCTTGGTGCAGGATGAGAACGTTGCACTTCTAGGAACCAAGATTTGGCAAACTATGAAATGAAGGAGGCGGTTGAAAGCATTTAACTGATTAATGTCTAATTTGCCATCCTTCAGTCTGAACCCCGGTCCTACAATACCAAGACCTTTAATTTGGGCGTCCACGGTGTGAACCCCACTGCGCCCTGAGGTCTTCACTCCAAATAATAGGTGCAATAGGTCATGATCTATCTTAATCAGGGTTCCCTTGACAGATGAAACTAGGGACCCATCTGCCTCTGCTCTCAAACAGACAAAAAAGGCCTTCACGAGGTCTGGATAACTTACCTCTGAGACGGCGGCGATTCCCATCCACTGCATCCTGCTCAATGCTGCTACTACGCTGTGCATACCGTTCTTTTCAAGATCTGCTATGTCCACTGCCTTGTTTCCACAGACCTTAGTCTTCACAAAGGTGAACCTCTCCTGCTGCTCAGGAGTGAGGAAATCAGCGCCGTAGCCCCCAAGACTTCCAGAGATGACGGATGCGGCCATGGAATCAGGTGAAGAAGGTTTCTGGAGGGTTGAGATGAGGGAAGGGGAGAAAGCCCTCAAGAGATTTTTCGCGAGAAGGGGAGCGAAACTTCAAACGAGCAGAGAGAGATGTCGGAGACGTTAGGGCATCGGCTCAAGCTACCAGACGAAAGAGGGAAAAAGGTAGAAGATGGGAGGTGAATCGTTCCCACATCGATTTTGTAAATAAATAAATGCTTAGCGGAAAGTGAGGCGCCAAACGACGGCAGAAAGTGACAAATAAGTTTGACTATTCAAACCGACTTTAAAAAAGAGAGTGACCAACAGAGATAATTTGAATTTCTTTTGCATAAATCCATGGAGGGAAATTTTACTTAAATCTAAAAATTTTTGTACCAGTTTCAAACAGAAATCTTTTCACAAATTACACATGCCCAATTCCCTTCTAAGAGATGTGAATCTCTCTTCTGGTAAGGCTTTTGTGAAGTTATCTGCTAACTGATTATTTGTATCAATAAACGATATTTCAATATTACCATTTATAACATGATCATGAATGAAATGATATCTAACCTCAATGTGCTTGGTCCTTGAATGTTGGACTGGATTTTTGGTGAGATTGATAGCACTGGTGTTGTCATACAATAGAGGAATTGAGTTGATATTTAGTCCAAAATCTTCAAGTTGTTGCTTTATCCATAGGAGTTGTGTACAGCAACTTTCGGCAGCCACGTACTCAGCTTCAGCTGTAGACAGTGCTACTGAATTTTGTTTCTTTGAGGACCAGGATATCAAACACCCTGCAAGAAATTGACAACAACCACTGGTACTTTTTCTATCTACTTTGCATCCAGCATAGTCAGCATCAGAGTATCCTACTAAAGTAATGTCACACGATTTTGGATACCATAGACCTAAGTCATGGGTTCTAGCTAAATATCTAAATATTCTCTTTACTGAGGTCAAATGCGATTCTCTAGGATCTGCTTGATACCTAGCACACATGCAGACACTAAATAGAATACCAGGTCTACTAGCTATTAAATAAAGTAATGAGCCGATCATACCTCTGTAGACCTTTTGATCTACTTTCGTACCATCTTTGTCACTGTCCAACCTTGTTGATGTACTCATTGGTGTTGACAGTGGCTTGGTATTTTCAAATCTAAATTTCTTCAAGAGTTCTTTTGTGTACTTTGCTTGGCAGATGTGAGTTCCTTCCTTTCCTTGTTTGATTTGTAGTCCAAGGAAGTAATTTAGCTCTCCCATCATGCTCATTTCAAATTCTCTCTGCATAAGCTTCTCAAAATACTTGCAGAGGGATTCATCAGTAGAACCAAAGATTATGTCATCTACATAAATTTGCACTAATAATATGTGTTTGACCCTAGATTTTATGAAGAGAGTGCTATCTACTTGACCTCTACTGAATCCATGGTTTAAAAGAAAAGAGCTAAGTCTTTCATACCAGGCTCTAGGCGCTTGTTTTAAACCATAAAAAGCCTTATGAAGTTTAAAAACATGATTAGGAAATTCTGTGTCATCAAAACCCGGGGGTTGTTCCACATAAACTTCCTCTTTTATAAAACCATTTAAGAATGCAGATTTGACATCCATTTGAAATAGTTTTAAGTCTAATGCTGATGCATATGCTAGTAGTATTCTAATGGCCTCAAGTCTAGCTACAGGTGCATAGGTTTCATCGAAATCTATGCCTTCCTCTTGAGAATAGCCTTGAGCTACCAGTATGGCCTTGTTTCTTAAGATTACACCAGCCTCATCCAACTTGTTTCTGAACACCCATTTGGTGCCAATAACTGGATGGTCTGATGGTCTAGGAACAAGTGACCATACTTGGTTTCTCTTGAACTGATTTAGTTCATCTTGCATGGCCAAGATCCAAGATTCATCACCAAGAGCTTCATTGACTGTCCTTGGCTCTATTTGAGAAACAAATGCTAAATAATCATAGGGTATCATGTTACCTCTTGTTCTTACCCCAATAGATGGATCACCAATAATATTCTCAGGTGGGTGATCTTTCTTGTATCTCCACTCCTTTGGAAGATTTTTCATGAGAATTTTCCTTTTGTTGCATGTCTTCCAGAGGTGGATCATCCTTGTCCTTAATTGATGTATCTTTTAGTTTCTTGGACAGCTCATCTACATCATCATTATCACTATCTTCTTCCTTTCTCAAGGAAGGGTTAGTTTCATCAAAAATAATATGTACAGACTGTTCAATTAATAAAGTGCGTTTATTAAATACTCTATAGTCTTTGGGTTTAGAGGTGTACCCCATGAAGATGCCTTCATCTGATTTGGCATCCAACTTACCAATGTCACTTTTTCCATTGTTGTGGATGAAGCAAGGACAACCAAAGGTTCTGAAATGACTGATTTTTGGCTTCTTTCCTTTGAATAGTTCATATGCAGTCTTCTTTAGGATTGGCCTGATCATTACTCTGTTGATAATGTAGCTTGCTGTGTTGACTGCTTCAGCCCAAAAATACCTTGGCAGATCATATTCTGATAACATTGTTCTTGCCATATCCAATAGAGTTCTATTCTTTCTCTCAGCAATTCCATTTTGCTGTGGTGTCCTTAGTACTGAGAAATTATGCTCAATTCCCTGATCATCACAGAACTTAGCAAATTTTTCATTCTGAAATTCACCACCATGATCTGATCGCATAGAAACAATGCTGAACTTCCGATCCTTCTGAACTTTCTTGTTGAAACTGACAAAGTTATCAAATATGTCATCTTTATGTTCTAGGAATGATACCCATGTGAATCTTGAGTAATCATCGACTATGACAAATCCAAAGTTCTTTCCTCCAAGACTGGTAGTCCTCATTGGCCCAAATAGATCCATATGAAGGAGCTCTAAGGGTTTTGAGGTGGTTACCACCGCCTTTGACTTGAAGGAGCTCTTGATGTGCTTTCCCTTAGCACAAGGTCTACAGACACCTTCCATTTTTGCACTGACCTTTGGCAGACCTTCTACAAGATTTTTCTTCAGCAATTTTCTCATGCCATCTATGCTGTAATGTCCTAGTCGTCTGTGCCATAATTCAATAGATTTTTCCTTATTTACTTCCAGACAGACATTTTGTTCTTTGAGCTCCTCAAGATAGAGCACATATAAGTTCTTTTCTCTATTTGCTTCAAAGATGACTGATCCATCCTTCAGTATGCTGCATTTCGATTTTTGAAACTGGATCTGATGGCCTCTGTCACACAGTTGGCTGATGCTAATGAGATTATGCTTCAACCCTTTGACAAGCAACACATCTTCTATAACTGTTCTTCTGTTATTATTCACAGAGCCACTGCCTATTACTGTTCCTTTCCCATTATCTCCATAAGTAACTGTTCCTTCTTCAGCTTGGATATTAGAGAATAATTTCTGGTTTCCTGACATGTGCCTTGAGCACCCACTATCCAAATACTATTTGGATGCTCGAGGGTTAACCTGAAATAAAACCATCAAGTTTTAGGTACCCAAATTCTTTTGGGTCCTGATGGGTTAGTATCATCAATTTTCCCTTTTATTATCCATTTCTTATGTCTTGTTGGACATATTTCTTTTATGTGACCTAACTTGTTGCAGTGGCTACAGCATGATGTTTTAGTAACTCTTTCAATATATTTAAAGTTAGCCTTATATGTTATATCTTGTTCGGGTACAAATTTTGGTGTTGGGTATATTTTAGGATGAATTATAGTTTCTTCATTATCTTGAGGTATATATCCTAATCCATTTTTCTTTTTACTTGATCTTCTAGCACCTTTTAATATGAGGGAGTTTTTGCCATTTGTAAATTTTTCCAATGTACTAGATAACTTATCATTTTCTTCATTTAAGTCTTTAATTTCTTTCCTTAGTTCATCTTCATTTTCCTGTTTTTCTAATTTCGTTATTTGTTTATTTTTATCTTTTAAGTCTTCACATAATAATTCATTTCTTCTTTTAAGTTCAGTTATTTGTTTTTCTAACTCTTCATTTTCTGTTTTCAGATCAGAGTTAGTGTTTTCTAAACAAGTATTGTTTTCTTACTAGCTTTTAATAGTTTAGTTACTTCTTTATATTTATCATATAGTTTGTTAAATGCTTCCTCTAAATTATCTGAATCAGAATCATTGCAGGAATCAAAAGAGGAGTCAGAAGTTACCTTGTCTTCAGTATTAGCCATGAAAGTCAAATTGGCTTCTTCTTCATCGCTGCAGGAGCTTGACTCAGTGTCTGAGTCGCTACTGTTTTCCCATGCCGCTGCCATCGCCTTCTTCTTGTATTTTCTGAACTTCCTGGAGCTTTCTTTTTTCCTGAGCTCCGGTTTCTTGAATTTTGGACACTCAGCTTTGATGTGTCCTGGCTTTTTGCATTCATAGCAGATGGGTTCTCCTTTCTTTAGATATTTTCCATCTGGTTTCTTGAAGTCCTTGTTTCTTTTGAAGTTCCTTCTACCAGATTGGAACTTCTTCTTCTTAGCTAGAATCCGCTGCAATCTTCTAGATAGCATTGCTTCCTCATTTTCACTGTCCTCAACACTCTCACTCTCATCTGAGCTTGCTTCTGGTGAGTCTTCTTCAGCTTTTAAAGCGTTGGAGTGCTTCTTTCTACTTGAGGACTCTCCTAGCCTTTCCATATTGATCTCATGGGCCATAAGGGACCCGATGAGCTTTTCTAAAGACATTCTTTTCAGGTCATTAGCTTCTTCAATCGCTGTGACCTTTGGGGTCCATGAGGATGGTAAGGATCTAAGAATTTTCCTCACTATATCTCCAATCTCATAAGTTTTCCCCAGAGCAGCCAGTCCATTAGTAATGTCAGTGAACCGACTGAACATTTGGGTTATGGACTCACCTGATTGCATCTGAAATCTTTCATATTGAGTGACAAGAATGTCGATTCTTGTCTCCTTCACTTTGTCTGTGCCGTCATAAGTAATCCTGAGCTTTTCCCACATTTCCATTGCGGATTTGCAGGCTGAGACTCCGTTGAACTCCTTTTTACTTAGAGCACAACATAAAAAGCTCTTTGCTTTGTAATTTAAGGAGATCTTCTTTCTGTCATCATATGTTTACTGAGCTTTCTCATTGGTGACTAGAAGATCACCTTCTTCTATTATGGACCATATCTGATAATCATGGCCTTGTAAAAAGTACTCAATTCTGGTTTTCCAATAAGGATAATCTTCACCATCGAAGAGAGGGGGTCGGTTGACAGACTGACCTTCAATGTTGCCTTGGGCTGCCATGGATCTTTACTCTTCAGATTATTGGATCTTTTTCTTTGTCGAAGAGACTCGCTCTAATACTTCTTGTTTCCCAATTGACGAGCCCAGAGGGGGGGTGAATGGGTCTTTTTAAAAAATAATCTAGACGATACCTGTAAATAAAAACATTCACAAAAATATTCTTCGATGAAGGTTAGTGATTGTTAGTTCAAATATCAATCACACACAGAAAACAATCACACGACACAAAGGATTATCCTGGTTCGGACCTCCTCTCCTTAGGAGTCCTACGTCCAGTCCCTGAGCAACCACTCAGGATTCTACTAACTAGGGTACAGTCCCCCTAAGGACACTACAACACCCAGCTCAGCTGGTCTTTCTTCACACCCGAAGGGAATAACAACGCCCTGGATACCCCACCAGTTCTTCCTTCACAACTGAAGGAAAACTGCACCCTGGATACCACCAGGTCTTCCTTCACAACCGAAGGGAAACAACACAAAGAGAATGGAATAAAATCAAGCCCCTAGATCAAGTTTTTTAACAAGCCAAGATCTGAAGCAACTAGTACTGAGAGCAAAAAATCTAAGCTAAGCACACTCTTAGAACTACACAAGCTCTCTCAAGTTTTTCACTACAGTGGAGAGCAAAGAGCGAAAGCAAAGTGGAATGAGGTTCTTGGCTCTGGAATTCTTTTTGAAGATTTGAAAGCTTGAACCAGGTTTTTCAATCTATCGTTGTATCTCTGTGTTTCTTCTGATCTTCTATCTTGTATTTATATCTCCAATTTGAAATATGTACGTTGAAGTGTTCGTTGTCTCTCTCTTAAGTAGACGTTAGACTGAATGATGCTTGGAAGCTTCCAGTCAACAGCCTTTTGATCACTTGAGCATGCAAAGAGATGAGATCTTCTGAAATATCCTTTGGCTTCTAATTTGTCCAACGTTGTAAAGTGGAACTGGATCAGAGATCTACACAAATTTCAATTTTGAACAGCGAACAGCTAAGCTGTCTCTGATGTCAGTCAACGTTAAAAGAAATAGTCATGAAAATAGTAAAGCCAAATAGCTGAATCTAAAAGACGTATTCAGAGTAAGCACGATAATGGACGATATCGTCTGCATGCATGCAGAGGTACGTTCAGATCTCATAAATGCAGGAGTGTCAGAGAGATACGTGGACTTTGACTAGTCAACGCTTCTGGTGATAAGATAAATGTCAAGTCGATATAAACCATAAAGTCGTTGTCTATATGACTTATGAAATCGTTAGAGAGCAAATCGTTAAAGCAAGTTTATGTGTTCAACAGGGAAATCGTTATGAACACTTATCAAGTTGTTATGAGCTCTAAAGAAATCGTTATGAAAACTTATGAAATCGTTATGAGAAGCAAATCGTTATGAGTTCTGAAGAAATCGTTACGAGTCCTAAAGAAATCGTTATGAAAAGTAAATCGTTAGGAGTTCTGAAGAAATCGTTACGAAAACGTATGAAATCGTTATAAGAAGCAAATCGTTATGAGTTCTGAAGAAATTGTTATGAGTCCTAAAGAAATCGTTATGAAAAGCAAATCGTTACGAGTTCTGAAGAAATCGTAACGAAAACTTATGAAATCGTTATGAGAAGCAAATCGTTACGAGTTCTGAAGAAATCATTACGAGTCCTGAAGAAATCGTCATGAAAAGTAAATCGTTACGAGTTCTGAAGAAATCGTTAAGAGTCCTGAAGAAATCGTTATGAAAAGCAAATCGTTACGAGTTCTGAAGAAATCGTTACGAAAACTTATGAAATCGTTATGAGAAGCAAATCGTTACGAGTTCTGAAGAAATCGTTACGAGTCCTGAAGAAATCGTTATGAAAAGCAAATCGTTACGAGTTCTGAAGAAATCGTTACGAAAACTTATGAAATCGTTATGAGAATCAAATCGTTACGAGTTCTCAAGAAATCGTTATGAGAAGCAAATCGTTACGAGTTCTGAAGAAATCGTTATGAAAAACTTATGAAGTCGTTGCGGCGAGCAAGTCGTTGTGAGTTCTAAAGAAATCGTTATGATTACTTAAGAAATCGTTACGGCGAGCAAGTCGTTGCGAGTTCTAAAGAAATCGTTATGATTACTTAAGAAATCATTACGGCGAGCAAGTCGTTGTGAGTTCTAAAGAAATCATTATGATGACTTATAGAATCGTTACATGATCGACTTGTTTGAAACAACATTACTTTCCAGTCTTACAAGGAAATCATTAAAACACTTATGAAATCGTTGTGACTTTCAACAGAAGTCGATGTGGACTTAGAGAAATGCACTTACCTGGCTTATTGACAGAAGTATTTAGTACTTACCATATGTGCTTGATTTTCCTTGTTTATTTTCTGTGCTTAAGACTTGTAGAATGCATGTTAGAAAACTTTGATATTGTTTTGTTAATCACCAAAATAAATATGTAATTAATTTAATTACATGGGGATGATCTGATCATCAGACTAGTTGCCAAGGGGTACAATCAAGAGTTTGGCATTGATTTTGAAGAGTCATATGCCCCTGTAGCTAGACTAGAAGTTGTGAGAATATTTCTTGCCTTTGCATCTTCATTGAAATTCAAAGTTTATCAAATGGATGTAAAGAGTGCCTTTTTAAATGGTTACATCAAAGAAAGTGTTTTTGTAGAACAACCTCCAGACTTTGAAAATGAAAAATTTCCTGATCATGTTTTCAAACTTCATAAGGCTCTTTATGGTCTCTAGCATGCTCCAAGAGCTTGGTATGACCGTTTGAGTTCATTTTTATTGGATAAGGGATACACTCGAGGTAATGTTGATCAAACCTTGTTTACAAAAACAGTAAGTAAACAAATAATTGTTGTCCAAATTTATATTGATGACATAATTTTTGGATCCACAAATAAAGATTTGTGCACTGAATTTGCTAACCAAATGAAAACTAAATTTGAAATGAGCTTAATGGATGATTTACAATTCTTTTTGGGATTGCAGGTTAACCAAACTAGTGAAGGGATCTTTATAAGGCAAACAAAGTATGTCAAAGAACTCCTGAAAAGGTTTGACTTTCAGAACCTCAAGCACCCAAGCACACCAATTGCAGTAAATGTAAAACTGGAAAAAGAATCACTTAGTAAGTCAGTAGACCCAAAGACCTACAGAGGTATGATTGGATCTCTACTTTATCTCACTACTTCTAGACCTGATATTCAATTTAGTGTGTGTTTGTGTGCAAGGTTTCAAGCTAATCCTAAAGAAAGTCACATGTTAGCTGTCAAAAGAATTTTTAAATATCTTGTTGGAACTTGTGAACTTGGCATTTGGTATCCTGCTGGTTGTAAATTAGATTTGATTACTTATTGTGATGCTGATTATGCGGGTTGTAAGCTTGATAGAAAAAGTACTAGTGGCTTGTGCTTATATCTAGGTGGATGCTTGATTTCTTGGGCTTCCAAAAAGCAACACTCAGTTGCTCTATCCACTGCAGAGGCTGAGTACGTTGCGGCTGGTTGTTGTGGCACACAAATCCTTTGGGTGAAACACCAGCTCCTAGACTATAATCATAAGTTAGGATGCATTCCCATTTTATGTGACAACACTAGTGCTATTAATTTGTCTAAAAACCCAATTCAGCATTCACGCACAAAACACATTGATATTAGGCATCATTTCTTGAGGGATGAGGTTGCTAAGAAATCTCTTGAACTTCATTTCATTGAAACTGAAAATCAAATTGCTGATATTTTCACTAAACCTCTTCCAGAAAATAGATTCTCTTCTCTAAGAAGAGAGCTTGGATTATGCAAATGTCCACATTCTTCTTGACCTCTCCATCATTGGGTTGAGTGTTGTGTGTCTTTGTTAGGGCACATTCTGAGGGGGAGTAATTGCTCCATGCTGTAAATATTTTTTGCATTCTTCTATCTATTTTTGCATTTACAACACTCTCAACTCTTGCAAATAAGTTCCTCACTCTCACATTGCATTGGCATTCTTAGTATATTAAATAGTGATTTGAAGAAAGACAAGTCAGGCTTGTCTGGACACTTTCACTATGCGTGAGTATATGTCTCCGCCAAGTATCAAGAGTCTTGTATGCAATTGTTGAGGGGGAGTCCCTGTCCTTCAATAAAAACATTTCTGCTCATCTTAATTTTTTCATTCAAATCTTTTGATTCTCTTTATCTTAATGAAAGACTTCTGGAATCAACAACTCAGGGGGAGCTAAAGAATTCATACATCTTTTCTTATATAAACTCAAAATTAATTCATTGTGTTGATACAATTCTTATTCATGAGATGTTCATTAATCTTATCAAAAGAAACCACAGAATGTCTTTTTGACTGATCTATTACATTTTTACAGTCAATCTTCAATTATATTCTGAACTCCTAAAGTAATCTAATTTCTTTAAAGACATGAAGATCACTTGTGCATTGAATTTAGACATCTCTTTTACAACTGATGAGGGAGAAGGTTGATTTTTTTTTATTTCATTCACTTTCCATCTTTCTTTTAACAGAGCAATGGCACTAATGCTGAGAAACTACAAACATTCACAAAGAATGAAGTGACATGTATGTCATGAAGCATTTTTGTTGCTATCTTTGTTCAAAGGGGTAAAACAAAGTAAAAAAAAAAAATCTTACAATATTGATGATAACTGAGTAACTGGAAATATTGGCGTCTCATAAACGTATATTTTCATGTCAAAAGGTGATCATTTGCCCCTTTGAAATTGAATTTTGAGTAAATCTTTAGTAACCAGGGACTATGTTGTGTAAAAAGCATTAGTTCTTGTGTGAACAAGATTTAATACATTTGAAAGTTTGATTTAAAAAATAAAATGTCCACAAAAATTCAGTCACAAAACAAACAACCTTACTCCAAATCAGATTGATTAAGACTGTTTCACTTCATCACAATTGACTTCATTCAAAAAGAAATTTTCATTACCTTGGATTAGAAGAATAGATTGCCATTGACTGTATTGAATGTCCTATATCATTCAAAAAAGTCATTTCAGTGTTTCATTTTAATCAATGAACATATCTTGTAAGTTATTGCTTAACCCTTGAATTAACAATGGGTTTTTGTTAAGAAATGACAAATGGATTCTTCAACATATTAAAAATCATTGACAAGTTGATTTCATACCTCTTTCATTATCATAAAGATCCCATCCCAGTTTTTCTTGATCATATCATCTTTTTTTTTTGCCCAGTCAGGTCGACACAGTCCTCTTCATGTGTCGACACCATCACTGGTCAGGTCGACACAGTCCCCTTCTGTGTCGACACCATTGCTTCTCCAGGCGATTTTTTTTAAATTTTTGATCAGTCACTGTTTAGGGTAAGGAGCACTGGTGGCTCATCTTACCTCTTCATCTCTTGTGTCGAGCCTTTTTCTATACCCTCATTTGCAGGTTGACCTACCGCCTCTTTCCATCTCAAAAGAAACATGAGATTTCTCTCTTGTTCCCGCCATCTCCTCCTCTTCCACATCATCTTCCTCTCTTCTCTACTTGCTACGATGCCTCCCAAGCAGACACCAAGGAGGGGCACGAGGTCTAGGGCTGCTGCTCGTGGGGTTGTAATTGAAGAGCCCCCAACCGAACGCAGGAGCAAGCGTCGCCATAATCCGACGCAGCAACTGGATGCGTCTTCAACCTCTGCAACTCCCTCCAAGCGAGGTAGGTTGCCATCCTCTGGTTGTGGCAAATCCCCCAAAGTGCCTCGTCATCCCCAGAGGAAGCTTCTCTCCAGTTCTTCTGAAACCAGTGCCTCAGGTTCAGGGGAATCTTCCTCCACCTCACCTGGTTCCTCTAATCCCTTTGAAGCCACACCTTCCAAGATAGTCTCTGAAGGAAAACCCATTCTTAAGCCCCGAGTAGTTGATTTGCAAGATGAGGACTTTGCCAGTGCATTTCCTGATTTCATCAACTTTTTCAAGTTTCAAGGCTGGCTGCCCTTTATTTCTGAATTTCGCACTTTCTACCCTAGGCTAGTGCAATAATTTTACATGAATTTGACTGATGTACCAGAGGGTTTTCAATCTGAAGTGAAAGGGGTTTCTATTCTCTTATCAACTGATCTGGCTTCTACACTTTTCAAGATTCCCGATGAAGGGGAAGATTACCATGAATTTGAATTTGATTTGCGTGAAGCATACACCTTGCTAACTGGTCTCCCTCATGATCAAATAGACTCCAGGCAAACCTATGTTACTAAGTTCAATACAAACACATTTCCACCTGTCCTTCGGTTAATTCATCACATTCTCACTACAATTATCACACCACAAGGTGGTGGAAGGAACAGACACACAGATATTCAGCAGTTTGTCATGTATTGCATGAAGAAAGATATCAAAGTCAATCTGCATCCTATCATGACACAAATTTTGTCTGAAACAACCAGAAAGGACCTTCATAGGTCACTGGCATATGCTGCTCATCTCACTGTTGTGTTCAATCATTTTGGTGTTTCTTTTGCAAATGAAAATGTTCAATCCATTCCACAAAACAATATTTATTGTTTGAAACATTTGCAAAACTTTATGGGCTTTCGGATTGAGGGTGCTCAAGTTTGTCGAGGGCCATTTGTTGAGCCACCTGCTGCACCTGAAGGAGAGGCACATCCTTCTACTGTTCAATCACCATAGCTTGATCAAGATGTTCAACCCCCATCTGAGATTGAGGTCCAAGTTCCACAGGATACACACAATTCACCTACGTTTCATGGTTCCTCACCTCTAACTCATGATTTGGATCCTCCATCCTTCTTTCACCAATTTCCTGGTTCAGCATCCACTTCTACTGGTGGACCTTCTGTTCCTCCAGAGTTGTATAATTTTCTTGAAGAAAAATTTGCCACTCTCAATTCTTCTATACTTCAACTGGCCGACAGATTTGAGCTTCGAATTCAAAGGTTGGAAAGTTCAGTTAATGGTCAGTTCATTAGACAGAAAGAGCTAGCAGAACATGCAACTCATAGATTCAACAGACTTATTGGCACCTTAGGAGATGCTTGTGTCCAACTGAAATAACTTCAAGACAAGCTTGAAGCAGTTCTCCAAGGAATTTTAGCTAACACTCAGCGAGATCTTTCAACAGTCAAGAGACTGTCTCACTTGTGTCTAAGACTCGACTGTCGTTTGCTCACTTAGTTGATGATATGGATAGAATGAAGACATTCTTAGCTCATATTGATGAGGAGATGAAAGAACTCAAGGGTGAGCTCCGGAATATCCAACCATCCAGCAATGTGCCAAGATCATCTTCAACTTCATCTCAAGTTCCAGCTAATCTCAGTACACTTCAAGAGCACATTCATGATAATCATCAACGAATGGAAGAACTATTACATACTTGTTTGTCCACCATGCAAACTCAGTTGAGGACAAACTTATCTGCTTTGGACGCCAGAATGCACTCTATTGAGTCTATCTTACTCCCTCTCCCTCCTCCACCTCCATCCTCTTGATGGATTTTCTTGTTTTGATGATGTCAAAGGGGGAGAAAGGTTGGTTCATGGGTTGATTCATGTTGTGAAAGGGATGCTTGTTAGAAAAGTTTTTGGATGTGATTGTTATACTTTGTATGGTTCATTTTGAAAAGGGATGCTTGTCAGTAAAACCGTTTGGTTGTTACAACTCTCATATTTTGTAGAAATTCTCTTTCAATGACAAATGATGGAGTAAATGAAAATGTTGAATATCACTGTCATATCTTATATGCTTGAGATTTTGTGAAAGAATGGCTCAAAATCACATTTGTAAGAAAATCAAATTTTCATGTTGATTCAATGTTGCCATCATCAAAAAGGGGGAGAATGTTGGGTTGAGTGTGGTTTTAGTATCCCTCTCTCCCTAGTTTTGATGATGACACTTTGTGATTTTGTGCTTGTTGGGTTGAACATGGTACATGCCTCATTTATATAATAATAATGCCCAAACAACATGTCTTGAACATTTTACATTTCATACTTTGATGATAATGCCTTGTGCTAATGGCTTATGTGTTAAATTTTTAGGACTATACAGTTTTTGTCATGATGGTGTCGACACATCCCTTGGTGGTGTCGACACTGGATCACTGTCCCAGAAGCTATCTTTGAAGACAGGGTCAAGTTGTGTCGACACACTCAATGGTGGTGTCGACACTAGTCCCAGCTTCCAGGAGATCATTTTGCCTGCTTGGGACAGGGTGTCGACACACTCAGTGGTGGTGTCGACACACTCCGGTTGAAGTTTCAACATCTGATTCCTCTGGACACGTGGCTGCTTGGGGATCAAGGGAAGTTGCCTTGGATCGTGTGCCCACGCACCCCAAGGGTACAATTGGACTTATGGGGCTATATATATACCCCCCCCCCCAATTGTTGGCCCCCAAAACATAGGAGACCTCCAGAAGATTCCAGCAAAAAGCTTTTGGCGGCAAAAGGAGGAATCTCTCCTGCTCTTCTCGTTGCTGTGGTGATCCATCTACCTCCTTAGAAAGCACGAGGGAGTGAAGGAGAGCTCTGTAGAAGAAGTTGAAGCACTTCTCAAGGGAGCAGATCCAGCAGATTCAGAAGCAATTGAAGAGAAGTTTATGGTGATTCAGAGGCAATTCAAGCAGAGCATCACCAAGTGATTGAAAGCATCACCAGATCTCTTCAATTCAACCTTCTGCAAGGGATCTTCATCGAAGAACACAAATACTGTATCTATTTCTTACAATTCTGAAGTTGTTCTTCTAATTCATCCATGAGATTTGTGCATGAAGTGTTGTACAAATTTCTGTGAATGAATTTGCCTTGGATCAGATCATTGCTAGAGGATCTGATTTATGTTGGTTTTGATCTAGCTTGTGTTTTGTGAGCCTTTGAGCTCAGTTTTGGTGAGTTGAACACTCAGTGTGTGTTTGAGCAAGTGTGCTCAGTTTCTGGAGCGGTTGTGCTCTGGAATTTGTGTGTGCGTTGTTTAACTCAAGTGTGTTGGAGTCGTCGTGCTCCAGTGTGAGTTGTACTCAAATTTTGAGTAGAGTGTCCTCACCGTGTGAGGGGTGGACGTAGGGATCACAGGTGTGATTTCCGAACCACCTAAAAAATCCTATATGCAATGGTTTGAATTGTTGATCTGCGCTAGATGATTGCATAGGATTGCGGTTTCACACTAATTGCCTAATTGTCTCACACCTCCTCTTACACACTCACGCTTCAGATCTGAAAATTGTTTTTGTGATTAGATCTCTGAGTCAAAGTAGTTTTAATTTTCTTAAGCTTCCGCAAGAATTGGCAACTGATCTATTCAACCCCCCCTTCTAGATTTGTTTTACCTAATCACTCGATCCTAAAAGAATGATTGGAAATGGTGGTTTCTGTGAGGTTTCTGTGTAGAAACGAGGATTTAGTGTTCTATTTGAGAACACAGAGGGTTGGGCAGTCGCGTTCTTATTGCGGCTTTCCACCCTGACACATTCTCATTGTGAATGCGGCATGTTGGGCCATCATATTCTTAACGAAGCCGGTTGGGATCAAGATGTGAACGCGATCTATCGGGCCATCACGTTCTTAACATGATAGTTGGCTCTGTCGCATTCTACTTTCTAAAGTGTGTTGTACTATATTTGGCAGTGTGGGTCTTATGTGGGTTGGTTTTGGTTATTTAATGCTAGTATAAGATGTTTAAGCATTGTTATTGTTAGTAAAGCATGAAATAGTGTTAATGGATCAGTTTATGGTTAATTAGTGATTCATGTTCATCATGTTAGTTGTTATGTAAGTAAGAGGAATATGGTTTATAGGTATTCAATTTAGAGTTTATGTGTGTATGACTTAAAGGGTTGTGTGGTAACTGATATTAAGTAATTGTTGACTGTCATGGTTTATGGATGGAAGGTTTAAAAGTGTAGTTTAGTAATCAATAATGTTTGTTATGAATTGTCTTAGTTTGCTAAGTTCGGTGGTCTAGTACTTAATCTGGAATACCTCTCCAGTTGGGTACCCTAGGTTATTTGTGAGCCAGGCACGTGTGTACTCAAGGTTTGGTCCTGGTACTGTGTGTACCATCGAGGTCTGTGTCATTTTCCTAGACACCCTTACTCGTTTGTCGAGTTGTACATCTGGCTGAGGGAAAAATGACTGTGGGGCAGTAGCTTGTGGTATGTGTGGTTCCTTTTGTTTGGTTGCTTTATAGCACGCTCGTGGTTAGGGGTACGAACACCAGTAGACGTACTGATCTCCAACTAGTCCCATGTCGCCACAACCTCAATCTAAGGGCCCTGGAACCCTTAGAGGTGTGTCAAACTTGGGTCTACTACATGTGTCACTGTAGGTGTGGTGTTGGTTGATCTCCACAATTTGTTGGCACTTGTAGAGGTAGAGCGACAGTTGGACCATACGTCCGTGGCTACAAAACTGAGAGGTGTTTCTTGTGTTATTTGCCCGAGTCGAATACAAGCATCATAAACTAGTAGTCGTGACCAATATGGTAGCGTTGCTCCTTCCGATTTTGCTTGTGGTTTACTCCATGGTGAGTATGGTAAAACTAGTTTAGTACCGCTTAGGTGTACTATTGGTCTAGTTTTTTCTGTAATGTTCTGTTAATGGTTTATCTTCAGTGTTTATTAGGTGGAGTAGCTTCTAATGATCAGTTCATCCCCATATAATTTTATTTATTATATGCCTATCTTGGTGATTAACAAAACTTCAATAAAGCATTATCTAACAAGTTTTTATGAAGCTTAGTCACAGGAAATAAACCAGGCAAAATCAAGTAAAACCTGTAAGTAACTCTTACACTGTAGCGTTTAAACTTCAGAGCATGTGATTTTTCTAAGTACACATCGATTTCCCAAGTGAGAACAACGATTTGCTCTCACAACGATTTGTTAAGTGAGAACAACTATTTGGTCTCACAACGATTTGTTAAGTGAGAACAACGATTTGCTCTAACAACGATTTGTTAAGTGAGAACGATG
This sequence comes from Colocasia esculenta, assembly GCA_014218235.1. Taxonomy (NCBI): domain Eukaryota; kingdom Viridiplantae; phylum Streptophyta; class Magnoliopsida; order Alismatales; family Araceae; genus Colocasia; species Colocasia esculenta. Next base: position 26,525,385 of record CM024755.1, on the reverse strand, counting down.
ATTTGGTCTCACAACGATTTGTTAAGTGAGAACAACGATTTGGTCTTACAACGATTTTTTAAGTAAGAACAACGATTTGCTTTCACATCGATTTGATAAGTTACATAACGACTTGGTCGCCATAATGATTTGATAAGTCACACATCGACTTGGTCTCCGTAACGATTTGATAAGTTTCACATTGACTTGGTCGCCGTAACGATTTGATAAGTCTCACATCGACTTGGTCGCCGTAACGATTTGATAAGTCTCACATCGACTTGGTCGCCATAACGATTTGATAAGTTTCACATCGACTTGGTCACTACAACGATTCGACAAGTTACATAATGATTTGGTCGCTGTAACGACTCGATAAGTTACACAACGATTTGGTTGTTGTAATGTTTCGATAAGTCACAACAACGACTTAGTCACCGTAATGATTCGATAAAGCAAACAACGATTTGGTCACTGTATGGATTTAATAAATAGCAAAACGATTTGTGTTCACAATGACTTGGTTATAACGATTCGCTCTCAACGATTTGTACATACAACGATTTCATAAGTTGTACAACTATTTCTAGGTCATAACGACTTCATGGATTACATCGACTTGATATTCAAATATATTTTCAAATATTGAGTCAAAGTCTTCCCGCGTGTTTCTCTAATATCCATGCATTTGATGGAACTGTACATTTCACTGCACGATGCATATCTAGATATCTTCTATTCTCATGAAACCTTTTTCGGAAAGTAGTATAACTTTTCTATTATGGTGAATAGTCCTACTACATGGATTCTAATGTTGACTGACAACAAAAGACAGCATAGCTGTCTATAGTTTGATATTTATTGTGTGCAGGTCTCTGACAGCACAACCTCATACAAAGATTGGACAAAATAGAGGTTGAAGTATATCTAGAAGAATCTACTCTTTGCGTGCATGGATCGAAAAGGTGTTTAACGGAAAGCGTATATGGTTCTCACCTATACCATGCAGTCTAACGTATACTAGAGCTAGAGACAACGGACATCTCAATGGCTACTTTAACAAGAAAAGATATTTATACAAGACTCAAGACTCCTGGCAAGACAACTTTTGAAGTGTTCAAAAATCTCAACGAAAAATCCTGGAAGTGATAGAGTCTTAGCGAAAGAGCTTCTAGTTTTTCATTCCAATCATCTGTAGCTATTGCTCTCCATTCTTCCTGTTCTTAACCTTTGGAGAGCCATTGAGTTCTGAGAGACTTTGCTTTTTGTAGATCTTTCTCTCTTAGTCTCTACCTCAGATCGAGCATTTGTTATAAGCTTGGTCTAGGGGCATTACGCATGTTTTTCACATTCTTGTGAAGTTCCTCTTCAGGTTGTGAAGAGAAGACCTGTTGAAAATAGGTGGTATGTATTCCTTTCGTGTTAAAGGAAGACCTGTGTATCAAGGTGTTGTACACCTCTTCGGGTTGTGAAGAGAAGGCCAGCTGCGGTTGGATGTGTAATTGTCCTTGAGGGGGACTGTACCCTTGGGTAGTGAAATCCTGAGTTGTTGCTTGGGGACTGGACATAGGACTCCTTGGGATAGGAGATCTGAACCAGGATAAAAATTCCTGTGTTGTGTGAGTGCATGCTTATGTTTGTTATTGTCTTTATTTCTAACACTAACAATCGAACGTAGTGTTTTATGTTGAACGTTTTTATTGACAGTTTTTAATGCTATTCGAAATTTAAGAATCCCATTCACCTCCCCTCTGGGCTTGCTAGTTGGGCAACAGCTTCTAATTAGTAGTTTACTTCTTATTAGTGAGATGTTTATTTATGTTCATTATAAAGCATGCTTAGGTTCTACCTTTCGATGTGTTTCCTTTTAATTGTTATAAGTGAGCTTAAAGTTATTGGCTACAAAAGACTGAAGGGATTATGGTAAAGGTGTTTAAGGTATTTGCGAGTTGTGTTAGTAAATGCAGGAAGGTAGCTCAGACGGTAAGATGATTAGAATTTCTGAAGGGTTCAAGTGATTGCATGGTTGGAATGGATTTCAGATGATGTATAAATAAATAGAGAAGCAGTAGTTTGTGGCAGTAGGCTTGAGAATGATATTGTTATTAAAAGATGTGATAGTGTTAGAAAGTTTCATATAAGGTTGGTAAAGGCGTATACAAATATAAGTAGTTTGTTATAGAGAGAGCAGAATAAGATGATTATTGAGTTAAGTTTGTTGTGTTGTGTGCTTTGATGATGACTAAACTTGTTTGATGTGATGACTAAACATGGTTGTTAATGATGATGTTAATGATGACTTTAAGTAGATTGATATTCAATTAGTTCAGGTCGATAGACAAAGAATCACAGGTTGATAAGCCAAGGAACAGATGTCAAAGTCCAAAAGAAAGCAAGCTTCTGAAAGATGTGTTTGGACAATATTGGTCGACAACCAAAGGATCGATTGTCAATAGATATCAAAGCCTAGTTGATATCAAGCTTCTGGAAGAACTAAGTTGACAGCAATGGTCGACACCCAAGGAACATGTGTCGACAGGTGAAAACAAGTGTCAACACATGAAATTCAAGTTTCTACACATGAAGACTAAGTGTCGACACATGAATATGAAGTGTCGATAGATATGATAGCCTACTATTATTTTTATTCGGTAATCAATTACTTGTATGCTTTATGTTCACCAATTGATGTTTCTATTCTCTAATCGATGGCCTTGGTTATATTTATTTAGTAATCAATTGTCTGTTTTGTCCATCAATCGATTGATGTTTCCATTCCTATCGAATGATGACTAACATATCGATTGGCTACCTGTTCAGCAATCGATTGGCTTATGTTTTCATATCGATTATTGACCACTTTATATCGATTGCTGAATGATGTATATCGATTGCTTCATATTGCTTGTTGCATATCGATTGCCTTATACTACCACATCGATTGGCTACTGTGCCACATCGATTGGCTAATATTCTTGCATCAATTAAACAACATTTCATGAACACTTTATTAAATTGGATTATTTTTATGTGCAAGACTAAAGAAGCATGTGCATTGGTCAGACGCACGTGCCAACTTGAAGGTTGTACGGAAAGTCCTAAATTTTTGTGCACATGTATCCCTAGGTATGAGGTCATGTGTGAAAGGACTATAAATGTTCTCTTTGTCTCATCTGGAAATAACAACTAAGGAGAGCCACCAAAGACGAAAGGGGAGAGCCCAAATGGAGCAAAAGAGAGGTAGTAGAGCAGCAGAGAGCCACAGATCTAAAGCATCCCAGAAACGCCAAAGTAGAGCATCAAGCAGAAGCATCAGAGCAGCATTTGAGATCGTGATGATCAGTGCTAAATCAAACAACAGCACCATCAAGAAGAAAGATATGGATCTAAGATCATGATGGTCACATCAAGGATTGGAGAGAGATTTCTTCCTTCACTCACACTATTCTTAGTTCATAACATTTATGTGTGTGTGGTTGATCTATACGAATTCTGGTACAGATCAAAGTGTATGTGCTTATGTGAGGTCTTATCTTAACTGGAGGGTCAGATCTCTGTGTGTTTTGTTTTCATCTAGCTTGTGTGTGTGTGAATTGAGCCTTAGTGCTCGTGTGTGCATTGTACTCAAGCCTTGAGTAGTGTGTGCCTCACTGAGTGAGAGGCGGATGTGGTATGCACTTGTGTGCAGGCCGAAACACCTAAAAATCTCTTGTGCATTGTGGTTTGACTACATTCTTGCGTTAGATGCATGCATAGGGATTTTGCTACACATCCAACACTCACACACTTCAAATATATGAATGCATCACATCAATGTGGTTTTGATTGAATAGATTTTTAATATGAAGTAATTTTTAAAAGATTAAGTTTTCATTGCAATTCTATTCAACACCCCCCCCCCCCCCCCCCTTTTTAGATTTGCCATATCACGATAGGTTATCCAGCTGGCTAGTGATAAATTGTGGTTATCTAGTAGAATGATTTGTTAGAGATTGCAGCATTAAAGATATGGTTAGTGATGTTTAGTAGTTATGTACAGCATATGGAAATGAAAGGTGAAGTATGTATCTAGAAAAATTGAAGCCAGGAATGGCAAGAGCAAGATAAAGTTGTTTAAGTAAGATTAAACTAGAAAAGGTGTAACGGTTCACGCCGTTCAAACCCGTTAACCCAATAACGAGCTTGACACGACTCCGTCTCTCGTGATCGGGCCGAAGCCTCGCAAGGGATATCAACCACATATGTCCGTGAAAATATAAAAGAAACACATTAAGCACATATAAGATACATTATTCGTAAATGTCCACATGAAATGTACATACTAAGTTCCATACATAGACATCATAAAAGATACAACAGCTCGGGACAAACCCCCAAGGCTCCATAAGTAAGAACTTTACTCTGCTGGTGGCGAGGGCCCAAATCTACTATGGCGCTGAACGGAACTACAGGAGGGATGTGAATCCTCCTGCTCTCCCTCACCTGGAAGAAAAAGGGGTGAGCCTCACAAGTCATTGGCTCAGTAGGGTAACTCCCTCAGGCAGAGAAACACAATTTTATATCAAAGCTGTAAAACACGTAACAGTTGTAACCATCTAAACATGATACTACAATTGTAAGTAAATAAATGGCAACACATGTAAAAGGGAATAAGCTAAAGGAAGGGTACGCCAAACATGAGTCACGAGAACTGGTTCGCGACACCAGCCACAGACTCAGACACACTACACAAGTACACCTCTCAGCCTCGCAGCCACGGACGAAGGGTTCAGCTGCCGCTCCACCTCAACAAGACAAGAACCATGGAGACTAACCACACCACACCTGCAAGCTACATCGCTGCAGGAACAAGCCTGACACCTTTAGGGAATCTGGCTGAGAACCCTAAAGTGAGGTACTGGAACAGGACTAGCTGAGGACCAGTACATCTACTAGTGACCGTCCCTCAACAAAGAGCGTGCTACAAACGTCCGCACACCCACAAACACGAACCGTTATCCCCTGTCGTCTTTCCCTCAGCCAGACGCACAACTCAAACACAGAAGTGAGGGTGTCCAGGAAGACGACACAAGCCTCGACGGTACTCCAGTACCGGGACAAGCTCTAAGCACCCAGTGCTAGGGAAACCGACTGGAGAGGTAACTACGAAAGGCGTAACTCCCAACTCGCTATGCACACATTTCCAAGCAAAAACCCTCGGTATCAATCACTACACGAATCTATATAACCCATGCATACCCTACGTTGCCTTGCCAACTCAGCCCAGGCAATGTGGGACAGGAACCAAACAGACTGGCCAGAGAACACCTAAGCTCGGGTGGCCATTTTCTTAAATGCGTCCAAGACAGTGGACGCTTTCTTAAGACTGAATCGCGTCCCACTTACCTGAGGCCTTTAAGGTTGAATCGCATCGACCATGTCCGATGCGTTCACATGAACGTGTCGGCTGTATCGGACGCCTTTCAATCACCTGGTACAAAACCTGAAATCCATTCCAAAAAACGTGCCACAACACCATATATGCACAGAAAATAGGAGAAAGCAGCTAAAATAGAAACCTAGGCATGCCCTCTATCACGTTTAACCAATTACTAACACCTACATGATCATTCTACATCTCAAGAACCTCAAACCATATCACACAGTCCACACACATGAAGGAAACAAGGTAGAATTCCCCTACCCATGAAGGAGACACAATTTCGACGCCACTAAAGGATTCCTCGTGCCCCGAAGCTCGTCCTCGCGTCGAAATTACACCGATCGGACTCCGGATCCACCAGAATTGCCCAAGTTTCCCTTCAGGGCCACATCAGCATCTCCCCAGGCTAAACAGTGCACTTGCACTATTCAACCAAGGGAAGAAACACAAAACAAGACATGATCAAATCGCGTCGCATATGCCCAACGCGTTTAAAGACGCGTTCGACATTGCCGACGTAACTAAAACCCACGACGTCCTGCATGTGCCACTCGGCGCGCATGCAGCGACGACCACGTAACGGCAGAGCAAAAAAAATTGCGTCCTTTCAAGTGAACGCGTCTAAGATCATAATCGCGTCGAGAAAACCAAACGCGTTTACTATGAGAGTCGCGTCGTCTGTGTACGATGCGTTCTCAAGGAGCCCAACAGAGGCTGAATTGGGCTGAGATGCCCAACCTCCCCTGCCTCCCACCTGACCAAGAAAGCCTGTAAAAATGCACATAGACCTCCATGGTCAACAATGGGCCACACATCGGCCTCCAAACCCAATAAACCTCAATCCGAATGTACCGGTTATTACATTACTATCACCTAAAAAAGAATTTTGTCCTCGAAATTAAAGAGATAAGTGTAGCACAGTTCAAAACGCATGCAACTATCACCTAAAAAAAAAGTAATACTTACTCAAACAAATACAGATACTTCTTGTACATCTCTTCGGCCAACTCCCAAGTATCCTCTCCACCTTGCCTATTCTCCCACCAGATATTCACTAGCTCGATATCTTTATTCCTCAATCTTTGTGTCCGCCTGCCTATAATCATCACCGGATATTCTGGCATGGTGATATCCGGCTTCAAATCATCCCACTGGTAACTAACAACTTGAGAAGGATCTCGGATATACTTCCTCAACATTGAGACGTGAAACACGTCATGAGCATCCGTGAAGTCCGTTGGAAGCTCCAACCTGTAAGCCGTCTCTCTGATTCTTTCCAAAATCCGAAAAGGACCCACAAACCTGGGGCTCAACTTGCCCCTCCTGCTAAACCTTAGAACACCTTTAGTCGGGGAAACTCTCAAAAACACATACTCTCCAACCTCAAACTACAAGGGCTTACGCCGGACATCTGCGTAGCTCTTTTGTCTACTTTGTGCCGTTTGGAGTTTCTCCTTAATAAATTTGACCACTTCTGCACATTGTTGCACCAATTCCGGTCTCATTACCTGCCTTTCACCCACTTCATGCCAATTCAATGGTGTTCTACAAGGTCTTCTATAAAGTACCTCATATGGTGCCATACCGATGCTTGTATGATAGCTATTGTTGTAGGCAAACTCAACCATACCAAGGTGTCGTTCCCATCCACCTCCCCAAGCCAAACAACACGCCCGAAGCAAATCCTCGATGGTTTGGATTGTTCTCTCCGTTTGTCTGTCGGTTTGGGGATGGTATGCAGAACTATACCTCAGTTGCATGACCACAACCCTCTATAAACTCCTCCAAAAACCAGATGTAAACTTAGGATTCTGATTTGAAACAATAGTAACCGGTATCCCATGCAATGACACAATCCTTTCAACATTTAACTTTGCCAACCGATCTACCGCCCATGACATGCTAACCGGTAACAACCTACACACTTTGGTTAACCAATCAACAAAAACCCAAATACCATTGTGACCCGATGCTGTCCTGGGCAAACCTGCAACAAAGTCCATTGAAATATCATCCCACTTCCATTGTGGTATTGGCAGTGGCTGCAATAAACCACCTGGCCTTTGATGCTCTGCCTTAACTTGTTGACACACCGTGCATCTTGCTATAAACTCCGCTATCTCCTTTTTCATGCTTGGCCACCAAAAATATTTCTTCAAATCCTGAAACATTTTAGTACTTCCCGGATGTATGGTGTACCTGGACCGATGTGCTTCCTCCAACACTTTCTGTTTTACACCAGTTTCACTTGGAACAAAAAATCTATGCTTAAATCGCACAACACAATCATCATCAATTATGACATCCTCCATCTTCGCAATATTGGCTAAATATTCATCTTCCTTTTGAGCTTCTAAAACTTGCCAATACAAAGACGGTTCCACAGCACTATTAGCCGACACAGCTCTTCGTCGGTTGCTTGGTACAAACAAAGAACTTTCTGCCACATCTTCATACAATTTCCTTTCTTTCATCATAATGTGACTTACAACCACCTTCCTGCTTAAAGCATCTGCTACCACATTTGCCTTACCTGGGTGAGATGCCAAACTAAAATCATAATCTTTGAGATATTTCATCCACCTGCGTTGCCTTAAATTTAAGTCCTTCTGGGAGAAGATATATTTCAAACTTTTGTGGTCCGTGAATATCTCAAACCTTTCCCCATACAAATAATGCAGCCATATCTTTAATGCAAAGACAACCGCTGCCAATTCCAAGTCATGTGTAGGATAATTTTCTTCATGACGCTTCAATTGCCTAGATGCATATGCCACCACCTTCCCATGTTGCATAAGTACTGCCCCAAGTCCTCTCCTGGATGCATCTGTATATATCACAAAACCACCTCGTCCCATCGGTATATCCAATATTGGGGCTGAAGTGAGCCGCTTCTTCAACTTCATGAAACTATGCCTGCAATCGGATGACCATTCAAATGGCACTCCTTTTCTAGTAAGCCTTGTCAATGGTGCTGCAATTTTAGAAAAAATTTGAATAAACCGCCTATAATACCCAGCCATTCCAAGGAAACTCTAGATTTCCGACACTGTCTTTGGCTCCTCCCATTTCATAACAGCCTCCACCTTTGCAGGATCTATAGCAACACCCTCACCTGAGATAACATGCCCCAAAAACTGAATCTCCTTAAGCCAAAACTCACACTTACTATATTTTGCATAAAGTTGATGCTCCCTCAATGTTTGCAATGTAACTCTTAAATGATCTGCATGCTCTTCTTCTGAGGCTGAATATACTAAAATGTCATCAATAAACACAACAATAAACTGGTCTAAATAAGGTTGAAAGATCCGATTCATCAAGTTCATAAATGCCGCCGGTGCATTGGTTAGCCCAAATGGCATAACCACAAACTCATAATGCCCATACCTTGTTCTAAATTCCGTCTTGTCTATGTCCTCTTCCCGGATCCTCAATTGATGGTATCCCGATCTCAAGTCTATCTTGGAGTACACCTTTGCTGATTGCAATTGATCAAATAAATCATCAATGCGTGGAAGTGGATACCTATTCTTTGTGGTGACTTGATTCAACTGGAGGTAATCTATACACATTCTCATGCTACCATCTTTCTTCTTTACAAACAGAACCGGCGCTTCCCATGGTGAATGACTCGGCCGTATGAATCCCTTCTCAAGTAACTCTTGCAATTGCTTATTTAACTCCTCCAATTCTACAGGTGCCATCTTGTATGGTGCTTTAAAAATGGGCATACTACCTGGCTGCAACTCAATAGTGAAATCCACCTCTCTATGCATTGCTAAACCCGGTAACTCCTCCGGAAACACATCTGCAAACTCCCTAACAATAGGTACCATATCTACTGCCTTTTCTGCCTCAACTAAACTAACAGATGTCAATTAGGCTACACATCATGCATTAATCAATTTCCTAGCCTTAAGGGTAGAGATAATGAACTTAGGGGTGTAGAATGGCATACCTTGGAACTCAAATAAATCTCCTCCTAGATAGTTGAACCTCACTTTCTTTTTCCTACAATCCACCACTGCCCCATATGCTTCTAACCAATCCATACACAATATCATATCATATTCTTTTAACTGCAAAGCATATAGTCTAGCTGGCAACTGATTACCCTGTATCATAATTGGTACTTCATCCAAGTAATAGGTAGTAAGCATAAAATCTTCAAACGGTATCTCCACCACAAGCTCACATTGCCTCTCCTCATAGGGATGTACCATAACATCAAGAAAATCTTCGGAAATGAAAGAGTGAGATGCACCTGGATCAATCAATGTTCTAGCTGAAAATTCAAAGAGCGTTATAATACCTTCAATCAGATTTGAAGCGTCCGTGTGAGCCCTAGTAATTGCCATTACTCGACCTCGTCCTCCACCCCTCTTGTAAGGTGTACCTCTACCTTGCCCAACTGGAGGTTGCTGCTGCTGTGGTGGTTGCTGCTGCTGTGGTGCCCCTCTACCATAATTAATTCTTCTTGGATACAGACAATTCCTCGCCATATGCCCCGGCTGATCACAATTGTAACATCGAAATTCTGTGGGTTGCCTTGCTGTGCTTTGCTGAGACTCCTCCACCTCCGGCTTGTAACCACATCCTTGCTGAAATCCTTGCTGCTTGCCACCTCCTCGACCTCTAAATATATTCTTTAACTTGTTACCCCATTTGCCAAAGCCCGAAGAAGACGATCCTCCCGAAGGTGCCTTTCCCTTGCTAACACCCGCGGACTGTTTTGGAAGTCGGTAACTACCACCACTTGATCCCGACCCACTAGACTATCTGGCTTGTATATTTCTTTCAAGTATTGCTACTCTTTGGGCTACCTCTTCCACTGTACCACACATCAAGGGAATAACCGCATCTTGCAACTCCGGCCTCAACCCCGAATGAAGTATTCAATCATCATTGCATTGCTGGTTACTACATACAGAGCATACCTACTCAAGGCCATGAACCTCATTTGGTATTCCAACACTGACAAGTTCTCTTGCTGAAGTGTTCTAAATTGCTCCCTTTTTGTTTGCTGAACTTGTATCGGAAAGAAAGTGTTGTTGAATACCTCAAGAAACTCGAGCCAAGTAATTGTTTCTTCAGCTCTTCCGGTGAACACGGTCTGCATCTTAAGTCTCCACCATTCTTGTGAAAAACCCCTCAACTGGTAAGTTGCCAAGATGACCCTATCCGCCTGGGGACACCTCATTGTGACAAACACCCTTTCAATTCCATGAATCCAAGTATTCGGGTTTGGACCTCCCGAATATGTTGGTGGTTGCAAACGCAAGAACCTCTCCACCATCATCGTGGACTCCTCCACACTTGCTGGCAGCACTGGTACCACTGGAGGTTTGGACCTCCCGAATAAGTTGCCAAGATGACCCTATCCGCCTGGGGACACCTCATTGTGACAAACACCCTTTCAATTCCATGAATCCAATGCTCAACTGTATTCGGGTTTGGACCTCCCGAATATGTTGGTGGTTGCAAACACAAGAACCTCTCCACCATCATCGTGGACTCCTCCACACTTGCTGGCAGCACTGGTACCACCATGGAGGTAAAGCCTCTACTCCATGGGGTGGTACTAATGGTGTCGGCATTATCTCCTCCGTCACCGGTGGTACTGCTCTGGAGGGCTGATCCAACCTTGTCCGGATTTACGTGATACTCTCCCACATTCTCTCTATCATCTGATGAGTAGACTCCTTAGGATCATCACCTTCTCCTCCCCAATCTCTCCTATCAACCATTATAACCTGCACACATACATTCCATCCACACAACACACGATTATATCATTACAAAAACAGTGCCAACTACCAGCAGAAGACCATGTTAAGAAACAACTATGTACATTTCCCATTCTTTCATATTTACATGGACCTCTCTCTGATACCAACTGTAACAGTTCACGCCGTTCAAACCCGTTAACCCAATAACGAGCTTGACACAACTTCGTCTCCCGCGATCGGGCCGAAGCCTCGCAAGGGATATCAACCACATATGTCCGTGAAAATATAAAAGAAACACATTAAGCACATATAAGACACATTATTCGTATATGTCCACATGAAATGTACATACTAAGTTCCATACATAGACATCATAAAAGATGCAACAGCCCAGGACAAACCTCCAAGGCTCCATAAGTAAGAAGTTTACTCTACTGGTGGCGAGGGCCCAACTCTACTATGGCGCTGACCGGAACTACAAGAGGGATGTGAATCCTCCTGCTCTCCCTCACCTGGAAGAAAAAGGGGTGAGCCTCACAAGTCATTGGCTGAGTAGGGTAACTCCCCCAAGTCGAGAAACACAATTTTATATCAAAGCTGTAAAACACGTAACAGTTGTAACCATCTAAACATGATACTACAATTGTAAGTAAATAAACGGCAACACACATAAAAGTGAACAAGCTAAAGAAAGGGTACGCCGAACACGAGTCATGAGAACTGGTTCGCGACACCAGCCACAGACTCGAACAGACTACACAAGTACACCTCTCAGCCTCGCAGCCACAGACGAAGGGTTCAACTACCGCTCTACCTCAACAAGACAAGAACCATGGAGACTAACCACACCACACCTGCAAGCTACATTGCTGTAGGACCAAGCCTGACACCTTTAGGGGCGTCGGCTGAGAACCCTAAAGTGAGGCACTGGAACATGACTAGCTGAGGACTAGTATGTCTACCGGTGTCCGTCCCTCAACCAAGAGCACGCTATAAACAACCGCACACCCACAAACACGAGCCGTTCTCCCCTGTCGTCTTTCCCTAAGCCGGACGTACAACTCCAACACAGGAGTGAGGGTGTCCAGGAAGACGACACAAACCTCGACGGTACTCCCGTATCGGGACAAGCCCTAAGCATCCAATGCTAGGGAAACCGACTGGAGAGGTAACTACGGAAGGCGTAACTCCCAACTCACTATGCACACATTTCCAAGCAAAAACCCTCGGTATCAATCACTACGAAAATCTATATAACCCATGCATACCCTACATTGCCTTGCCAACTCAGCCCAGGCAATGTGGGACAGGAACCAAACAGACTGGCTTGAGAACACCTAAGCTCGGGTGGCCATTTTCTTAAACGCGTCCAACACAGTGGACATTTTCTTAAGACTAAATCACGTCCCACTTACCTGACGCCTTTAAGGTTGAATCACGTCGACCATGTTCGACGCATTCACATGAACGCATCGGCTGTATCGGACGCCTTTCAACCACCTGGAACACAACCTGAATTCCATTCCGAAAAACATACCACATAACCATACATGCACATAAAATAGGAGAAATCAGCTAAAATAGAAACCTAGGCATGCCCTCTATCATGTTTAACCAATTACTAACACCTACATGATCATTCTACATCTCAAGAACCTCAAACCATATCACACAATCCACACACAAGAAGGAAACAGGGTAGAATTCCCTTACCTACGAAGGAGACACAATTCCAATGCCACCAAAGGATTCCTCATGCCCCGAAGCTCGTCCTCGCGCCAGAATTACGCCGATCGGACTCCGGATCCACCAGAATCGCCCAAGTTTCCCTTCAGGGCCGCAGCAGCATCTCCCCAGGCTGAACAGTGCACTTGCACTGTTCGACCAAGGGAAGAAACACAAAACAAGACATGATCAAATCGCGTTGCATATGCCCGACGTGTTTAAAGATGCGTCCGACATTGCTGACGCAACTAAAACCCCCGACGTCCTGCATGCTCCATGTGGCACGCATGCAGTGACGGTGACGTAACGGCAGTGCAAAAAAAATTGCGTCCTTTCAAGTGAACGCATCTAAGATCATAATCGCGTTGAGAAAACCAGACGCGTTTACTATGAGAGTCGCGTCGTCTGTGTACGACGTGTTCTCAAGGAGCCCGACAGAGGCTGAATTGGGCTGAGATGCCCAACCTCCCCTGCCTCCCACCTGACCAAGAAAGCCTGTAAAAATACACATAGATCTCCATGGTCAACAATGGGCCACACATCGGCCTCCAAACCCGATAAACCTCAATCCGAACGTATCGGTTATTACATAAGGTATGATAAGAAGTGTTATGATTTAAGGGATTTGAAATTAAGGTTTTCGAAAGAAAAAGGGTAAATGTCAGTCTGAGCAAAGTAAGGAGATAGATTGTGAGAGAATGAGAGTTTTAGTTAAGGTAATCAAATAATTTGAATGTAATTTGTATTTATTTATGGAAATATTGATGTTAGTTAGTGTAATATCCTAACCTTCCGGATTGTAGTTTATCAGGTTTGGGGGCCAGTGTGTGGCCCATTAGTTAAGTTTGTGTGTGTACATGGATGTTTGTGGGTGTGTGTAGTAGGGTGTGAGGCTGGAGGGTTGGAAAATTCCAGCCCAACAGACCTTTGGCGCGCTCACTAAGAACGCGACCAATACAGGCGTCGTGATTCTTCATGAATGTGACCACCTTCTACGTCGTGATTTAGCACCACTTTTACATGGGCGCGGCTACCTGAGGGCCGCGTGGAGCAAGCAGGGACGTCGGGGTTTAATTGCAACGATCAGGTACGTCACGTTTTAAACGCGACGGCTCGATACATCGCGATTTAGCCTGCATCTTGTTTGGGCTCCTAGCCCTGGCCAAATAGTGCAGGTTCCACTGTTCGGCTGCAGGGAGTTTTGGGGGAGGCCTTGCCGGCGATTAAGGGTTTTTGTTGTGATTTTCGGCGTGCTTTCGGCGCGAGGAGGTGCTTTGCAGCGCAGGGAACGCCAAGACGATGTCGTTATTGTGTTCTTCGTATCGGTAGGGGAACTTTCTCCTTGTTTTGGTTGTGTGGCTTGTATGGATTAGGTTAGAGGTGTTTTAATTGTAGTATTACTTATATTTGTAGTAAGTGTAACGACCTGACCTCTCGGACCCCTCGCCGGGGACCCCGAGGGTCGCGCCGCCACCCACGGATCCGAAGACCCAGAAGGGTTATATGAAAAAGTCTAGTGAGATATGTACTGAGTTCAAATAACTATAATAATCTGTACATTATACAAAAGGGTTGTACAACGCGTCCCAAGCAATAGCATAGGTACAAGAAGAAAGGTGTAGTCCTTAAGGGGCATACCCCGAGGACTTGCAAAACACAGCTCTCAGCTCACTCAGGCTACAAGAGCTCACAACGCTCGCTCTCACTGCTGCTGACAACACACGGCGCCACAACCGCCTCTGCAACCCGTCCGACACCGAGCTCCCACGACGACGAGCCCCTAGATGAAGGAAGTAGGGGGGTGAGCCTCGCGAACAAGGCCCAATAGGGATTACCAGTCCCTCACCGGCCAGAGCAGCAGGAACTCCGAAAATAGGAAACTACACTAGAAAGCTGTAAAGCGAGGAACACCTACAACATGGTACTACTAAGCAGCGGAAGAGAATAGTACAACGCCACGACCACCAACCAAGGTCGTGGCACACACACGACTCCTGCAGAAACCAACGGAGTCGGGCACAAAGAGGAAGCACTACTCAGCACACCTGTCGAGACCACAGAACAACCAAGTGAGAACAACGTCTCACCGCAAGCACGGCCACCTCAAACCTCTACAAGGTCGAGGACCCACAAGCAGAACCACCCTGGACCTCGGACACACCGCCAGGTCGGGAAGCTACACACGCCGGTGCCATCACGGACTGGCACCCAAGAATGGGACCATGGTACTAAGAGGACACCGAGCGGGAACCACCAGAAGCACAGGTCTGCCCACGGCCAGACCAACGAAGCCCACGGAAAACTAGGCATGGCCAGGCTATAACCGTCGTGCCCGCTAGGGCAACAGGAGAACACTTGGAAACGTCGTGAGGAAACGTCGTCACAACAACAACAACCAAGCCACCACCGCTAGCAGCCAAGAGGGGGACCCGCAGTCCACACTCTTTGCTCACTAGCCTAGCTCCTGCCTCCACCCCCGCGAAGGGCGAGACCGAGCCGCCACAGAAACGCATAATGCACACAACACCGCAGCCTGGCCAAGCTGCGGCCTCACGCTTGACACCACTACGTGGCTCCGGAACCAACGCAGAGAGAGGCAGTGAGACAAAGGACTGTCTGGTCTACGCCAGGAAAGCACTCTGAACCCCTCGGCATCCCAGACCCAGATAAGAGAGCTCTACAAGCGACTCATCGCCACTGTCCAAACCTCGTTTTCCCCTCAGCTCTAGAGTCCGCCCTGTCGGCTGCCAACTCGAGCACGCTCATAGCCCGGAGTACTCCCTCAACAGGCTCCCGAGGACGTGGGGTCCCAGGCAACGGAGACAACCTCTGAACGGGACAAGCCCTCAAGTGCCAAGCACCGGGCGAAAAGGCGGGGCAGCACAACAAGAACCACGCCACACTGCAGGCTTGTAACACACGACAAGCCCAGCAAGCACGAGGCACGCACAGACCCTCAAGAGGGTCGTCGGCCAACCAACCACGTACGGAAAAGCCGGAGTCTCGGAACACTACCAGCTAGCATGGAAACCCGTCGCTCTACTAATAATTGATTGACTGCCAGTCAATCGCTTATTAGATAGATGTGACCCTCCTGGCACCACTGCCAGGACACGGCCACGAAGGTGTCACCTTCGGTCACTGAACGCGGGGAGGCAGCCAGCCGCATTCCCTACCAGAAGGTCCTAAGGGCAAAGCCTGCCCTGGGGCACAGGCCGACACACAAACCGGCCACGGAACCACCCGAGGCAGCACAGGCACTGTCACGCCCCCATAGGCCGTCGCGATGCCATCGCGACAGGGAAGGGCGCCGCGAAAATAGCTTGATGCGACAGGGCAACGCGTCGCGACAACCTCATTGTCACGACGGGAAACCAGGTCACGACAGCGACCCTTATCGCGACCGCCAACCGCACCGCGATAAGGTCGCGCCCGACCGGGGTGACGCCTCTACTGATGTCGCGACGCACACCGCGGCCGCGACATCAGTCGGGAGGCAGACCACAGGATGCTCCATCCCGGGCCGCCCAAAACCATACAAACATGCACACACGGGGAGGGGAGCATGGGGAAAGCTGTAAAACTAACTACAAAACCCCGAGGACTCCCGATCCACCCAGATTGGGAAGGGCACAAGAAATCCCTATCGGTTACGAAGAACTGAACCCACGAAGGGCCTTCACGATGCACGACCACCTCCTGCTCACTCCACGTAAGGTCCACGACGCCACAGCACCACGCACGGTCCTCCTCCTCGCCTGAAACACACGAAGGGGAGAGGGGGAGGCGGAGCACCGCCGGAGGGAGAGGGAGAGGGAAGAAGGAGAGAGAGGGGGATCGCCGGCCAAGGCTTTTAACCTTCAGCAGCCAGAACGCGATGGACCACCCTGTCGCGTTACGAACCTTAATGCGATGGGTCAATGGACCGCGACAAGAACGCACCCTACAAGGGCGCCGCGACAATGCGACAAGCCGTACTAACACACCTGCCACCTGACAGGCGTCAGACGACCGGACAGCGCAACACGACAAAACACTGTCGCGGCCCGTTGACCGGGCGCTACA
The DNA here is from genome assembly GCA_014218235.1 of Colocasia esculenta. NCBI lineage: Eukaryota > Viridiplantae > Streptophyta > Magnoliopsida > Alismatales > Araceae > Colocasia > Colocasia esculenta. The sequence continues at coordinate 26,508,462 of CM024755.1, read as the reverse complement.
AGAACGTGACGGGCAACCCAGGCGCGACAAGAACGCGACGCATAGACTCGCCGCGACACGAATGACTATCGCATCGGGCACCCCCGACGCGACACTGACGTGTCGCCCAGCCTGGACGCGTCAGTGGCCAGTCATCCCAGATGCCGGACGGAAAGCCGAGAAGCCGGGTGTGACGGAACGCCTCGGCCAAGCCCGTTAAACCGATAACATACTTGATCCGAGTCCGCCTCCCGCGAACGGGCTGAAGCCTCGCAAGGGATACCAAACCACAGTCCGTGTAAACACAAAGGAACACACCACATTTATATATATATATATATATATATATATATATATATATATATCACAAGTTACATAGCCATATTTCCACAAAACTGAAAAGAAGTACAAGAGCCTGGGGCATACCCCGAGGTACAACTGAAGAAATAAACAACTAACTACACTACACTGCTGGAGCTGCTACTACACAGCTGGAGGTACCGACCCTGCACCACTACGGCGCGGCTCTGAACTGGAGGATAGTCGTGAAACGTCCTCCTCGCTCTCACCTGTGGGGGTAGGGGTGAGCCTCACTAGTCACTGGCTCAGAAGGGAACTCCCCACAAAACCGAGCAAACCAAAAACCACAAGTACAAAAGCAATAAACAGTACCAACAATTTATAGAACAACTAAGTAGGATATAAAAGCTGTAAAAGTACTCACCGTCTTCCGACTACGTAAAACAACTGTAATAATTAAACGGCAAACCAGTACAGGTGTACAAGCTAAAGTAGAGATAGCCAACACGAGCCACGTGAACTAGTTCGCGACACCAGAAACTGACTCAGACAAGCTAACACAGGTCTACCTCTCAGTCTCGCAGCCAAGAACGAAAGATCCAGCTACCGCTCCACGTGAAAAGGTCAAGCAACTGTGGATACCAACTAAACACCACCACCTGCGTACCACACGGTCACAGGCCCATGCCTGACACCTCTAGAGATCCTGGCCCGGAACTCTCTAGAGTGAGGCACTGGAAAAGGACTAGCTGGGGTCCAGTACGTCTACTTGTGTCCGTACCCCCAACTACGAGCGCACTACAAGTGACTAAAGACAAACACAAGTGTCACTGTCCCACTGTCGTCTTTCCCTCAGCCGGACGTACAACTCAAACTCAGGAGTGAGGGTGTCCAGGTCAGACGACACAGACCCCGAGGGTACAACACAAGTACCGGGACAAAGCTCTAAGCTAATAGCCTGGCTCATAAAGAACCTGGGGCACCCAACTGGAGAGGTAACCACGGTAGGCGTCGTACTACTCGCCACGTACACAAAACCACGTGCACGTCACACACAAACCACGTGAAACCTCACGTAAACCACAAGTAACAACGGTCCACTACACGTGAACCCAACTGGACTCGCATAAACAACGCGCAGCTACGAAAGTAAGTAAGTCACTGCATACTCCGTATGCTAAATATAGAAACCTTGTGTACTCAGTGCACCACAGGTGCCAACGCACCATTCATTATCGGTAAATACCACAAATAATCATTTCTGCTTATTCACTAATTGGCGGCAACATCGACTGCCGCTTATAATAAGTAAACAGTAATGACTCTGGCCGTTTATATCCTGGCGTCAATCGATCTTGACGCCAAGATCTACAGCCTCTATCCCTGCAAAAACCCTAACCGATCCCACATGCATTCCTGATCCCGAAACCATTGAGGAAATAGGAGGAAACAGTTCCTCTAACTTCCATGCACTATAATTAAACTAAAACAGCATGCTTTACTACTTAAAATCATCAACCACCCATTATCCCCGCATGGTGCAACTTAATCCAAAAATGCATTAAACATGCTGATTCAGGTGGTCACGTCGTGTTTTAATGTTTCTACAGAGCTAACAGGGTTCGTCCCCTACCTCAGAACACGCTTAAACCTCCTGAATTCTCCCGGTTCACACCGAACCCTCCGTGAGCTCCCACGGGAATTGCACCACGCTACGGCGTTTCCTCGTCCGATTCGGCAACGCCATACGTCCCACGATCCTCCAACCACTCTCCTGTACCTGTTGGAAGCTTTAGAAACACAGGGACGTGAAGCTGGGGCAAGGGGAAGAGAGAAACAGGTGGGAAACCTGCTCTCGGGTGACCCTATAACCTGCAGAATTCACAGGTTGGCGTCAACCCCTCTGCCGCCTAGAGCAACCGCCACCATCAACGTCCACATCTTATGCCGCCAAGTTCATGCAGTCGACGACAACCTATCTGGACGCCAACAAGTCAACGACCACCCCTGGCCGCCAACTCCAACTCAACTGCAGTAGGTCCTATTTCATTTTAGGACCAAACCTGCTCCTTACCTGAACAAACCACACAACCAAACCACACATTCCACACAACCAACTCACACTGGCCTCACAACGGCCATCACAACCATTACACACATGATCCGCATGGATCCGAAAAGCACGCGACGTTACATTACTATCATCTAAAAAGAAAATTTCGACCTCAAAATTCATAACACACTCAAAGTTAAACAATTTAAACATACACACTTTTACAAGCACTATCATCTAAAAAGAAATACAAAGACTTATTCAAACAGATAGGGATACCCTTTAGCCATTTCCTCGGCTAACTCTCAGGTATCCTCACCACCCAACCTATTTTCACATCTCACTTTAACTAGCTCAACTTCTTTATTTCTCAATTTCTTTATCTTTCGATCTGTGATCCGTACCGGATACTCTGGCATGGTCATATCCGGCCTCAGGTCACCACCTTGATATCTGATTATTTGAGCTGGATCTTCAATGCACTTTCTTAACATAGAGACATGAAATATATCATGAACATTTGCAAAATCTGCTGGCAAATCCAGCCTATAAGCTGTTTCCCCAATTCTTTCAATCACCCGGAAAGGTCCCACATACCTTGGACTCAACTTTCTAGTCTTACCAAACCTCATAATACCTTTACTTGGGGAAACTCTCAAGAACACAAAATCTCCCACTTCAAACTGAAGTGGTCTCCTCCGGATATCTGCATAACTCTTTTGCCTGCTTTGAGCTGCCTGCAATTTTTCTTTAATAAGCTTCACCACTTCTGTGGTTTTCTGAATCAATTCAGGACCCATTAATTGCCTTTCTCCCACTTCATGCCAGTTCAATGGAGTTCTACATGGCCTTCCATATAAAGCTTCATACGGTGCCATCCCAAGACTGGTATGATAACTATTATTATAGGCAAACTCAACCATTCCCAAATGATGCTCCCAGCTACCTCCCAAAACTAAACAACAAGCCCGCAACATATCTTCAATTGTCTGGATAGTCCTCTCTGTCTGACCATCTGTCTAGGGATGATAAGCGGAGCTATACCTCAGCTCAGTACCAATTACTCTTTGTAGACTTCTCCAAAAACCAGAAGTAAATCTTGGATCTCTATCAGACACAATAGTCTTCGGTATACCATGCAGTGGAACAATTCTTTCAACATAATTATTTGCTAACTGTCCACTGTCCAAGACATACTTACTGCCACTAATCTGCACACCTTGGTTAATCTATCAACAAATACCCATATTCCATTATGCCCGGAACTCGATCTTGGTAAACCTGCCACAAATCCATAGCAATCATCCCATTTCCACAGTGGAATGGGCAATGGTTGCAACAAACCTCCAGGCTTCTGATGCTCTACTTTAATCTGCTGACAGACAGCACATCTTGCAACAAATTCTGCTATTTCTTTCTTCATATGAGGTCACCAGAAATGCCTTCTCAAATCATGTTACATTTTAGTACTACCCGGATGGATAGTGTACCTAGATTTATGGGCCTCTTCTAACACTCACTGCTTCACCTCTCTTTCAGCTGGAACAAACAACCTGCCCCTGAGCCTGACTACACAATTATCATCAATGGTAACTCCTTCCATTTTCACAATTTCAGCTAAACTTGCATCTGCTCTTTGAGCCTCAATAACTTGCCAATACAATGACGGCTCTACAGCACTAGCAGCTAGTACTGCCCGCCGCTGACTATTGGGCACATACAAGGAGTTCTCTACTACCTCTTCATACAGCTTCCATTCTTTAATCATCATTAGATTTATATATGCCTTTCTGCTCAAGGCATCAGCTACAACATTGGCTTTACCCGGATGGTAAGCCAAACTGAAATCAGAATCCTTTAAATATTCAATCCATCTACGCTGGCGAAGGTTCAAATCTTTCTGCGAGAAGATATACTTCAAGCTTTTATGATCTGTAAAGATCTCAAATCTCTCGCCATACAGATAATGCCTCCACATTTTCAAGGCAAACACAACTGCTGCCAATTCCAAATCATGAGTGGGGTAATTCTTCTCTGCTGGCTTCAATTGCCTGGACGCATAGGCTATCACTTTGCCATGCTGCATAAGCACTGCGCCAAGTCCTCTTCTTGAAGCATCAGTATACAACACAAAACCACCACTCCCTGCCGGTAATGTCAATATAGGTGCTGATGTAAGTCTTTTCTTTAATTCCATAAAACTTTTCTGACATTCACCAGACCACACAAAAGGCACACCTTTTCTGGTCAATTTAGTCATAGGTGCTGCAATCTTAAAAAAATCTTGAATAAAGCGCCTATAATAACCTGCCAATCCCAGAAAACTTCTAATCTCGTTTATCGTCTTAGGCATTTCCCATCTCATCACTGCTTCCACTTTACTTGGGTCCACTGCTACTCCTTTAGCTGAAATAACATGACCCAAAAACTGAATTTCTTTCAACCAAAATTCACACTTACTAAATTTTGCAAACAACTGGTTATCTCTTAGCAACTGCAGAGTAAACCTCAAATGAGCTGCATGCTCCTCTTCCGATGTTGAATAAATCAGAATATCATCAATAAAGACCACAATGAATTGTCTAAATACGGATGAAAATTCTATTCATTAGATCCATAAAACCTGCAGGAGCATTAGTCAACCCAAATGGCATAACCACAAACTCGAAGTGACCATATCTGGTTCTAAAGCTATCGTATCTATATCCTCCTCTTTAATTCTCAATTGATGGTACCCGGACCTTAAATCAATTTTAGAAAACACTTTTGCTGATTGCAATTGATCAAACAGATCATCTATTCTCGGCAACGGGTACTTATTCTTAATGGTCACATCATTCAACTTTCTATAATCAATACACATCTGAAAACTTCCATCTTTCTTTTTCACAAATAAAACTGGTGCTCCCCACAGGGAATGACTCGGTCTAATAAAACCTTTTTGCAACAACTCTTCTAATTGCTTTTTCAATTCTTTAAGTTCTGCTGGTGCCATCCGATATGGAGCTTTAGAGATCGGCATGGTACCTGGCAGCAACTCAATGGTAAAGTCCACCTCTCTATGTGGAGCTAAACCTGGCAAATCCTCAGGAAAAACATCAGTAATTCCCTACCACGGAACTGCTTCCACTGACTGACTGGCTTCTACCAGACTTACTGAGGCTAAATAAGCCACACACCCAGCATTTATCAACTTTCTAGCTTTAATTGCAGAAATTAGAAACTTAGAGGTATAAAAAGGCATACCTTGATATTCAAATAATGCACCATTAGGATGACAAAACCTGATCATTTTCTTTCTGCAATCTAACATTGCTCCATACATCTCAAGCCAATTCATACCCAAAATAATATCATAATCTGACAACAGCAGGGCATACAACAGACCCGGCATCTGGTTCCCTTCAATCATAACAGGAGCTTCATCTATATAGCTTGAAGTGAGCAAGAACTCACCTGAAGGAACCTCCACTACTAACTCACAAGACTTTTCCTCTAAAGGATAAGCTATACAATCCAGAAATTCTTCGGAAATGAAAGAATGAGAGGCACCCGAATCAAATAAAACTCTTGCTGAATATTCATAAAGAGATAAAGTACCTTCTATCATATTCGATGCCTCCGCCTGGGCTCGGGTGATAGCCATAACCCGGCCTCTTCCTCGCTGCTGCGGTGCTCCTCTGCCACGACCTACCTGTGGCTGCTGAAACTGCTGAGGCTGCTGCTGCTGCTGCACACCTCTTCCATACCCATACTCTCTTGAATAGGGACAATTGCGGATCAAATGCCCCGGCTGATTATAATTATAGCATCTATATCCTGGTGGAACAATAGGCTGTCTGGCAGTACTCTGCTGCGACTCCTCCACCTCAGGCCTACCTCGACCTTGCTGAAACTGCTGACGACCTCCCCATCCTCTTCCTTTTCCTTTAAATGCTTGCTTCAGTTTCTGACCCCATTTCCCAAAACCTGATGAAGAAGGTCCTGCTGGTGCTTTACCTTTACTTGCACCCACTGACTGCTGCGGTAGCCGAAAACTACCTGAACCTGACTCGCCCACTTGACGAGTCCGAATAGACCTCTTCAATGTAGCTGCTCTCTGAGCTGCCTCTTCCACTGTCTTGCACATGAGAGGTACTATCGTATCCTGCAATTCCACTCTCAAACCTCTAATGAAATACTCAACCATCATATTATTATCTGAAACCACATAAGGCGCATAACGGCTAAGTGCCATAAACCTCATCTGGTACTCTAAAACTGAAGAGTTACCTTACTGGAGAGTCCGAAACTGCTCTCTTTTTACTTGCTGCACTTGAATCGGAAAGAATGTATCATTAAATACATCGAGAAATTCCGACCAAGTAATAGCCTCTTCTGTCCTGCCTGCAAAGGTGGTCTGCATCTTCAGTCGCCACCATTCTAACGCAAAATCTCTCAACTGATAAGCAGCTAACACAACTCTATCTGCTGCCGGACACCTCATAGTTGCAAAAACTCTTTCAATTTCATGAACCCAGTGCTCTGCTGTATCTGGATTCGGCCCTCCTGAATAAGTAGGTGGCTGCAATCTCAGAAACTTTTCAACCTGCATCACTGGTTCCTCCGCTAACAGCACTGGTGGTGGTGGTGGCACAGGTGCTACAAAAGGCACCTCTACTCTTGGCGGAACTGGAGCAACATGTACAACCTCTCCATCCCTAGGTGGCACTGCAACCGGTGGTACCGGCGCCTACTGATCCATCCTGCCCGAATATCCTGAGGCTTTCCAAATTCTTCAATCATACGCTGAGTACTTTCCTCTGGATCATCTCCTCCTCCACCACCCCAATCTCTTCTATCAGTCATTCCAGAAATTTCTATATAAACAAAACACCAAACAAAATCAAAACAACAAATTATCAGAAACCAGGTCCCTCCAGCAGTGTACAAAGACCGAAATAAGGCTATGTATCTTTCTAGTCCCTATATTAACACGGACTTTGCTCTGATACCAACTGTGACGGAACGCCTCGGCCAGCCCGTTAAACCGATAACGTACTTGATCCAAGTCCGCCTCCCGCGAACGGGCCGAAGCCTCGCAAGGGATACCAAACCACATCCGTGTAAACACAAAGGAACACACACCACACATTTTATATTATATATCACAAGTTACATAGCCATATTTCCACAAAACTGAAAAGAAGTACAAGAGCCTGGGGCATACCCCGAGGTACAACTGAAGAAAATAAACAACTAACTACACTACACTGCTGGAGCTGCTACTACACAACTGAGGTACCGACCCTGCACCGCTACGGTGCGGCTCTGAACTGGACGATGGTCGGAAACGTCCTCCTCGCTCTCACCTGTGGGGTAGGGTGAGCCTCGCTAGTCACTGGCTCAGTAGGAACTCCCCAGAAAATCGAGCAAACCAAAAACCACAGGTACAAAAGCAATAAACAGTACCAACATTTATAGAACAGCTAAGCAGGATATAAGCTGTAAAAGTACTCACCGTCTGCCGACTACGTAAAACAACTGTAATAATTAAACGGCAAACCAGTATAGGTGTACAAGCTAAAGTAAGACAGCCAACACGAGCCACGTGAACTGGTTCACGACACCAGAAACTGACTCGGACAAGCTAACACAGGTCTACCTCTCAGTCTCGCAGCCAAGAACGAAAGGTCCAGCTGCCGCTCCACGTGAAAAGGTCAAGCAACTGTGGAGACCAACTAAACACCACCACCTGCGTACCACACGGTCACAGGCCCATGCTTGACACCTCTAGAGATCCTAGCCCGGAACTCTCTAGAGTGAGGCACTGGAAAAGGACTAGCTGGGGTCCAGTACGTCTACTTGTGTCCGTAGCCCCAACTATGAGCGCGCTACAAGTGACTAAAGACAAACACAAGTGTCACTGTCCCACTGTCGTCTTTCCCTCAGCCGGACGTACAACTTAAACTCTGGAGTGAGGGTGTCCAGGTCAGACGACACAGACCTCGACGGTACAACACAAGTACTGGGCTTTGCCCCGAGCTAAAAGCCTGGCTCACAAAGAACCTGGGGCACCCAACTGGAGAGGTAACCACGGTAGGCGTCGTACTACTCGCCATGTACACAAAACTACGTGCATGTCACACACAAACCACGTGAAACCTCACGTAAACCACAAGTAAAAACGGTCTACTACACGTGAACCCAACTGACTCACGTAAACAACGCGCAGCCACGAAAGTAAGTAAGTCACTGCATACTCCGTATGCTAAATACAGAAACCTTGTGCACTCAGTGCACCACAGGTGCCAACGCACCATTCATTATCGGTAAATACCACAAATAATCATTTCTGCTTATTTACTAATTGGCGGCAACATCGACTGCCGCTTATAATAAGTAAACGACAATGACTTTGGCCGTTTATATCCTGGCTGATGAACCTGGCGTCAATCGATCTTGACGCCAAGATCTACAGCCTCTATCCCTGCAGAAACCCTAATCGATCCCACATGCATTCCTGATCCCGAAACCATTGAGGAAATGGAGGAACAGTTCCTCTAACTTCCATGCACTATAATTAAACTAAAACAACATGCTTTACTACTTAAAATCATCAAACCACCCATTATCCCCGCATGGTGCAACTTAATCCAAAATGTATTAAACATGCTGATTCAGGTGGTTACGTCGTGTTTTAATGTTTCTACAGAGCTAACAGGGTTCGTCCCCTACCTCAGAACACGCTTAAACCTCCTGAATTCTCCCGGTTCACACCGAACCCTCCGCGAGCTCCCACGGAATTGCACCACGCTACGCCTTTCCTCGTCCGATTCGGCAACGCCACACGTCCCACGATCCTCCAACCACTCTCCGTACCTATTGGAAGCTTTAGAAACCAGGGACGTGAAGCTGGGGCAAGGGGAAGAGAGAAACGGGTGGGAAACCTGCTCTCGGTGACCCTGTAACCTGCAAAATTCACAGGTTGGCGTCAACCCCTCTGCCGCCTAGAGCAACCGCCACCATCAACGTCCACATCTTATGCCGCCAATTCATGCAGTCGACGACAACCTATCTGGACGCCAACAAGTCAACGACCACCCCTGGCCGCCAACTCCAACTCAACTGCAACAGGTCCTATTTCATTTCAGGACCAAACCTGCTCCTTACCTGAACAAACCACACAACCAAACCACACATTCCACACAACCAACTCACACTGGCCTCACAACGGCCATCACAACCATTACACACATGATCCGCATGGATCCGAAAAGCACGCGACGTTACACCGGGTCTTACAGTAAGCATGCTTAGGATATCATGTGAAAGATTATTTCAAGCTTTACAATCATGTATAGCTGCTTGGTGTGATTTCCGAAATGAGAGAACAAGGTAGGGTTTTTTCTGTCTGACAGGCGACGGACCCAGATGTCGCATTTTTTAATGTGACGACCAGTCCAGTTGCGATTCAGGTTTTAAGGAGATGGGTTGGTCCGTCACGATTCATGCTTCGAATGGCATCCACTATGTTGGTCGCGATTTAGAATGTGGCCACCCGAGCTATTGGGTTCTATGGCCAGTTTGTTTTTGTTTTCTATTGTACATTGCTTGTGTAGTGTTGGTTAAGTAATGTAGAGCATGTAAGGGGTGTGTTGACTCATATCGTGGTTGGAAACATCGAGTTTTCTTGGTTATGAGTGCATAGCAAATTGGGTTGTTTAACGCCTTCCGTGGTTACCTCTCAAGTCGGATACCCCAGGTTCATTGTGAGCCAAGCATCGGGTGCTCGGGGTTTGTCCCGATACAATGTGTACCGTCAAGGTTTGTGTAGTCTTCCTGGACACCCTCACTCTTGAGTTTGAGTTGTTCTTCCGGCTGAGGGAAAGACGACAATGGGTAGCGACGTGTGTTTGTGGGTGTGCAGTCACTTGTAGCGCACTCGTGTTTGGGGGACGGACACCAGTAGACGTACTGGTCCCCAGCTAGTCTGGTTTTCCAGTGCCTCACTTTAGGGAGCTCGGGCTAGAGTCCCTAAAGGTGTCAGGCTTGGGCCTGCAGCTATGTGGTCTACAGGAGTGGTGTTGGTTGGTCTCCACAGTTCTTGACCCCTGTTGAGGTGGAGTGGCAGGTGGACCTTTCATCCGTGGCTGCGAGGCTGAGAGGTAGTCTTGTGTGGTTTGTCCAGGTCAGTGACTGGTGTCGCGCACTAGTTCTCGTGACTCATGTGCGGCGTGCCCTTCTTTAGCTTGTACACGTGTACGTGATTTGTCGTTTATTTATTTACAATTGTAGTACCATGCTTAGGTAGTGTTACCTTTTATTTGAGTATAAGACTTGTTTATATTACTACACCACTATCATTCTCTCGCTTTTGAGGAGTTGCCCTACTGAGCCAATGACTTGTAAGGCTCACCCCTTCTTCTTCCAGGTGAGGAGAGTAGGAGGGTTCTCGTCCCTCTTCTAGTTCGGGACCACATCGTAGTGGAGTCAGGCCTACGCCACCAGCAGAGTAATTTCCTTTCTATTGTGCCTTGGAGATTTTGTCCCAGGCAGTTGTACTCTGTACTTTGACTTTGGTTCAGAACTAGATATGTACATTTTATGTGAATATGTATAAGATATGGCATCTCATATATGTTCAGTGTGTTCCTTTGTATTTCCACGGACTTATGTGTGTTGATATCCCTTGCGAGGGTTTGGCCGGTTCGCGGGAGACAGAGTCAGGTCAAGCTCGTTATTGGGTTAACGGGTTTGAACGAAGAGGACCATCATAGTTGGTATCAGAGCAAGGTTTGTGTAAATATGAAGGAACAAGAAATGTACATAGCCTGGTCTTTACTATAGTCTACTGTTGGTAGTTGGCTCGGTTTTTGTAATGATATGTTTGTGTGCTATGTGGTTGGAATGATGTATGTGTATGATCAGAAATGACTGATAGGAGAGATTGGGGAGGTGGTAGAGATGAGCCTGAGGAGTCCACACATCAATTGATAGAAAGATTATGGGAGAGTATCATAGAGATTCGGACACGGTTAGATCAATAGCCACCGGTTCAACCAGCAGTTACAGCACCACCAGTTGAGGAGGAGGCAGTACTAGTACCGCTAGTACCACCACCTGGAGTTGAGGTACCACCTGTTGTACCTTTACTCCCAGTTGTGCCAGTATGACCAGCTAGCATGGAGGAGTCTACAGTATTGGTGGAGAGGTTCCTACAATTGCAGCCACCTACGTACTCGAGAGGTCCGAATCTGGACATGGCGGAGCATTGGGTGCATGAAATTGAAAGAGTCTTTGTTACTATGAGATGTCCATAGGCCGATAGGGTGATATTGGCTACCTACCAGTTGCAGGGATTTGCACAAGAATGGTGGAGGCTTAAGATGCAGACCGTGTTTGCAGGTCGGGCGGAGGATATAATCACTTGGCCAAATTTTTTGGAAGTGTTCAACAATACATTCTTGCCGGTGCAAATTTAGCAAGCTAAGAGGGAGCAATTCAGGACATTACAGTAGGGAAAATTTTGAGTGCTAGAGTATCAAATGAGATTCATGGCATTGAGTAGGTATGCACCTTATATGGTCACTAACAATGCTATGATGGTGGAATACTTCATCCTAGGGTTGAGGCTAAAGTTGCAGGATGCAGTAATTCCTCTTATGTGCGGGACGGTGGAGGAGACAGCCCAGAGAGCAGCAATTCTTGAGAGGACTGTGCAGTCTAGGCATCAGGTGGAACCAGTAGTTTTCGGCTTCCATAGCAATCTCCAGGTGTTAGCAAAGGCAAGGCACCTTCAGGAGGAGCGTCTACATCAGGTTTTGGTAGGTGGGGTTCCAAGTTAAAGAAGATATTTAGGGGCCCAGGAGGTGGTAGGCAGCAAGGTTTTTAGCAGGGCCGAGGTTTTAAGCTGGAGACAGAAGAATCACAGCAAAGTACAGCCAGGCAGCCCACAGTTCCTCCAGAGTATAGATGCTATAATTGTGATCAACCGGGGCACTTGGCTAGAAATTGTCCATATCCTAGAAGAGGCAGTTATGGTAGAGGGGCACCACAGTAGCAGCAATAGCAGCGGCCATTCCAGCAGCCATCAGCCGAGCGAGGTAGAGGTCCACCTTACCATAGGGGACAAGGACGAGTTATAGCAATCACGAGAGCTCAAGTGGAGGCATCAAATTTGATTGAAGATATAATACCTCTCCTTGAATTTTCTGCTAGAACATTAATTGATCTAGGTGCATCACATTCTTTCATTTCTGGAGATTTTATGGATAGCATGGTTCACCCGTTTGAGGAGAGGCAGTGTGAGCTTGTGGTAGAGGTCCCTTCAGGTGATTTCATCCTTACTTCCTGTTACTTAGATGAAGTTCCTATAATGATACAAAAGAATTAGTTGCCAGCAAGGTTGTATGCATTATAGTTAAAGGAATATGATGTGATTTTGGGCATGGATTGGTTAGAGGCATATGGGGCAGTGGTTGATTGCAGGAAGAAGAGAGTAACATTCAGTCATCCCGGAGGGGTTATGTTTGAATTCCAAGGTATGCCATTCTACACTTCTAAGTTCATTATTTCTGCACTTAAGACTAGGAGGTTGATTAATGCAAGGTGTGTAGCATATTTAGCATCAGTTAGTTTGGTTGAGACAGGTAAGATAGTAGAAATGGTACCAGTGGTTAAAGAGTTTGTGGATGTATTCCCAAAAGAGTTACCAGGATTGGCTCCGCATAGAGAGGTAGACTTTACAGGGGAATTGCAGTTGGGCAGTATGCCAATTTCAAAGGCACCCTACAGGATGGCACTTGCAGAGTTGAAAGAATTGAAGAAACAGTTACAAGAATTGCTAGAAAAGGGTTTCATTCGGCCTAGTCACTCGCCATGGGGAGCACCAGTTTTGTTTGTTAGAAAGAAAGATGGCAACCTTAGAATGTGCATTGACTACCATCAGTTGAATCTGGTCACTAATAAGAACATGTATCCACTTCCCCGGATTGATGATTTGTTTGATCAATTGCAGTCGGCAAAGGTATTTTCTAAGATTGATTTGAGATCGGGTTATCACCAGCTGAGGATTCAGGAAGAAGACATTGATAAAACAACATTCAGAACAAGGTATGGGCACTATGAGTTTGTGGTTATGCCATTTGGGCTAACCAATGCGCCTGCAACATTTATGAACTTGATGAATAGAATATTTCATCCATATTTAGATCGGTTTATTGTGGTATTCATAGATGATATATTAGTGTACTCAGCTTTAGAAGAGGAACATGCAGCTCATTTGAGAATTACTTTGCAGACATTAAGGGATCATCAGTTATATGCTAAATTCAGAAAATGTGAGTTCTGGCTAAAGGAAATTCAGTTATTGGGACATGTAATTTCAGGGGAAGGTGTTGCAGTAGACCCAACTAAGGTAGAAGTAGTTATGAAATGGGAGGATGAACGCAACCACCTACTACGTCGCGATTTAGCACCGCTTTTACGTGGGTGCGGCCGCATGCGTGCCACGTGGCGCATGCAGGGACGTCGGGGCTTAATTGCGATGACCAGGTACGTCATGTTTTAAACGCGATGGCCCGATACGTTGCAATTTACCTTGCATCTTGTTTGGGCTCCCAGCCCTGGCCAAACAGTGCAGGTTGCACTGTTCGGCTGCAGGGAGTTCTGGGGGAGGTCTTGTCGGCGATTAAGGGGTTTTGGTGTGATTTTCGGCGTGCTTCTGGCGCGGGGAATGCCAGGACGGTGTCGTTATTGTGTTCTTCGTATCGGCAGGGGAACTTTCTCTTTGTTTTGGTTGTGTGGCTTGTATGGATTAGGTTAGAGGTGTTTTAATTGTAGTATTGCTTATATTTGGCAGTAAGCATACTTACGATATCATGTGAATGGTTATTTCAAGCTTTACAATCATGTATAGTTGTTTGGTGTGATTTCCAGAATGAGAGTGAAAGGCGACGGACCCAGACGTCGCATTTTTGAACATGACGACCTGTTCGGTCATGATTCAGGTTTTAAGGCGACGGGTTGGTCTGTCGCGATTCATGCTTCGAATGGCGTCTACTGTGTTGGTCGTGATTTAGAATGTGGCCACCCGAGCTGTTGGGTTATATGGCCAGTCTATCTGTTTTCTATTGTACATTGCTTGTGCAATGTTGGTTAAGTAATGTAGAGCATGTAAGAGGTGTGTTGACTCATATTGTGGTTGAAAACATTGACTTTTCTTGGTTATGTGTGCATAGAAAGTTGGGTTGTTTAACGCCTTCTGTCGTTACCTCTCAAGTCGGATACCCCAGGTTCATTGTGAGCCAAGCGCAGGGTGCTCGGGGTTTGTCCCGGTACAATAATGTGTACCATCAAGGTTTGTGTCGTCTTCTTGGACACCCTCACTCATGAGTTTCAGTTGTACGTCCGGCTGAGGGAAAGACGACAATGGGTAGCGACGTGTGTTTGTGGGTGTGCAGTCGCTTGTAGCATACTCGTGGTTGGGGGACGGACACCAGTAGTCGTACTGGTCTCCAGCTTGTCCAGTTTTCCAATGCCTCACTTTAGGGAGCTCGGGCCGAAGTCCCTAAAGGTGCCAGGCTTGGGTCTGCAGCTATGTGGTCTGCAAGAGTGGTGTTGGTTGCTCTCCATAGTTCTTGACCCCTGTTGAGGTGGAGCAGTAGCTGGACCTTTCGTTCATGGCTGCGAAGCTGAGAGGTAGTCTTGTGTGGTTTGTCCGGGTCAGTGACTGGTGTCACGAACCAGTTCTCGTGACTCGTGTGCAGCGTGCCCTTCTTTAGCTTGTACACGTGTATGTGATTTGCCATTTATTTATTTACAGTTGTAGTACCATGCTTAGGTAGTGTTACCTTTTATTTGAGTATAAGACTTGTTTATATTACTGCACAATTATCGTTCTCTCAGCTTTTGGGGAGTTGCCCTACTGAGCCAGTGACTTGTGAGGCTCACCTCTTCTTCTTCCAGGTGAAGGAGAGCAGGAGGGTTCTCGTCCCTCTTCTAGTTCGGAACCGCACCGTAGTGGAGTCGGGCCTACGCCACCAGTAGAGTAATTTCCTTTCTGTTGTGCCTTGGGGGTTTTGTCCCATGCAGTTGTACTCTGTACTTTGACTTTGGTTCAAAAAACTAGATATGTACTTTTTATGTGAATATGTATAAGATATGGCATCTCATATATGTTCAGTGTGTTCCTTTGTATTTCCATGGACTTGTGTGTGTTGATATCCCTTGCGAGGTTTTGGCCGGTTAGCGGGAGACGAAGTCGGGTCAAGCTCGTTATTGGGTTAACGGGTTTGAACAACGAGGACCGTCACAGTTAGGCTGCCAACGGGTCGGAGTCAGAATCGGAAATGGCACTTTTCGCATCCATTTCTTATAAGAAAATTGGAAATGGAGCGGAAACGAAAAGTGATCGGAAACATTTGGTACGATCAAATGGTAGATGTATGTAGCATTAGGAGTAGTGGTAAAATGGATGTCTTTGATAATAATAGGCATAATAAATGCTATGAGAGAGACAAGTTAAGAGTATATATTTTGTAAATAAAATAAAAATTATATATTATTGGAAATGAAAACAAAAAAAATGGAACATAATCGAAAACGGAAAAACGGATATAGAAAGGTCGGAAAGCGGATATCCATTGGCAGCCCTAATGTTAGTGAGTATACCATAGTGGTAGTGTTTCAATGATTGAGAATGGAGTAGTTGTAGCAGAGTAATTTGAAAGATAGATGTTGTGATTAGCTGTGTATAGATAGAGATTTTTTAGATTTTGCAAAATTATTTAATTTTAAAGAAAGTTGAGTAGCAGTTGATCAGTGCAGATTATAAAGTAGTGGCAAAAAGTAGAGGAAAAAGAAACGACAGATCATTTTGTTTAAAGAATTGGATATTCAAATTTCGAGATTGTTAGTGTTTTAGTGAAAGGTATTTGTATGCCAAAGGAAAGTTAACAGTTATGAATTAGAAAGTTTAATTGGTGTAGTGAAATTAATGAGATAAAGGAATAGTCAAAGGATCACTTCACAAAGATGGTATTTTGTTCAGTACAGTTAACTGTAAATTTGAAGTTTGAGCATTATAGATCAGAAGAAAGGATAAATGTAGCAAATTATGCGATGACTATAAATAGATAATTAAGGCAGTATTTAGTAAGAAATATGTTATGTAGAGCAGATAATTTATGTGAGCAGAAGTATTCTTCAGTAAGAGCATTTTCAGAGTTTGATTCAAGAGGAGGAGTAGATCAGTTATGGATATGGGAAAAGAGATTATTGATATATTAAGTCCAACATTGTTTTTCAGTTGTATGGTAGCCAGAGAGGTAATGAGTTTAATCAAAATGTGGCAGTAATGGAACAGAAAGAGTAGGCAATGTATAGAGTTTGGGATTTTTGAAGTCGGTAGAATATTGTATATAAAAATAAAAGTATGGTTAATTAGGTAGAGAAGGATTCAGAGTCAATTAGCAGATAATTGGAATAGTTGGGCAAAATTAATGGTGAAGTATGTGTAGTGTTATCTGAACAGTTTTATCCTATGGTAAGAAAGTACAGTATTACAGTAGTATGGTAAACGACAGTATGTGTCAGTTCAACATATGATTTAGAATGAGTAATAAGAAGATTGAATTAAAACAATAGATGGAAGGGTTATTTCAAAAAATGATGGCTTCAGTTTGGTTTATCAGCTAGAAGACAACAGTTATAGTAGGATGTCATTAACAGAAAAGGGAATTATGATGTTTAGTTAGTAGAAGAAAGCAAATGTACATAAAGATTTAATTGTGATGTTCAGTGAACAGAAAAGAGCAAAATATGATAATAGCAATATGAAGGAATTCAGAATTAGGAAAAGCAGAAATGTTAAGGAAAGGAGTTCATGAATTCAGATATTTTCTTCCAGCAACCATTGATTGAATATGTATTTAAGTTATGTTAAGTGGTTCTGATAATTGAATGAAGCAAGAATTAGATTTAGCTAGAGTAAGAACAATATTGAAATGGAAAAAGTTGAAGGCAATAATAGAGAGTAGAGATTCTTTGATCTTAGCAGGATATGATGGAAAAAATCAAATTTAATCAGAATGCACAGCAAACGCATGGTGGATCCATAACCCACAGGTCCCAGGATCTCTCAGGATTGCGGTATTAGGTATTTGATTAGTTGGGAAAAGTGTTTAAGGTCTTTGCATAATTATTTGAAGAGGCAGTGTGTAACGACCCCGAGAACCCGACCCTCGGCCCAAGCCGAGGACCCGATTTTCGCGGTCGCCGCCCATGGATCCGGGGACTCGGAAGGGCTATAACACAAGTCTAACAGAATATGTAAGGAAATAAACGTCAACTACTGAACTAGAAGCACACATGTGGAAGCAGAAAGAAGAGCGAGACCGCAGCGTATCGCTCTAGGTACAGTCCCAACACACACACAACTAGTACAAGTAAAAAGGGAAGGACAGAGTGTAATAACCAGTACATTTGGAGGCCAATGTGTGGCCCATTGTTGACCATGGAGGTCTATGTGCATTTTTACCGGCTTTCTTGGTCAGGTGGGAGGCAGGGGAGGTTGGGCATCTCAGCCCAAGTCAGCCTCTGTCGGGCTCCTTGCGAACACGTCGTACACAGACGATGCGACTCTCATAGTAAATGCGTCTGGTTTTCTCAACGTGATTATGATCTTAGATGCGTTCACTTGAAAGGACGTGATTTTTTGCACCGCCGTTATGTGGCCGTCGCTGCATGCGCGCCACGTGGTGCATGCAGGACGTCGCAGATTTTAGTTGCGTCGGCAATGTCGGACGCGTCTTTAAATGCGTCGGGCATATGCGACGTGATTTGATCATGTCTTGTTTTGTGTTTCTTCCCTTGGTCGAACAGTGCAAGTGCACTGTTCAGCCTGGGGAGATGCTGTTGCGGCCCTGAAGGGAAACTTGGGCGATTCTGGTGGATCCGGTGTCCGATCGGTGTAATTCCGGAGCGAGGACGAGCTTCAGGGCACGAGGAATCCTTTGGTGGCATCAAAATTGTGTCTCCTTCGTGGGTAGGGGAATTCTACCCTGTTTCCTTCTTGTGTGTGGACTGTGTGATATGGTTTGAGGTTCTTGAGATGTAGAATGATCATGTAGGTGTTGGTAATTGGTTAAACATGATAGAGGGCATGCCTAGGTTTCTATTTTAGCTGCTTTCTCCTGTTTTCTGTGCATGTATGGTGCTGTGGTACGTTTTCTAGAATGGATTTCAGGTTGTGTTCCAGGTGGTTGAAAGGCGTCCGATACAGTCGACGCGTTCATGTGAACGCGCCGGACATGGTCGACGCAATTCAACCTTAATGGCATCAGGTAAGTAGGACACGATTCAGTCTTAAGAAAACGTCCACTGTGTTGGATGTGTTTAAGAAAATGGCCACCTGAGCTTAGGTGTTCTCTGGCCAGTCTGTTTGGTTCCTATCCCACATTGTCTGGGCTGAGTTGGCAAGACAATGTAGAGTATGCATGGGTTATATAGATTCGTGTAGTGATTGATATAGAGGGTTTTTGCTTGGAAATGTGTGCATAGCGAGTTGGGAGTTACGCCTTCCTTAGTTACCTCTCCATTCGGTTACCCTAGCACTGGGTGCTTAGGGCTTCTCCCGGTACGGGAGTACCGTTGAGGTTTGCGTCGTCTTCCAGGACACCCTCACTTCTGTGTTTGAGTTGTACGTTCGGCTGAGGGAAAGACGACAGGGGACAACGGCTCGTGTTTGTGGGTGTGCAGCCATTTGTAGTGCGCTCTTGGTTGAGGGATGGACACCGGTAGACGTACTAGTCCTCAGCTAGTCCTGTTCCAGTGCCTCACTTTAGGGTTCTCGATCGGAGCCCCTAAAGGTGTCAGGCTTGGTCCTGCAGCAATGTAGCTTGCAGGTGTGGTGTGGTTAGTCTCCACGGTTCTTGTCTTGTTGAGGTGGAGTGACAGCTGGACCCTTCGTCCGTGGCTACGAGGCTGAGAGGTGTACTTGTGTAGTGTGTCCGAGTCTGTGGCTGGTGTCGCGAACCAGTTCTCGTGACTCGTGTTCGGTGTACCCTTCCTTTAGCTTGTTCACTTTTACGTGTGTTGTCGTTTATTTACTTACAATTGTAGTATCATGTTTAGATGGTTACAACCGTTACGTGTTTTACAGCTTTGATATAAAATTGTGTTTCTTGGCTTGGGGGAGTTACCCTACTGAGCCAATGACTTGTGAGGCTCACCCCTTTTTCTTCCAGGTGAGGGAGAGTAGAAGGATTCACGTCCCTCTTGTAGTTCCGGTCAGCGCCATAGTAGAGTTGGGCCCTCGCCACCAGCAGAGTAAAGTTCTTACTTATAGAGCCTTGGGGGTTTGTCCCGGGCTGTTGTATCTTTTATGATGTCTATGTTTGGAACTTAGTATGTACATTTCATGTGGACATATACGAATAATGTATCTTATATGTGCTTAATGTGTTTCTTTTATATTTTCACGGACATATGTGGTTGATATCCCTTGCGAGGCTTCGGCCCGATCGCGGGAGACGGAGTCGTGTCAAGCTCATTATTGGGTTAACGGGTTTGAACGGTGTGAACCGTTACACAGAGCCCTTAGGGGCATACTCCGAGGGTGACGTACAAATGAAGGGGGAAACCACTGCTAGCTATGGGAATGACGACTACTGCCCCATCTACTTCGTCCGACGCACGCCCTGCCGCTGCTGAGAAGTCTCACATGGAAAAGGAAGGGATGAGCTTCACAACAGAAGCTCAGTATGGAATACCAATCTCCTACTGGCTCTAGCAGGCAGAAGAATATATAAATAATTAAATAACAGTAGCTATATCTTCTACTCTACAAGGGGAAGTACGGAAGCGAAACTACAAACTAGCAACGGTACGGAAGGACACCACGGTCGGAAACTCCGTAGAACCTGCACGTCGTGACCACCACACAGCTAGCAACGCAGACAGAGAGAACCCTGCCTGGACAAGAGACACTAGCTATGGAAAACGCTACCACTAGTCAACCGGTCAGGTGAGTCCACTGACGTCTTATCCTCGACCCAGGTCTAAACCTCCACGTCTCGTCAGAGTGGAGGTAGGAGCACAAAGTACACAACAGTAACTGCCATAGTCTGGCCAGACTTCGGTCCCACGCTTGGCTTCTCTAGGTGGTTTCGGGACCACAAAGAGCGAGGCAGTGAGAAGAAGGACTGGTTGGCCTGCACTGGGTCGAACTCCAGCCGTCCTCGGTGTCCTAGACCAACCAAGAGAGCTCCGCAAATGACTCGACTTTGCTGTCCTAACCACCATTTTCCCCTCAACTCCAGAGTCCGTGTGTAACGACCCGACCTCCTGGACCCCCGCCAGGGACTCCGAAGTTCGCGTCGTCACCCACAGATCTGAAGATCCGGAAGGGTTAGAAGAAATAGTCTAGTGAAATATATATTGAATTTAAATAACTATAACAATCTATACAATATACAAAAGTCTGTACAACATGTCCCAAGCAAAAGGACAGGTACAAGAAGAAAGGTGCAGTCCTTAAGGGGCATACCCCGAGGACTTGCAAAATACAACTCTCAGCTCACTCAGGTACAAGAGCTCACAACACTCGCTCTCACTGCTGCTGTCAACACACGGAGCCACAGCCGCCTCCGCAACCCGTCCGACACCGAGCTCCCGTGAAGACGATCCCCTAGCTGAAGGAAGTAGGGGGGTGAGCCTCGCGAACAAGGCCTAGTAGGGATTACCAATCCCTCACCGGCCAGAGCAGCAGGAACTCCGAAAATAGGAAAACTACACTAGAAAACTATAAAGCGAGTAACACCTACAGCATGGTAATACTAAGTAGCGGAATAGAATAAAGCAATGCCACGACCACCAACCAAGGCCGTAACACACACACACGACTCCCACAAAAACTAACGGAGTCGGGCACAAAGTGGAAGCAACCCTCGGTACACCTGCCGAGACCACGGAACAACCAAGTGAGAACGTCTCACCTCAAGCACGGCCACCTCAGACCTCCACAAGGTCGAGGGCCCACAAGCAGAACCACCCGGAACCCTGGACACACCACCAGGTCGGGAAACCACACTCGCCGGTGCCACCACGGACTGACACCCAAGAACGGGACTACGGAACTGAGAGAACACCCAGCGGAAACCACCAGAAGCACAGGTCCGCACAAGGCCAGACCAACGATGCCCACGGGAACTAGGGACGACTAGGCTATAACCGTCGTGCAAGCTAGGGCAACGGATAACACTTGGAAACATCATGAGGAAACACCGTCACAACCACAACAACCAAGCCACCGCCGCTAGCAGCCAAGAGGGGGGCCCGCAGTCCACACGCACTGCTCGCTAGCCTAGCTCCTGCCTCTGCCCCATAAGCACACCAATGCATGCAACACCGCAGCCTGGCCAAGCTGTGGCCTCACGCCTGACCTCCCTACGCGGCTCTGGAACCAACGTAGAGCGAGGTGGTGAGACAAAGGACTGGCTAGCCTGCACCGGGTAGAACTCCGGCCGTCCTCAGTGTCCCAGGCCTAGCCAAGAGAGCTCTACAAACGACTCAATGCTGCTGTCCAAACCATCATTTTCCCCTCAACTCCAGAGTCTGCCTCACTTGGCTATCGACTCGAGTACGCTCGTCGCCCCGATACCTCCCTCGAAGGCGCTTGAGGATGAGGGTCCCAGGTAACGGTAACAACCTCTCAGATTGGGGACAAACCCTCAAGTGCTAAGCACCAGGCGAACAGGTGGGGCAGCACAACAAAACCACGTCGAACCGCTAGCTTGTAACCCACGACATGCCCAGTAGGCGAGAAGCACGCACAAACCCTCAAATGGGTCGTCGGCCAACCAAACACGTACAGAAAAAGCCGGAGCCTCGGAACACCACCCGCCAGCATGGAAACCCATCGCTCTTCTAATAATCGATTGACTGCCAGCCAATCGATTATTAGACAGACGCGACCCTCCTAGCACCACTGCCAGGACATGGCCACGAAGGTGTCACATTCGGTCGCTGAACGCAGGGAGGTAACCTGCCGCCTTCCCTACTAGAAGGTCCTAAGGGCAAAGACTGCCCTGGGGCACACGTCGACACACAACCGGGCCCACAGAAGCGCCCGAGGAAACACAGGTACAGTCGTGACCCTCAAAGCCATCGTGACGCCATCGCGACGGGGAAGAGCACCGCGACAGCAACCTGTTGTGACCGGAAAGTGCATCATGACAGTGACCCTTATCGCGACTGCCAACTGCATCGCGATAAGGTCATGCCCGATGCCTCTCCTGATGTCGCGACGCGCCGAGCCGTCGCGACATCAGTAGAGAGGCAGACCGATGGGATCCTCAATCCCGGGCCACCTACAAGATACAAACACACCACACGGGGGAGGGGAGCATGGGAAAGATATATAGACTAATTAGAAAGACCGAAGAGCTCCCGATCCACCCGGATCGAGAAGAGTTCAAGTAATCCCTACCTTTAACGAACAATGAACCCCAATGGGGCCCTTCACTTCAGTTGGCCACCTCCTCCTCGTTCCACGCAAGGTCCACGACGCCATGGCACCACGCACGGCCCTCCTCCTCGCCTGAAAACACACAAGAGGAGAGGGGGAGGCGAAGCACCGCCAGAGGGAGAGGGAGAAGGGAATAAGAATAGAGGGAGGGGGAAGGGTCGCCGGCCAAGGATTTTAGCCTTCGGCACCCAAGATGCGATGGACCATCCCGTCACGTTAAGGACCTTAACGTGACAGGTCAACGGGACGCGACAAAAACGCATCCCCTAGGGACACCGCGACAACCCGATAGGTCGTACTGACACACCTGCCACCTTGACAGGCGTCAGACGACCGAAAGGACAGAAAGCAGTAGCGACCCATTGCCCGGTCGCGACACGAAGACGCGACGGAGAAGCCGGACATGACAAGAATGCGACGCACACACTCGTCACGACAAGGATGACTGTCGCGTCGCGCACCCACGACGTAATACTAACGCATCTTCCAGCCTGGATGCATTAGTGGCCAGTCATCCAAGACACCGGATAGAAAGCCGGGAAACCGGGTCTTACATTCTACCCCCCTTAAAACAATTTCGTCCTCAAAATTGCGGCAAGCCCAAAAAATCTCGAGGCACAAAACAAAACACAGGGAGCAAACGTAAGACCAATGCAAATAAGCCACTAAGTCTCAACACGACTTCCTCGTGGCGACCATCGCACAACCAAACACGTGCGGAGCAACTAGCCAAGAAATCAACGGCACACACAACAAGCTCCAACACACAGGGAGCACACAACCGAAAACCAATGGCTCACTCCAGCCACCCGTGGGGCATCCAAATGGGATGACAACCCCACAAGCACCGAGCAACGCCAAAACAGACCTGAACAGCAGAAAACGCCAGCCGAAAGCCGCACGGTTGCAGCCACCAACAGACTCCGCTGTTGGGACCAGCCGACTAGCAACCTCCTCTATCACCGACAAAACTCGACAGAGGAAAGGGTTGCCGATAGCAACACGAGAAACACCTGAGAACTAACCACAAGTCTCAGGGGAACGGCCTCACGCTACTAGCAACAGCTAGCTTTGGTCACCAGCCCAACCGAGAGGCCACGCGAGCGACAAGAACCAGAGCAATACCACGCTCGCGGAGGATTCGCAACACACAGAACGACGTCCACTGTCACCGCTAGGTCTCACCCAGACCTTCCTCGTAGTCCAATAGGAACAGCAAACGCATGCGGAGAAACCCTCAACATGCAAAAACGGCATCCACTGTCACCACTAGGTCTCACCCAGACCTTCCTCATGGTCTGACAAGGACACCAAACGCACGCGGAGCCACAAAAACTGGGAGTTACACACTCCACAACGTGGCACACCGCGATGGGAACACAGAAGACGTCTGAGGTTAAGCCGAAACCGAACACCTCATAACATCAGCAAACCATGTGGTCAAGTACTAGAAAGCCAATAAGCCTCACTATCACCAGACGAACCGTCAGAGACTCCGCCATTGGCTTCTAGACTCACCAACACCACGCACAACAGAGAACCAACGAGGGATTGGTAGCACACCCGCCACGCGCACACAGGGCTCAACACGGGTACCAACGTGCCAACCACCATAAAAATGCACAACCACACAGGAACCAAAGCAACTGCAGAGGTCGAGGACAGCATGTCGACCTCAGAGGGACCCAGACCGAAGCAGGGTACCACAATCGAACACACTCACTCCGAAAGAGAGAGGGGAAAACCCAGACACAGGCCACGACCCAAGCCTGGCGTACCACCGATAGGGCTACCTAGACAAGGCAAAGCAGCCACCCCACAGCGGCAACGGTACAACCACAAGACTCAGGCTAGCACATGTGTCCCAGAGGCGAAAAGCCCAACACCTCCATCCCCGAGCGAAGTCATGAAACGATACGCAAATCTCATGAACAGGCACACAACACAACACATGGTGATATCACAAGCACTAGGAGCCACCCAGGGCACAACACAATGCACCAAGGCTCCAGACGGTACAAAACTGAAACACTCAAGCACAAGCACACGGTGCTACCACGAGCACCAAAACTAAGCAAAGTGCAACACAGGTGAACCAGCGACCGAAACAACATAGGCTAATAGAAAGGACTCTTCACCAGAGACCCGCCAAAAGCCACACGCAAAGAACCGCAAGCCTGAAAGGGCACAACAGGTCACTCCGGCCCCAGCCATTGAGGCACAAAAACACGAAGCATCGAAAAACACTCAAGGTGCAGCACATACAATAACACCAATGGCCCGAGATGACACAGGGCCCACCAAAGGGGACTCTCCCCCAGAGACCCACAAGGGAAGCACACGGAAAGCCGATAACTTTGAGAGCGTAACAACCACGTCGGCTCCAAAAACCGCACAAAACATAGAGCACCGACTCTGCCGCACGGGGAGCGAAAACCACAGCGACTCCCTGGCGCGCAAGAGCAAGAAGCACCACCTTTATCGCGACCGATAGAGAGGCCCAACACCAGAACGATGATAAGAAAAGCCTCCAAGGCACAAGCCGAGGCACAATTGAGCATATACCAGAACAACGCTTGCACGAGCAAGCCAAGCAAGAAATGCACAGCGGAACAATGCTCACGCATGCAACCCAACAGAAAACGATACTACCTCACACTAAACCAACAGGGACCCAATGCCCCAATTGTCCAGGCAGGTAGCAATAAACCATCACAATGACAAATGGCACGAATAGGTCTGCCGACCCACAGTGCCACAGGGAAATGACAACACAAGGGGAGCAACCAGCTTGACCTAAAAACAACTCAAGGGAAGATAACTCCACCAGAAGGTCGTAACGATGCGCACCCTGGCAACACAACACCATAGTGGAGCATCACCACCCCGAGCAACCAACGAAAAGCAGAGGAAGAAGACACGCAATGCAACAAGTCTCTTCCACACGCAAGAGGGAAAACCACAATGCAATACTGACGCTTTCACAAGAAGCACAGCCAGCCAAACACCCACTACACTCACCAGACCATCATCTGGGAGAGCACGTCGGGCACAGAAAAACAAAGCAAACCATCTGAGCCAGAGGGACACACAAAGTCCCACCGGCGCAATCGAGAAACTTTGAAACAAGTAATGAGACAAGCTGGCCAACGCAGCAGCCAGGCGCACGGCCAAGCGCACAACACCTTGACCGGAAACACCCAAGCAGACTGTAACACGGATAGTCCAACCAGAAACAACAGCTCATCTCTATAGAGAGAGAGAGTAGCGCGACGACCAAAACAAACACAAGGCAGCTTTGGGGAGAACCTCCCCCAAAAGCGCCAAGAGCCGTCCTGAGAGAACTTCACCAGAACGCAGCCCAACCAAACGACACACTTCGAACCACAGGGGCAACACAACGGTGGCCCGAAATGAACATAGAGTACTCTTGGGAAGAACCTCCGCCAGAAACGACAAAGGACGATCCTGGGAAGAACCTTTACCAGAACGCACAACCCAAACGACCAAACAACACGGACCATCAGAGAGAACACTGCAGCAAGAAGAAGCAATGCAAGCAGGTCCTGGGAGAACCCCCAAGGCACCGTTCTGGGAAAACCCGCCAGAACGCACCAGCCAAACCAACAGCACACCTCAGACCCTGAGGTAGCACAACAACAGACAAAAATGAGCACAGAACAGTCTTGGGAGAAACCCTCACCAAGACAACAACAAACGGTTCTAGGAAACCTCACCAGAACACAGGGGCAACCAAGCGATGCACCTCAACCTCGAGGGCAATGTAATAGCAACCAGAAACGAGCACAACACAGTTCTGGGGAAACCTCACTTCCGCCAGAACCAACAGAGAAGAACTCCGGTACCACCTCACCAGAGCTCACAACCAGCCAGCACCAAGCCGACAACAACCACAGGCAAGTGTCGCAGCGCTCAACCAGCGATGCAACACGGCACATAGAACATCTGCTTAGCCCGATCAACAACGCCGACCAAGCAGAGCGCAGCGCACAAACAGGAGACCACACACAAGACCAATATAGTGCACACCCCAACAATAGGGGACAACCAACAAGGCAAAGACACTTCGACCGGTTCCACAGGCAACAACTCTACACCAGTGAAGGCCACACCACACGCAGGCTCTCTCATCCGCAGCGACACACACACACCCAAATGTGCCGAAGACGACCAGGAGCACCACACCTGGACTTGCCTGCACCCATCCTCCACACGGGGAGGACCACTGCCAGCGAGTCCAGCATCAACCGCGCCACCACGGCACGAACACGCCGAGCGACCACACTCGCCACGCACGCGACGCAGCAACAACTACAACCCACTGCAGCGCGCACACAAAACTTGCAGGGAAGCCGCACACCTGCAAAATAATTAAAAGTACAAGCCTAACACTAGCTGGACGGTGTCAGTAGCGTACTAGTACCTTTCTTTGGGACAACTATAGATATTAACTCTTCACAAATCTCAGTAGACTTCCGCTCTGATACCAACTGTAACAACCCGACCTCCCGAACTGTCACGTCCCGAGAATTACGCAGCGGATATAAATTATTCAGAAATAATTCGAGTCGATGTCCCGAGATGTGAATAGTCGGCAAATAAGCCTCTAGCTAGCACGCGCTAGATGTATAACAACATACATCATCATAGGGCCCAAATATTGAACTCAACTAATCTTGTATTCAAATCTCAACTCAATGTATTCCAAATGGAAACTATTATAGGACTAAGACTCAATAAAAGGGAAAAGTACATTTTATTCCTCACTTCCTACTACATGAATCTAACACTCAAAACAAACTACTATAACTAGACTCATAGTTGGAACGCTCTTCACTCGGACGCATTCCCATCATTGACTTGCTCTTCCTCTTGAACTTCATAGTCACCTAGATTGGGTAAAAGTAGGGGATGAGCAAACTAGCCCAGTAGGATTTATATCTCAATGTGCGGGCAATGATATAAGTGATTAGGAATTTAGAACTAGGTAAGCACGATGGTAGTCATGATATGCATGTACGAATAAAACTCATTAAAATATGATACATGGAACAAGCTAGAGAGAGAGAGAGTGATCGTGATAGAGCAAGAATATAACGAGCAATATGTTGTCAAGAGTGAGGCATGTAACAAGCACGCAAGATATCATGTAAATTGCAATAAATGCAGGATGGCCATATCACGCAAGCAAGCAAGCAAGAATGTACGAGCACAATCAAGTAATACTAATCAGGCACGTGGACACTAATGTATACCAAGAAAAGATACATCAAGAATGTACACTAGGACACGTGTATGTGGTTATTGTATCTATCATTCAACAAGCACGCACGACTCCCAGCGCAGATGCAACGCCAGTAATCATTATACCCCATGGTTAACAGTATATTTATGACTCTCCGTCATTGGGGCTAGACTGGAGCCCTTGGACACTCGCCGTGCCTGGTCAACATCTCACTTAAATTTTAAATGTAGATACCCACAGTCATTAATAATGGCCAATGAGAGTTTCAATAAGTAAGCATGTGTAATGTCATGTTCATGATGATGATGAGAACAAGTAATAAGTAATTTGAATATGATTTCATGATAACAACGGTCAAGAGATAAATTCGGTAGTATAACGGTACGATTTATACTTTAGTTCAATCTTTACATTAATGGCTTTAGTCTAGATTGTAATTCACAATCACGAGAACAAGAAGAGAGAGGAAGTGCATGCTATCTCCGGGGAACTTCAATGGTACAACCAACTCGGCCTCCATGTGGGAATCCACGGAGAGCGGAGATTTATGGAGGTCTTAGAGAAAAGGTCACTAGTCTACCGATTCGGAATGACCGGTAGAGAGCTTCCAAATCCCCAAGAAAGGGCTGCCTAGACGTGTAAGTGTGTAGTGATGTATGTGTCTCAATTCACAATCCACCGGTCTCAAACTCGCGGAAAGCACTTAACATGATGGCATGCAATGAACAATGCATTTAACTACACATGGGTTTGCAAGATTTTAAGATAATAATTATCATTTTAATCAAGCTAGAACAGTAACAAGAGCGAATCACAAGTTTCATGAATGATCACGTCATTAAGAGAATAATTAGAATACTATTCATGTAATTATAATTTTTAAATAGGTTAACCACTTTTCAGCCATTAAATAACCATCATGTAATGATCAGACCAAAAACATGCAACTTACACATTAAACACCATGTTCAACATACCTCGGGTATAGCGGTAAGTTTTGCAAAAGAAATAAGTGGTATTTCACGCAAAATTCTGAGAACGCGACACACCCCAGTAAGGGTCGCAACGAGATCATGATAGAACACGACAAGGGAATGTACAGAACATGACGGATTAGTCAGAACAGGTAGAGAGATAGCAACGGCGGTGCTCGTCGCATTCACAATGCGACGGGTTTGCCGTCGCGACAAGACCCTAGAACGCGGCCTATCGAGCCGTCGCGTTCACAGGGTCTGCACCTGAATCCGACAGAGAAAAGACATGTTCTTGGATTGCGGTCCAGAACTGCCTTATATTGACACAGGGTGTTTCAAAAATAGAGAACAAATTGTACAGTGCATGAAAAATCACAAAACTAGTTTTAAACCAATCTAGACATGCAAGGGTGCTTCCAGTAAATCGGAATTAGAAAACAATGATGGTTTCGACAGGCTTTAATCAAGTTAATCATGAGGTATAGAAGACTGTGAATAGTTAAATGCAAGATTTACTTTGCAAAGTATGATGCCAAAATAATTAGGGATTTTTGGACAAAAGTCTCATCATAAAAGTTGTAGGGAACATGGAATAGATGCAAACTATGATTTTTAAGCAATTTTAAACGACCTAGAGATGAGCGATAAATCAACACGAACGTAAAAAGTCTCAGACATGCGCGACTTTGGAAAAACACCTATAACTCAACATGTACTCTTTGGAATTCGATGAAACCAGTGGGAAACAAAAGGTAACTTGATTCTCTACACATTGGTATAGGATATGTTAAGGTTTAGCCCGAGAAAACCTACCTTCTGGGTTGAAGAAGTCTCATTCTTTCAGAAAACATGTGTTCAGACCACTTGGAGGAAAATGCATAATACTCCGTGTATACTGCATGGAATTTGGGCATTCTACTTGGGTTAGAACGTAGACTTGACCCTCTTTCCAGGGGTATAGGCCTTGCAAGGTTTGGTTATGGTTTGACTCACCTTTGGTTGACTTCAAGTGGACGGTTTGTGCAGGTCGCAGCAGACGAGAAGGGGAAGAAGAATGGCTTGGTGTGGGCGATCTCCTGCTCCCCAGCCACCAAGAACTCCTCCACACGACCCCAACAAGATGTAAACTCGTCCCCAAAGGTTTGGTGGAGAGTATTTAAGCATCTATGAGTTTTAGGAGTCCTATTGTGACAAGGAAAGCTAAGTTGCAGTTTTGACATACTAGTTTCCTAATTTGAGGATTTCTTCCTCCATTAGAGTGTGTGAGGCTTTAGGAAATCTCCCACCATAGTTAAGCACGAATTGGGTTGCCAAGAATACAAGATCTCTTCCCAATTCAACTCTAATTACCTCTTTCTAATTTCAGCTTAATTAAAGTTGCGAATTTCTATGCATTTTCTTGCTTCATTTGATTTTTGTCCCATATGTGGTCCATTGGCCCAATTATGATATTGGGTCATTAATATATAATGTTGGAAGTCTCTCCAACACTTTTATTTAATTTTTTATTGCGTCGTATTTCCGTGTTAACGGTTTTCCGACTTGTTTCCTAATTTGGATAATCGGTCACAATAACTCTTAAACCTAGCCCACATGATTTTTATTGACCCAAATTTCTAAGGATATTATTTTAAGTCCATATATGATTTTTATTTAATTTTCTGACTCATCCAAGTACGTGTGATAATAATTTTTCGACTTATTTATGAATTAGGATAATAAGTCGCAAAACACTTTAAACTTGGCTAATCCGATTTTTCTTGGCACAAATTTCTTTGTGGAACATTTAGGAATAATGTGTGGGTTGATTTATAATTTTCTGTATGTTTTAAATACTCTGATATTATGGAAATTATCTATTTCCATTTATTTGAGTTTTTATGTAATTAAATTTTCCGGGGTGCTACACCATTTTTGGCCCATATGTGGTCCATTGGCCCAATTATGATATTGGGTCATTAATATATAATGTTGGAAGTCTCTCCAACACTTTTATTTAATTTTTGGTTGCGTCGTATTTCCGTGTTAACGATTTTCCGACTTGTTTCCTATTTTGGATAATCGGTCACAATAACTCTTAAACCTAGCCCAAATGATTTTTATTGACCTCTCATGGGTCATTAAAGGATATTATTTGAAGTCAATATATGATTTTTATTTAATTTATTGACTCATCCAAGTACGTGTGATAATAATTTTTTGACTTATTTATGAATTACGATAATAAGTCGCAAAACACTTTAAACTTGGATAATCCGATTTTTCTTGTCACAAATTTCTTTTTGGAACATTTAGGAATAATGTGTGGGTTGATTTATAATTTTTTCGTATGTTTTAAATACTCTGATATTATGGAAATTATCTATTTCTATTTATTTCAGTTTTTATGTAGTTAAAATTTCCGCGGTGCTACACCATTTTTGGCCAATATGTGGTCCATTGGCCCAATTATGATATTGGGTCATTAAAATATAATGTTGGATGTAATGTCGCGTGCCTTTCGGATCCATGCGGATCTTGTGAATTGTGGTTGTGGCGGCCGTTGTGAGGTCAGTGTGAGTCGGTTGTGTGGAATGCATGGTGTGGATGCATAGTTTGAGCAGGTGAAGAGCAGGGTTGGTCCTGAAAAGAAACGGGACCTGCTGCTGTTCAGTTGAAGTTGGCGGTCAGGGGTGGTCGTTAACTGTTGGCGTCCAGCTTAGTGGACATTTACTGCATGAACTTGGCCGCAGTAGATGTGGACGCAGAGGGTGGCGGTTGCTGTTGGCGGCATGGGGGTTGACGCCAACCTGAGAATGGTGCAGGTTATAGGCTCACCCGAGGGCAGCTCTCTCAGCTCACTCTCTTTCCCTCTTGCCCCAACTTCGTGTCCTGGATTCTCTGAAGCTTCCAACAGGTACCAAGGAGTAGTTGGACGATCGTAGAACGCGTGGCGTCGCTGAATTACGCGAGGAAACGTCGCGGCGTGGTGCAATTCCCGTGGGAGCTCGCGGAGGGCTCGGCGTGAACCGGGTGATTGCGGGAGATTCTAACGCGTTCTGAGGTAGGGGATGAACCCTGGTAGTCCCGTAGAAACATTAAAACATAACAAACCCACTTGAATCAGCATGAAAATGCATGATCGGATAAAGTTGCACCATACGGGATAATGGGTGGTTTGAGTAGTTTACTGTATGAATCATGTTATAATAGGTTATATTGGGTATTAGCATGCTAAAGGAATTGCATTTGCATGTTTTTCAGTAGTTAGAACAGTTAGAAAGCCCGCAGAGCCGGATTAGGGTTTCTGTAGGGTTTATGGCCGAAGAACTTGGCGTCAAGATCGCTTGTCGCCAAGATCCTCAGCCAGGAGGTTAACGGCCAGAACCCTTGCCGTTGACTCCCTGTAAGCGGCAGTCGATGTGGCCGCCTACCTCTATATGAGCAGAAATGACTAAGTACAGTATTTATCGTTATTGCATGTGTGTTGACACATGAGGTGCACTGAGTGCACTTGGTTCTCGTGTTAAGCAAACAAGGTATGCTGTTAGTTGCTTACTTCGGTGACTGCGTGTTGTTTACGCAAGTCAGTTGGGTTCACGTGGAGTGGACCATTGTTACTTGTGGTTTACGTGAGGTCTCACGTGGTTTGTGTGTGACGTGCACGTGGTTCTGTGTATGTGGCGAGTAGTACGATGCCTACCGTGGTTACCTCTCTAGTTGGGTGCCCCAGATTCTTTGTAAGCCAGGCTGTTAGCTCGGGGCTTTATCCCGGTACTTGTGCTGTACCGTCGAGGTCTGTGTCGTCTGACCTGGACACCCTCACTCTTGTGTTAGAGTTGTACGTCCGGTTGAGGGAAAGACGACAATGGGACAGTGACACTTGAGTTTGTTTTTAGTCACTTGTAGCGCGCTCGTAGTTGGTGGTACGGACACCAGTAGACGTACTGGACCCCAGCTAGTCCTTTTCCAGTGCCTCACTCTAGCGAGCCCAGGCCAGGGTCTCTGGAGGTGCCAGGCATGGGCCTGTGACCGTGTGGTCTGCAGGTGGTGGTGTTTAGTTGGTCTCCACAGTTGCTTGACCTTTTTACGTGGAGCGGCAGCTGGACCTTTCGTCCGTGGCTGCGAGACTGAGAGGTAGACTTGTGTTAGTTGTCCGAGTCAGTTTCTGGTGTCGCGAACCAGTTCACGTGGCTCGTGTTGGCTGTCTCTACTTTAGCTTGTACACCTGTACTGGTTTGCCGTTTAATTATTACTGTTGTTTCTCGTAGTCGGCAGACGGTGAGTACTTTTACAGCTTTACTTACCTGCTTAGCTGTTATATAAATTGTTAGTGCTGTTTACTATTCGTACTTGTGTGTTGGTTTGCTCGGTTTTGGGGGAGTTCCCTACTGAGCCAGTGACTAGAGAGGCTCACCCCCTACCCCCCTCAGGTGAGAGCGAGGAGGACGTCTCTCGTTCGACGTCCAGTTCCAGGCCGCGCCGTAGCGGTGCAGGGTCAGTACCTCCAGCGGAGTAGTTCCACCTGTGTAGTTCTCCAACAGTGTAGCTTTGTAGTTGTTTACTTCTTTTGTTGTACCTCGGGGTATGCCCCAGGCCTTTGTACATCTTTTCAGTTTTTAATGGAATATGGCTATGTAAATTGTGAAAATTCTATATGAAATGTGGTGTGTTCCTTTATGTTTACACGGAATGTGGTTTGGTATCCCTTGCGAGGCTTCGGCCCGTTCGCGGGAGGCGGACTCGGATCTAGTACGTTATCGGTTTAACGGGCTTAGCCGAGGCGATCCGTCACAGTTGGTATCAGAGCAAGGTCCGTGTTAATATAAGGGAATTAAAAGGATACATAGCCTTATTTCGGTTATTATACACTGCTGGTAGGGACCCTGGTTTTTGATCATTTGTGGTTTTGATTTTTGTCTGGTGTTTTGTGTATGTAGAAATTTTTGAAATGGCTGATAGGAGAGATTGGGGTGGTGGAGGAGATGATCCGGAGGAAAGCACCCAGCGAATGATAGAAAGAATTTGGGAGAGCCTCACGGATATTCGGGCGAGAATGGATCAGCAGGCGCCAGTACCACCGGTTGCAGTGCCACCTGGGGATGGAGAGGCAATACCTGTAGCTCCAGCTCCGCCAAGAGTGGATGTACCTTTTGTAGCACCTGTGCCACCACCAGTGTTGATAGCAGAAGAACCCGTGATGCAGGTAGAGAAGTTTCTGAGATTGCAGCCGCCTGCTTATTCAGGAGGGCCGAATCCAGATACAGCCGAGCACTGGGTTCATGAAATAGAAAGAGTCTTTGCGACTATGAGGTGTCCGGCAGCGGATAGAGTGGTGTTAGCTGCTTACCAGTTGAGGGGCTTTGCCTTGGAATGGTGGCGATTGAAGATGCAAACCACTTTTGCAGGCAGGACGGAAGAAGCTATCACTTGGCCGGAGTTTCTTGATGTATTTAACGATACATTCTTTCCGATCCAAGTGCATCAAGTAAAAAGAGAGCAATTCTGAACCCTTCAGCAAGGTAACTCTTCAGTCTTAGAGTACCAGATGAGATTTATGGCACTTAGCCGTTATGCGCCATATGTGGTTTCAGATAATAACATGATGGTTGAGTACTTTATCAGAGGATTGAGAGTGGAATTGCAGGATGCGATAGTACCTCTTATGTGCAAGACAGTGGAAGAGGCAGCGCAGAGGGCAGCTACTTTGGAGAGGTCTATTCGGACTCGTCAGGTGGGCGAGTCAGGTTCAGGTAGTTTTCGGCTACCGCAGCAGACAGTAGTGTAGACGCGAGATTTGGCCCATCTCCCGCAAGGCTATTTGGC
Source organism: Colocasia esculenta (assembly GCA_014218235.1). NCBI lineage: Eukaryota > Viridiplantae > Streptophyta > Magnoliopsida > Alismatales > Araceae > Colocasia > Colocasia esculenta. The sequence goes on along the minus strand of CM024755.1, from coordinate 26,473,576 downwards.
CCATTAAGCCTCGTTTAACCATGTGTTGACCAGCCTCGGATCCCATGTAGACGGCATCATCGATGGCCGCCTACTGCTTGTTGGCGGCAATCCCCCTGGACGTTGACCCAAGTTGGCGTCCACCTCGATGGACGTCTGCATGAGGTTGGCGGCCTGATCCCTGGACGTCAATAGGGTTTACCAGGTCTGCGCAACTAACCCGAGATTCCAGCCCACTAGCGCCCTTGTCTCGGCCATGCAACGCACATAGCCGTTCCCAACGGGTATATGGGCCACCTAGGCACCCTCTTGACCCAGTAAAAATCCTACATGGCCTCTACCCATTGGTTGGAGCTTAAACACATAGATTGCCACATGTACAAGTGTGTTTCTTCACACTTGAGCATCCAATGCTCTCAACCCCGAGCTCACTGTCTATATAACTCCCCCTTGGTCCCTCTGAACAAAGGGAGGAGAGGCTGGACGTCCACATGCTGTTGCTTTGAAAGAGGAGAGAGAAATTGCAATCAAGCTTTATCAACTCTTCCTCTTCTTCCTCTCACACTTCGGGACGTTCAGGAGGCTTCTTCCCGAGCTAAAGGAGCCCTGCAAGGAGCTATAACACCATCAAACGAGGATCCTCACCTCCATTCCTTTCCCTTTCTCTATTCTCTTTTAGTCATTTGCATATCACACACACTCTAGGCACGTAGGGCACCTTCCTACACACCTAGAAAGGGGTTTCCCAACCAAAAACGGAGGGAAGAAGGGTGGTCATAACACTTGGCCACCCCTCTTCTCAAGTCCGCAACCGGTACGGGACTCTCCTTTTGGGCCTTCCACATTTCGTTTTGAACGTTTGCTGCACTATTTAGGGTCTAATTGAGTCTTGTTCTGTGGCAGGAACGATCCGAAGAAGACCGTGGAGCTCTCTTCCTTTGGCCGGCTGAAGGAGGAGAAGTTGGATCTCTACCATCACCCGCGACGCGAGGCTGCTACATCAACGTGATCAGAACAACCCCTTGGGCACAGGTAAGGCCCTGGCGATCACAACTATCTCCCTTATATCACCGGTTTCCTTTGTTTTCTCCTCAGTCAACGCAGTCAACTCGGGGTCAACGGGATCAACCGGCACATTCTCCATCGCCAATGAAGGAGCGGCACGTCCGTGAACCACCGTCGAGAAGGCCACATCGTCGGCATTCGAAGACGAGGCGAAACGAAACGTCCACAGCTCTTTTCTGGCGATCGCGATGGGACAACAGTGCTACTGCGGTCTGAGTGCATCCAGGTAGACGGCCATCGATCTTGCCGCCTACCCAGGTAAACGTCCAGTCTTCCTGCCGTTGAATTATTCTTAGCGTCCATATAGGGTGTCGTTTACTGTCTGTTAGCGTCAGTCGATATTGCCGTCTACTTATTTCTGATAAACTTGGCGTCAACTAGTTTGCCGTTTAGTTTCACAGAAACCTGTTTTTCCTCTGTTTTCTGTTTGTTTTGCTTCTTTTTTACTTTTTGTTTGCTTACTGTTTGTCACTAACAGTTCTCAGTCTCCAGGGGGTCTTCTTCTCCTCTTTTCTAGCCTCCCCTCACATTTCTAGGATCACCCTTCTTCGGTTTACAACCTTTTACTCGGGGATTCCCGCTCGGGTAAATCGGGTTGGCTCCGAAGAAAACTCTATAAGTCCCTAAATTCCGTGGATTCCCTCACGGTACGGGGCAGGAGGACCTTTACCCACCCTGTCTAGTCACCTACTCACCGGGATTCAAGTGAGTTTTGAGAGAACGGTCTTACAAATCAGTTTGACTTAACACATAACTTTGGTATTTAAAAACTTGGGGACGTTGATTGCTAACATTGTTCGGTAGAAATCCACATTTCTGTCTAAGCAGTAAAGTTAATCAACTTTGACCACTTTAAAATCCATAAGTTGTGTGCTAATGGACACTTGGTTGGACCCTGTTGACATGGCTAATAAACCGGCTTTTGAATATGATGATAATATCAATGAAATGGTCGGTATGATTAACACCAATGTCCAGCCTGAGGAGTCAGTCCAATCATCCTCTCAGGCTGATAATGAAGAAGTGAGTTTGAGGGTCAATCCCACTCATGACCAAAACAGTCAAGAAGACCCCGAGTTTTCTAAACTCATGTCCCGGTACTCGCCCGAGGATATCATTTCTATGCTTTCAAAGCATACTGTCCGGGCAGCTACCTCCCCTTCCACTCCATCTTTATCCCCATTCAATGCCTCCACATCTAGGCCCACTCCTAAACCAGTCACCCCATCCCGAGCTCCCGTCTCCGCCTTCATTCCTCCTGTCACTCCCGCTCCTTTGCCTACTCCAATTCCCACTCCTCCTTCCGCCTATTCGCCACCTATCCAAATCGCACCCCCCATTCAATCTAAATCTGTTCCCCTTTCGGAGGTTGAAGGTCTCGTTAGGAAGCTTGTAGCGGATTCCTTATCCCACTCTAAACCTCATTCGCTACTAAACTACTGCAAGCTCCCCAACGCTTACTTTCCCCCCGACTTCAAGGCCCCAAAGTACCGCAAGTATGATGGGACCTCCGACCCCCAATTTCATCTCGCCGGCTTCACCATGGATTCCCATCGGTGGTTATATGATCGGGTCCTCTTAGTTCACCTTTTCCAACAGTCATTGGAAGGGGAAGCTTTGAGGTGGTTTACCTCTCTACCCGCATCTGACCTTGTTAATTTTGACATAGTCTCCGAGCGATTCATCTCACACTTTTCATACATGGCCACTCAAGTCCCCACACTTTCCGACTTGATGGCAGAAAAGATGAAGTCGAATGAAGACTTTGTTACTTATGCCAACCGATGGAGGTCCATGGCTTCAAGAGCCGACATTCCCATCCCGGAGTCTCAAGCCATAACTCTCTTGGTTACCAACACTACCCCTGTGCTCCGTTCTGTTTTAATGTTAAGTGAGTTCCACTCCTTCTCACATCTTTATAACAGAGCCAGGGTGGTTGAAAACCAAATCAAGGACTCCTCTCTCCCACACTTCTTTGAAGGAAAGCCAAAGGCACGCAAGGCTGCCGCGGCACCCACCACCGAGGGGTGACCGTCAATGAGTCTGTAAGTGCTTGCAGCCAGCCTTTGAGGCCTCCCAACAAATCCTCTATCCCTCCGTCCAATCCTCCCTCTAATCCTCACCAATTCCCATCACATCCTTCTAAGCCTTACTCTGCTGTTCCTCCTCCCTCTTCTGGCTACACTCGGCCTGGTCCTAAGAGGTCTCACTACCCTCCTCTCCCCGAGACCCTTGAGGACATATTCTTCGCACTCATGTCTTGCGAAGCTATCCGGCTCCCCCCACAAAGGGAAAACACAAATCCAAGGCTGGATACTTCCAAGTACTGTCCTTACCACCGCACCCATGGCCACGATATCAACAACTGTTTCACATTCCGTGACTGGGTGTATGATGTGAATGATCAAGGGAGAATCAACTGGGAGGATGTCAGTGTAGCCATAGCCAAGTCTAGGTACACTAAGAAGGAATTAGGCATCTTCCAGAACCCTCTCCCCAATCATCAAACAGCAACCCCTCCTCCTCCAAGTCCCAGGAAAATGTCCACACCATGACTTGTTCGGAACCCCGGGTCGTGAGGAGAGAACAACAATGGGGGGTAGAGGGCTTTGATGAGTGGTATCCATGTCCCACTGTAGAGTCCCAGGAACCTTCCACCTCGGTGGATGCCATTCTCGAGGAAAGACCCTTAGTGCTTATCCGACCTCCTCAGGACACCTACCCCACTGTCCTCACTTCCCCTGCCAGTGAGTCATCCACCAGGCCTCTCCAGTTGATTCTTCCAAGACCCCAAGAGGATGTTCATGTCACGCTTAGGAATCGGATTGTTCCTCCACCTTTGCGGCCGACTCAAGATGAGGAAGATAATGGGCCTCCACCTCCGGCTGGCACCGAATATGATATTCTCCAACATCTTGATAAGACGCCCGCAAGGGTGTCTATTTTAGAATTGATTCGGAGGTCGCCATCACACCAATCCACTCTCCTCCAGTTCCTCCAGAAAATCATGGTTAATGATGACCTCCCTCCTAGCGGGGTCACCGGCGCCATTCTCTCCCTCACCCAAGGACCCTCAATCTCTTTTTCGGACAAGGATCTCGCCACCCCCGAGTGTCGTTCTCTCCCTCTTTGTCTCACCATCAACCTCAATGGGGTTTCGGTGGACTCTACTCTTATCGACACCGGGGCCTCTATCAATGTTTGTCCGATGAAGACCCTTAAGCAATTGGGTTTAGGGGAAGAAAATCTGGAGAAGAGTTGCTCCACTATCGCCGCCTATGACAACTCCAAAAGGGTTGCCAAAGGCAAGATTGCTCTTAAGCTGGAAGTCGGACCCGTCACTACGTCCACCGAATTTCTAGTTCTTGACGTCGATCCGGCCTATAAAGCCATCCTCGGTTGTCCCTGGCTAGAGCAAACCTTAGGGGTCCCTTCCACCGCCCACCAATGTCTCAAATTTCCTTACAATGGGCGAATCATCAAAATCAAGAGCATTCCCATCGTGGAGACTCTTAATACTCTCACTTCGGAACAGATGCCACACCTTTTCATTCCAGATAAGGGGAAGAAGCCAGTCATGTCTCTCTTTGACTTCCCCTCACCCTGTGATTTGAGCCAATCCCCCCAATCGGATGAGAAGCCTGAGCAACCTCCCTGCCCTCAAGGGAAAGGTTGGGAAGTGATGGCCAACATCGGCTATGTCCATGGCCATGGATTAGGAAAAGAAAAGCAAGGGCAGATCCAGAGTGTTCGGGCCATTAGGAGGTTGTTGCCTAAAGCCGGACTAGGTTTCCACCCAGACCCTGTCCATCCCGATCCATTCATACCTTACCAACCTCTTACTTGGACCTTGAATGAACATTTTGTCCAAGGGGCCACCCAGCTAGGAACCAGAGAGCCACTCATCGAAGAACTGCCTTGCTCTGAGAGTGAGGAGGAAGAGGAAGAAGAGGAAAAGGCAGAAATAGAAGAAGTATGTGATGACTTCGGCCTCCTCTCTCTCTTTGGGTTTGATTCCCCCTCTTCACCATCTCCATCTCTACCCTCATCTCCCCCTGCTTCCAATCTTCCATCCACATCCTTCTCTTCTATTTCCCCTCCATTCCTGTCACCATCCCTGTCTCTCACTCATCCAGTCGAGGCTACCTTGAGTCAACAACTCATGGTTTTGGGCCTTGATTCCCAAAAAAAAACGCCGATTATCAAAGTTGGAAGTGCGAGATCTCCATTGAGCACCCTTCCTCTTTGGAATCTCTTCCGCTCGGCCAAGGGCCGACGCTCTCCCCGTTAGTTTCTCACCCCTCTGGGGGCTTCCCTTGTACATAGTTGTCCTGTACATAGCAGTCTAGATCCTAGTTTAGATTTGGGTTTAGAGTCAGGTTTAGGGTCCAGTCTAGAGTCAGGATTAGGAGAGTCTGGTCCCTCTCAACCATGCATTCGCAAAGAGAAGGGTAGGCAAGTTCCTGCCCGATATGTCATGGCCTTGGCCGAGAGGTGTGCCAAATTGAGTCAAGTCCCGAATTTCTTGAGGAACCTGCCTTAGTAGAAACCATTTCTGATTTTGAAGAAGGTGATTCTGTAGATGACGGTCTAGGAGTCTATCTGCTAGATTTCAGTGAGAAAGATGGGCTAGGAGATCTTGGGTCAGAAGAAGAAGAAGACCCAGTGAGCTCCTATGTGGATGGCACAAAAAGGTTCGACGAGCCCACCACGGCTGCAGACGAACCTACTAAGGAAGTCAATCTTGGCACCAAGGAATCCCCGAAGACAGTGTTAGTCAGTGCCAACTTGAGTGAAGAAGAAGAGCATGCGTTGGTAGCTATCCTTAAAGAATTCTCCGACGGTTTTGCTTGGTCCTACGAGGACATGCCGGGACTCGACACCTCTTTGGTCGAACACCGGTTAGTCCTAAAAGCCGACGCAACCGCCGTCAAACAAAAGCTAAGGAGGCTACATCCCAAGCTAGCACTCAAGATCAAAGAGGAGATTGACAAATTGCACAAAGCTAAGTTCATCAGGGTTGTGTTATATCCACATTGGGTAGCTAATATCGTCCCTGTGATGAAGAAGGACGGTAAGGTTAGGATCTGTATAGATTTCCGAGACCTTAATCGTGCTTGCCCAAAGGACGATTTCCCTCTCCCACACATAGATGTCCTAGTGGACAACACTGCCGGGTTTGAAATGTTATCTTTCATGGATGGTTTCTCGGGGTACAACCAGATCCGTCTGGCGGAGGAAGACCAGGAGAAAACTTCTTTCACAACACCCTGGGGGACCTATTGTTACGTCGTCATGCCCTTCGGATTGAAGAACGCAGGAGCAACATATCAAAGGGCAATGATGGCAATTTTTCATGACATGATGCATGTGCACATGGAGGTCTATGTGGACGATGTCTTGGTGAAATCGAAGACTCGACATGGCCATGCTGACATCCTCCGGGCGGTTCTCCAACGGTCTAGAGAGCATAAGCTTAAAATGAACCCCAAGAAGTGTGTCTTTGGAGTCTCTTCGGGGAAATTGCTTGGGTTCATAGTTAGCAAAAGGGGGATTGAGATTGATCCCAACAAGGCCAAAGCAATAATCGAAATGCCTCCTCCTAGGAACATCAGAGAAGTTAGAGGGCTGATTGGCAGACTTCAATTCATTAGGAGATTCATTTCCCAGCATTCAATCCGTTGTAAGCCCTTCTACGAGATGCTAAAAGGAGAGGCAAAATTTGATTGGAACGATAAATGTCAAAAGGCCTTTGATGAGTTGAAGAGTTACCTATTCAATCCCCCTGTTCTCGCTCCTCCGGTCCCGGGTCGGCCTTTATTGCTCTATGTATCAACTACTGAAGATTCAACTGGAGCAGTTTTGGCCCAATACGACGACGAGAAGAAGGAGAGAGCGGTGTACTACTTATCCAAATTGTTCAATGAAGCTGAAAAGAGGTACACCGCCATGGAAAGAACATGTGCAGCCGTCGTCTGGGTGGTCCAGAAGTTGAAGCACTATTTCCTGGCACATGAAGTGAAACTTCTGGCACGAATGGATCCAATTCGATTCTTGCTAGAGAAGCCCGTCCTAACTGAGCGGTTGATGCGGTGGCAAAGTTTTCTCAATCAATTTGACATCACCTACGTCAACCAGAAGTCAATCAAGGGGCATGCCATAGCCGAACACCTAGCCCATCACCCCTTACCTTCGTATTCTCCTGTCGACGAAACCTTTCCCGATGAAGAGTTAGGAGCCATCATCGATGGTGAGCCTTCATGGGTGCTTTACTTCGACGGGGCTTTAAATTCCAAAGGGAGTGGAATAGGGGCAGTCCTCCTCTCACCGGAAGGGGTAGTCATCCCGCACGCCTACCAATTAACCTTCCGTGCCACGAACAATGTGGCTGAGTATGAGGCTCTCCTAGTTGGGTTGAAGATGGCGTTGTTGCTCGGAGTCAAGGAATTAAGGATTATTGGAGATTCGCAGTTGATACTCCGGCAATCTCTCAGCAAGTACCAAACCCGGGACCCCAAGTTGAAACCATATCAAGAGTTGGTAGCAAAGGTAATCCGGCAGTTTAGGAAGCTCACCCTTGTCCACACTCCTAGGGCCCAAAACATCCTAGCAGATTCCCTCGCCTCTCTGGCCTCTTCCATTCCCATCCCTTTAGAAAGGTCCTCCGAAACCATCTCTGTTCAAAGGCTAAGAATCCCTTCTCATACTGATCCCTGGTTTGTCCAACTTCAATCTCCCTCCCATCAAATCAATGCACTCTCAAAAGAGCCTGAAATCGACCTCGATGATGGCCATCCCTGGTATTTTGACATCGAGAACTACCTCAAAGATGGATCCTTCCCGGATTACGCCACTTCTGCCGATAGACGGGCTATTCGCCGTGTCTCCGAACGGTACAAGATCATAGGTGGCGTTCTCTACAAGAAATCCCTCAATGGGGTCTATCTCCGTTGCCTTGATGAAATCGAATCTGAAAGCATTGTTGAAGCTGCTCACTCTAGTGAATGTGGTGGCCATGTCAATGGTAGAGCAATTGCCCAGAAGTTGCTACGACACTATTACTGGCCTACCATGGAAGAAGATTGCACCCATTTCGTCCGTCACTGTGCTAAATGCCAATTACACGGTGATAAAATTCATGCTCCTTCTTCCTCTCTTCATCCCCTTATTGCTCCATGGCCTTTCGCCATGTGGGCATTCGATGTGGTAGGTCCCCTTGCGGATAGAACTGGAGAAATCCGGAAGAAATCCTTCATTCTGACCGCCACAGAGTACTTCACAAAGTGGGCTGAAGCAGAAGCGTTCATAGAAGTCAAAGCATCAACGGTTGTCAAGTTCATCAAGCGCAACATCCTTGCAAGGTTCGGCGTGCCTCGGGACATCGTCACCGACAATGGACCACAGTTCACCTCGCAGGAGCTCCGCGACATGTGTGGTAAATATGGCATTAACTTGCATCATTCATCACCATATTATCCACAAGGTAATGGACAAGCGGAAGCTACTAATAAAACTCTTATCAAAATAATCAAGAAAACGTGCAAATCTCACAACAACACTGACTGGCCAGAACGCTTAGTTGAAGCTCTCTGGGCTTATCGCACCTCAGTCCGTACTCCCACGGGGCAAACCCCCTACGCTTTGACATACGGATCGGATGCGATACTCCCATATGAGATCTTCCTCCCTTCACTGAGAGTTCAATTGGATTCCGAACTTGACCCTGGTCAACGTCGGGAAGCTTTATTAGCACAACTTGAACTATTGGATGAAAGGCGAATGATAGCAGCTGACCACGCTCAGGTGTACCGCCAGAGAATTGCACGTTTTTATGCCAAGAGAGTCTTAGAAAGAAAATTCGAAGTGGGTGAATTGGTTCTGAAGCGGAAAATCATAAAGGCACCAGGTCCCAGGAGCAAATTGCAAGAAAATTGGGAGGGTCCGTTCGTTGTTAAGGAAGCATACTCAGGGAATGCTTATAGATTAGTGGATGTCGAAGGAGTCGAATTGACGCACCCTTGGAATGCAGTCTACCTCAAGAAGTTTTATCCTTAGTCAGTTGGTCAGTCATTCATCACTTGTCAACGGTTCGGGTTTAAGTCTCTACTTTTCCACTCAGTCACTAGTGAGGTAGGACTTATTCACACACCACACGATGTTGAGATATTGCCCTTTGGCTAGAAAATCACTAGTACACTCGGGCGGTCTCATCCGGTCAATGTGTTTCCCCTATTCTTTTCCCACTCGGTCGTGTCTGGAAGCGGAACAAACTACGAGTAAGGGACCACCCACTCTCTTTTAAAAGGACAAGGTCACCATAAAACAGGGGCAACTAATAAGAGCAAGGGGCAAGATGTCAAATCAAGCCTCAATGGGGAAAAGAAGAGCCAAAAGGTCAAAAAGGGTAGCAAAAAGTACGTACCCGGAAAAAGGCTGACCAACTCAAGGAGGTAGCAAAAAGTACGTGCCTCCACCCCAGAAATAAAATAAGAAATGAAAAATCCCCCTGAAAACAATGGTTGACCAAGTCTGCTTGATATGAGATGTCGGTTTGGAAACAAAAAGTAGTTTGAACCAAAGTCCTACATGACTTCCTATACATTTCTTCCCATTTCTCTCACTAGGGGCAATTTGATTGCATAAGATCCTCTGTAGTGGAAAATATCAAGAAGGCTAGGGGCAATTTCCAACATCAAGGAATTCGTGCACGTCCCTCCTCACTCTTGGCCTCTGTGGTTAAGTAGATCGCGTAAACCCTACACTACAACATGTGATGAATATGTGTCTTAGAGTCCAAAAATCCAAAAAAAAAAAAATGCAAAAAAAATAACAAAAAGAGAGTCTTTTGATGTATATATTTTACGCTGTACGTATTTTCTCCCAAAATTTCTCCCTTATTTTCAAAAGCCAAAAAAATTAGAAAAATCAAAAATCCAAAAAATTCTCCTTATTTTCTTATCAAAAACAAAAACAACAAAAAAATCAAAAAAAAAAAAAAATGCATGTGCATATTTCCCTTTCGTTTTTTTATTATTATTTTCTTATCTTTGATTAGAAATTAGCCCCTTGACCAGATCTCAAGAAAGGTATATCGTAGGCAAGGGGCTAAAAACAGATCTACACTAACCTGTTTCTTTGAGTGTTGTGGATACAGGATGCAGGAACAGAAGCAAACCATTCAAACACAAGTCACAAAAATCCACAATATTCCACTATGATAATCAAGTCTGTGTACATATCATGACAGGGGCATACCCCTGGTGGTACAAAAGTGTCACTCCTCTCTCCGCTCCCCCTCCGCAGGCCTCTGCCTACGGGAGCTGCTCACCTCCTCCTCCTCCCTCTCCCGACGCCGGTCTGGGAGAGGAGGTCTGGAAGCCGTGGAAGCCTCCGGTTGCGGCAGTCCTCCTCCTCGACCACGGAGGGATCCCCTAGCGACACGATGTCGTCAAGGGAGGCGAACGCCGAAACAGTCCTCGCGGGCGTCACCTGCTGAGCCTGCCGCTGCTGCTCCCGGCGCTTCTTCAGCACCCGGTCCTTGAGGATCTCGTAATCCGCGGCAATCCGTGCTCGAGCCGTCTCGGCCTCCCTCTCTCGCTCTCGAGCCTCGAGCAGGCGACCCCTCATGAGGGTCCGGTCATCCCTCAGCTCCTCCATGGCCATCACCATGGTCCGCCGTTGCGCATCAAAAGCAAAGAGGATCAGCCTCGAACATGTGTAAGAAGAAGAAGAAGGAAGGAAGTGTCTTACCTCAGCCTCCAGATCGGAAATCCTCGCCTCAAACTCCAGTCGTAGACTCTCCATCTGTGCCTGGAGAGTAGCCACATCTCCTCCCTGCCGCTGCATGTCAAGGGGCAAGCATGTTAGAACATTCAATAGACTTTGAAAGAAAGTGCTAGTTTGGTGTCTTACCTGAGCCCCAATCTCTCGAGCCTGCTCCTCAAGCTCCCGGACCCTCGCCTCCGCTCGGTCCAGGGCCCTCTGCAAGTGGACCGCCAGGTCCCCTCCGGCCGGCTGGGCGGACGAGCTCGCCCCCGCATCCCGGCTCGCCTGCGCTCTCAATAGCTCTCCTCTCTGCATGCACAAAATCTTGGTCAGCAAATCAAATCAAATTCAAGGGTTAATACCACTTACCAATGTCCTGACCTCGGCCCGGAGCCTCGTCAGCTCCACCTCCTGCTCGGCCAGTCGCCCCTCCAAGAGGCGGATGGCCTGTGACTCCGGCATCTGCCAAATGCTTCAAGGTTAGAATCAATTCAAATTCAGATCCGACCAAGGCTTAGAGTTAGAAGTTTCACTCACCACTCGTCGGTCAAGCCGGAGTCGCCCGGCGTATCGTGCCTGGTAGTCCTCCATATAAGCCGAGCTGTCCTGGAGGTCGGTCACTCGTGCCACCTGCTCGCCACCATCGCGCCAGTATGCGACGGTGCTGCCGTGGTCTGCCCCCCAGTCGCGGTCCTCGGCAAAGAACCGCCGGCGTGAGTGTCCCTCTCTCCCGAGGGAGGGCACCTCGATGGCCGGCTGGTGCCAGCCCAGGGTCCGTACCACCAACTCCAAGTACAGTACCTCACATGTCCCGAGGCACAGTAAAAGGAGGTGGCGGTCGAACAAGGGGCGACCTGCCGCCACCGCCGGGTGCGAGGCGTCCGCCTCCCCCACATAGGGGGTCCACACCACCTGAGAAGAATGAGAAAACACTGGTCAGTAACATCAAATGCAGCAGTAATTGAAAGAATGCAAAAGCTAGTTGAGGGTTTCATACCTGATCGTGCGGGTAGTGGTCAAGTGCGACCCGCACATCCCCTGCCCTCCTGTCGGTGACCCTGGGGTCCGGGGCCACCTCCCACCTCGTCATGAGAGGCACCATCATCTGGCGCCCCTCTACAAGTGTCCCGCGCCCCATGGGGAAGCGGGTGTACCCCCAGATCTGCAAGAAGAGAAAGTCAGTCAGTCAAGCAATTTAATCAATTGAAATTCAAGTTGAGCTTTAAAGGAAAAAATTGCGTACCTGAAGGAAGGGGTGAAGCCCCCAGTGCTCTGAGAGCGCTGCGAGCTGCTGGGGAGGAGAGAGAAAAGGTGTCCCAGCATCGCAGCACCCCAAGCGTACCTCCCCGCCTGCGCCAAGTCCCTCAGCAACAGCACGAACTTGCAGTTCATCTGAGATGACTGCGTCGCGAACAACAGGCGTCCGAAGAGGTAGCTGACGAAAATCCGCACCGAGCGCTCCTCGCTCCGGTCTCCTAGGTCGAGTGACCCCCGCACTCCAGCATAGAACTCATCCAGTGACTCTAGGGGTCCTCTCCTCCTCCCCCTCAATCCAACTGCCTCCGACAACGATCCGAGCAGGATGCTCCGGATCGGTCTCCTCCTCCCGGCCACGAACTCTGGCCCCAGTAGCTCTACTATGTCGTCATAGTAGTCCCTCCTCTCCAATCCGACTACCGGCTCTCCCTGAACCGGCAGTCCCGTCAGATACGCCACATCCTCCAATGTGGGTATCATGTGACCCCAAGGCATGATGAATGCCTTGCAGTCCTCCTCCCATCTCTCCCTCAATGCCTCTAGGTACGGCACATCTAGGTGAAAAGGGCGTACCGACAGGAGATGTCCGAACCCCATCCTCGCTATCTGGGCCTGCTGGGCCTCTGGAAGCGCGTGGTACCATGCCCAGCACAGGTCCCAAGTCACCCTGCTCCTCATTCGGCCCTTGCCCTGCAAAAAACACAGAAAGCTTAACGTCAGTATCGATGGCCGTTTACTCAAAGTTGGCGGCAAGGCGTGGCCGTTTACTCAAATTCGGCGTCCCGGGGTGGCCGTTTAGTTCCTGTGTCGACGTCCGGCCCATTGACGTCAGGTTCCCCTTGACGGCAAGGGGTTGGACGCCAACAGGAACTCGACGGCAACCGATGTTGCCGTCAAGTTCCTGTCTGTCCCGACGGCCCTTCCCCTGTTTCCCCTTCTTTTCACCAAATGAAATCACATTCACAAGGGTTTTAGGGTACTCACCCGAGGTCGTCGAGGTGCCTCCGCCTCCGTCTCATCTCCTCCCTCGGTCTCGTCCCCCTCCGGTACGTCCTCTACCGCCACTTCTTCTTCTTCCCCCGCCGTAGCCATCTCCACCTCCTCTTCTTCCTCCTCCGTTTGGCGACGGCCCCGGGTGATGGTCCGCTTCTCTCTCGTCCTCATCATTGTCACGAGCAAAGTGAGCAAAAGGTCTGGGTTCGGTTTTCCTTCTCCCGGCGCTTGGGAAGATGGATGGGCGCCCGGGAGAAGGCGTCGGTTCAAAAAAAAAAAAAAAAAAAAGGCAACTTTCTGGTTTAACGTCCAGGTCTGGCCGTTTACCTTTATCTGACGTCAACCCCAGGCTGCTGACGTACGCTCGACGGCTAGGTTGTGGACGCCAAGATCTCTTCAATGTCAGACCTCGAAGTCTGGTCGACGGCCAGCTCTGGCCGTCTAATTTGAAACTAGACGGCTACTTATGTGGACGTCGACTCTCAGTCTCAGTGGTTGGCGACCAGAGTTTGGACGTTAACCAGAGGTTGGCGGCCATCGATGTGGACGCCAACTACTCCGCGCTCAGTCCTCGCAGCACTGTCTTTTGAACATCTTTGAGATCATTTTTACACCCATTTCACCACATTTCATTCCACACATCAATCAATGCAAGTCAATTGAACACAAATGCAAACCATATTTATTCATCTAATTGTGTTACACTTATTCAGATCTGAAAAGTACATCACTTTGCCCTGCGGGCCATGAAATAACCACAAGCAATGGGAAGAATGCTATAATTGTATTCCTCATACTTCAAGATCTCTTCCCGTTTCTCCTGAACAGCCAAACCCACCTTCCTGCTCACTGTATGTTTTGCCTAAGCCTTCATCGCTTTCTTCATCAGCCTTTCGTTTCTTCCGGTGACTATCATATCGATGTCGTTGAATGAAATGGGAATTCCCCGTGGAATCCCAAGCTGATAGTGGCACCGATGTGGTTGATACGCCACCATCCGATCTGCTCCAATCAACCATAAATCTTTGTCTTCCCTGGTCCGCGCTCTGAACTCGATAGTCCTCATGAACAGTGGCCTCACGATGAACTCATCCATGCCCAGATATGCTAAGTGATCTCTCCAAGCATCTCGGCCCTTCAAGTGCGCGGTCACACACTTGATCTCATCCTCTGGCTCGTACCATGCCCTGCTGCAGTGCACTGAACTCCGAAGGAAGACTCTGGAGGGGGTAGGTTGTGCATCAGCAAAATCAAACTTTAGATGAGCTTCCATCCATACCTGGAGCAGAAACAAACTCCCGCACGTGCGTCCGCCTAGGCTCATGGTGGTGAGCGAACTGTACAGGTGGGCCAGCACTGCAGGGGCAAGTGACTGCCCGCGCCATAGCAGAGTGAGTATCCCAACATGCTCGTACAGGATGAAGTCGCCGCTCGTGGGGAACAGGAACACCCCGCCAGGCAAAGAGTCAGTCCTCGCGTCGCTCTCTCTCCGCCAATTTCCCGGGCATGCTGGATCAGCCACCAAGCCAGCCGGTCCAGGAAGATCCCATCCTTGTTTGTCATTCGCAGCACCTCTTTCTTGTCCCGCACGATGTCAGCAAGAATCTCTTCCCACGGGAGGAGAGGAGTCGCTGCATCATACTCCAGGCACCGCTGCCACCCCAGGAACAATTCCACCTCCTCCAACAACACGCTCGCCTCGAATCCCTGGAACACGAACGTGTGCGTGTGCGGGTGCCATCTCTCCACCAACGCCCCCAGGGCGTCGAATCCCCACCACATCTCTTTCATGTTCTTGGCCAGGACCACCATGAAGTTCAAGTGCCACATGCCAATGAAGCTCCGCATGTCCAGGGTTATCGCGTTAACCAGATTCACGAGCCAGGAAAAGGCCCGTACCTGGCCTTGGCTTGGGAATGCCGGGATCTCCTGCATGAGGGCGGGGTTCTGTAAGAGTGCTGTTTGGGGCGTTTTCAGCCCGGGAAAGAGCAGAACCAATCATCGCTTACCTCTCCATTGGCTAGACGCATGCTCAGGTGTCCCGGAATTTCACTCAGAACTCCGGGATTCGCACCTGTAGATCGTCCGGTTGATGAGGAGGCCATCTTGCTGTTCTTCTCTGTCTCTTTGCTCTCTGGTTCGCAGCAAGAGCAGGGAGGGACGGAGGTAGGAGATGAAAGAGTCCTTATGGACTCTCATCACCTATTTTTTCGGTTTGATCCGCTGTCAGGTAGGCGTCAAGATCGGTGGACGCCAGTTCCACCACATCTGTGGACGTTAACAAGATTACTGGCGGCCATCGATGTGGACGTTGACTGACCGGAAATGCTTAAATTCTTAATCTTTATATGGCCATTATCTTTTGCTTCGAGCTATTTTTCAGATATCTTAAGCACAAGCCGCGCTTCAATTACGGAACGCTCATGCGACTTTGAGCATTACAGGTATGTCTAACATAGGACCCCACCAGAGGCGAATAACTTGGCGACCGTGAACCCTGAGTTCCCCTTCATCAAAAACCATGATCGGTTTGCGATCTCTCAGTTATTCGTATGGCCTTTAGAATTTTCCTCTGGTGCTAACTTGCATTTTAGATAGGCAACCCACACCAGCATGCATCTTCACTGCTAACATTCTCTTACTAACACTAAAAAAAAAAATGGTGATTTTCCTCGATTATATGATTGCTCCATGGCTCCCCAGCTCAGGTAGCCTACTGGGTTCGTCCTTCATGACTATCCAGGTTGATATCGGGTCTTTGTTGCCCCCTTCTTTACTTGTCCCACCGTGCTTTCAACAAATGATCATTCCAGCCTTATTGAGTTCATTTGAGCCTTCGCCAGCCGCGAGCTTAATTCCGGATTTCAGGCTTTCCAGGCATGTGATTCCAGTTAGAATCTTTTGATAATCCTTTGAGAGATCAACCAACTCCTTGTCTTCGTGACCTCCTAAATTCGGGACCGACGTCCTGATTAGGCCAGCGAGCCAGCGGCTCCGGTTACGAGACCCTCCTGATTCAACCGTCATATTACAACTCCTTTGACTCAGACACGCCGGAAACTAGTCAAAGTCCAACACGGCCATGCCAGGGACCCTGCCATTGGGTCGCAGTTGTAGTTACACGGGTAGATCATCCTTTTCCTACCCCTATTTGTCTCTCAGACGATTCGTCATTTGTTTCTAGCTTGTCTCTTTCGTTTGGTTTGCTAGAATTCCTATCCTCGGAGATGGCCCTTCCATTAAATCTCCGCGTCCTTTGTTTACCGAGACACCAACCTTTCAGTCCGCTCTGCTCCCTTGCAAGGCCGGACGTCTCGGAGGGGCATTTGTAGACGCGAGATTTGGCCCATCTCCCGCAAGGCTATTTGGCCCATTAAGCCTCGTTTGACCATGTGTTGACCAGCCTCGGATCCCATGTAGACGGCATCATCGATGGCCGCCTACTGCTTGTTGGCGGCAATCCCCCTGGACGTTGACC
The DNA here is from genome assembly GCA_014218235.1 of Colocasia esculenta. Lineage (NCBI taxonomy): Eukaryota > Viridiplantae > Streptophyta > Magnoliopsida > Alismatales > Araceae > Colocasia > Colocasia esculenta. Next base: position 26,457,039 of record CM024755.1, on the reverse strand, counting down.
CAAGTTGGCGTCCACCTCGATGGACGTCTGCATGAGGTTGGCGGCCTGATCCCTGGACGTCAATAGGGTTTACCAGGTCTGCGCAACTAACCCGAGATTCCAGCCCACTAGCGCCCTTGTCTCGGCCATGCAACGCACATAGCCGTTCCCAACGGGTATATGGGCCACCTAGGCACCCTCTTGACCCAGTAAAAATCCTACATGGCCTCTACCCATTGGTTGGAGCTTAAACACATAGATTGCCACATGTACAAGTGTGTTTCTTCACACTTGAGCATCCAATGCTCTCAACCCCGAGCTCACTGTCTATATAACTCCCCCTTGGTCCCTCTGAACAAAGGGAGGAGAGGCTGGACGTCCACATGCTGTTGCTTTGAAAGAGGAGAGAGAAATTGCAATCAAGCTTCATCAACTCTTCCTCTTCTTCCTCTCACACTTCGGGACGTTCAGGAGGCTTCTTCCCGAGCTGGAGGAGCCCTGCAAGGAGCTACAACACCATAAAATGAGGATCCTCACCTCCATTCCTTTCCCTTTCTCTATTCTCTTTTAGTCATTTGCATATCACACACACTCTAGGCACGTAGGGCACCTTCCTACACACCTAGAAAGGGGTTTCCCAACCAAAAACGGAGGGAAGAAGGGTGGTCATAACACTTGGCCACCCCTCTTCTCAAGTCCGCAACCGGTACGGGACTCTCCTTTTGGGCCTTCCACATTTCGTTTTGAACGTTTGCTGCACTATTTAGGGTCTAATTAAGTCTTGTTCTGTGGCAGGAACGATCCGAAGAAGACCGTGGAGCTCTCTTCCTTTGGCCGGATGAAGGAGGAGAAGTTGGATCTCTACCATCACCCGCGACGCGAGGTTGCTACATCAACGTGATCAGAACAACCCCTTGGGCACAGGTAAGGCCCTGGCAATCGCAACTATCTCCCTTATATCACCGGTTTCCTTTGTTTTCTCCTCAGTCAACGCAGTCAACTCGGGGTCAACGGGGTCAACCGGCACATTCTCCATCGCCAACGAAGGAGCGGCACGTCCGTGAACCACCGTCGAGGAAGGCCACATCGTCGGCATTCGAAGACGGAGGCGAAACGAAACGTCCACAAGTAGGTGCAAGCAAGGGCAAGGCACCAGCAGGACCTTCTTCATCTGGTTTCGAGAAATGGGGCCAGAAGTTAAAGCAAGCATTTAAAGGCAAAGGAAGAGGATGGGGAGGTCGTCAGTAATTGCAGCAGGGCCGAGGTAGGCCTGAGGTGGAGGAGTCGCAGCAGAGCACTGCCAGGCAACCTATTGTTCCTCCAGGTATAGATGTTATAATTGCAATCAGCTGGGACATTTGATCCGCAACTGTCCGTATGCAAGAGAATATGGGTATGGTAGAGGTGTACAGCAGCAGCAGCCTCAGCAGTTCCAGCAGCCACAGGCAGGTCGTGGCAGAGGAGCACCGCAGCAGCGAGGGAGAGGCCGGGTTATGGCTATCACCCGAGCCCAGGCAGAGGCGTCAAATATGATAGAAGGTACTTTACCTCTTTATGAATATCCAGCAAGAGTCTTATTTGATTCGGGTGCCTCTCATTTTTTTATTTCCGAAGAATTTCTGGATTGCATAGCTCATCCTTTAGAAGAGAAGTCTTGTGAGTTAGTGGTGGAGGTTCCTTCAGGTGAGTTTTTACTCACTTCGAGCTATGTAGATGAAGCTCCTGTTATGATTGAAGGGAACCAAATGCTGGGTCGGTTGTATGCCCTGCAACTGTCAGATTATGATATCATTCTGGGTATGGATTGGCTTGAAATGTATGGAGCAATGTTAGATTGCAGAAAGAAAATGATCAGATTTTGTCATCCTAATGGTGCAGTGTTTGAATATCAAGGTATGCCTTTTTATACCTCCAAGTTTCTAATTTCTGCAATTAAAGCTAGAAAGTTGATAAATGATGGGTGTGTGGCTTATTTAGCCTCGGTAAGTTTGGTAGAAGCCAGTCAGCCAATAGAAGCAGTTCCCGTGGTTAGGGAATTTGCTGATGTTTTTCCGGAAGATTTGCCTGGTTTAACTCCACACAGAGAGGTGGACTTTTCTATTGAGTTGTTGCCAGGTACCATGCCGATTTCTAAAGCCCCATATCGGATGGCACCAGCAGAACTTAAAGAATTGAAAAAGCAATTAGAAGAGTTGTTGCAGAAAGGTTTTATTAGACCGAGTCATTCCCCGTGGGGAGCGCCGGTTTTATTTGTGAAAAAGAAAGATGGAAGCTTTCGGATGTGCATTGATTATAGAAAATTGAATGATGTGACCATCAAGAATAAGTACCCGTTGCCGAGGATAGATGATTTATTTGATCAGTTGCAATCAGCAAAAGTGTTTTCTAAGATAGATTTGAGGTCCGGGTACCATCAGTTAAGAATTAAAGAGGAGGATATAGATAAAACAGCGTTTAGAACCAGATATGGTCACTATGAGTTTGTGGTAATGCCTTTTGGGTTGACTAATGCTCCTGCAGGTTTTATGGATCTGATGAATAGAATTTTTCATCCATATTTAGATCAATTCATTGTGGTCTTCATTGATGATATTTTAATTTATTCAGCATCTGAAGAGGAGCATGCAGCTCATTTGAGGTTTACTTTGCAGTTGTTAAGGGATAACCAACTGTTTGCTAAATTTAGTAAGTGTGAATTCTGGTTAAAGGAAATTCAATTTTTGGGTCATGTTATCTCAGCTAAAGGAGTAGCAGTAGACCCGAGTAAAGTGGAAGCTGTGTCTAGGTGGGGAGTGCCTGAGACAATAACCGAGATTAGAAGTTTTCTGGGGTTGGCAGGTTATTACAGGCGCTTTATTCAGGATTTTTCTAAGCTTGCAGCACCTATGACTAGACTGACCAGGAAAGGAGTGCCTTTTGTGTGGTCCGGTGAATGTCAAAGAAGTTTCATGGAATTGAAGAAAAGACTCACATCAGCACCTATATTGACATTACCGGCAGGGAGTGGTGATTTTGTATTATATACTGATGCTTCAAGAAGAGGACTTGGTGCAGTGCTTATGCAGCATGGTAAAGTGATAGCCTATGCATCCAGGCAATTGAAGCCAGCAGAAGAAAATTACCCCACTCATGATTTGGAATTAGCTGCAGTTGTATTTGCTTTAAAAATGTGGAGACATTATCTGTATGGCGAGAGATTTGAGATTTTTACAGATCATAAAAGCTTGAAATATATTTTCTCGCAGAAAGATTTGAATCTTCGCCAGCGCAGATGGGTTGAATATTTGAAAGATTATGATTTCAGTTTGGCTTACCATCGGGTAAGGCCAATGTTGTAGCAGATGCCTTGAGTAGAAAGGCATATATGAATCTGATGATGATTAAAGAATGGAAGTTGTATGAAGAAATAGCAGAGAACTCCTTGTATGTTTCCAGCAGTCAGCGACGGGCAATTTTAGCTGCTAGTGCAGTAGAGCCGTCTTTGTATTGGCAGATCATTGAGGCTCAGAGAGCAGATGCAGGTTTACCTGAAATTGTAAAAATGGAAGGAGTTTCTATTGATGATAATTGTGTGGTCAGGCTTAGGGGCAGGTTGTTTGTTCCTGCAGAGAGAGAGGTGAAGCAGCGAGTTTTAGAAGAGGCTCATAAATCTAGGTACACTATTCATCCGGGTAGTACTAAAATGTACCATGATTTAAGGAACCATTTCTGGTGGCCTCATATGAAGAAAGAAATAGCAGAATTTGTGGCAAGATGTGATATCTGTCAACATATTAAAGTAGAGCATCAGAAGCCTGGAGGTCTATTGCAACCGTTGCCTATTCCACAGTGGAAATGGGATGATATCGCAATGGACTTTGTGGCAGGTTTACCAAGGTCGAGTTCACGACATAATGGAATATGGGTGTTTGTTGACAGATTGACTAAGGTGTGCAGATTAGTGGCAGTGAGTATGTCCTGGACAGTGGATAGGTTGGCAAATATTTATGTTGAAAGAATTGTTCCACTGCATGGTATTCCGAAGACTATTGTATCAGATAGAGATCCAAGATTCACTTTTGGTTTTTGGAGAAGTTTGCAGAAAGTGATTGGTTCTGAGTTGAGGTATAGCTCCACTTATCATCCCCAAACAGATGGTCAGACAGAGAGGACTATTCACACAATTGAAGATATGTTGCGGGCTTGTTGTTTAGTTTGGGGAGGCAGTTGGGAGCATCATTTGGGAATGGTTGAGTTTGCCTACAATAATAGTTATCATACTAGTCTTGGGATGGCACCGTATGAAGCTTTATATGGAAGTCCTTGTAGAACCCCATTGAACTGGCATGAAGTGGGAGAAAGGCAGTTGGTGGGTCCTGAATTGATTCAGCAAACCACGGAAGTGGTAAAGCTTATTAAAGAAAAATTGCAGGCAGCTCAAAGTAGACAAAAAAGTTATGCAGATGTGCGGAGGAGACCACTTCAGTTTGAGGTGGGAGATTTTGTTTTTCTGAGAGTTTCCCCGAGTAAAGGTATTATGAGATTTGGTAAATCTGGAAAGTTGAGTCCAAGGTATGTGGGACCTTTCCAGGTGATTGAAAGAATTGGGGAAGCGGCTTATAGATTGGATTTGCCAGCTGATTTTGCAGATGTGCATGATATTTTCCATGTCTCCATGTTGAGAAAGTGTATTGAAGATCCAGCTCAAATAATTAGATATCAAGGTGGTGACCTGAGGCCGGACATGACTATGCCAGAGTATCCGGTGCAGATCACAGATCGAAAGATAAAGAAGCTGAGGAATAAAGAAATTGAGCTAGTTAAAGTGAGATGGGAAAATAGATTAGGTGGTGAGGATACCTGGGAGTTGGCCGCAGAAATGGCTAAAGGGTATCCCTATCTGTTTGAGTAAGTTTGTGTATTTTCTTTTTAGATGATAGTACTTGTAAAAGTGTGTTTGTATAAGTTGTTTAACTTCGAATTGTGTTATGAATTTCGAGGTCGAAATTTTCTTTTAGATGATAGTAATGTAACGTCGTGTGCCTTTCGGATCAATGCGGATCTTGTGAATTGTGGTTGTGGCGGCCGTTGTGAGGCCAGTGTGAGTCGGTTGTGTGGAATGCGTGGTGTGGATGCATGGTTTGAGCAGGTGAAGAGCAGGGTTGGTCCTGAAAAGAAACGGGACCTGCTGCTGTTCAGTTGAAGTTGGCGGCCAGGGGTGGTCGTTAACTGTTGGCGTCCAGCTTAGTGGACGTTTACTGCATGAACTTGGCCGCAGTAGATGTGGACGCAGAGGGTGGCGGTTGCTGTTGGCGGCATGGGGGTTGACGCCAACCTGAGAATGGTGCAGGTTATAGGCTCACCCGAGGGCAGCTCTCTCAGCTCACTCTCTTTCCCTCTTGCCCCAACTTCGTGTCCTGGATTCTCTGAAGCTTCCAACAGGTACCAAGGAGTAGTTGGACGATCGTAGAACGTGTGGCGTCGCTGAATTACGCGAGGAAACGTCACGGCGTGGTGCAATTCCCGTGGGAGCTCGCGGAGGGCTCGGCGTGAACCGGGTGATTGCGGGAGATTCTAACGTGTTCTGAGGTAGGGGACGAACCCTGGTAGTCCCGTAGAAACATTAAAACATAACAAACCCACTTGAATCAGCATGAAAATGCATGATCGGATAAAGTTGCACCATACGGGATAATGGGTGGTTTGAGTAGTTTACTGTACGAATCATGTTATAATGGGTTATATTGGGTATTAGCATGCTAAAGGAATTGCATTTGCATGTTTTTCAGTAGTTAGAACAGTTAGAAAGCCCGCAGAGCCGGATTAGGGTTTCTGCAGGGTTTATGGCCGAAGAACTTGGCGTCAAGATCGCTTGTCGCCAAGATCCTCAGCCAGGACGTTAACGGCCAGAACCCTTGCCGTTGACTCCCTGTAAGCGGCAGTCGATGTGGCCGCCTACCTCTATATGAGCAGAAATGACTAAGTACAGTATTTATCGTTATTGCATGTGTGTTGACACATGAGGTGCACTGAGTGCACTTGGTTCTCGTGTTAAGCATACAAGGTATGCTGTTAGTTGCTTACTTCGGTGACTGCGTGTTGTTTACGCGAGTCAGTTGGGTTCACGTGGAGTGGACCATGGTTACTTGTAGTTTATGTGAGGTTTCACGTGGTTTGTGTGTGACGTGCACGTGGTTCTGTGTACGTGGCGAGTAGTACGGCGCCTACCGTGGTTACCTCTCCTGTTGGGTGCCCCAGGTTCTTTGTGAGCCAGGCTGTTAGCTCGAGGCTTTGTCCCGGTACTTGTGCTGTACCGTCGAGGTCTGTGTCGTCTGACCTGGACACCCTCACTCTTGTGTTAGAGTTGTACGTCCGGCTGAGGGAAAGACGACAGTGAGACAGTGACACTTGAATTTGTTTTTAGTCACTTGTAGCGCGCTCGTAGTTGGGGGTACGGACACCAGTAGACGTACTGGACCCCAGCTAGCCCTTTTCTAGTGCCTCACTCTAGCGAGCCCAGGCCAGGGTCTCTGGAGGTGCCAGGCATGGGCCTGTGACCGTGTGGTCTGCAGGTGGTGGTGTTTAGTTGGTCTCCACAGTTGCTTGACCTTTTTACGTGGAGCGGCAGCTGGACCTTTCGCCCGTGGCTGCGAGACTGAGAGGTAGACCTGTGTTAGTTGTCCGAGTCAGTTTCTGGTGTTGCGAACCAGTTCACGTGGCTCGTGTTGGCTGTCTCTACTTTAGCTTGTACACCTGTACTAGTTTGCCGTTTAATTATTACTATTGTTTCTCGTAGTCGGCAGACGGTGAGTACTTTTACAGCTTTACTTACCTGCTTAGCTGTTATATAAATTGTTAGTGCTGTTTACTATTCGTACTTGTGTGTTGGTTTGCTCGGTTTTGGGGGAGTTCCCTACTGAGCCAGTGACTAGAGAGGCTCACCCCCTACCCCCCTCAGGTGAGAGCGAGGAGGACGTCTCTCGTCCGACGTCCAGTTTCGGGGCGCGCCGTAGCGGTGCAGGGTCAGTACCTCCAGCGGAGTAGTTCCAGCTATGTAGTTCTCCAGCAGTGTAGCTTTGTAGTTGTTTACTTCTTTTGTTGTACCTCGGGGTATGCCCCAGGCCTTTGTACATCTTTTCAGTTTTTAATAGAATATGGCTATGTAAATTGTGAAATTTCTATATGAAATGTGGTGTGTTCCTTTATGTTTACACGGAATGTGGTTTGGTATCCCTTGCGAGGCTTCGGCCCGTTCGCGGGAGGCGGACTCGGATCAAGTACGTTATCGGTTTAACGGGCTTGGCCGAGGCGATCCGTCACATTGGAAGTCTCTCCAACACTTTTATTTAATTTTTGATTGCATCGTATTTCCGTGTTAACGGTTTTCCGACTTGTTTTTTAATTTAGATAATCGGTCACAATAACTCTTAAACCTAACCCAAATGATTTTTATTGACTCAAATTTCTTGATGGGTCATTAGAGGATATTATTTGAAGTCCTTATATGATTTTTATTTAATTTTCTGACTCATTTTAGTACGTGTGATAATGATTTTTTGACTTATTCATGAATTACAATAATAAGTCGCAAAACACTTTAAACTTGACTAATCTGTTTTTCTTAGCACAAATTTCTTTGTGAAACATTTAGTAATAATGTTTGGGGTTGATTTATAATTTTTACAGAATTTTCCGATATTTTTTAGTGCATACGATAATGATACGTATGTTTTAAATACTCTGATATTATGGAAATTATTTATTTCTATTTATTCGAATTTTTATGTAATTAAAATTTTCGGGGTGCTACACGAACCCCTACCAGGGACCCCGAAGTTCGCGTTGCCACCCACGGATCCGAAGATCCAGAAGGGTTAGAAGAAATAGTCTAGTGAGATATGTACTGACTTTTAAATAACTATAACAATCTGTACAATATACAAAAGTCTGTACAACATGTCACAAGCAAAAGCACAGGTACAAGAAGAAAGGTGCAGTCCTTAAGGGGCATACCCCGAGGACTTGCAAAACATAACTCTCAGCTCACTCGGGTACAAGAGCTCACAACTCTCGCTCTCACTGTTGCTGACAACACACGGCGCCACAGCCGCCTCCGCAACCCGTCCGACACCGAGCTCCCGCGACGACGAGCCCCTAGCTGAAGGAAGTAGGGGGGTGAGCCTCGCAAACAAGGTCCAGTAGGGATTACCAGTCCCTCACCGGCCAGAGCAGCAGGAACTCCTAAAACAGGAAAACTACACTAGAAAACTGTAAAGCAAGTAACACCTACAACATGGTACTACTAAGCAGCAGAACAGAATAAAGCAACGCCACGACCACCAACCAAGGCCGTAACACACGCACGACTCTCGCAAAAAACAACGGAGTCGGGCACAAAGCGGAAGCAACCCTCGGCACACCTGCCGAGACCACGGAACAACCAAGTGAGAACGACGTCTCACCTCAAGCACGGCCACCTCAAACCTCCACAAGGTCGAGGGCCCACAAGCAGAACCACCCCGGACCCTGGACACACCACCAGGTCGGGAAACCACACTCACCGGTGCCACCACGGACTGGCACCCAAGAACAGGACTACGGAACTGAGAGAACACCTAGCGGAAACCACCAGAAGCACAGGTTCGCACAAGGCCAGACCAACGATGCCCACGGGAACTAGGCACGACCAGGCTATAACTACCGTGCAAGCTAGGGCAATGAATAACACTTGGAAATGTCGTGAGGAAATGCCATCACAACCATAGCAACCAAGCCACCGCTGCTAGCAACCAAGAGGGGGGCCCGCAGTCCACACGCTCTGCTCATTAGCCTAGTTCCTGCCTCCGCCCCCGCGGAAGGGTGAGACAGAGCCACCACAGAAGCACACCAATGCACGCAACACCACAGCCTGGCCAAGCTGCGGCCTCACGCCTGACCTCCCTACGCGGCTCCGGAACCAACGTAGAGCGAGTCAGTGAGACAAAGGACTGGCTAGCCTACACCGGGTAGAACTCCGGCCGTCCTCGGTGTCCCAAGCCTCCCTTGAAGGCGCTCGAGGATGGGGGTACCAGGTAACGGTAACAACCTCTCAGATCAGGGACAAGCCCTCAAGTGCCAAGCACCGGGCGAACAGGCGGAGAAGCACAACAAAACCATGCCGAACCGCTGGCTTGTAACCCACGACAAGCCCAGCAGGCGAGAAGCATGCACAAACCCTCAAAAGGGTCGTCGGCCAACCAAACACGTACGGAAAAAATCGGAGCCTCGAAACACCACCCACCAGCATGGAATCCTGTCGCTCAGCTAATAATCGATTGACCGCCAGTCAATCGATTATTAGACAGACACGACCCTCCTAGCACCACTGCCAGGACACGACCATGAAGGTGTCACCTTCAGTCGCGGAACGCAAGGAGGTAGCCTACCCTGGGGCACACGTCGACACACAATCGGGCCCACAGAAGCGCCCGAGGCAACACAGGTACTGTCGCGACCCCCAAAGCCGTCGCGACGCCATCACGATGGGGAAGGGCACCGCGACAGCCACCCTGTTGCAACGGGGCAACGGGTCGCGACAGCAACCTATCGCGACCGAAAAGCGCATCACGACAGCAACCCTCATCGCGACCGCCAACCGCGTCGCGATAAGGTCACGCCCGACTGAGTCGACGCCTCTCCTGATGTCACGACGCGTCGAGCCATCGCGACATCAGTAGAGAGGCAAACCGACGAGATCCTCAATCCTGGGCCACCCACAAGATACAAACACATTACACAGGGGAGGGGAGCATGGGAAAGCAATCTAGACTAATTAGAAAGACCGAGTAGCTCCCGATCCGCCCGGATCGAGAAGAGTTCAAGTAATCCCTACCTTTCACGAAGAACGAACCCCAATGGGGCCCTTCACGTCAGTTGGCCACCTCCTCCTCGCTCCACGCAAGCTCCACGATGCCACGGCACCATGCACGGCCCTCCTCCTCGCCTGAAAACACACAAAGAGAGAGGGGGAGGCGGAGCACCGCTGGAGGGAGAGGGAGAAGGGAAGAAGAAGAGAGACGGGTCAATGGGACGCAACAACAACATGTCCCCCAGGGACGCCGCGATAACCCGACCGGTTGTACTGACACACCTGCCACCCTGACAGGCGTCAGACGACCGAAAGGATAGAAAGCAGTCGCGACACGAAGATGCGACAAAGAAGTCGGGCGCGACAAGAACGCGACGCACACGCTCGTCGCGACAAGGATGACTGTCGCGTCGCGCACCCACGACGCGATACTAATGCGTCTTTCAGCCTGGACGCGTTAGTGGCCAGTCATCCAAGACACCGGACGGAAATCCAGGAAACCAGGTCTTACACCGTGACTCGAGTACGCTCATCACCCCGAACGCTTCCTTTAAGGTGCACGAGGATGGGGGTCCCAGGAAAATGGTAACAATCTCTCTCATGGGACAAGCCCTCAGGTGCCAAGCACCGGGCGAACGACTAGTGTAGGACTGTACTAGGAACTAGCACTCGTGCCACAGGTATAGAAAGAACTGGAACAATGAAGACTCCATGAGAAACAGAACTCCTCAAGGACTTACCTGCCTCTGGTGCTGTCGCGACCAAGTCGCGACGCCTCAGAGCGTCATGATGATGTCGCGATGGCCACGCTGGTTGCAACATCATTGCGACCTCTATACCGGTTGCGATCTTAGCCGAGGGGCGTCCCGGTACAGTCCTCCCAAAGATCGCCCCAAAACCATACAAACACATACACAAGGGGGAGGGGAGCATGGGAAACATGTAGGAAAGCTTGTAAAACAACCAAACCACCCTCAAACCTCATAAAACATGGATTACAAGAAAATCTACGCTCGAGGGAACCTCACTTACCATGAGCATGATCCTCACACCCCACAACCCCAAACCATGGAGAAACAAGCTCTCAAAGGGAAGGGAGCATGCTAGAACGAGAGAGAACAAGGGGTCCCTACCTCAAGGAGTAGAGCCGACCCGTTGGGGCCTTCACGTCGGAATGGCCACCTCCTCCTCGCTCCTAGCACCACGAGCACGTCGCCTACACCAAGGGGACATCACCTCCCCGCCAAGAACGCCCAAGAACAAGCCAAGAATCACCAGAGAAGAAGAGGGGTCGGAGGGGGAAGAAGAAGAAAGAAGAAGAAGAAAGGAAGGGGAAGAAGAAAGAGGGGTCGCCTGCCTCAGTTTTGAACCGACGGCCCCAGAGATGCGATGGGTCTAGCCAGCGCGATAGAAAGCATGTCGCGACCACCGAGCCCGACGCGACATCAAAAGGTGGTCAAACCTCAAAGACCGGGAAACCAGAACGCGATGGTCTGCCAGGTCACGTCAATGCTATGCGCACCTGACAACCAACAAGGCCGTTCTGACAGAAAGCACAACGGTCAGATCGGTCAATAAAGCAGTCGCGTCACCTTCAGACGCCGCGATAAGAATGCGATGCCCACCCCCGTCATGACCATGTCACGACGGCCAGGTGTGCCGCGACCAAAAGCCTGTCGTGATAGACTCCTCTGGTGCGACCATGTCACGACCAGTGTGTCCGTCGCGACCCTGAGGATAGGGCCAAGGGCCCAAGAAGGCCAGGTCTTACATCATACCCCCCTTAAAGAAATTTCTTCCTCGAAATTAAAAGAAACTCAGTTTCAACAGGAAGTAACAGAAAAGGGAAAACAACGTACCGATCACTCAAAAAAACACGGGAACTGCTCTCTCATCTCGTCCTCGTGCTCCCAAGTGGCCTCACCACCAACGCGGTTCTCCCAAACGACCTTGACCAGCGGAATCTGCTTCTTACACAATTGCTGTACTCTGCGGTCCACAACTCCGACCGGGTACTCTGGCACTGACAAGTCTGGTGCTACCTCAAGCTGTGAATAGTCCAACACGTGTGATGGATCTACGACGTACCTCTTGAGTTGTGAAACGTGAAAAACACTATGCACACCTGCCAACTCTGCCGGAAGGATCAATCTGTAAGCAACCTCTCTGATCCTCTCTGTGATAGAGAAAGGTCCAATATATCTTAGACTGAGCTTTCCCTTTCTGCCAAACCTCATGATACCCTTGGTCGGTGAGACCCACAAAAACACAAGGTCACCTTCGCTGAACTGCAACGGCCTCCTGTGGACATCTGCATAGCTCTTCTGTCTGCTCTGAACTGCCTGAAGCCTCTACCTGACTAAACTGACTGTGTCTGCACATTTCTGCACCATCTCTGGTCCCAAAAGCTACCTCTTACCCACTTCAAACCAGTGAAGTGGTGTCCTGCACGGCTGACCATACAAAGCCTCGTATGGTGCCATTCCAGTGCTCGAGTGACAACTGTTGTTGTATGCAAACTCTACCATCAGAAGGTGGGACTCCCAGGTGCCACCCTAGTCCAAACAACAAGCTCTCAACATATCCTCTAAGGTCTGAATAGTCCTCTTTGATTGACCATCTGACTGCGGGTGATACGCTGAACTTAGCCTCAACTCTGTACCAATAGCTCTCTACAAACTGTGCCCAAACCCCGAAGTTAACCTCGGATCTCTGTCAGAAACAATAGAAACTGGGGTTCTATGCAACGGAACAACTCGGTCCAAGTATAGTCTGGGAAGCCTGTCCACTGACCAAGACATCCTGACTGGAAGGAAGTGCGCTGACTTGGTCAACCTGTCCACGATCACCCAAATACCATCATGCCTCTGCGGAGCATGGGGCAAACCAACCACGAAGTCCATGGTGATGCCGTCCCACTTCCACTCGAGAATGGGCAACGACTGCAGCTCACCACCAGGACACTGATGCTCAGCCTTCACCTGCTGACAGGTAAGGCACCGAGAGACAAACTCTGCCACGCCCCTCTTCATCCTTGGCCACCAGAAGAACCTCCTCAGGTTATGATACATCCTAGTGGAACCAGGATGAACGGCATACCTCGACCGGTGTGCCTCTGACAACAACGCCTGGTGCGCATCACAGGGAACATATAATCTACCTCTGAACCTGACCTTACTGTCCTCGTCCAGCTCAACGACATGTGCAAAATATTTGCGAACTCTGTATCTGCCTGCTGTGCCTCTAGCACCTGACGGTACACTAACGGGCGAACTGACAAACTGGTCATCACTGCACAGTCTCTGTACCTCGAAGGGCAGAAAACTCCCATAGACAGGTCCTCAAACAACCTCCACTCTCTGACTAGCAACGAACTCAGGCGAACCCGTCTAGTCAAAGCGTCCGCTACGACGTTAGCCCTTCCTGGGTGATAGGAGAGGGTAAGGTCGTAGTCCTTCAAGTACTATATCCATCTGTGCAGCCTTAAGTTCAAATTCTTCTGAGTGAAGAAATACTCCAAACTCTGATGATCTGTGAAGATCTCAAACACCTCGCCGTACAAATAGTGCCTCCACAACTTCAGAGCGAACACCACTACTGCAAACTCTAAGTCGTGGGTACGGTAGTTCTCCTTATGCTTCTTCAACTTCCGAGAAGCATAGGCAACGACCCCACCATGCTGCATCAGCGCTGCACCCAAACCTGACCTCGAAGCGTCGGTGTAAACCACAAAACGTCCGCTACCTGATGGCAAGACCAACACTGGTGCTGAAGTCAGCCTCGTCTTCAGCTCTTGGAAACTCTGCTCGCAGTCCTCAGTCCAAACAAACCTAGCCTCAAGTCTGGTCTATCTGGTCAACGGCTCTACAATCTTGGAAAAATCCTAGATGAACCTCCTATAATAGCCTGCCAAACCTAGAAAACTACGAACCTCTGAAACTGAAGTGGGCTGCTCCCAAGACAACACTGCCTCAACCTTGGAAGGGTCCACTGCCATACCAGAACCTGAGATCACGTGCCCGAGAAAGTGCACCTCTCTCAGCCAAAATTCGCACTTGTCGAACTTGGCATAAAGTTGGTGACTCTGCAACGTCTCTAGCACGATCCTCAGATGCTCCTCGTGCTCCTCTTCAGAAGCGAGTAGATCAAAATGTCATCTACAAAGATGACCAAAAACCTGTCTAGGTACTCACTGAACACTCTGTGCATCAAATTCATAAAAGCTACTGGTGCGTTCGTGAGCCCTTACGGCATCACGACGAACTCAAAGTGACCATACCTCAAACGGAAAGCTGTCATGCTAATATCTGACTCTCTGATCCTCAACTGGTAGTAGCATGATCTCAAGTCGATCTTCAAAAACACCTTGGCTGACTGCAACTGATCAAACAAGTCATCGATCTTGGGCAACAGATACTTGTTCTTCACTGTTACCTGGTTCAGCTGCCTATAATCGATGCACAATCTCAAGCTGCCATCCTTCTTCCTCATGAACAACACTGGCGCTCCCCACGGCGAATGGCTCGGACGAATAAAACCCAACTCAAGCAACTCCTGCAACTGGTGCTTCAGCTCGTGCAACTCAGCTGGAGCCATCTGGTAAGGTACCTTAGATAAAGGCATCGTACCAGGCAAAAGCTCAATGGAGAACTCCACCTCCCGCTCAGGCGGTAACCCCGGTAGGTCCTCTAGAAAAACATCAGAGAACTCAAAAACAACAGGTACAACAAAAATTGACGACCCGCTAGGCTCAGAAGAACAAATAGAAGCAAGATATGCTACGCAACCATTGCGCATCAGACGACGAGCTCTACAGAAAGAAATAAAAGGTCGACGGGTAGACCGGATACCTCGGAAGATGAGAACAGGCGCTCTAGGTATCTCAAACCGAACAGTCTTCTGCTGACAATCCACCACAGCTGAGTGAGCCTCCAACCAGTCCATATCCAGGATGATGTCAAAGTCACGAAGCTGCAACACGTACAACCTGGCCGGCAACTGGGGTCCCTAGACCTCAACTGTGACACCCTCAAGGTAACCGAAAGAACGCATGTAATCACCGGACGGAAGATCAACCATCACATCACACTGCCTCTCAGGTGTGTGACACCAGCGACTCGTAAACTCCTCGGAAGCAAAACAAAGAGAAGCACCTGGATCAACTAGAACACGAGCAGCTCTACCAAGGATAGGTAAAGTACCTATAACCAGGTTTGATGCCTCGGCCTCCTCCTTGGTGAAAGCCATCACACGGCCACGACTATGCCCATGCTGCGGCGCTTGCTAGGACTGCTGCTGCTGTGGCGGCTGCTGGTGCGGTGGAAACTACTGTTGCTACTGCTGGTACGAATGAAATGGTTGAGGCTGCTGATGTTGCTGAAACTACTGAGGCTGTAAATGGTACTGCCCCTGCTACTGTTGCTGACGGGATGCCTGTTGTTGCTGAGGGTACTGGTACTGCGGCAAATGATGAGTGTACTGTACTGGCTACTGCAGCTGCTGGACTTGCCCCATCGGGCAATCCCTCCTGAAGTGGCCCGACAAACTACAAGTGTAACAGACTGCCTCCTGCCTACCCTGCTCAGCTCCCTGCTGGACCGACTGCTCTGCAAACCTCGATTGGCGCTTTTGCTGCTTGCCCCGACCATCTCCACGAGTGGTCATCTGCTTGAACCTCGAGTGCAAACCAGGACTGCCCGAACTACCTGAGTCCGAAGAAGGAGAAGTCACACTACCACGACTACCTGCGGGGCACTGGTATGATGTGGTCCTAGAGGAAGCTCCTCCCTGTTGCTGCTGTTGGGGCTGCCAGGTCTCTCTCTCTAAGGTGGTGGCCTTAGCCACTGCCACTCCCAAGGTGGTGCATATATGGACGGTCACGCCCCACCTTAAATCTGGCTTCAGTCCTGCAATAAACCTCTCTGGACAAGCCTGCTCACTGCCTGCCATGTGAGGAACATGCCTCAACAACCTGACAAACCTCTGGTGATACTGAGCAACCGTCAGATCACCCTGAACCAACTCATGAAACTGATCTCCCCTCTCACGTCGAGCATAATAAGGAAAATACTCACTGTGGAAGACCTCCAAAAACTGCTGCCAAGTAACCTGATCTAAACGCTGCCCTGGGAAGTGAGTCTACCTCTGAACTCTCTACCACTCATGGGATGGCCCCTTGAGCTGATATACTACCAATCTGACCTGATCCTCCTTGGCGCATTCCATGGTCTCGAACATGCAATCCAACTCGTGCGTCCAACTCTCAGCTCTATCTGGGTCGTAGTCACTGTAGAACACTGATGGTCGGAGATGCAAGAACCTCTCCAAGAGGGCGGTCCTGTCCTCAGTGACACTTGTCCTCCTCCTACCAACCCGGGTACTCCCAGTGCCCGACGCCTGCTGAACTGCTGGCTGCTCTATCTGTGGATCTGCCTGCTGCTCTGGTACTACTGGGGGAGGTACTGGAGGCTGACCTCCTACAGCTGCCTACCCAGGCTGCCACGCTCCCTGGTACAGGGTCCTGAAGAACTGCTCAGCTAAAGGAAACCAATATGTATTCTACTGTGGCGGGGGCTGGTACTACTACTGCTGCTGCCGCTGCCTCCTAAGGTAGTGCCACAAACTCCTCCACATATACCTCCTCCTGAACCTGACCCAACGCTGGCATATCTGACTCACCCTGCTGCTCCATCAGCTCTCTGGCCTGCCTACGCCTATGCGGAGCGGAGCCATATCTTGCACGGCACACAACCAACAAGGTTAACGATACCAACTCGGGAGGCTAATAGTGTACTTGTACTAGTGTTGGGACTTTCTGTTGCAGTTTAAATCCACTACAAGTCCTATTAGACTCTCGCTCTAATACCAACTGTAACGACCCCGAGAACCCGACCCTCGGCCCAAGCCAAGGACTCGATTTTCGCGGTCACTGCCCACGGATCCGGGGACCCGGAAAGGCTATAACACAAGTCAAACAGAATATGTAAGGGAAATAAACTTCAACTACTGAACTAGAAGCACACACGCGGAAGCAAAAGGAAGAGCGAGACCGCAGTGTATCGCTCTAGGTACAGTCCCAACACACGCACAACTAGTATAAGTAAAAAGGGAAGGACATAGCCCTTAGGGGCATACCCTGAGGGTGATGTAAAAATGAAGGGGGAAACCACTTCTAGCTGTGGGGACGATGACTACTGCCCCACCTACTCTGCCTAACGCGCACCCTACCGCTGCTGAGAAGTCTCACCTGGAAAAGGAAGGGATGAGCTTCACAACAGAAGCTTAGTAGGGACTACCAATCTCCTATTGGCTCTAACAGACAAAAGAATATATAAACAATTAAATAACAACAGCTATATCTTCTACTCTACAAGGGGAAGTGTGGAAGTGAAACTACTAACTAGCAACAGTATGGAAGGACACCACGGTCGGAAACTCCGTAGAACCTGCACGTTGTGACCACCACACAGCTGGCAACGCAGACAGAGAGAACCCTACATGGACAAGAGACACTAGCTACGGAAAACGTTACCACTAGTCAACGGGTCAGGTGCGTCCACTAACGTCTTATCCTCGACCCAGGTCCAAATCTCCACGTCTCGTCAGAGTGGAGGCAGGAGCACAAAGTACACAACAATAACTGCCGTAGTCTGGCAAGACTACGATCCCATACCTGGCCTCTCTAGGTGGTTTTGGGACCACAAAGAGCGAGGCAGTGAGAAGAAGGACTGACTGGCCTGCACCGGGTAGAACTCCGGCCGTCCTCGGTGTCCCAGACCAACCAAGAGAGCTATGAAAATGACTTGATGCCATTGTCCTAACCACCATTTTCCCCTCAACTCTAGAGTCCGTGACTCGAGTACGCTCGTCACCCTGAACACTCCCTCTAAGGCGCACGAGGATGGGGGTCCCAGGCAAACGGTAACAACCTCTCTCACGGGACAAGCCCTCAGGTGCTGAGCACTGGGTGAACGACTAGTGCAGGACCGTACTAGGAACTAGCACTGGTGCCACGGGTACAGAAAGAACTAGAACGGCGAAGACTCTACGAGAAACAAAACTCCGCAAGGACTTACCTGTCTCTGGTGCTGTCACGATGCCACAGGCTGTCGCGACCAAGTCGCGATGCCTCAGAGCGTCGAGATGATGTCGCAATGGCCACGCCGGTCACGACATCATCGCGACCTCTATACCGGTCGTGATCTCAGCCGAGGGGTGTCCCAGTACAGTCCTCCTAAGGACTACCCCCAAACCGTACAAACGCATACACAAGGGGGAGGGGAGTATGGGAAACATGTAGGAAAGCTTGTAAAACAACCAAACCACCCTCAAACCCCATAAAACATGGATTACAAGAAAATCTACGCTCGAGGGAACCTCACTCACCACGAGCATGATCCTTACACTCCACAACCCCAAACCACGGAGAAACAAGCTCTCAAGGGGAAGGGAGCATGCTAGAATGAGAGGATAACAAGGGGTCCCTACCTCAAGGAGTAGAGCCGACCCGTTGGGGCCTTCACGTCGGAATGACCACCTCCTCCTCGCTCCTAGCACCATGAGCACATCGCCTACACCAAAAGGATGTCACCTCCCCACCAAGAACACCCAAGAACAAGCCAAGAATCTCCAGAGAAGAAGAGGGCTCAGAGGGGGAAGAAGAAGAAGAAAGGAAGGGGAAGAAGAAAGGGGGTCGCCTGCCTCAGTTTTGAACCGACGGCCCCAGAGACGTGACAGGTCGAGCTGGCATGACAGAAAGTATGTCACGACGCCCCCGGACATCGCGACCATGTCACAACCGTAGAGCCCGGCGCGACTCCGAAAGGCGGTAAAACCTCGAAGACTGGGAAACCAGAACGTGATGGTCTGCCAAGTCGCGTCAATGCTGTACGCACCTGACACTCGACAAGGCTGTTCTGACAGAAAGCACAGCGGTCAGATCAGTCAGAAAAGTAGTCGCGTCGCCTTCAGACGCCGCGATAAGAACGCGACGCCCACCCCCGTTGCGACCATGTCGCGACGGCCAGGTGTGCTGCGACCAAAAGCCTGTCGCGACAAGCTCCCCTGGCACGACCATGTCGCAACCAGGTTGTCTGTCGCGACCCTGAGGACAGGGCCAAGGGCCCAAGAGGGCCCAGTCTTACATAGTGGTTTCCAGGAAGATTTAAGTTTAAAGTAGCACAAGTAAATAGAATGTTTGAGAGAGCATGGTTTCAGGTTAGCATATCAGTTACTGTGGATGCGCAGAATAAAGAAACATTTTGAGTCAGATAATCATTGCAGAATGAGAATTATATAGAATGGTGGTAGGTATTTTGGCTAGATAAGTCACTAAGTGAAGGTTAAAAGCATTAGCAGAGTAGAGCAGTAAAGAGCAAGGTAACAAGTGTAGGCATGAAGCAATACCAATGAAAAAAAAAAACTAATACGAGGTTACTCAGGAAGTATGTAGGCAATTATTGAAGTAAAGAGCAAATTGGTCTGCATATACAAAGAATTCAGATGTTGTGTTTGATTGTCATTGAAAGAGTTATCAATTTAAGGTATGTGTAAAATCAAAGTATAATTCCAGTTGGCAGTGATAAACAGATAGTGGAATGGCAAAGGTAACCAATCATAGAGAGATAAAAGGTTTAAGAAATGATTTGATGCGGACGAATATTCAAGGGTAGAGGGTTGTTGTAAAAGGTCTTACGCAGATGGAATGAAGAAAGGTTGCAAACACATCCAGGAAAATGTGAAAGCAGGTTGCGTCTAAGGCGATAAAGTGCTTATAGCAAGGTAGAATTGTTTGAATTGAGATGAGCAATTAATAGAAAGATGTGGTAGGAAAGCAGAGCAAACGAAGGAATGAACAAAATAGGTCTGCTAGAACAAAATGATTTGAAAAGCAAGTCACAAAGTGAAAGCAAGCACAAATGAATGTATCCATACTTGTTTGAATTATGAATTTAATTTTAGTTATTTATTTACTTGTGTACTGTATTTTATTCCAATTATCTTCCTAATGTCGAAGACGACATTTCATTTTAGGTGACAGTAATGTGGCGTCATGATCGTTCGGATTCAAGTTTAATAGATTTGGTATGGTGTTTGGGCCAATGTGTGGCCATTGGGCCTCAACCGATTGTTTGGTCTATTTGTGTGGGTGTTGTGGGCCGAAAGTTTGAACCCAAACAACTTACTGGTACTATGTTTGAGAACGAGATGAGGTTGGGTGATGCATTCTTAACACGACCATCCTATACGTTGCAATCTCATTGCCGCCTTTGCCGGGCTTTGTCCACTTGTGTGACACGTGGCACGCGTGGGGCCGATGCATGACACTGTCTTTATAATGAACGTGGCCTTTGGGTAGGTCATATTCAGAATGCGATGGTCCCCTCTGATGCATTCCAATTTTCGATTGGTTCAAGTGGGGTTTGTCGGCCAAACAGAGCTGAGGACTCTACTCTGCCGAGAGAGGAGAGATCATAAACATTGGAAGGCTTTAGACTTTGATCTCTCGCGAGTTGCTCAAGGATTGTGCTTGTTCACCATGCGCTCTATGTACATCCTTCAACTTCAACACTTGATCACTATTTATACTTCATTTGAATTTGTCTGTTGATCTTCCATTGTCTCATAACATTCATGCTTTGTGTCTAACATATACGTGAACTAGTGTAACGTTCATCCTTCATGTGTAATGTAAACCTGCATGTATTAAGCATGAGAGAGAGAGAGAGAGAGAGAATTTTGTCTGATCTGAATCAACAACCTTGCACCTAGAGCCCAGCTATCTCGTATTGCCTTTCTAATGGTGGTATTTTGCTATTTACATGCATGTCATTAGAGGCAAAAAGTTGCATCATAAAAGAGACACTTGGTTAGTAGCCAGCTCATAGACTCTTATAAAGAATACATTTGCATTGGAACCTTAAGAAACTTTTTTTTGTAGAAGATCCAAGTAAAGCAACAATGTAGATCTTGGGATTAGAAATAAAGTATTTAAAGATATGTCTTGAGCAAATTTGAAATTTAGTTTGAGCGCACAAACATCATACTTGAAGATTGAAAACTATTTCAGTCGTGATCCTTCAAACAACTTAAAAATAAGATTTCAAGGTACGGTGATGCAGAGAGAAACCACCACAAGGGTTCTTCCATTTTAATAATGTTTTCTCTATAATTGATTCACTCTATTACTACTTTAAGTATATGCAAATTGAGGCATTGAAGTGTTTTATAATCGAAGCAGTAACTGAAGTACTAATCGATATACAAATCGATTTTGAAATGTTCAGTAAATTAGTTAGATATAAAGGTCGCTAATCGAATCATCAATTCAACCGTTAATTGAAGTGACACTTTAAACTTTTAATCGAATACTGACCCTACAACTAATCGAAGTGCTAATTGATATAGGAATAGATGTGACAATGGAAATGTTAATCAGAGGGGAGATATGTTAATAATTAGATCAATAATCAAATAGACTTGATGTAATAATCGAATTGATAATCGAATCAATAATTGATGCAAAATATACCAATAATCGAATCAAGAATTGATTCAGCAATAACTTAATAATCAATGTCAAAATATATTAATAATCAAATGTGTAATCGATGTATCGATTAGATCTCAGTTCAACTATTAGTCGAAGTAGTACTTGGAAGGAGTTGAACAACTAATCGAAGTAGAAGTTGTTCTACTAATCAAAGTGATCCTTAAATTGATAATTGAAGTACAACTTGAACTAATAATCAAAATGGAACTTGAACTGATAATCAAATTGAAATTTGAACTGATAATTGAAACAACACTTAGAGGATTTTCAGTTTACGTACTATGTTGTTCTTCTAAGTGATAGAAGTACCTATTTTCCTATTATCAAATTGACTTGAAAAATAATGTTAAATGTACATTTTCATAGTGCCATATCTCAATAGTAGTGGAAAATACCGGGACTCGATAGATAATGGTGAAAGAGTAATTTACTCAACACACCTCTCGTCCACATCACTATACACTAAAAAAATTCCTGTAAAATGTTAATAAAAGATAATGAGCATAACAATGCCAGTAGGTACCCTCTAATCACTTCAAAATCACAAGCTAGCAGTTATCAAGTTTAGTTAATGATCAAGAGAAATTACGATAGTAAGACAATGATAGGAATTCAGTAATAGTGGTGTACAATTTACTAGAACAATGGGCATAGAAAATTCACTTAATAGGATAGTATGAGATTTTCATATAATCAAGGATTAATTAGTAGAACTAAACAATTCAAGATGGCTAGTCCTTAATAACATTAGAATGAATTATTACAATAGCACATATGTATTAACATGAAAAAGAGTTATCACACATGTAACTACATGAAAAGAAGATACCACACATGTAATTATATGAGAGTGAATTGTCACGAATAACACATAGATACACGTAATGGAATAGTCAAGCAAGAAAATCTAGAACGCACATGGTATCACATGAGGTGTATGTCACACACTAGACCCTTAACTAGCATAGTCAAGCAAGAAAATCTAGAACGCACATGGTATCACATGAGGTGTATGTCACACACCAGACCCTTAACTAGCATTAGTCATTATAACACACTTACTGACAATCTATTAAAACACGTGGTTATTAACGAGTTCCAAGTTAAAGGAGTTGTAATGGCGAAGGTTCGATCTGGTAGACTCTCAATATACAGTGTGGAATTTTTAGATGAGAATCAGTTAAACAGGGATGATTGGTCGACTAATCAGACAAAATCAATCGACCGGTTGGACAGGATCGATTGATTGGACATGCATAATCGGTCGACCAAACGAGTAAAATTGGTTGACCGAAACAGAGAGTTCAGTTGACTGTTCTTCCCAGAACGGTCAACATCTTTCCAGTGTGACAATCGGTCGACTAAAACACAGAGTTTGGTTAGCCATTCTTCTCAGAGCGATCAACATCTTTCCAGTGTGAGGATCGGTCGACTGAAACACAGAGTTTAGTCGACCAATTCTGCTGAATTAGAATCATTTTTGTAGAATTGCACAATTTAATCATGCATGGGAATGGAAACACTCATAGGGAGGAACCCACATTTATAAACTAACTAACTAATGATTTAAGAAAAGATTAGAATGACCTACAAACCGACTAACTAATGATTTAAGAAAGATTAAAAGACTTACAAAGTGACTAACTAATGATTTAAGAAAGATTAAAAGACCTACTTCAAGTCGAGATGAGTTCTTCCCACATTTTTTTTTCTCTTTCTCTCTTCCTCTCTTTGTTTGCCTGAAGGTGAAATGGTGGTGGTGTAGAAGAAGAGGTTGTGGCATGGGTGAATAGAGTAGGGAGGAAAAGAGGAGAATAAGCAGAAGTGGTAAGAGCGATTACAGGAGAGAGAGGTGGACTCTTTACGACCGATTTATTTTAGGGATAAGAAATCCTCAATTATTTTAATCGGGGGTTGCTTAACTTAGAATTTAAGAAAAATAGGTCTGGAGAGAGGAAGTGGGGCCTAGGGGTTAAGGGGTTAAGATAACCCACCAAAAAGATACTTTAAAACCTCATCTTTACCCCCCTTTTAACCTATAAATTCTCAGGTTAAGCAAACCCTACTACCAAAGTAACTTAGAAGACTCCTTTAACCCAACCCATATCCCCCCCTAACCTGGGCCATACCCCCTGCCAAAATGGCAACCAGATGGAAGGTGGTTTAGAGTATTTATAGGGTGGAAAAATCCTCATCATCCACCTTAATCTCTGTCCGTCGACCATGAATCCCCTTCGGTCAAGGATTAGTCGAAACCCAACACGCGACCACCCTTAATTTAAGTAAGCTAAATTTTAGTAGCCCAATCTTTACTTAACCTAAAGAAATCTTAAGTAAATGTTTAAAGAAAATCAAGTTAATTCATTTAAGTTTTTTGAGATACAAATTTTATATCTAAATGATATCTAGTTAAGATAAAACTTCAAACATAAGTTATTTGAGAGGGGATATAAATTATGGTGATTTTAATTTATTTTTTTAAAATATTTTTTATCAAGTAAAAATTACTTCAAAAATCAATTAATTGACTTAATCTCAACACTTGGGCACCAGTAATTCTCGATATTCATATCTTTGAAATTAACATATTTTTTCGATAATTATGATGATTTCAATTTTATTTTTATTACTAAATTTTGGTGTTGACTTGTCGACATACACATGACATGTGGTAGTGCTTGCCACATTTTTCTTTGAGTTTTAATATCTAATTTTTTTATACATATATGCTAAATTCAAAGAGATTTATAACTTTTCAAATTAATTGCTATGAATTTGGGGTGTTACACATAATTTTAATTATACTCAACCAAGTAGATTTTCGTTAGAAAAATATTTATTACACTTTTTTATTACACATCTAGTATATTTTAGACTTTTCTCATTATCCAATATATTTTTATTACACTTCTAGTACACTTTAAATCTCTTTCGTTGACAAATATACTATTGAAACATTATACTCACTCAATGAAAAGATAAAAAATGCGCAAAAAGTACAATAAAAGAGTGGAATAAATTTTTCTCTTCATGTTATAATTCTGATAATACCCGATAAATATGAGCAAATTGGAGTTGAGTTCAGACAAGAATTGCTCTGAACCGGACCTTTCAGCTCTTCGTCTTTGTTAGGAGCGAGACAAGTTGGAATTAATGTACACGAAACTCTATTGCGCTTGTTCTTGTTGACGTGGGAGGGACCCCGTCACGTGCAAACAAGTTAAGAGATGACACCTCAACATCATAGTTTAGACCAGTCAAATATTGATCGCACCAATGATTAACTTCGCACGTATTTGTAAAAGTGGACAATTGGGCCTTCCGAGATATGTCTCGTCATGCCGTGCAACATGTGCTGTGCTCTTTGTCTTGCATATATGATAAGGAGAGAAGTTTGAGATTATCATTAGTACTAACATTCTTTAAAAAATAATGGTAAATTAATGATAAATTTTTATCAAAAAGGGACTTATTTTTTTTGTCTCTATCGTAGAAAGGTGTTCCAAATAGTTCTTCTTTTTGATAGATTTTAACAATCAGTTCTTAAAAATATAATTTTTATCTTCCATTTTTTTTCTCGTTTCACCTTTCCGTTTATTTTTGTGTCATCAGATATGTATGATCATTGTGTTCATATTTTAACAGTATTTAAAATTTAAATTTTAAATAGACATGACTTAAAATCTAAATTCGAAATTGTTAAAATATGTGTGACAATGAAATAAAATATATGAAATTTAAAGTAATTGTTAATATGTTTAAAGTGTAATTGTTGGCATAATTTAAATTCTAATTTTGAAGGTGTTAAAGTAAGAATTTAAAAATGTTGAAATATGTGTGACGATTAGTTAAAATGTGTGAAATTTGAAGTTACTGTTAACATGACTTAAAATCTATATTCTAAAGTGATGAAATAAGAATTTAGAGTTGTTAAAATAGTTGAGTTTAAAGTAACTGTTGACATAAATTAAAATCCAAATTTGTAGACGTTAAAATAAGTGTTCGAATACGTTAAAGTATGAGTTCAAAGTCGTTAAAGTATGTTTGATGATGAATTAAAATATGTGAGACTTAAAATCAACGTTGGTATGACTTAAAGTCTAAATTTAAAAATTTAAAAGTAAGAGAGGAAAATAATTAAAGTAGAAAAGTAAATCAGTTAAAATAGAAGAGCAAATTTGTGAAAAAAGAGAAAACTTATTAAAAAGAAAAAAAATCAGTTAAAATATTTGACATGTTAAAATAGTAGTTGTAGTATATTAAAACAATAGTTATAATCTGTTAAAATAATAATTGTAGTGTGTTAAATAGGCGAAAAATAATAATTATAATATGTTAAAATAGTAATGGTAGTGTGTTAAAGTAGATAAAGAATAATAATTATAATATGTTAAAATAATAATTGTAGTATGTTAAAGTAGACGAAAATTTAATTAAAGGAGAAGAATAAACATGTTAAAGAAGAAGAGCAAACCGGTTAAAATATGTAAGATTTAAAGTAACTATTAATATGATTTAAAATATAACTTCAAATGTGTTAAAATAAAAGTTAGACAACTTTAAAATAACAATTACTCACAATCGAAGATAGAAAAAGTTAGTAAGAGAATATTTACACAGATCTCAACAATAGTAGAGACTAAAAATTAACATTCTTAAAATGGTTAGATTTTTTGTGTAGATATTTTTAACAGGGACTTGTACTTAAAATCTCTCATCTAATAAAGATCTATAATTAATTTGTCCGGAAAACAAATAAAAAAAAAACAGCAGTTTTGAGCATCTCTGTTAAGTATCATATGTGAAAGCAATTTAATCGTTGCATTTCAAACTCTGGATCAGCTCAGCTGCCTCCTCTCTTTCCACGCTAATGCCCGATTTGGGACTCTGTAAGATGATCAGAAGAACTATACTAGATGGGTCCTCTTGAAAACTTTCAAGAAACCTTGACATGTTTCACTTTACTGCCTTAATTTAGTTTATTCGTAGTTCCCAAAAAGGCTTAATAAAATACTTTGGACTTGGGCCCAAGAAGACTTAATAAAATACCTTGGCGTTGGGAACATGTCATCTATTGTAAACATGTATGTTAATTTGGGAGGGCTCACACTGACAGCAGGACGGATCCAATCCCAAGTCACACCCAAGATAAAGAAAAGTGGGGAAAAAAAAAAGAAACTAAGGCCACCGGATAGCATTCTCCCACAAGACTTCAGCGAACCAAAAACCCACACAGAAATCATGGGTGGCCCCAACTTTGAAGTTGTCTTTTTTAAAGTACTCATGTTCATGTAATTGCCTTCTTGTCTAATGACCATTTTTTTTTTTTTTTATAAACTCTTCCTTTCACCAGGAGTATATAGTAGCACTGTGAAATGTACCTTGCTATGTAAAAGGGACCCCAGCCCATCACCATCCCAGATTCAAACCCTTGCCACCCACTTACTCAAAACATCATCAACATGCAAGAAGAGAATTTGAGCCACCTCATGCATGAAAGGTTGTGATACATTTTTAATAATACTGCTCCACTTTAAGACTGTCTTCGACCTGGTGGGTTAAAAGGTTAGCAAATCATAGGAGGAAACGCAAACAATCTTCCAAAATCATAACAATCTGCAAATGCATGTTCTTTCTAGTAAAAAACAAAACAGACCATGATAGTTGCAACTCTTCTTCCTATAAACACATCACGGCATTAGGAAGAGAGGCCCATGTAGCTATTCCATCCTCTTTCGACGGCACAATTTTGTGGGACGAGCCGAATCCCTCCGTCCCCTCCTCGCTCCTCCCAACGTGACCACCGCTTTCCATGCGTCGCCCCTCCCATGAATTCTTCCCCATCTTCTCACACTCTCCCATCTAACTAGAGAGAGAGAAAGAGAGAGAGGAAGCTCTTGTTCTCAAACTCAGCACCTCTGAACCTAGGAAAAGAAGAAAAGCAGGCCATCTGCTGCCCCCACCCGGTTCGAAGGGTTAGCTGTAGGGAAGAGGGAAGAAGAAGAAAACAAAGGAGATAGAGGGACGAGAGAGAGAAAGACAGCCATTCGCCCTCAGCTGCACGGGTTGAGAGAATTAATGGGTGGTGCATCGGGGACGCTGCCCAGGTTCCGGAAAGTCAAACCATGGAGGGGAGACCTTGTGTGTTGTGGTTCATGTGCTAGGCTCGATGGCAAATGGCCCCGAGCCGCCGGGTTTCCTCTATTCAAGTCCTTCACCTCCACCCCCCCCCCCCCCCCCCCCACCTCCACAGCTGCTGTAAACAATGGCATAGCCAGTGCCCACACATGCCACCATTGATAGCCTCACACCACTGCTACTATTTCGTATTACCATGCTAGCTCCACGGTGGAGAGAGAGAGAGAGAGAGAGAGAGAGAGAGAGAGAGAGGAGGACAGGCATCATTCAATAGCCCAACCCAACAGTGGTTTCCAATCCCCATTAATCCTGCCATAACATTAATAAGTGCCCACCCACCCCTTTCCATTCCAACCCAACCTCCGCTTTTCTTTGCTGTGACTTTGATGGGTTTCCATCTATAATCTTCCTCTTATCCCCACCCAGGAAGCTCTCCTGGCTGCAGCACCTTTCCCTCCCCCCACCCCCGGGTTTTCTTCCTCCTTTTCTCCTCCACCTGCTGCATTGACGTGCTGTTTTTACGGCTGCTACTTCTACTAGTGCTGCTGCTTGCCAGCGTTGTTGGTGCGTTTGTTCTGGGCAGCGCGGAGAACACAAAACAGAGCTAGCCAGACCCCTCCCCACATCACCATCAGGCATAACCCAGAAAGGGATTCCTCCTCCTCCCTGTCGGGCTTTCCGCACCTTCTGCGAAGCCATGTCTGTTCTTGGAGATTAGAGTGGGAGCTGGGTATGGGTTTTTAGCTTAGATGCGCTCCCTGTTACGCCGCCCCAGGGGATCTGCTCTCCGGCGAGTTCCTCCTCCAGTCCTCCGTCTCTCCGATCTGTCTCCTTCTCTATCTGCTCTCCCAGGTTTGAACAGAAGGCATGGGTTGGATCACCCTGGAAGCCAACCAGACCCAGCAGAGTCCCCCATATATGCCACCTCCCCCGCCGTTCGCTTCCTCCCACGGCGGCCTCGACGGCGACATCAGCCCCAGCATCCTGCTCATCATAGTGATCCTCTCGGTCATCTTCTTCATCTCAGGCCTGCTGCACCTCCTCGTCCGCCTCCTCCTCAGGCCAGCCAGCAGAGACCCGGAGGAATCCGACAACGTGACGGCGCTCCAGGGCCAGCTCCAGCAGCTCTTCCACCTCCACGACGCCGGGGTCGATCAATCTTTCATCGACGCCCTCCCCGTGTTCCTCTACAAGGCCATCATCGGCAGTTACAAGGACCCCTTTGACTGCGCCGTCTGCCTCTGCGAGTTCGGCGCCGACGACAAGCTTCGCCTGCTGCCCCGGTGTAGCCACGCCTTCCATCTCGAGTGCATAGATACGTGGCTGCTATCCCACTCCACCTGCCCCCTCTGCCGCAGCAGCCTCCTCCCGGATGCCTCCCCCGCCCGGGGCTGTAGCCCTCTCGTTCTCGTCCTGGAGTCCGGCAGCGAGAGCTCCAGAGAGATCGTCCCCGACAGGGGCCACCCTGCAGGCGGCCCGCTGGCTCTCCACTCGGAAGAGGAACCCTCCAATGACCCTGCGCAGAAGGCAGGGGAAGGCGGCCCCAAGGAGGACAGGGGGGCGGAGGCCATGGAGGTGGTACCAGTTAAGCTCGGCAAATTTAGGAACGTGGACATCAGCAGCGCCGTGGCGGGCGGCGAGGTCGGCACCGGCAGCAGCACCCTCGACGAAAGGAGGTGCTTTTCCATGGGTTCCTTCGAGTACGTCATGGACGAGGCCTCTATCCTCCATGTGGCCATCCAGCCGCTGGCCAGGAAGCCCGGCGCCATGAAACCCCGCCACCGTGATGCCATGTCCGAGTGCGACTGCCACTCGCAGAGGGAGGGGTTCAAGGGCTTCGAGCCGCCGGGGAGCGCGGCTGACCTGAGAGGGGGAGGCGGAATTGGGAGCTCCCGCGCCGGCTCCAACTCGCAGCGCAAGGAGAGCTTCTCGGTCTCGAAGATATGGCTGCGGCCGAGGAAGGAGGGAAAACCGGCTACCGAGGAGGGCGGGTCGAGGCAGGCATTATCGTTCCGCCTGCCGCTGCAGCGCGGCGGGCCGGCGGCGGAGGCGAAGGGGAGCAGCCGGAGGACAGCGGAGGCGGACGTGGACACCAGTAGCGAGTTTAGCTTCGACGTTGAGGCAGGGAGCTGCGACGGCAGAGCGCTGTCGCGGGCAGGGGAGACGCCGTCCTTCGCGAGGAGGACGCTACTGTGGATCGTCGGGAGGCATCACAAGGTGGTGAACCACGTCTGATTCTGATCCAATTCTTCTCTTCTCCTCTTCCCCCAACTCGGATGGCCTTAGAATCGATTCGTGTTTGGATTCCTACAAAAAAAAATTTTGAAAGGCAAATGTAGACATTGTAGAGTATGACAAGAAAAAAGTAAAGAACGTGAAGAAACATTCCCTTAGAATCCATTCTATTCATCACATTACAGGGATTTATTTCATTTTCCCTTCCCCTTCCCCTGTATTGTTCATCTGTACAGATGGGTCAGGTCAGTTCTCAACCTTCTCCATCCATTCACCATGATCCATGGCATTTGATGGTGTATCAAGCACATATCTTTACCAGATTGTTGAAGCAATAGAGTGAAATTAAGAGACACCGAACCGAAAGTTTATCATATTTTCCCATTTTCTTTTTGTTTCCTCACCTCTTGAATTGTTTCTCCACCTTCCCAGTTGAAAAGTTACACTTTTTTTTTAGTGTCTTTTGACCCCTAAATCCAGTTTTGGTTGCTTGTTTCCCAACTGAGCTTTGTTGGAGGGTGGAAGCTAGCAGAGTGTAAGAGGAGAAACAGAGGGCAGACCATTGAAGAGCAGACGTTACGCTTAGCTAATATTATCTTATTTTCCTAAGTTTGTTTCCTAGCGTGCTTGCATCACACATGGATCCGTTTAATATGCAAGTTCCAGCATTAAAGAAAGGATCTTTGGCTGAGGTTGCGTGATTGGAAGCTTCACACATTGCCAAAATTATACTCAAATTTCGGAAGGCTTCCACTTGCTGCAGCATGATCACCCCAATTTTTTAATGCAGATTTCCTTTTACTTCTAGGGAACATACAGGACTAAAAGTTGCCTCCTTGGTTGGCTTTCCGGCTCCCTCTTAATTACCTTAGATATCTAAAGAACTGAAAACCCATTACGAGGTAGAAGAAATCAGTGTTTCCTACCTTTGCAGAAGCGGGCCGGGAGTCCCAGTTGTGGCAGTGGGATCATCTGTCTAGATTCCTTCAAAAGCTTTTGGAAGGAAAATAATACAGGATTCGATAACGGAAAGGAAACAAAATGTCTTTCCATCTTTTGTATGTTTAGATGTTTTGGCTTGTTTTTTTTTTTTCCCTTTCCCTTTTCTGAATATCTAGAATGTGGTGTTCTTCATGGGTCTGATTAGCCCTCCCGTCTTCTCCATCCAATCCACCTTTTGATGTAGGAGAATATGAGATGGTTGGAAAGCTGAAAACAGTGAGATGAGGAAACAACCAGTTCAAGATATGCCCACTTTTCTTGCTTTCCCACACTTGAACCAAGCTCTTGCATCCAAATTGAGTTATGTAGAAAGTGTGCAAGAACAGTGTGAAAGGAGAAACACGGTACACTCCATTGCAGAAGTAGAACTAACCCAAAAGTGCTGCAGAATTTCCTTACCCACTATACCAAGCTTCTTGTTCTTTCCTACTGTGCTACCATGGCCTCTTTATCACCGAAGCCACCATCAGCATTCTATTTTAAGTGCTTCTCAATTAAAGAAAGGACCTTTCCATGGGGGGGGTGATGGTCGGGAGAGTTTAAAGATGGGAAACCCAGTAAAGTATGCTGTCCATTTGAGAAGGTTCCCACCAGCTGCATCATGGCTCCCCCGCAACAACCCTCCGTGTTCCATGCAGATTCTCCTGCTCTTCCAGAAAACACACGCCCCACCTCAAACCCTAACCATTCAGATCTTCTTTACGAAAGAATATAAAACCCACCACGAGGAGGTGGATTTCAGAGCCCTCCCGGGCACCCTGCAGAAGCTTCCCTCTCCTGCAGGACGTGTTCCAGTCGCCGCAGCCACCATGTGACCGCCAAAGACACCAAAACAGTGCGGGTGGTGGGTTTCGAATTTCAAACCGGGTACTGCTGCACCCTGTGTCCCCTCAGCTTCCTCCCCCTTTCACCGCCCACGCGCGGATCTACCGGGCTTGCGGCAGGCGTCGTCCACTCTGGGAGGGAGGCGGCCGTGGGTACAGGCTGTTCGGAGTTATTGCTGGGGCCTGTTTTCCCGGTGGGGAGCGGCAGTGGAGACCGCGGTGGCGTCCGGCTGCGGCCCTGCAGGTGCGGGCTTTGTGGAGGTTTGTGGGAGGGGAGTTAATATCGATGCGTTGGAGCCTTGCTGGGGTGGGTGGCGACCCCGCTACGCACGCACGCACACAGCTTTCTCTTTCTTTAATGTGGCACTCACGGGGGGCAGGTGGAGGAGGGTTGGGTCCCTGACTCTACCCTTTTTGATGGCCTTCTCCCTCACAGTAACACACACACACTCTCTCTCTCTCTCTCTCTCTCTTCACTGGTATAAAGGCACGGACTGGTCGTAGCGTGCCAAGAGAAACCCGATCTTCTGGAGGAGTTGGAGCATGAACAGTTATTATTATTATTTTTATAATATTATTAGATGAAAGTTGGATAAATACTAGTTTGGTATATATATCAGGAGAAATTCGGATCAACTCAGTTTCGTTAGTCCAACTCTGCTCTCTATAACATATGCATCTTTGTTAAAAAATTAATTGCATGAAGATTCTTCTTAGATTAATATTTGTTTATACACTCCTCTTATGGATAAAAAACTCTCAAAAACTCTATCATAAGTCAAACCTATAATTTAAATATTCTTTCATCATCATTTTTAGTAGTAATATATTTAAAAAATAAGATATTTCAAATATCTTTGTGACATCCGTCATGACATGTTACCATAGGATTTTTAAAGATATTTTGTATCCATTAGGGGACATATATAAATACAAATGTAAGAATGTTTAAATAATTAATCTTTTAAAAGGGGTGTCTATGTATATATATATATATATATATATATATTCAAACTTTTTGTTAAAGAAAGGTGTGAATTTTCTTTTTGGGACATTTTGAAGTGGATAGCAGATTCAAAATGAGAGGTGCTAAGGGGTGCAATGTTTTGAGTTTGGATAGAAATAGGGTTGCAAATGAGCTGTGCTGAGCCGAATAGTACTCTACTCAGACTCTAGCTCGTTCGGTTTTTGGCATGTTCGAACTTGGTTTAATATTTATCAAGTATTTGTCACCTTAGCTTGAACTTGGCTTGGTAATGATTTTTAATGTATAAGCTTGACTTTGTTAAGCAGCTCGATTATGTACACGAGTTCAAATTCAAGTTTAGGAGCCAAAAGACTAAGAAAGGTATGGTCTACTAATGGGCTATGGAGTTCATGTTCTAAAAGGTAACTCCACCACAATAATTCTTCATATTCAATATGTGATTACGAGACATACACATGAGGTGGGCTGATGGGTGCAAGAAGGTGCAGGTCGGAGAATGCCATCATGGGCACTGCAAATGGTGTCCGACACTGCCAGAACCACCGTGCGAGCATTCGTATCAATGGGGCTAGTTGCATCTCCTTCATTGCGGCCATCGCCGCCGCCATGCCAATCGAGAGCTCTATCCGACATAGGTAGGGGGTTTGCACTTTCGTTGGAGGGACTCTGACCGACTGTGGTGCCCCTCAACCACACCGAGTTGGGGTCAGCCAGCGTACCTACACTGCTGCACAATCACCAGGAAGAAGATGATGGTGCAGTGCCTAGGGGCCTTGGAACATTAGATTTTGTGCATGTACTCTATTTGCATCATTTGATTAAAACTAGATTTTTTATATACACCCCTATTTGTATGATTTGTATATATATGCCTTGATATTAAATCTTTTACATCTAAGCTCTTATAAGCATTTCATACTTCAATATGGACTCTATAAAAATAAATAAATGTGTGTATATCCTCATACTTATTATAAAAATTTTGAGTATGTTAACGAGTATCTATTCAAGTATATTAACAAGTAATTTATCGAGTATTTTAACAAATATTTTATTGAGTATCTTAATGAGTTGCTCAGAAACATAATCGAGTCAAGCATGTCTTTGTTCAAACTCGACTTATTTATAAATGTAATTTATTTTTTTGTTCAAACTCAAGTCATTAATCTAATAAACGAGTCAAGTCAAGCTTTTATCGAGTCAAAATATGAACTATTTGAGTTAAGATCCGAACTATTCATCAAGCGTACTAATTCATTTGCGGTCCTAGATAGAAAAAAGAGCTTAGCCAATATTGTGTGTCAGAGATTTCCATGTAGCCAACTATTATATCCATATTTTGGTGGCTATTATTCAATGGTTACATCAAGAGTAATTTAAGTTTGATGGTTTGAAGTCTAAAATAATCAAATTCAAGTTGTTGTTTTCTGTGATTAATTTTCAAATTGGATGAGAAAATGTGACACAATTCGTGATATAGAAAGTCATTGGGGGAGCTTTTCTAGACTGTATATTATACTTTGTTTGAGGATCAAGAATTCAACATTATTGCGAAAAATATTTGTAACGTTGTGGTCGTTCGGATCTGTGTTTATTGGTTCTGGTGTGGTGCTCATGACCAATGTGGGGTCGTTGAGCCCTGGTTGTGATCTCTGTGCGTTGTGTGGGTGTTGTGGGCCGGAGGCTTTAGCCCAAACAGTCCACAGGTTCACTGGTTGTGAATGCGACAGGGTGGGGCGTCGCATTTTGAACGCGACGGTCACATACGTCGCGTTCTCCGCACCGTCTTTGTGACGCGTGGCATGGAGAGTTTTCAGAAGGCGACGGTTAGGTGCGTCGCGTTCTGAAGGCGACAGAATGCTACGTCGCGTTCTTGTTTCCGGTTTAGGATAAGTTTGGCCCTCTGGCCAAACAAAGCAGGAAGCTCTGTTCGACTGGGGAGAGGGTTGCTGCGGCGATTTCCAGCGACGTCGGCTTTGGAGCTTGTGTTTCGACGTGGTTTTGGCGTGTAGAAGCTGCTCGAAGCTTGGAGAGCACCGATTGAGCCTCGTTCTGTGAGTTCTTCTTATCCGTAGGGACTTTCCTTGTTCTATTACATTATTTGATTGATTTGAAGCATGTTTAATATGTATAGATGTGTAGTTGTGTTTTCTGTAGAGTGTAATTGATTTGTAGAAGTTTGGTATGCATGGAAATGAGGTTTTGAGTTGGTTTCTGTGTAAAAATCAGAGTGTAGGGTTTCTGTCTGAAAAGGTGACGGATCGGGCTGTTGCGTTCAGGTCGCGACCCTTGTCCTCGTCGCTTTCTGGTTTGTGAACGCGGCTTGTCAAGCCGTCGCGTTCTTAACACGACGGTAGACGCTGTCGCGTTCTGGTGTGCGATTGCGGTTTATCGGGCTGTCGCATTCTTATTGCGATAGTGGCCCCCGTCGCGTTCTTCTGTCCGAAATTAGTGGTTGAGCCTTGGGAAATGTGGGTCCTGTGTGGACCTAGCTCAGGTCATTTAGGGTATTTTAAGTTGTTCTGAGTCGATTAATGATTAGCAAAGCATGTTTAGGTTAATGGTTATGTGAATCATGTTAAGCATGTTTTAAGAAATATATGTGTGGTTTATGTGCATAGTGGTGTGCTACTATGGAGGTCATGAAATGACCAATGATAGGCAAGATTGTAATGTAGTTTATGTCTTTAGCAGTGTGTAGTTGCTTGGAGGTCACGTGGTGACCAGTGACGAGCTGATTATGGTTTGTGTATCGTGGTATAAGTTTTATGGTTGTGTTGAGTGATCGGCGTGGTTTGTGTGCTTATCGAGTTTGGTGGTCCGGCGCCTATTCCGGAATGCCTTTCTACTCGGGTACCCCAGGGTTTGTGTGAGCCAGGCACGTTAGTGCTCGGAGTTTGTCCCGGTACTGTGTGTACCGTCGAGGTCTGTGTCGTCTTCTTGGACACCTACACTCCTGTGTTTGAATTGTACGTCCGGCTAAGGGAAAGATGACAGAGGGCAGCGACTCGTGTTTGTGGGTGTGCGATCGCTTGTAGCGTGCTCATGGTTGGGGGTATGGACACTAGTAGACGTACTGGGCCCCAACTAGTCTGGTTTTCCAATGCCTCACTTTAGAGAGTTCAGGCTAGAGTCTCTAAAGGTGCCAGGCATGGGCCTGCAGCTGTGTGGTATGTAGGTGTGGTGTTGGTTGGTCTCCACTGTTCTTTGGCTTTACTGTGTGGTTGTGGAGCGGCAGTTGGACCTTTCGTCCACGACTGCGAGACTGAGAGGTAGTTCTTGTATTGTGTTGTCCGGGTTGGATACTGGCATCATGAACCAGTAGTCCGTTCCCGTGTGGTGGTGTTGTTCTCTCTGACTCGTGCTTTGCCAGTGGTGGTGGCTTGTGAGTGATGACTCACCGGTTGTGGTTTGACTCGTTGTGGTATGCCTTGTAGGAGGCATAGTTGTGTTGCGGTTTTGTGTGTGGTGGTGGTTTGTCGTGGTACCTCGTGACTTTAAGTACCTGTACTCTGTGTGGGTTGTTGGCTGTTGTGGCACGCAGTGTGCTAGCCTTTTCAAGTGTTGAGGTGGTTCGATTTCTGTGGAAGTCGCATTATGTGACCTTCCATTTGTGGTGTTGTACCCCTGCGTGGGTAGTCGTCCGATGTGTTTGCTATTGTGGGTATTGTGGTGGACTAACCTTTGTGGTTAGCCCCATTACCTTTCATTGGTTGTTGGCCTGTGTGGCCTTGCTTCATTCGTTCATTTTGTGGGGGACTAACTCTTTGTTGTTAGTCTCGTTACCGTCAGTCAGTGGTTGGTCTATATGGTTTGTGGCGTGGTTCTTTCAGTTGTCGTGGTAGACTGGTGTGTCTACACTAGTCCTGTTGCTTCTTTTATTTGCTGTAAACCGTGACAACTAGTGTGTTCTTATTTAATGTAGTTCCGTTATATTTATTGATAGTAAGTTTTACTTCTGTAGTGCTTCAGTTAGCATTGCTAGTGAGACCCTTAGGGGTTAAAGACTTGGTTCCTTCTTTCAGTTGTTGGTTGTGGTTGTTTTCAGGAGGTTCCTGCTGAGCCTGTGACTTGTTGAGGCTCACTCCCCTACAGTTCTTTTCAGGGCTTGCCATGTGTTTAACTTGCAGCGGCGTTGTGGCAGACTTGTACCACCAACAGATGAGTTGTAGTCGTGTTCAGTGTGAGCTTTGCTCCCTCGGGGTATGCCCTAGGTAGTTGTACTTTTCTCTTGGACATGTAATAATGTATTGGGACAATGTAATTTGTGGAAATGAGTATAATTACTTGTACTTTCTCGTATATTGTACTCTCGTGGTTGTCTTTTATAATCTTACTTGACACTTGTGTGATATATCCCTTAAGAGACTCCGGTCCGATCACGGCAAGTGGACTTGGATATAGAGCCTCATTAGGCATAAATATCCAGGGTCGCTACAGTTGGTATCAGAGCATGGTCCAGTTAGAATATGAAAAGATATTGAGGTTACAATGTCCTAAGACATGGTTTAATGTCCACTGCTGGTAGTAAGTCTGCGATTTTGTGTGATTTTAGTGTGGTTTTTACGTGAGCTTTTGTCATGTGGATTGGGTGCCTATGTTTGTCAGATTGACAGATGTTAGTGATGGCAGAGAAATGGTGTTTTTGGTAATGGTATAGTTGCTTGAGTTACGCTAGTAAGTTGGGCTATTGCAGAAAGGTATGATTGTGTAGAGGTTTTCAGTTGTGGAAAATTGAGGGAATTGGTAAGTTTAGTTGTGATAATCAGTAAAGATAGAGTTCTGTTCTGAGAAAGATATGATTTAATGTTATGAAAGTGTTTTAACAACGTAGAGAATCAGCAGAGACAGGTATAAGGTAATGATTACTGATATGTATAAGAGGAAGTTATTGCAGAGATAGTTGGGTAATAGAGTTACAGTGGGAACAATACTGTAGTGTGGAATAGTGGGTGTTAAAGATTGTTAGATGAAAGGATTGTGATTGAGAAATTTAGTAGAGGTAATTGATATGTCTGAGATTTGTATCAATAAGTGTTAAGAAGTTGCTTGGATGATAATGTGGTTAGTGATATGGAAGATTTTGAATGGTTAAGTGGACCAGATTAGTTTCAGAAAAGGTATTAGTAAGCAGAGGAGCAGTGATTTGTGACAACAAAGGTAAATGTGTTTTATAATTAGAAATGTTTATTGCAGAGAAAGTTCGAGAGTAATGTTACTATAAGTGATGGTGGTAACAAGAAGTTTGATATAAATATCAGCATAAGTGTGTGCAGTGGTGAGTAGTTGGGTGCAGAGAGAGAGAGTG
This sequence comes from Colocasia esculenta, assembly GCA_014218235.1. NCBI lineage: Eukaryota > Viridiplantae > Streptophyta > Magnoliopsida > Alismatales > Araceae > Colocasia > Colocasia esculenta. The sequence goes on along the minus strand of CM024755.1, from coordinate 26,419,188 downwards.
AAAGAAGATCAGTGTTCAGCTAAATTTTTTTGAGAAATTTGAAAGTAAAGACATTCAATTGGTAAGTGGCAGTTTGTGAAAATTCAACATAAGGATTTCTTTGCAAATCATAGTGTTAAAGATTAGATCAGTAATATTTAATAGTTGTGGGCAGTATGATGAAAAGGAGAGACGAGTTAGTTAAGAAACTGATAAGGGAATGTCAAGTTGAGCACGACAGAAAGGCAGATTGTGAAAGAATAAAAGTAAAGGTTTGAATGAAAGGCATATTAATGAGTAAGTTGTAACAAGGGTATTTCCAGTTCTTAAAAATAAAGTAGTTATAGTAAGGTAATTGGAAAGGCAGATACTAACATTGTAAAGTAGCAGTGTAGAACAAAGGAATCAGGTAGAGCAGGTTATCGTGTCTAAGAAAAAGGGTATTCAGATTCTGGTTTTAGCAGTGTTACAATGAAAGGTAATTGGGTGTTAAGAAAGGTCACAGTGCAGGTGGTGCAGTGAGATTAGTCAGATAGTACAATGATTAGGGGAAAGTCTTTTTGTAGAGATGGTATTATATTCGATATGATTGTCAGTATAGTTTAAGCTCAGTGTTATTAATTAGAGGAAGACAGAATGTGGCAGATTATAGAGTGATAATAGTCAGATGATTTAAGAAATGATTAGAAAGAGTTTATATAGCAGTGTGCAGAAAGTGATTCAGATGAACAGAAGAGTTTTATTATAAAGGTATTTCCAGAGTTTGATGTGAAAGCTACAACAGATCAGTTAAATAATAGTAAGCAGATTAAAGCTATGGCAGAATATAGCGGGAAGACTAGGAAATGTATGAAAATTGAAATTGTTAAAGTCAGTATATTGTAAAATATAGAAAGGAAAAGTGTAATCAGTTAAGTAATACAGTATTTTGGGTCAGATGGCACCTGATTGAGAAAGAGTTCAGTAAAATTGAAGGTAAGATATGTGCAGAGTTAGTTGAGCAGCTTTGTTTCCCGATAAGAGAGTACAATGTCACAATAATAAGAATGGAAATTGTAAAGAGTTATGAATTTGGTTTGTTGAGTCAGTTAGAGAATATTATTTGAAGTAAGGTAAGTATGTAAAGAGTAAAGCATATCAGTAGCAGTATGTCAGAATTCAATGTGGCATAGATAAAGTTGAAGCATTAAAGAAAGCAGCACATGATTCATGTATTTTCTTTCTGTGGTAGTTAATTAGGTAAGATGATTTGATAAGAAAGTGAAGTCAGCTCAGTTAGAGTTAGAGTAGTAGTGGAAATAAAGAGAATTAAAGGTAATAGTGAAGGCAGAATTTATGAAACAATTTGGAAAGTATTTAATGTAATTAGAGTGGTGCAGAGGAAGCATAACATATTCAAGACTCCCAGGTCATTAGAAGCTCAAGTGTTTGAAAAAGAATTCGAGGTTTTTGCATAGCTAATTAAAGAGGCAATGGTTCTTAACAAGATATGAATTTAAAGCAGTACAACTAGATTGATATACAAAGGTAGAAATTTCAGATATGATATTTTGGTTTTGTTCAAGGAATTAACAGTTAAAAATATAAATAAAGGCTTGGCAGAATAACAGTTGGCAGTAATAGGCCGATAAAGAAATAGCAACAAGAAATCAGTAATTTGAAGACAATTTAATATGGCAGAGTAGTTAAGAGTGGCAGTGTATGGTAAAGAGTTTTAAGTAAGTGAAGCAGCACAGAAAGGAATGTTGCAAACACAACTAAGGAAATGTGGAAATAGGTTGAGTCCAAGGAGATAAATTGCCAACAGCAAGGTAGAATTGACTATAGTTGAAAGATAAAGAAAGGCAGATTGAGTTAATAGAGCAGAGCAGTTATGAAAAGAATTAAAGAGAAAAGAGAAAGCAGAACCGGCGCAGAAACAAACAAACTGAGTTAGTCAGTGCAGAATGGTTTGAAAGGCAAATACAGATGAAATGTATCCTACTTGTTATGTATATGATTTTATTCTTTTTAGGTGATAGTCTGGCTTACCGTGGTTCCTTTTGAATGTCGAGGACGCCATTCCTTTTTAGGTGATAATAATGTAACGTTGTGGTCATTCGGATATGTGTTTATTGGTTCTGGTGTGGTGCTCATGACCAATGTGGGGTCGTTGAGCCCTGGTCGTGATCTCCGTGCATTGTGTGGGTGTTGTGGGCCGAAGGTTTTAGCCCAAACAGTCCACAGGTTCACTGGTTGTGAACGCGAAAGGGTGGGGAGTCACGTTTTGAACGCGACGGTCATATGCATCGCGTTCTCCGCACCGCCTTTGTGACGCGTGGCATGGAGAGTTTTCAGAAGGCGACGGTTAGGTGCGTCGCATTATGAAGGCGATAGAATTCTACGTCACGTTCTTGTTTCCGATTTGGGATAAGTTTGGCCCTCCGGCCAAACAGAGCAGGAAGCTCTATTCGACTGGGGAGAGGGTTGCTGCGACGATTTCCGGCGACGTCGGCTTTGGAGCTTGTGTTTCGACGTGGTTTTGGCGCGTAGAAGGTGCTCGGAGCATGGAGAGCACCGATTGAGCGTCGTTCTGCGAGTTCTTCTTATCGGTAGGGACTTTCCTTGTTTTATTGCATTATTTGATTGATTTGAAGCTTGTTTAATGTGTATAGATGTGTAGTTGTGTTTTCTGTATAGTGTAATTGATTTGTAGAAGTTTGGTATGCATGGAAATGAGGTTTTGAGCTGGTTTCTGTGTGAAAACTGGAGTGCAGGGTTTCTATCTGAGAAGGCGACGAATCAGGCTGTCGTGTTCAGGTCGCGACCCTTGGCCCCGTTGCATTCTGGTTTGTGAATGCAGCCTATCGAGTCGTCGCATTCTTAACGCGACGGTAGACGCTATCGCATTCTGGTGTGCGATTGCGGTTTGTCGGGCTGTCGCGTTCTTATCTCGACAGTGGCCCCCGTCGCGTTCTTCTGTCTCAAATAAGTGGTTGAGCCTTGGGCAATGAGGGTCTTGTGTGGACCTAGCTTAGGCCATTTAACGTATTTTAAGTTGTTCTGAGTCGATTAATGATTAGTAAATTATGTTTAGGTTAATGGTTATGTGAATCATGTTAAGCATGTTTTAATAAATATATATGTGGTTTATGTGTAAAGTGGTGTGCTGCTATGGAGGTCATGAAATGACCAATGACAAGCAAGAATGTAATGTAGTTTATGTCTTTAGCAGTGTGTAGTTGCTTGGAGGTCACGTGGTGACCAGTGACGAGCTGATTATGGTTTGTGTATCATGGTATAAGTTTTATGGTTGTGTTGAGTGATCGGCGTGGTTTGTGTGCTTGCCGAATTTGGTGGTCCGGCGCCTATTCCGGAATGCCTTTCTAGTCGGGTACCCCAGGTTTTGTGTGAGTCAGGCACATTAGTGCTCAGGGTTTGTCCCGGTACTGTATGTATTGTCGAGGTCTGTGTCATCTTCCTGGACACCCACACTCCTGTGTTTGAGTTGTACGTTCGGCTGAGGGAAAGACGACAGAGGGCAGCGACTCGTGTTTATGGGTGTGCAGTCGCTTGTAGTGCGCTCATGGTTGGGGGTACGGACACCAGTAGACATAATGGGCCCTACCTAGTCCAGTTTTCCAGTGCCTCACTTTAGAGAGTTCAGGCCAGAGTCTCTAAAGATGCCAGGCATGGGCCTGCAGCTATGTGGTATGCAGGTGTGGTGTTGGTTGGTCTCCATTGTTCTTTGGCTTTACTGTGTGGTTGTGGAGCGACAGTTGGACCTTTCGTCCGTGACTGTGAGATTGAAAGGTAGTTCTTGTGTTGTGTTGTCCGGGTTGGATACTGGCATCATGAACCAGTAGTCCGTTCCCGTGTGGTGGCGTTGTTCTCTCCGACTCGTGCTTTGCCAGCGGTTGTGGCTGGTGAGTGGTGACTCACCGGTTGTGGTTTGACTCGTTGTGTTATGACTTGTAGGAGGCATAGTTGTGTTGCGGTTTTGTGTGTGGTGGTGGTTTTCCGTGGTACCTCATGGCTTTAGGTACCTGTACCCTGTGTGAATTGTTGGCTGTTGTGGCACGCAGTGTGCTAGCCTTTTCAAGTGTTGAGGTGGTTCGATTTCTGTGGAAGTCGCATTGTGTGACCTTCCATTTGTGGTGTTGTACCCCTGCGTGGGTAGTCATCCGATGTGTTTGCTATTGTGGGTATTGTGGTGGACTAACCTTTGTGGTTAGCCCCGTTACCTTTCATTGGTTGTTGGCCTGTGTGGCCTTGCTTCACTCGTTCATTTTGTCGGGGACTAACTCTTTGTTGTCAGTCTTGTTACCGTCAGTTAGTGGTTGGTCTATATGGTTTGTGGCGTGGTTCTTTTAGTTGTCGTGGTGGACTGGTGTGTCTACACTAGTCTTGTTGCTTCTTTTATTTTCTATAAACCGTGATAACTAGTGTGTTCTTATTTAATATAGTTTCGTTATATTTATTGATAGTATGTTTTACTTCTGTAGTGCTTCAGTTAGCATTGCCAGTGAGACCCTTAGGGGTTGAGGACTTGGTTCCTTCCTTCACTTGTTGGTTGTGGTTGTTTTTGAGAGGTTCTTGCTGAGCCTGTGACTTGTTGAGGCTCACTCCCCTACAGTTCTTTTCAGGGCTTACCGTGTGTTTGACTTGCAGCGGCGTTGTGGCAGACTTGTACTTTTTGTATATTATACTCTCGTAGTTGTCTTTTATATTCTTAATGGACACTTGTGTGAGATTTCCCTTGCGAGACTCGGTCCGATCGTGGGAGGCGGACTTGGATATGGAGCCTTATTGGGCATAAATATCCAGGGTCGCCGCAATATTGATATGATATAAACATATAATTCATTTGATCCTCAGATAATATTGCTTGGATTGAATAAATGTATGATTTCCTTGGGGGCTCAATGGGATGATGTGGAATATTTAAGTGATAAAGTAATAAAGTTAATGAATTAGGCTAAATATAGTCAAATTATATATATATAAAGAGAGAGAGAGAGAGTAGTGCTATGGGACGATGGAAGCCGCCCCCATACTGTAGGATACCCTGATTGGATCAAGATCTAACGGCAAAAAAAAAAAAACCGGCAACCCCGACAACGGCACGCGAAATGCACAGGGGGTCAATTGGGGTGTTTCTGCGCTAGGATATCCCTGCCATATCCTAATATTCACCGTATTTATAATGTTATGATACAGCAGGGCCTTTGGGTACGACTCCGTCTTATCATCAGTGCGGACTGTTGGATTTTAATCTAACGGTCTGTCTATATTCACCAAACAGTACCGAGCAGCACCGAACACCGAGCAACGAGCATTTCGAGCACCCGAATACCGAGCACAAATGTATTGTAGCGCTTTACCATTGGATTGAAATTCAATGGTCCGTGCTATGCTACGCCACGGCCATATCAAAAGACCCTGCCACACCATTATGCATCTCTCTCTCTAGATCTCTCTCTCTCTCTCTCTCTCTATATATATATATATATATATATATATGCTATGATACGACAAAGCCTTTAGGTACGGCCCCTCTGTATCATCAGTGCAGACCGTTAGATTTTAATCTAACAGTCTGTCTATATTCACCGAACAGCACCGAGCAACACCGAACACCGAGCAATGAGTATTTCGAGCACCTGAACATCAAACACATATGTACTGTAGCGCTCCACCATTGGATTGAAATCCAACAGTCCGTACTATGCTTATTCGGTTTAACAAAAATAACTTTTAACTCTGGAATGCTCTCTCAAATGAAAAAATAAGAGTTATTAGCCTTACGCTTGTTTGATAACACTTAATAGACATCAAATGTCTTAAATATATTTCAGATTGTTTGATAAAATATCTAAAATAATATTTAATTTCATCACTTAAATTTAAAAAATCAATTAAATTTAAAGTTAAGAGAAATCACTTTTTTTTATCAGATCCTCAACTTTTTCAACCCACAATAGCTTCGGGTCGGCAGAATCCGGCAATCGGTGAGTCGTCAGAATTTGATGTCACGCAAACTATCGCAAAATTCGTCAGATTCCAGTAGCCAGCGAGAATTTCGATGGAGTGTGTTGACGATCAATCGTTGGATTCTGACGACTCAGCCAGGGACCAACAAATTGTCCGATCATCAAATTCTGACAGTTGATGGTCATATTCGAATTGTCAACCGCATTTTCATATATTAAGATGTCAAAAAAAACTTAAATATAATATTTTTCTTATGAAATAAGATATTAATTTAGATACTATTTAAGTCAGTTATCAAACAACTCTTAATGAATGTCTTACATAGACTAAGAATTTTTTAAGTTTCAAATTTAGAGAAAAATGTAAAATAAGATTTCAGATTTAAAACTTAGGTGTTATCAAATGCTACCTAAGTTGTTCAAGTCATAAACAGAGAGACCTTGTACAAATCTTGCCATTATTATTGAATAACTGCCACATGTCTCAAGCTGCTAGACATAAATTCGGATTAGAGGTGCATTATTCTTGAAATCGACTAAAACAATAATTATGGTATACCATCTAAATTAATCAATTAACAAATACTATAAGATTTCTAAATCACGCGTATTGGATGTCTTAGGTCTTAAATCAGGTTTAAACATTTGAAAGTAGAATTTTCATTTGTGGTCGTCAATGCATAAGAAGCATCTAAGGTTCCAGTTCAAACGAAATGTTTGTTGATTGTCTAATGATGTGTTATCTATTGGTTGTTTCTCATTATATTATAAGATAAATTAATTAAGAGTCTCTGACTGTAACACATGAATTCTTATCGTAATAAGACTTAACGTATATTGAAACATGAGATAATATTTATTGATGAGTTACAACTTTATTAAGAATTAGAAAATAAGTTAAACATCTGATAGAGACTTTTAATTAATTTATCTTATATTATATCATATATCATCACATAAAATGCTGTGATATGAATGGTGCTACTATTGCTTGCTATCTGTTACCATTTTATCTCGTCTTAATGACTAAGTCAAGTTGATATGATGTGACATAATTTAATTAAAAAAATGACAGACAACATAATATCACTTGTTATCCATCTTAGTTCAAATATCTCTCTCCAAGGATAGCAAATCATATTCTGCTGTTTGAAGAAAAATTGGGTTTTATATCAACTTAATCCATTTACAACTTTATACATGAAGGGAAAAACACCCTAAGAAAAAAGCTAAAACTTTCTTTTAACATCCTTAAGATTCTCACTTAAAGGTGATTCTTGAGTCATCACCCATCACTGTCCAATGATTGCTCCATAGTTTTAATTAGATCGAATTCATTATAATAAGTGCATGTGGGTGGTGAAGATACGAAGTGTGGTTGAGAAGAGAGTACTTTAAGTAGCATCCTCCACTTGGGAGATTACTCTATTGTAGTTGCCTGTCCACCTTTTGACAGCCATCAATTTAGTTTGCATGTCCAACTAATGAACTATTATATTATGCACATAAGAGTTCCTAACCTAATGATCCATGCCCGTGCATGTTTATCTACTATGCAAGTAAGTAGACATTTCTTAAAATAAGTTGCTATAACTTATTTAGAGGTGAACAACATCAAAAAAACTATAGTATGTAAAATATCATGGTCTGTTATTTTTAAATCATCATTTTACTAACTTTTGAGTGTCTGTATAGAGAATAGTTTGGTTTGATGGCTGTAAAATATTCAACGGAGAGGGCAATATGGTGGGTTTTGATTTACAACTCTCATATGCATAGTTTGAAGAAACATTATTCTTAAGAATTAAGAAACACCTATTACCTAAGCATGTTTAGTATTAGGATAGATTGGGATCCCCGATCTATCCTAATACCAAACATATCCCGATCTATCCTAATACCAAACATACCAAGTAGTTGGGTAAGAACTTTTAACTGGAACTATTGTGCAGATCATTATTGGTCCATGTGTGCAACCCGAGGATCTCACCATTTTTTCTTATTCTTTTTTAATATACCAATTCACATTTTCAAGGGAAAATTAATTAGAAGTCCTTGTCAAAAGATTAGACTTAATTTATAGTCCCTGTCAAAAGACTAGAAATCATATGGTCCTTTCTTTTTTGTGTTGTTTAATTTCTAGTCTCTACTTTTAGTTCTCAGTATTTATGAGTCTTGGAAGACGAGTCGTCCTTTTAACATCAACTTTTTCCTATTTTGCCATTCTTTCTTTCGGTCTTTCCTTATGTAGACTTACATTCATTACAGTCAGTGTATATATCACTTCCAGTAAGCTTTGATATCACTTACAGTAAGTCTTCATATCACTTACAGTAAGCCTTTAATATCACTTATAGTAAGTCTTTAATGTCACTTACAATAAACTTTTGATATCACTTACAGTAAGCCTACATATCGCTTATAGGAAGTCTTCATATCACTTATAGTAAACATTTAATATCACTTACAGTAAGTCTTTAATATCATTTATAGTAAGTCTTTGATATTACTTATAGTAAGCCTACATATCGCTTACAGGAAGTCTTCATATCGGTTATAGGAAGCCTTCATATCACTTATAGGAAGCCTTCATATCAGTTATAACCAACAACTATAAGCTTTTAGAAAACAAAAAAACTTTATTTGTTTGTGAATGCTAGGATTCAAACCTAGGTCTCCACAAACTCAACATGAGATACTCTTACCACTAAGCTACAACCACAATTGTGTCACAATATAACATATAATATATTTCATTAAATATTGATATCACTTACAACAAATATAGACATCATTTATAGTAAGTCTTGACATTACTTATATATATATTAAACTCAATTACGTTAAACATTGTTCTCTATTACAATGCATGTTTATTCTCTATTATAGCCTATGTTAAGCCTCATTACAGTAAATATTATTCCTTATTATAGTATATATTAAGTTCTATTACAGTAAACATTATCATCTATTATAGTAAACATAATTCTATATTACAATATATGTTTATTTCCTATTACAACCTATGTTAAGTCTTGTTACAGTAAATAATATTCTCTATTACAATATACATTAAGCTTTGTTACAGAATAACATAGGTTAATGTATGTTATTTTGTAGGTTAATATGCATTGTAACAGAGCTTAATATACATTAACCTACATTAATAACATATATTAATAACATACATTAAAATACATTAACCTATATATTGTTACAGAATAACATAGGCTAATTTATATTGTAACGAAACTTAATGTATGTTAAGGTATACTATAACAGAGCTTAATGTATATTGTAATGGAGCTTAATGTATATTATTAATGTAGGTTAATATATATTAAGTTCTGTTACAATGTACATTAACCTACAAAATAACATACATTAACCTATGTTATTATATAACAGAGCTTAATGTATATTGTAATATAGAATTCTATTTACTGTAACAAGACTTAACATAGGTTGTAATAGAAACTAAACATATATTGTAATAGAGAATTACGTTTACTATAATAGATGATAATGTTTACTGTAACAGAACTTAATGTATACTATAATAGGGAATAATATTTACTATAATGAGGCTTAACATATGCTATAATAGAGAGTAAACATGTATTGTAATAGAGAATAATATTTACTGTAATTGAGTTTAACATATACTATAAGTAATGTCAATACTTATTGTAAATGATGTGTACATTTGCTGTAAGTGATATCAATACTTAATGAAATATATTATATGTTATGTTGTAATACAACTGTGGTTGTAGCTTAGTGGTAAGAGTATCTCATGTTGAGTTTGTGGAGATCTGGGCTCGAATTCTAGCACTCACAAACAAATAAAGTTTTTTTGTTTTCTAAAATCTTATACTTGTAGGTTGTAACTGATACCAAGATTTACTGTAAGTGATATGAAGGCTTCCTGTAAGCGATATGAAGGCTTCCTGTAAGCGATATGTAGGCTTACTGTAAGTGATATCAAAGGCTTATTATAAGTGATACTAAAGACTTACTGTAAGTGATATTAAATGTTTACTGTAAGTGATATGAAGACTTTCTATAAGCGATATGTAGACTTACTATAAGTGATATCAAAAGCTTACTATAAGTGATATTAAATGTTTACTGTAAGTGATATTAAAGGCTTACTGTAAGTGATTTCAAAGCTTACTGTAAGCGATATATACACTAACTGTAATGAATGTAAGTCTACATAAGAAAATGCCAGAAGAAGGAAGGGCAAAATAGGAAAAAAGTTGATGCTAAAAGGAGGACTCGTCTTTCAAGACTCATAAATGCTGAGAAACTAAAAGTAGGGACTAGAAATTAAACAACACAAAAAAGAAAGGACCATATGACTTCTGATCTTCTGACATGGACTATAAATTAAGTCAACCTTCTGTTAAGGACCTCTAATTAATTTTCTCCATTTTCAATTTTAAAACTTATTTGAGATATTTGCACTAAAAATTATGTCAAAAGTCTACTTGTGCACCTGTCCGTGTGTGTGTGTGTGTGAGAGAGAGAGGTATTTGCACTAAAAATTATGTCAAAAGTCTACTTGTGCACCTGTCCGTGTGTGTGTGTGTGTGTGTGACCTCAGAGTCGGAGGAGGGATGATGGCTAACTGGATTTTGAGGCGAAGGAAATCAGCAAGGCAGCATCGGGTCTGGGAAAGTAGTGTCAAGCTAGCATCGAGGTTGGGAAAATAGGGTGGCAGCCCCATGAACAACGGTGACAGTGCATCTAGGTCGTGGCTAGTCGGTAACGCCAGCGCCTGGTTGCCGTGTGTGTGTGTGTGTGTGACCTCAGAGTCGGAGGAGGGATGATGGCTAACTGGATTTTGAGGCGAAGGAAATCAGCAAGGCAGCATCGTGTCTGGGAAAGTAGTGTCAAGCTAGCATCGAGGTTGGGAAAATAGGGTGGCAGCCCCATGAACAACTGTGACAGTGCATCTAGGTCGTGGCTAGTCGGTAACGCCAGCGCCTGGTTGCCGCAGCTCTCCAGGCTCTCCATCACCGCCGCGACCAGTTGGCAGTACGTGAAGAGCTACTCCACCGCTCGATCCATCCACCAACTGGAAAAGCCCACGTCATGTGAACCTTCTTCACCTTCTCCGTGTTGTGGCTATGAAATAGGCGCATGGCAGCCTCTTGCACCTGCAGTCTGCCATTAGGGTCGACCTCCACCCAGATCACCATCTAAACGAGCCATTAGAATTCCTTGGAAGCCTACATTCTTAACCATGATATGGATATTCAGAGGAAGGGTGAATGGATTATGATCGCAGAGATGTGAAAGTAAAGTGCCAGAAAAACATAGTGGAAGGAAATAAACGTATGTAAAGACAAAAAACAAAGGAAAGAAAACATGTAGTATGAGATGTAGGGATTTTACCTTGGTTCAGTTATGAATGTGTCGGACACTTACATGCAATCCCCAAGGATAAAATCATCCTTTAGTTTTTACTAATCGCCTCAATAGGGCAACCATTTATTGTACAACCCGCACCCAAGTTCTCAAGAGAGGGAACTTCTCAACAAAGGGAAAACCCTCAGCTACATCAGTCCTCCTCTCAATAGAGAGCAACTGCTTGATGTCGTAACACATAAGTCGTTCTATCAAAAGAGGGCACTATGACTAACTTTGAAGATGGTGAAGGTTATTGGTGCTTGAATGTCGATGTAGTGGTCCACTTGATGTCGAGTGATCACCAACTTAAATGAGTGCATTCCTACAATGTAGCTTGCAACTTAAATCTTGGAGACATTTAATGGTGGATAGCATTGGTAGCTCGTCTCCTCTCATGGATTGATGTTTTTCTTTTCGTCTCTCATCATAGAATCATCTGTTCTAAAGTTGGTGCTTGCTGGATAGATAGGAGTGATGGATATGGTGCAAGCTTGTTATAATAGTAGATCGTCAAACCCGAAGGCAAGTTTAGAGGCTAACCTCAACATTTTTGTTTCTTTTGGTCTTGTACTTATAGGTGCTTGAGTCTTTAGTCAACCGTTGAAGCTTCTTCCTTTGCTAAATTCCTTCAATATTGGCCATTGTGTCTTAAGCATGTTAGGCTCCTATCTGTTGAGCTCCTTCAACCAGTAGTCTTACATGCACATAGACATGCATTTGAATCAATTTAAACTTTACCTTTTGTTGAGATCTTTAGTAGCCTTCTTATTCATTGAAGCTTGTTTGGCAGTACTTCTATTGGTTTGACTTCTGCATGTAGGCGTGTAGACGTTTGACCATGAATCTAGTCTTCTGTGCATGCGCTCTTCTTCAACTATTGTGACTGATAAGAGTTGTGACTTGATGATCTTCAGATGAATCTTCTTACTGATTAGAGCTTTACAACCTTCACGGTCTTGTCTTCCTTTTGTTTTATAGTCTTCAATGTCTTGGAGCATAATGATCTTCACGTCTTCATGTTCTCTAGACATTGTGATTGATTAAGCTTTTCGAGCCCTATGGGAATGCTCCTTTTTCAAAAGCTCTTGTAGTAGTTTTGTCATTTGTGTTTTTAAGCATTCCTTCCTTTGTTCTCTGATTAAGTACTGGCATGGACATCTCCTACATCTAAGTTCAGGACATCATCCATGGCCGACGTGAAGGTTGATGACCAATGTGGAAGCTAATGGCCGACATCTTGATGGCCGAGGAGAAGGCCTCCGAGGTGGTAGAACCAACCTAGAGCTCCTGACGGCCGACGTGGAGACTTTTGAGGTGGTAGAATCGACTTGGAGCTCTAGAGGGCCGACGTGGAGGCTATGAGATAGTGCAACTGACCTATAGCTCGAAAGATAAAATCAATGGCACCAAGGTTTGGCGCACTCCAAGTCCTAGTTGTCGTCCATAACTGACATCTGAGGTCGGGACAGCTGACATGATCACATCGGGCCGACCCAAGAGGAGAGCTCGACCATGACATGACTTATCTCAGGCGAAGGCTGAGATGAGGTGGCCGATGTGGTACACAGCTACCCACCAACTATCGTTAGAAGCATTAGGCACAGCCAGCATGGGCCATCCCGTACGACGATGTGAGTCTCACAACACCATCTACAATTTTCGACGGCAACATTCTATTTAAAAATCCGTTGGAACCCAAGCTTTCCAACCGCTTTCCGGCGACAACCCATCGGAAACAATCTATCGAAAAAAATGTGTCAGAAATTTCTGACGGACAAAAAATTCATCAGAAAATTCATTGGTACTTCTGACAGAAGTAACTATTAGAAATATCTGTCGAAAAGTAAATCTTTCGATAGTCTTACCGACGAACAAAAGTGGTTGGTAAATTCCAATGGAATATTCCGTCAGCAAGTCCGTCGGAACTTCTGACGCTTTGACTGACGACAAAAGCGTCAGAAGTGGCAAACTTCTGATGGAAAATATCCGTCGAAAATCTGTCGAAAATTTCGACAGTGTTGCCGACAGATAACACCGTCGAAAGTCACGTATGTCGACGTTTTTTTCGAAGGAAAATTTCCGTCAAAAAATTTGTCAAAAATATTTTTTTTATTTTTTAAAAATACAAATAGATAACAAAGATAAATTTTAAAACCTGCTAAAAACAATATTCATAGGAACATCCACAATAAATAACAAATAACATAAAATCATCAATCACAATAAATGTGGAACATCCACAATAATAACAAATAAAAAATCAAGAGAGATCTGCTGGATCGTCCTCTCTCCCAGCCTCATGATTGTCAGGTGCTAGAGGATCATGTATTATAAAAATAAATATTAGAAACATAAAGGAAAATTAACATAATTAAATTATTTTAAAAATTTAAATTCAGAATATTCACTAAATGCAATTAAAGAATATTTCTGACATTTTTACATTTAGGTTTTTTTTAGATTAGTGGTTTGAGCACTGAACCCAAACTGAGAATCCGATTAGGATTCCATTAGTTCCCACATGTCGCTCTCACCCACCCGGTCGTGTCAAAGTGAACGGCACGCCGATCGGATCCCTATTAAGATTTTGGACCCCCCCCCCCCCCCCCCCGACTTGTGTGTTGTAACCCTTTACATTGGGTTTTTTTTTAGATTAGTGGTTTGAGCGCCGAACCCAAACTGGGAATCCAAATAGGATTCTGTCAGTTCCCACACGTTGCTCTCGCCCACACAGTCATATCGGAGTGAACGACACGCCGATTGGATCTCTATTTCAGAAATTGGACCCCCGACTTGCGTGTTCTAACCTTTTACACTTGAGTTTTTTTTAGATTAGTGGTTTGATTGCCGAATCCAAATCGGAAATCCAATTAGGATTCTGTCAGTTCTCACACATCGCTTTCACCCACTCAGTCGTGTCGAAGTGAACGACACCCCGATTGGATCCCTATTTCAGATTTTGGACCCTCCGACTTATGTGTTGCAACCCTTTACATTTGGTTTTTTTTAGATTAGTGGTTTGAGCGCCGAACCCAAACCGAGAATCTGATCAGGATTTCGTCAGTTCCCGCATGTTGCTCTCACCCACCCGGTCGTATCAGAGTGAACGACACACTAATTGGATCCCTATTTCAGATTTTGGACCCCCGACTTGCGTGCTCTAACACTTTACACTTGAGTTTTTGTTAGATTAGTGGTTTGAGTGCCGAACCCAAACCAGGAATTCGATTAGGATTTTGCTAGTTCCCACACATCACTCTCAACCACACGGTTGTGTCGGAGTGAATGACATCATGATCGGATCCCTATTTTAGATTCCCCTCCCCCCCGGACTTATGTGTTGTAACCCTTTACATTTGATTTTTTTTAGATTAGTGGTTTGAGCGCAGAACCCAAACTAGGAATCTGATCAGGATTCTGTTAATTCCCACACATTGCTCTCACCCACCTGATCGTATCAGAGCGAATGACACACCGATCGGATCTTTATTTTAGATTTTGGACCCTCGACTTGTGTATTCTAACCCTTTACACTTGAGTTTTTTTAAGATTAGTGGTTTGAGCGCCGAACCCAAACCGGGAATCCGATCAGGATTCCGTCAGTCCCCACATGTTGCTCTCACCCACCCGGTTGTATCAGAGTGAACGACACACTAATCGGATCCCTATTTCAGATTTTGGACCCCCAACTTGCGTGCTCTAAAACTTTACACTTGAGTTTTGTTAGATTAGTGGTTTGAGCACCAAACCCAAATCGGGAATTCGATTAGGATTCTGTTAGTTCTCATGCGTCACTCTCAACCACACGGTTGTGTCAGAGTGAACGGCATCCTGATCGATCCCTATTTTTGATTTTGGACCCCGGACTTATGTGTTGTGACCTTTTACATTTGTTTTTTTTTATTAGTAGTTTGAGCGCCGAACCCAAACTGGGAATCCGATCAGGATTCCGTTAATTTCCACACGTTGCTCTCACCCACCCGATTGTATCGGAGTGAACGACACACCAATCGGATCCCTATTTCCGATTTTGGACCCTCGACTTGAGTATTCTAACCCTTCACACGTCGCTCTTATCCACGTGGTCATATCAGAGTGAACGACACGTCGATCAGATCCATATTTCAGATTTTGGACCTCGACTTGCGTGCTCTAACCCTTTACACTTGAGTTTTTTTTTAAGATTAGTGGTTTAAACGCCGAACCCAAACTGGGAATCTGATCAGGATTCCGTCAGTTCCTACACGTTGCTCTCATCCACCCAGTTGTGTCGGAGTGAATGGCATGCCGATTAGATCCCTATTTTAGATTTTGAACCCCCAACTTGCGTGTTCTAACCCTTTACACTTGGGTTTTTTTAAGAGTAGTAGTTTAAGCGTCGAATCCAAACATGGAATTCGATTAGGATTCCGTCAGTTCCCACACATCGCTCTTACCCACCTGGTCATGTTGGAGTGAATGACAAGCTGATCAGATCCCTATTTCAGATTTTGGACCCCCGACTTGCGTGTTCTAACCCTTTACACTTGGGATTTTTTAAGACTATTGGTTTGAGCGCTGAACCCAAATCGGGAATCCGATCAAGATTTCGTTTGTTTCCACACGTCGCCCTCACCCACCCGGTCATGTCGGAGCAAACATCATGCCGATCGGATCCCTATTTCAGATTTTGGACCCCTAACTTGCATGTTATAACTCTTTACACTTGAGTTTTTGTAAGATTAGTGGTTTGATTTCATGCAAACTATATGAAATTAAAAGTAATACTAACCTGAGGGGCTAGCTGTGAGGTGCCTGCTCCTCAGATGACAACCACCAGCTGCTTGATCATGGCGCCAAGGTGCAGCGGCAGCTGCTATTACAACTCTTCTGGGATGAGGGTTCTGATGTCCTCTCCATTGCTGCGGGGCATCGCAGCAGACGAACTCGCGTAGGCTGGAGGAGCGACTGAACTCGTATATGAGGATAGCACTGGAGTAGTATCTAGGTTGTCCCCAAAACCATACACTCAGCCCTTCCTCGGCCCTCCCGTTGCGTCGACCCAGGCCTCCAGATCCAAGTCTGGCTGAGGAGTGCCCTCTGCATAGCGATCCACCATCGTCCTGTCATAGGTCTCCTGCAGAACAAATTAAAAATGTATTATTTATTATATATTTATTTAATCTCTAAATTGAATAAAAAATTATATATAGACTTACCGCAATCGTGCGAGGACTCTCGCTGAAATAGTCATCTATCCCCTTCTACTATGAGTCCAATCAAATAACTCGCGAAATGTAGGGCCACGCTCGAGCTTGTGACGCTTACAATTCAACAAAAGTAGTTAGTTTCAGAATAATAATGTATTAAGCAATTGAAACTTAATATACTTACCAATTTCTGACTGTGGGTCGCATAAGACACCGACCCACTAGTAAGCACATTCTTTTCGGATGAGCTGCCTGATTGCATTTAGCCGCCTGTGACCTCTCCTGCCATGGTCCAGTAGCCCAACGATGACAAAGGAACTCCCAATAGTCCTTCATTATCCATACCGGGCCGTAATCCATCCAAACTGTGGGCTTTTGGCTGCCTACGATCTTCGCCGCCTTGTCCCGGGCCTCCAACATCAACTTTGTGAAATTAGTGTGGGCAGTAGACTCCCAGACGGATCGTGCTCGAGGGAGATCCTCCTCTCTCGTGAACATGTACCTCTGCTGTTTAGAAATTAAATTACTCAAGTTAGTGCACTAACTGAGAGAGATATTAATTAAATAAATGAACATGTAATATCTGGTATGTTCGGATCGAAGTTTACTGGGTTTGGAGGCCAATGTATGGCCCATTGGTAGACCATGTGGGTCTACATGTGTTCTTATAGGTTTGTTGTAGCAGGTGGGAGGCTGGAGGGTTGGGCATCCCATCCCAAACAAGCCTCTGTCGGGCTCTCTAAGAATGCATCGAACACAGACGACGCGTCTCTTAGATGAACGCGACCATCTGTGCCGACGCGATTTGGCACCGCCGCTATGTGAGCGCCGCTGCATGCGTGCCGCGTGGGGTATGCAGGGACGTCGGGGATTAAATGCGTCGCCGATGTTGGACGCATTTCTAAACGTGGTGGGAAGACATGACGCGATTTAAACCCTGTGTGTTTTGGGTTCCTGCCCTTGGCCAAATAGTGCAGTTGCACTGTTCAGCTAGGAGGAGCTCTGTTGTGGGATTTGAAGGGGAATTGAGGCGATTTTGCTGGTTTTGGTGTCCGTTCGGCGTGATTCCGGTGTGAGGAGGTGCTTCGGAGCGCGGGGAACACCGGGATATCGATGGATTTGTGTTTCACTTGCAAGTAGGGGAAATCTACCCTATTTTCTTTTGTGTGGACTGTGTAGGTTAGGGTTTGAGGTTTGGGGTTTGGAATTTGGTTGAGCATGATAGAAACCATGTTTAGGGTTTCATTTGAACTACTATTCCTTGCTTTACATGCATGTATGGCTCTATGGTGTGATTTCCAGAATGGTAGTTCAGGGCTTGTTTCTGTTGTCTGAAAGGCGATGGAACCAGTCGTCGCGATTCATGTGAACACGATGACTTGTCCCGATGCGATTCAGACCATAAGGCGATAGTTAAGTCCGCCGCTATTTAGGTCAAATAGCAACCTCTATGTTGGACGCATTTCATAATGTGGCCACCCGAGCTCTGGGGTTCCTTGGCCAGTCTACCCACTTTCTATCCTACATTGCTTAGGCAGTGTTGGCCATGCAATGTAGGGATTGTATGGGTGATGTCGGCTTGTACTGTGGTTGACAACGAGAGGTTTTACGTGGAAATGTGTGCATAGAAAGTCGGGTCATAACGCCTTCCAGGGTTATCCCTCCAGTCGGGTCCCCAGCATCGGGTGCTCTGGGTTTGTCCCGGTACAGTGCGTACCATCGAGGTTTGTGTCATCTTCATGGACACCCTCACTCCTGAGTTTGAGTTGTACGTCTGGCTGAGGGAAAGACGACAATGGGAAGTGACACATGTTTGTGGGTGTGCGGTCACTTGTAGCGCGCTCGTGGTTGGCGGACGGACATCGGTAGACATACTGGTCCCCAACTAGTCCTATTTCCAGTTCCTTACTTTAAGGTTCTCGGTCGGAGTCCCTAAAGGTGTCAGGCTTGGGCCTACAATAGTGTAGTCTGCAGGTGTGGTGTTAGTTTGTCTCCATAGTTCTTGTCTTGTTGAGGTGGAGCGGCAGCTGAACCTTTCATCCGTGGCTGTGAGACTGAGAGGTGGACTTGTGTTGTTTGTCTGGATTTGTGGCTGGTGTCGCGAACCAGTTCTCGTGACCTATGTACGGTGTGCCCTTTTCTAGCTTGTACACACGTACGTGGTTTGCCATTTACTTACTTGCAGTTGTAGCATCATGCATCGATGTTGTTATATGTTTAAATACTTTATAGCTTTGCATATTGTATATGTTGTTCTTTGTGTTTATCAACTTTGGGGGAGTTACCCTACTGAGCCAGTGACTTGTGAGGCTCACCCCTTCTTCTTCCAGGTGAAGGAGAGCAGGAGGGTTCTCGTCCCTCTTCTAGTTCCGATCGGCATCATAGTGGAGTCGGGCCCTCACCACCAGCAGAGTAATGTTTTTACTTGTGGAGCCTTGGGGGTTTGTCTCGGGCTGTTGTACTTGTTTAAATGACTTATGTATGGAACTGAGTATGTACATTCATGTGAATATATGTGAGAAATGGTATCTTATATGTGTTCAATGTGTTGATGACCAAACTCTCTCCATATAAATTCATTAACTTACTTATATATTAATTTTGATGATTAACAAAACATTACTAATGAATTACTTGAGCCTTGAGGACAGGAAATAAAAGTAAAAGAAAGTTCAAGACAATCAGGTAAGACTCTCACTTCATAATCTCTCCAAGTCATTACATCGACTTCTTCATACTTCACACTTCATAACGACTTCTATTGATAATCAGAACGATTCCTTTATAAGTTCATTTCAATAGTCATCATAACAATTTCACAAGTATTATGATCGATTTCTTTTCTGACCGAAAAGTCGAGATGTTTCAAAACAAATCGATACCATAACGATTTCTTAAACATCTCATAACGATTTTATAAGACATCGCAACGATTTCTTCTGAAAGCGTAACAACTTGTCTGTCGTAACGATTTCTTTAGTTCTCGTAACGATTTCTTTAGAAGTCACAACGACTTTCTAGCCGTAACGATTTCTTTAGTCCTCGTAACGATTTCTTTAGAAGTCACAACGACTTTCTAGCCGTAACAATTTCTTTAGTTCTCGTAACGATTTCTTTGGAATTCACAACGACTTTCTAGCCGTAACGATTTCTTAAAGTTCTCATAACGATTTCTTTGGAATTCACAACGACTTTCTAGCCGTAACGATTTCTTTAGTTCTCGTAACGATTTCTTTGGAATTCACAACGACTTTCTAGCCGTAACGATTTCTTAAGTTCTCGTAACGATTTCTTTAGTTCTCGTAACGATTTCTTTGGAATTCACAACGACTTTCTAGCCGTAACGATTTGTTAAGAGTTTCATATCGATTTCTTTGATGATTATAACGACTTGCTTATCAGAAACGATTTGATAAGTAATCACATCGATGTCTGTAACACTCATAACGACTTCTGTATTACTTACAACGATTTTTGTGTTGTCATAACGATTTCATAAGTCATAAAGGCATCGGGCTTGTTCATATCGATTTCATTTGATATATCAGTATAATACTCCTTAATATACGTTGAATAGTCAAAGTCATATCTCGTCTGTTTGACTGCTACACATTCAATGCTCTCTGAACGTATCTCTCATGCATGCAGAAAATATCTTCCACTTTTATACTACTCTGTCTACGTCCTTTTTTAGACAAAAAGGAGCTTTGCTATATATTGCAATATCTGTTCAAACTGCAACTAACAATCGACGACAGCCCTAGTTGTCTCCTATTTATTGTTGACGTGCTTGCAGATACCTGACAAGATCTATCTGTACAACGTTGGACACAAGATAAATGATATTAAAATGTTTCTATGGCGTGTACTAAAGGATAAAAGACTGAAGATCAGAAGCTTCCTTGCAGACCAGTCTAACGTACACTGAGACAAGAGACAATGGATCTTTAACGTTCAAATTTCTAGCAGAAGCTTAAATACAAGACTAAAGACTAAGAAGAAGTAACTTTTTTTTTCCGAAGAAATATCATTCTGAAAGAAAGCATCGCCAATCCTTCAAGTCTTCAGTGATTCAAACAAGAGCGAAGCATTCCATTCCAATCCATCTTAGCTCTTTAGCTCTCAGTGTTCTTGAAGAAATTTCTGTGAGAGCCAGTGTAGTCTTTGGAGAGAAACCAGTGTTAAAATTCCTTCTCTCTCGAGGCTTGTTTGCTTCAGATTGTAGCTGTTTAAGCTAGTTCCTGAAGCTTGTTCTTATACTTCTTTTATTGGTTGTATTCCCTTCTGGATGAAGGAAGACCTGGTGGTTTCCAGGGTGATTGTTTTCCCTTCTGGGTGAAGGAAGACCTGGTGGTTTCCAGGGTGGTTGTTTTCCCTTCAGGTTGAAGGAAGACCAGTTGAGGCTGGGTGTAAGGATCCGTGAGGGGGATAGTACCTTTGATAGTGAAATCCTGAGATATTGCTCAGGGACTGGACGTAGGTCTCCTGTGGAGAGGAGTTCCGAACCAGGATAAAAATCCTTGTGTCTCGTGGTTGTGTTTTAGTGTGTTTGCTGTCTTATTTTCTCTAACTCTAACCTTCATTTATGTTGTTGTGTAATTCTTTTAGTGAACAGGTATTAATCAAAGAACAAATTTTTAATAACCCATTCACCCCCCCCCCCCCTCTGGGCTAGCTAGCTGGGCAACAAGTGGTATCAGAGCAAGGCTCTTCGACAAAGAAGAAGATCCAACGATCTGAAGAGCAAAGATCAATGGCAGCCCAAGGCAACTTCGAAGGTCAGTCAGTCAACAGACCTCCTTTGTTCGATGGTGAAGATTATCCGTATTTGAAGACCAGGATGGAATACTTTCTACAAGGCCAGGACTATCAAATCTGGTCGATAGTAGAAGAAGGTGACCTGGTCGTCACAAATGAAAAGACACAATGGACAGACGAAGACAGAAAGAAAATCTCCTTGAACTGTAAAGCGAAGAGCATTCTATGTTGTGCTCTAAGAAAGAAGGAGTTCAACAGAGTCTCAGCCTGCAAATCCTCCATGGAAATGTGGGAAAAGCTGAGGATTACATATGAAGGTACAGACAAAGTAAAGGAGACAAGAATCGACATTCTTGTCACTCAGTATGAGAGATTTCAGATGCAGACAGGTGAGTCAATCACCCAGATGTTCAGTCGATTCACTGACATCACCAACGGTTTAGCCAGTCTAGGAAAGTCCTATGAGATTGCAGATATGGTAAGGAAGATTCTCAGATCCTTGCCATCTTCATGGACACCAAAGGTCACAGCTATTGAAGAAGCAAATGATCTTAAAAGAATGTCAGTAGAAAAGCTCATCGGGTCGCTCATGGCCCATGAGATCAACATGGAAAGGCTTGGAGAATCATCTAGCAGAAAGAAGCACTCCAATGCCTTGAAAGCAGAAGAAGAATCATCAGAGGCAAGTTCTAGTGGGAGTGATGTAGACAGCGAAAATGAAGAAGCAATGCTTTCTAAGAGATTGCAGCGCATCCTGGCCAAGAAGAAAAAGTTTCAATCCGACAGAAGGTACTTTAAGAAAAATAAGGATTCCAAAAGATCAGATGGCAAAGAAATGAAGAAAGGAGAGACCATCTGTTATGAATGCAAGAAGCCTGGACATATCAAGGCAGATTGTCCAATGCTAAAGAAGAATGATCACAAGAAGAAGGACAGCTCCAAGAAATTCAGAAGATACAAGAAAAAGGCAATGGCAGCTGCTTGGGAGAACAGCAGTGTCTCAGACAGTGAGTCAAGCTCAAGCAGTGATGGAGAAGAAGCCAACCTGGCTCTCATGGCCAACATCGAAGAAAAGGTAACTTCTGACTCTTCTTTTGATTCCTGTAACGATTCAGATTCTGATAATTTAGAAAGCGCCTTTAATGAACTTTATGATAAATATATAGAAGTATCCAAATTACTTAAAGTCAGTAAGAAAAATGTAATCTGTTTAGAAAACACTAATTCAGATCTAAAAACAGAAAATGAAGAATTAGAAAAACAAATAACTGAACTTAAAAGAAGAAATAAATTGTTATGTGAAGACCTAAAAGCTAAGAATGAACAAATAACAAAGTTGGAAAAACAGGAAAGCACAGATGAATTAAGGAAAGAAGTTAAAAACTTAAATGAAGAAAATAATAAACTATCAAGCACACTAGAGAAATTTACTAATGGTAAAAACTCTCTAATATTAAAAGGTGCTAGAAGAGCAGGTAAGAAGAAAAATGGGTTAGGATATACACCCCCAGATAATGAAGAAACCATAGTCTACCCTAAAACATATCCAACACCAAAGTTTATACCTGAACAAAATAAAGCATATAAAGCTGAGTTCAAGTATATAGAAAAGGTGACAAAATTGTCATGCTGTGATCACTGCAACAGGTTAGGACATATTTTAACTACATGCCCAACAAGACATAAGAAGTGGATAATAAAAAGTAAAAACAATGATACTGACCCATCAGGACCCAAAAGAACTTGGGTACCTAAAACTTAATGTTTAAATTTCAGGGAAATTTAAGAGCATCCAAATGGTATTTGGATAGTGGATGCTCAAGGCACATGTCAGGCAACCAGAAGCTTTTCGTAAATCTCCAAGCTGAAAAAGGAACAATCACCTATGGGGATAATGGAAAAGGCACAGTGATAGGAAGTGGGTCCGTGAACATCAAAGGAAAATCAGTTATTGAAGATGTAATGCTGGTCAAAGGATTAAAGCACAATCTCATAAGCATCAGCCAGTTGTGTGACAAAGGCCATCAGATTCAGTTCCAAGAATCAAAGTGCACTATATTAAAAGATGGAGCAGTCATATTTGAAGCTTACAGAGAAAGAAATCTGTATGTTCTCTATCTCGAAGAACTCAAGGATCAAGATGTCTGTTTGGCAGTCAGCAAAGATCAATCAACAGAGCTGTGGCACAGAAGACTGGGCCACTGCAGCTTGGATGGATTGAACAAGCTCAGAAAGAGAAAACTAGTGGAAGGATTGCCAAAGATCAACTTGAAAATGGATAGCATTTGCAGACCTTGTGCAAGAGGAAAGCACACCAAGAGCTCTTTCAAATCAAAGACAGTAGTGACCACCTCAAAGCCATTAGAATTACTTCATATGGATCTATTTGGGCCAATGAGGACTACCAGTCTCGGAGGAAAGAATTATGGATTTGTCATAGTTGATGATTACTCAAGATTTACTTGAGGTATCCTTTCTAGAGCACAAAGATGACACCTTTGATAATTTTGTCAGCTTCAGCAAGAAAGTTCAGAAAGATCAGAAGTTCACCATTATCTCTATCCGATCAGATCATGGTGGTGAGTTTCAGAATGAAAAGTTTGCAAAATTCTGTAATGACCAAGGGATTGAGCACAACTTCTCAGCACCAAGGACACCTCAACAGAATGGAATTGCTGAGAGGAAAAACAGAACTCTTTTGGATATGGCAAGAACCATGTTATCAGAATATGATTTGCCAAGATATTTTTGGGCCGAAGCCATCAACACTGCAAGCTATATCATTAATAGGGTAATGATCAGGCCAATTCTGAAAAAGACTGCTTATGAACTCTACAAGGGAAAGAAACCAAAGATCAGTCACTTCAAAATATTTGGATGTTCTTGTTTCATCCACAACAATGGAAAAAGGGACATTGGTAAGTTAGATGCCAAATCAGATGAAGGCATCTTTATGGGGTACACTTCTAAACCCAAAGGTTATAGAGTTTTCAATAAACACTCATTATTAATTGAACAATTTGTGCATGTTATTTTTGATGAATCTAACCCCTCCTTGAAAAAGGAAGAAATTAGTGACATTGATGATGCAGATGACTTGTCAGAAAAATTAAAGAATACCTCAATTGAGGACAAGGAAGATCCACCTCTGGAAGAACTACAGCAGACTAAAATTCAGCATGGAAATCTTCCAAAAGAATGGAGACATCAGAAAGATCACCCTCCTGAGAACATTATTGGTGATCCATCTGTAGGGGTAAGAACAAGAGGTAATGTAATCCCTTATGATTATTTAGCCTTTGTTTCTCAAATAGAGCCTAAGATAGTCAATGAAGCTTTAACTGATGAATCTTGGATAATAGCCATGCAAGATGAACTAAATCAGTTCAAGAGAAACCAAGTATGGTCACTTGTTCCTAGACCATCCAATCATTCAGTTATTGGCACCAAGTGGGTGTTCAGAAATAAACTGGATGAGTCTGGAGTAATCTTAAGGAACAAGGCCAGACTGGTAGCTCAAGGCTATTCCCAAGAGGAAGGCATAGATTTCGATGAAACCTATGCACCTGTGGCTAGACTTGAGGCTATTAGGATTTTACTTGCTTATGCATCTGCATTAGATTTAAAATTGTTTCAAATGGATGTCAAATCAGCCTTTTTAAATGGATTTATCAAAGAGGAAGTGTATGTTGAACAACCTCCAGGTTTTGATGACACCGAATTTCCAAATCATGTATTTAAACTCCATAAGGCTCTATATGGTTTAAAGCAAGAACCTAGAGCCTGGTATGAGAGGCTCAGTACTTTCTTATTAGATCATGGTTTCACTAGAGGTCAAGTGGATAGTACATTATTTATAAAATCTAAAGTCAAGCATATACTTCTTGTACAAATATATGTAGATGATATTATTTTTGGATCTACTGATGAGTCTCTTTGCAAGTACTTTGAAAAGCTTATGCAGGGAGAATTTGAAATGAGTATGATGGGAGAGCTAAACTACTTCCTTGGATTACAAATCAAGCAAGGAAAGGAAGGCACCCACATCTGTCAAGCCAAGTACACTAAAGAGCTATTAAAGAAATTTGGTTTTGAAGGTGCAAAGCCACTGTCAACGCCAATGAGCACATCAACTAGAATGGACAGTGATCAACATGGTAAAAAGGTAGATCAAAAGAACTATAGAGGCATGATAGGGTCATTACTTTACTTAACAGCAAGTAGACCAGACATTTTATTCAGTGTATGCATGTGTGCTAGATATCAAGCAGACCCTAGAGAGTCTCATTTAATTTCTGTAAAAAGAATATTCAGATATTTAGCTAGAACTCATGATTTAGGTCTTTGGTATCCAAAGTCTTGTGAAATAAATTTAGTAGGATATTCTGATGCTGATTATGCTGGATGCAAAGTAGATAGAAAGAGCACCAGTGGTTGTTGTCAGTTTCTTGCAGGATGTCTGATATCTTGGTCATCCAAGAAACAAAACTCAGTAGCTCTATCAACAGCTGAGGCAGAATATGTTGCTGTTGGAAGTTGTTGTACACAACTCCTATGGATAAAGCAACAACTTGAGGATTTCGGCATTCATATCAAGTCAATTCCACTATTGTGTGATAATACAAGTGCCATCAACCTCACCAAGAATCCAGTGCAACACTCAAGGACTAAACACATTGAGGTTATATATCATTTCATTCGAGATCATGTAGCTAATGGTAATTTAGAAATTTCTTTTATAGATACAAATAGTCAACTGGCAGACATCTTCACAAAAGCCCTACCTGAAGAGAGATTTACATCTCTTAGAAGGGAATTAGAGATGTGCAATTTGTGAAAAGATTTCTGTATTTAAATTGGCACATAAAAACTTTCAGATTCAAACGAAATTTTCTCTCTCTTTAAAAATAAGCAAATCTCAGTTTATCTACATTCTTTGACCGCTGCTGTATTGAAATCAGTTTGACTCGTCAAATCCTTTTGTCGCTTTCTGCCATTACCACCTTTTGGCGCTTCATTTTTCGATAAAGTATTTCTTAATTAGTCAAATCGTTCTGGGAACGACTCATCTTCCACCTTTACCCTTTCTCTTTATCTGTTCGCCCAAAGCCGATGCCCTAACGATTCCAGCATCGACTCTCTGCGAGATTTGAAGCTTTCTCTTCTTCCCGCGAAGAATCCCTAGAGGGCTTCCATCTCTTCCATCATCTCCCTTCTCTAGAACCATTTTCTTCTCTCTCTACCCATGGCCGCTCCGATGATCTCCGAAAGTGTAGGGGGCTACAGTGCTGAGTTTTTGTCCCCAAAGGAGCAGGAAAGGTTTACCTTCGTCAAGACGAAGATTTGCGGAAACAAGGCAGTGGATGTTCAGAATCTAGAGAAGAATGGCATGGGGAGCATAGTAGAAGCCTTGAGAAGGATGCAGTGGATGGATGTTGCCACTTTCACCGAGGTAAGCTATCCGGACCTGGTGAAAGCATTTTTCGTATGTTTGAAGTCAGAGGCAGATGGGTCCCTTTTCTCCTCAGTAAAGGGTATCCAAATCAAGGTAGACCATGAGTTATTGCACACGTTGTTTGGAGTGAAGACATTTGGACATAGTGGGGTTCACTCCGTGAACGATGAAGCAAAGGGTCTTGGCATTATAGGTCCAGGTTTCAGGCTGAAAGACGGAAAATTAGATATCAATCAAATGTCTGCATTCAACCGTCTACTCCATTTCATTATCTGCCAAATTATGGTTCCGCGGAGTGCTACTTTCTCATCTTGCACTAGGGCAGATTCAGATATGATGTTCTGGGTAATCCAGAATAAGGAAATTAACCTGGCCGCAGTCATGTTGGAGAGAATGAAGTTTGCTAGTGCTCAAATCTGGGATACAAAGAGCAAATTGAATGTATCCTTGCCCTACGCTCATCTCCTAACCAAGATTTTCAAGCATTTTGGAGTTGATGTATCTGGAGCAGTTGTAGAAAAGATGGGCTAGTCTATAAGGTCCAGGAATTTAAAGAAAAGTGGCTTTTCAGTGCAGAATGGGATATGGACCAAGACCTCTGTGGCAGAGGGAGAAGCCATTATCGGCGATGTTCCAGAAATTCAAGAAGAAGCAGCAGATCCTCCAGCAGAGTTAGAGGTTAGATCAGCAGCAGTAGAGCAAGCAGCAGCAGATCCAGCAGTGGCAGATCAAGCAGAGATTTCCAGTTCACCCCTCTTGGAGGTTGAATCTCATCCTCCAGAAATTCAAATGGAAGAAGCTGCAGCAGGTGTGGCAGATCCTTTGCCCACCTCCATTGTTGCCTCTATTTTAAGAGAGGTTTTAGATTCCCTTCCCTCCTCCTCAGTTGCTTCAAAAGCAGGTGGACTTGATGAAGAAGAAGCTATGGCACCAGGCCATACAGAAATTTTGACTGAATCAGTTGTTAATGTTGAGGTGCAAGCAGCCACTCAACAAGAAGTGTTTGTGGAAGTAGCTCCTAGCCAAGGGGAGCAAAGTGCTAAAGAGCCTGAGTTGTCAGAATCCGCGGCAGAAGGTCACATTCAGCAATTGTTTTGGAGGAAGCTCCTGCCCAGGGGGAGCAAGAAAATGCTGATCTCAATGCTCCTATTCAGGGGGAGCAAGTTGGCATTGAAGAACCATTGATAGAGAATGCTCCTGAGGCAGATGCACCATCTCAGGAAATTCAACCTCTTGCCAGCATTCCTGTAAGTGAAGGCCCAAGTTCAAGCCATGTTAATATTGAGGAGCCTGTCACTCAGCAGAGCAAACTAAAGAGAGTGGTTCACAGAAGGCCAAGAAAGAGCCATAGAAAAGTAAATCTGAAACCAGTTATGGAATTGTTGAAGGCTCAAGGAGATATTTTATCATCAGTTCAGACCAGTGTGCAAGGGATACTTGCTAGTCAAGCTTCGACCACTTCTGAGCTATCTTCAGTCCGAAATGCAATGAAGTGGTTCAATAAGGAAATGCCTGATATGAAGTCCATGATTGCATCTCTTTCAAAGTCAAGTGGAGTTTCTCCTGCAGCTACTCAGAGCAGATCAGCAGCTGTTCCTCGGCCACCAGGGCCTCCAGCTCAAGAGTCAGGGCCATCAGGGCCATCAGTGCCAGCATCAGGGCCATCTGGGCCATCTGCAGTTGTCAGAGAAGGTCATGCAAAAGGGAAAGAGCCCATTGAAGCTACTAAGGCCCCTGACACTTCTACTCTTGCAACTCCAACCCTGTCCTCACCCACATCTCCTTCTACAGCCCCTCCAGCACCACCAACTGTAAAACATCCTATGCCTCGCACCCAACCATCTTCCTCTCTCATTTCATCTCAACCTTCCTTCTCTCCCACTCCTTCTCACACCTCAGCTCCATCATCATTCTCACCCTCTTCTCCTCTCACCCAAACCACTCCCGTTCACCCATCTACATCCTTCAATCCCAAACATCTCTTCTATCCTCCTACTCCTCCTTCCTCTGTCACCCTCCATTCGGAAAAACCTCCACTTCTTGGTGTCTTTGACACTAATATTCTGGATGACCTTGAGAGAAATACCCTCGTCACCATTCTCTCCACTGCCACTCATATCCACAGGACTGATCCTCCCAGTCCTGCCAAGAAACAGAGGAAACATTCCTCCTCTGTCAGCATCTCCTCCTCACCATTATTTCCTCCTCTTTGGTACTCTCTTACCCTCAAACCTCAGAGAAGACCTATCTATAGGGAATACCTTCAAAAGTGCATTCTCTCCACTGTCTATGGTATTCCTTTCCTCAACCTCTCTGAGCATCTAAACACTGTTCTTCCTTTTACCCAGCTGTCCCACCCTCAAAAATCCAAAATCTTTGAGGGCACTGAGTTCAAGACTGAAGATCAGTGGGCCAATGTCAAGGGCAACAAGGCTCAGTACACCAAATACTTGACTGCCAGGGCAGAATCCCTTACCCATCGAGCTCACCCACTCACTCTTTCTGAGTGGTTTACTCTTCAACATAAGAACTCTTGGGGACCCTTCATTCTGAAAAAGATCAGGATAGTGAAGAACTTCCAGCTGTACAGTGATTTCTGCTACTTGAATAAGCTGCCTGAAGTCCAGTTCTATCAGTTTCATTCAGCCTTAGTGATGCTGAGATCAGAACATCCAATAAATCTTCCCCTCACAGTGGATTTTGCCGTTCTGAAAGTTGACTCTCCAGTTCTTCTGCCGAAGCTACACTCTTTAGTGTTTGACTCAGATGCAGGCTCCCATGCCTTTGATATGTTTGCTAAGCAGATGGGCAGAATGTCAGCTAAGCAGGGTAGAATGCCTTCCTTTTTGCGGTTTATCTTTAGAGAATACCACTCTGGCCGCATTTCCTCTCAAGTTTTGGCTCCACTCATCTCTGAGTGTGAGAGGCTTTCTCCCACCATATGGGAAACTCTATACAAGGAACCCTATCTTTAGTTGCAAGCCATCAACAGTTCCTTGGTCCGTCAAGCTAAACCCATTCTATCAGCCGAAGCCTTCATGGATCTCAACTCCATAAATCCCATTCAAGAGATCCATGTTCAGTGGGCAGCCAGATATACTGCCTTCTATGCTCTGAAGCAAGACCTGTTTGATCAAAAGCTTTTCTATCCAATCTCTCTGGATAGATTTCTCCATCGTGCCAGCTTTGGAAAGAGCACCTACTTCCGATTCATCCTGGACAAAGATCAGTATGAAGAATTCCTGGAAGAACAGCGGCAGCTTTACATTCAGAGGATCTCTCCAGCCATGGGTTCTTCCTTCTCAGTTGTTCCTGGAGTTTTCTGCCAGACTTTTGAAGACATAGAGATCAAGGCATGGACTGTTATTTCCCAGCATGCCTCCCTCTTGTCTCCTTTGTATTATCTTACTCCTAATTAATACAAAGCCTTCTCTCTTCTTTGTCTCATAAACTATCTTTTTGCTTATTGACAAAAGGGGGAGAAAACTAATGCCACTCTGAAAAACATGTTGTTTTCATTATGTTATTTAGTATATTTTGTCATCATCAAAAAGGGGGAGATTGATGACCAAACTCTCTCCATATAAATTCATTCACTTACTTATATATTAATTTTGATGATTAACAAAACATTACTAATGAATTACTTGAACCTTGAGGACAGGAAATAAAAGTAAAAGAAAGTTCAAGACAATCAGGTAAGACTCTCACTTCATAATCTCTCCAAGTCATTACATCGACTTCTTCATACTTCACACTTCATAACGACTTCTATTGATAATCAGAACGATTCCTTTATAAGTTCATTTCAATAGTCATCATAACAATTTCACAAGTATTATGATCGATTTCCTTTCTGACCGAAAAGTCGAGATGTTTCAAAACAAATTGATACCGTAACGATTTCTTAAAGATCTCATAACGATTTTATAAGACATCGCAACGATTTCTTCTGAAAGCGTAACGACTTGTCTCTCGTAACGATTTCTTTAGTTCTTGTAACGATTTCTTTAGAACTCACGATGACTTTCTAGCCGTAACGATTTCTTTAGTTCTCGTAACGATTTCTTTAGAAGTCACAACGACTTTCTAGCCATAACGATTTCTTTAGTCCTCGTAACGATTTCTTTAGAAGTCACAACGACTTTCTAGCCGTAACGATTTCTTTAGTTCTCGTAACGATTTCTTTGGAATTCACAACGACTTTCTAGCCGTAACAATTTCTTAAAGTTCTCATAACGATTTCTTTGGAATTCACAACGACTTTCTAGCTGTAACGATTTCTTTAGTTCTCGTAACGATTTCTTTGGAATTCACAACGACTTTCTAGCCGTAACGATTTCTTAAGTTCTCGTAACGATTTCTTTAGTTCTCGTAACGATTTCTTTGGAATTCACAACGACTTTCTAGCCGTAACGATTTGTTAAGAGTTTCATATCTATTTCTTTGATGATTATAACGACTTGCTTATTAGAAACGATTTGATAAGTAATCACATCGATGTCTGTAACACTCATAATGACTTTTGTATTACTCACAACAATTTCTGTGTTGTCATAACGATTTCATAAGTCATAAAGGCATCGGGCTTGTTCATATCGATTTCATTTGATATATCAGTATAATACTCCTTAATATACGTTGAATAGTCAAAGTCGTATCTCGTCTGTTTGACTGCTACACATTCAATGCTCTCTGAACGTATCTCTCATGCATGCAGAAAATATCTTCCACTTTTATACTACTCTGTCTACGTCCTTTTTTAGACAAAAAGGAGCTTTGCTATATATTGCAATATCTGTTCAAACTGCAACTAACAATCGACGACAGCCCTAGCTGTCTCCTATTTATTGTTGACGTGCTTGCAGATACCTGACAAGATCTATCTGTACAATGTTGGACACAAGATAAAAGATATTAAAATGTTTCTATGGTGTGTACTAAAGGATAAAAGACTGAAGATCAGAAGCTTCCTTGCAGACCAGTCTAACGTACACCGGGACAAGAGACAATGGATCTTTAACATTCAAATTTCTAGCAGAAGCTTAAATACAAGACTAAAGACTGAGAAGAAGTAACTTTTTTTTCGAAGAAATATCATTCTGAAAGAAAGCATCGCCAATCCTTCAAGTCTTCAGTGATTCAAACAAGAGTGAAGCATTCCATTCCAATCCATCTTAGCTCTTTAGCTCTCAGTGTTTTTGAAGAAATTCCTGTGAGAGCCAGTGTAGTCTTTGGAGAGAAACCAGTGTTAAAATTCCTTCTCTCTCGAGGCTTGTTTGCTTCAGATTGTAGCTGTTTAAGCTAGTTCCTGAAGCTTGTTCTTATACTTCTTTTATTGGTTGTATTCCCTTCTGGGTGAAGGAAGACCTGGTGGTTTCCAGGGTGTTTGTTTTCCCTTCTGGGTGAAGGAAGACCTGGTGGTTTCCAGGGTGGTTGTTTTCCCTTCAGGTTGAAGGAAGACCAGTTGAGGCTGGGTGTAAGGATCCGTGAGGGGGATAGTACCCTTGATAGTGAAATCCTGAGATATTGCTCAGGGACTGGACGTAGGTCTCCTGTGGAGAGGAGTTCCGAACCAGGATAAAAATCCTTGTGTCTCGTGGTTGTGTTTTAGTGTGTTTGCTGTCTTATTTTCTCTAACTCTAACCTTCATTTAAGTTGTTGTGTAATTCTTTTAGTGAACAGGTATTAATCAAAGAACAAATTTTGAATAACCCATTCACCCCCCTCTGGGCTAGCTAGCTGGGCAACATGTGTTTCTTTATATTTTCACGGACATGTGTGGTTGATATCCCTTGCGAGGCTTCGGCCCGATCACAGGAGGCGGAGTCGCGTCAGGGACGTTATTGGGTTAACAGGCCTGAACGGCAAGGACCGTCACACTTCAAATGAGTAAAAAGTAATAATATCGTGAACATGTCAAATAACAGATCCCGGACAGATAGGGAAACTCTTTCGATGAGTCCACTGGTCCTGGAACATGAGTGTGCAGCAACGATGTAATATAGTGGGAAGCAGATCCTGGATCTATCTTCGCCCTATAATTGTACATTAATTTTCTACATGAACTATTTAACGCCAATAACAAATATAATAAGTTTGAAGTGATTAAGTTTACCCAGAAATCCAGCATGGCTAGCATATAGCTGGCTGGGCCACCTCCTCCACTACTAGATGATGACTCTCTACCTCTATTGCAAATATTAAGTACACTATTACCAAAAAAATTGCAAGACAAGAAATGTACTAAAGTGTGGAAACATGCATGTACCTGCTGCTGAATGGGATGAGACAAGTGACGCTACTAGGCATGATGTGGATCCTATAAAATTATATGCACGTTAGAAGATATAAAGTTAATATGCATAGTAATATAGAGAGTTTTGTGTTTGGGTATGTATGTATATACCTATCGTCGGGACAACCACCGTAGTAGAGGAGGTGGATCTTGCATAATTATATGCGCGTTAGAAAATATAAAGTTAATATGCACAGTAATATAGAAAGTTTTGTGTTTGGGTACATATATATACCTGTCGTCGGGACAACCGACATAGTCGAGGAGGCGGATCCTACAAAATTATATGCATGTTAGAAAATATAAAGTTAATATACATAGTAATCTAAACGAATTGAGTTGAGTACATATATACCTATCGGCATTGACCCTCGGCCTACAGAAGTAGAAGGTTCACTAGATGAGGTGGACCCCCTCCCACTACCTCCACGCACCATATCTCTATTGAGAACAATAAAGATATAACATGTTATCAACACTCAAATTTGAAGGGGCTATTTAATAGCATATAACTAGCAACAACACTCAGTTCTTAATTTTTTTTTGAATATTATCTATATTCATCAACAGATGCTTAAGATATGTCTAATTCAGCGTAATCTTCGTCGTCATCTGCGTCCTCATCATCGGTCCACTCTTCCTCCTCTTCAGACTCCACCTCCCGCTCAACAACCTGATCGTCTAGGGCATTTGGGTCAATTTCTTCCTTTTCGTTATCCTTATATGAGCAAATTAGTTCATTTATATCATCTACACTAAACTGCGTAGAAAGAGCCAACTCTTGTGTGTCACTTCGGTCTGATTGGAAAAAATTGTCATTAACATCTTCGACTTCTATATCAGCCGGGAGAAGCTCATACTCAGAGAATAGCCTTCTTTTCACTCTACAAGTAGCCCTCCAATCTCTCAATTTGAGAGATGAATAGTTCGAATAATAAACTTGTTAAGTTTGCGCCGCCAGAATGAATGGCTCATACATACTCATCTTGGACTTATGTTTGACATCGACAATCCCATATGTTGTGTCATTACGAATAGAGGTTGGATCAAACCAATGACACTTGAAGATAAATACATGGTCACCTTGTCTCAAAAATTGTAGTTCTATGACTTCTTGGAGAATGCCATAATAGTCTACTTCATTTTCATTGTAGGCACTTCCCTTCACACATACGCCACTGTTCATTGTTGACTTATTCCATCCATAATCTCTCATATGAAATCAGTATGTATTCACAATGTAGCCTGGATAGGCACGTACAATCTTCGAGGGCCCATAACTGATCTCTTATACTTTTGGATCAGTAATAAAGCCTTGTTCAACCTATGTAAAAAACAAAACGGACACACAATGACAACTATGAACAACTTATGCATAAGAACATGCCAACATTTATGCATACAAATATGTAGACACTTACTCGATATTTTAACCATGTAGCAAAAGACTTCTCCCATTCCTTTTCAACCTGCATGTCAGTCAGACGTGGATTCCATTGCAGTATGACTGACTCAGACTCTCTGCAATGAAAATGCAACACAACCTCTAAACTCCATAATTGCAAACAAATGAGGTACATACATAAAGAGATTAGCATTAATGGCTAACTCAATGTAAGGGTCAAGTTCTGGGCAATTCATGAAGATGTAGATCTCTGCAGCTACCAAATCTTTATCGTCGAGTGCGCGAGTAGAAGAATATCCGAACGCTCGTCCGGGACACTTGTGTTTGATCGAGATGGAGCTTTAGATGTCCTAGAGAGGGCTGAATAGGAATTCTTACACTTTAAAAATTTTATTTGAAAGTAAAATAACACTAGATAGTATTCTTAGTACTTAGTGTAGTGTGTGTAAAACAAGTGTAAACTTGGCGGAAACAATCACACAACTGCACAAAGGATTTATCTTGGTTCGGACCTCCTATCAATTAGGAGTCCTACATCTTGTCCCCAAAAACCCTTTGGGATTTTTACCAACTGCCAAGAACACTTGGCCTTCTCTCAACTTGAGAGGTATTAAGGTATTACAACCCAATTGCTCCCAAACAAGTCTTCCCTTCACATAGGGGTATTACAACCACCTACCATAGTAGGTCTTCCCTTCACAGAGGGGTACTACAGGGAACAAACCCCCTACTGGTTACAACACTGAAAAGAATCATAGTGTGTCTGCTTAGAAAATGAGTAAACACAAGATATCAGAAAGAGAAAAAAAATAAGAATGACTGCTCTAACTCTTTCTGACTCAAGAAGGTGGACTGAGAAAATCTAGAATACAAATGCCACCCAAAAACACTTAAAAGAAAGAGAGTAGGAAGTCGAAGCTTAAATCAGCAGGCTCTCTTGAGATCTTGTAAGCTCTTCTCTTTTCTGTGTGTGGAGACTTCTCTTCTCTTCTTTTGTGGTTCCGTACACTCACACGCCTATATATCTTTGTAATTCAAACTTGAGATCCATATATAACTTTCAGAGTCTTTTGTTTCCCGTTGAGAGTTAGCCTTTTGAAATTGAACATTGTGAGTCTTGAGACTACTGAGAAGTTTAGCATCAGATCTTCAGTCTTAACAGCTTCAGGCTATAAGGATGGCTGCATGGTTCTATTCAGACAACTTTTCCTGAATATCTGCAAGCACCATACCATCCAAGTCTTTTCTCCATCTGGGGGTTAGACTGAGAGATATATAAAAATGATAGAAAGTAGGAGACAAGTAGTTTATAATAGACATCTATCAGTTCCAGAGAAAGTCTATCCTTTGAACAGTACAGAGGTAGGTGAGCATTAAAAATGGAATGGACACCTGCTTCGCACACAGTACTATTGTACATGAACTTTTCCTTAAAATCTGGAAACCTGACATTCTGAAGGACACTAACAGATCTCTTTGTAAGACATGTAGCTATCCTGGAAATAAATTGAGAATCTAAACCTCAGGAATATTAATGACAAGAAATATTAAACAGAAGAAATAGAGAAATACAATGCTCATTTAACGATTATCATTCATATAACATAGATAATACTACAGTGTAGATCAGTGTTCATCTGAAGTTCATTGAATAATTCCACAAGAATTAAAACATTAATCGCACTAATAATATAGTATTAGTTTTTTGCAAATATAACAAGTCATTAAAAACATTTAAGTATAGTTGATCATAGAAGTTGATATCACACTTCGACTTTCAAAGAGTCGGAGTACTACTCTAGTACGTAGATGATATCATACTTTGACTTTTGAAGAATCAGAATACTACTCTAGTGGTAAACGGTGAGAAAGACTTCGATTGTAGCAAAGTCAAAGTAGGTATCATTTTTCGACTATGGGTAGACTTCGATTGTATAGAATTCGGAGTGAGCATCAACTGATATAAAAGAAGACAATCGATATGAAAAAGACAATCAATATAGACAATCGATATGAAAAAGACAATCGATACAGACAATTGATATGAAACTTCGACTATAGACTTCGACTGTAATGAAGTCGGGGTAGGATCATCATCAATTGATATATATATATATATATATATATATATATATATATATATATATATATATATATATATATAAGCAATCGATAGAAATAATCGATATTAGACTTCGACTTTTCAAGAGTCGGAGTGGGTCTTCAGTTGTTCAACAATCGGTATCTAACTTCAACTTCTTGAGAGTCGGAGTAAGGCCAGTTCAACAATTGATAACACACTTCGATTTTCCAGGAGTCAGAGTATGACCAATTGTTCATCAATCGATAGCACACTTCGGCTTTCCAAGAGTCGTAGTGGTACCAGTTTGTTCAGCAATCGGTACAACACTTCAACTTCTTGGGAGTCGGAGTCAGTATGATATGTATGTATACATTGTGTACTTAGAAAATTTTCTTAATGAAAGTTGACAGTTGTAATCATGGGGTTTCACTCCCCTCGAAACACACAACATGATCAAATGTTCACTGCATGATATGAGGATGTGATCGCCACCTAACAAGTTGCCCTAAATATGAATGAAAACTAAGGCTAACGTGCTAGGAAAAGGAACTAAGAAGCGGGCACTTACTGATGTTGTGACGGGCCTCCCCTTTGCGATACGATGACTGTCGCGACACCCCGACCAGGCGCGTTATCCTTGTCGCGACATAGGTTGCCGATGCCTTCTCAACAGAGCGGGAGATGAGTTGAGGGACCTTCTTCCTGCTCTCCAGCCGGCTAGAGAATAAGAGCTCCTCGTCTATCCTTGCCTTAGTACCTGCCAAAACAGCGAAACACAAAGAAGAAACCCTGTTAGACCATATTTAAGTGAAGTAACTATTCAAAAAGAAATGAAAAGGATAAAGCATGGAGGGAACGAACCTGGGGGGTGTTTTGAAACCCCTTGGGTTGTATAAAAACGTGGGAAAGGAAACTGTGCTTCTATCTAAAAGAAAATAACAACATGCATGAAGGGAAATGAGAAGGAGAAAAGGAAGAAAGAGCCCCAAAGGGGCGACTCCCTAGCTGTGGGATGATGCTCCTGGTCGTGCAGCAACCTCTGAAGGACGTGGAAGCTGCCTCCTCAGCTACCAAGCTCCATACTTGAAGAAAGAAACATGACTTGATGAAGTAGATAATGAGGAAATGGGTGGAAATGGGAGGGCTACGACCTAAGGGAGAGTTCCGGGGAGTTTTTGGCAGCATTTCGTGGCAAAATGGAATCCTCCTCTCCTTCTGAAAGGGTAGGGTCACTTATATAGAAAAAAGAGAGAAAATCCCGTCCATAAGTGATAATGACCCATGAAATTAATAAAAAGTCAAGTAAATCTGCATGGGGAGAGTCCTAGGAGGGTTCCAAGGAGAGATGGAACCTCAAATCATTGTTGGGGGGTTGTAGGGGTTGTTTGGATGAAGATAAAGCCAAATGGAGGATAAATGGGAGGTGGTTGCGGAGGCCAGCACATGCAGACCATGTCGCAACGGGTCGTAGGGGCACGACAATGTTTGTTGCGACGGCCAAGGTGGTCGCGACCATGAAGGCATGTGAATAGGGCTGTCACGACAGTCAGAGAGGACGCGACCTGAGGAATAATGCGACGCCACGACCCATCGCATTAAGGTTGACCGATTATTTTGGAATTTTGATCGATTATTTAAGGAATATAATCGGTTAAATGGCATGAACGCGACCCTCAAGGCCGATGCGTTAAAATTTGAGGGTTGAAACCCTAACACAAGGACTCTAACAGTGATAATTGGACGAGACAAGTTGAGAATTGAATTTTAATGGGCTCAAAATGTGGCTAACAAATAGGCTCAAGGTGAGTGACCAACTTGTGGCTCATTAAGAGAACAAGGAATATGGTTCGACTTACGGGTCAGAATCGGGTGTCTACAGATTGCCCCTCCTTGGCTTCCACTTTGCAAGGGAGCGGAGCGGAAGTGTAGTGGAGATGTCATGAAATGACAATGAAGCGGGGATGATGTGGAGTGGACTGAGAAGATTGGAGCCAAGGTAAAGAGACATCTGATCTAACCAACAAGCAATTGGAATTTTATTGAAAGCCCTCAAGTTAGCTGCTCGAGTAGAATGCAAGGAAAACACAAGTCTGGACGAAAGGGAGAGAAAAAAGATGATCAACCCCTCGATTGAGAAGGTACCCTAGCCGATTGGCCTGCAGGTTTCATTTTGGAGGGACATGTGCGTGGCAGGAAGGTAACTCTGACTCAGATCTGGGAGCGGTTCACAACCAAAATGGATCAAGAGGAATTTAGATGAAAATTGGATAGAGAATCCAGATAGAAAAATTCTTGACAAACTAGCAAGAGCAACTCGCTCGCAGGCAAACCTTCTGATTCGGAGTGAATATGATTTCTTGTTTTGAACATGGAGAACGGTTGGGCACTCAACAGGAGCTTATTATTAGACAAGGATGAGTCATGATAGCTCAAAGACCTACATGATGCATGCTGGGCTAAAAGAAAAGAAATCATCAAATCAAATGCGAAGAAAGGGTGAAAATAGAAAATACATCAAGGATAATATTGTTAAACTAGACAAGAATGGGTCGAGAATCTTCCTGCAACTGCTGTGCAAGACAGAGTCCATCATCCCTAGACTCATCCAACTTAATGGCCTATCCAGTGATTAATAATGCGCACCTAGATCATCACTGTTTTTGTTGAAGGGGAACTCAGATCCCAAAACACATTGAGAACCAGCCAGTCCTTGAAAGAATATAATAAGTAGGCTAACATATAGTAATGCATAGGTAGAGAGAAGAAGATCATACCTACACTTACCTGTGGAGCTTCATTTTTTTATTTCTAATTTTTCCTATTTTTTGTTGTTTTCTGATAAATAGATGAAACAATAATTGATTGAAAGTAAAGACAATATGCACAAACACAACATCAGCACAAACAAACTATGTACAAATATAGGAAAACATAACCAGTATTAACACGATGTCTCTGGGGGTCACGACAATGTCGTGGCGCCTTTGGAAGTTGCAACCTTGCGACGCCTTTGGAAGTCGCAACCTTAACGCGTCAGATCGGGGCGTCGCGACACTGTTCTGTGTGTTAAACCTCGAAACCGAGCCTTATCTTTATCCTAAGACCTATTCCACTACCTATGGGACTCCTAAACCCAAACCTAATGCTACTGTAACATCTATTGACGAATTGGGATGGGATTAGCCCCTTCTAGAGCTCTATAAATAGGAGTCTAGGGCTCCAAATTTGCAGCCCACCCTCTCTCTCTTCTTCTCTCTTGGTTTTCTCTCTCTCCAAGCCATGAAGAGATTTTTCTCTTCCCTCCAAGCCAACTCCATCCCCTATGGTGGTCCAAAAGCAGCGAGGACGGCCTATGAAGAGCTCCACCACCTCTCCTCCGTGCCCAGACACTTGAGCTCAAGACAAGATGTTCAAGTAAGCCTCATCTTCTAGTATTTCTCTCTCCTCTTCTTCCTCTTCTTCTTCTTATTCTTCTCTCTCCTTCTCCTACCAACTTTATTCCTCTTCTTCTAGATCCTTCTGGGCGGAAGACGTTACTAAAAAATTTCATGGTTAGAGCCTGTAGTAAAAGCGCTTCCCATAGCGTCCATCAACCTGCTACACGAGTGGAAGCTGACGACTGTCCTGGTGTTAGCCAAGAATTACCATAAGATAGTGCATATCTAGGACAACATCATCATGCTTGTGGAGTTGTGGCATCCGTAGACGCATACCTTCGTCTTATCTTCTTTTGAAGCCACAATTCTACTGGAGAAGTTGGAGATCATGATGGGTCTCCCAAAGGACAAGAAAGGGGCGGAGCACCTCATCTCTCATATTGTACCCCATGTCGACTCCTGGGCCATCCTCGGTGAGATCACCACTAGGACCTGGGATTTAAGCACCATGACAAGCTCAGGCCATATCCATCTGATCCCCCTCTCCCAATGGATCACTTCACAATGCAAGAGGAAGATGGGAAACTATCTAGCAATCGCCAAGGCCGCCACCATCTGCATATGTGGCGTCATCCTCTTCCCCATGCAGGATCATCTTCTATCTGCAGCCAACCTGAGCATCATTAGCTGCGTGTGGGAAGGTATGTCTATCTCCCAAGCCATCCTTGGTTATCTATATGCTGGACTCTCTTCTGCAGCCACTGGTCCGTGGTCGCCCTCGAGTGCTGAATGGGCATGCATATTTGCTTAAAGACGACAAATGACACCTCCGTCAAATGTATGGGCATGTTCCATCACCCTCTCGCCTTTTTCGGTGCTCCACTACACTTGACCACCCAGGCATGGTGCAAGACTGGAACGGTGAAGGGACTCAAGGAGTGGAGGATGTACTTGAACACACTGCAGATGGAGCAGTTCGAGATGCGCCCAACCTTTCTCCACAACAAGATCATTCGCCTTCCTCAACGTGTCGGCCTGGACTTGAGGTTTATTGGCAATGAAGCACTGGTTCTCTATAACCCTGATCGATGCTACCTTCAACGCAGTGCGGCACGCATAGTTGCACCAACCCTCTCTCATTACCCGCCCATCCAATCTAGGAAGATAGATGATGTACAAGATGAGCAGGACGTGAGGAGTGCCATTGTTCGCTGGGAAGGGTGTGCCACAGGCCTCATCTCAGCAGAGGTGACAGAGGATGACGATGTGTATGAAGAGTACTTGCAAGCATTGAGGAGGATCCGACCTCGTGGAGATCGCGCCATGGCTGAGGGTGCACAGGGTTCAGGACATGGTTGAGGAGGATTAGGAATTGTACCGGGTGGTAGGTAGGGCATGAAAGGATGATTAATTGATCATAGACATGATTGGCACTAGTACTTGACAATTTAGATCAATAAAATCAATTTTTTATTCACTGGTTGCATGCTCAGATAAATGTCGCGACCTCTACAGATGTCGCCTTAATGTAGCGACGGCTCGATAGGTCGTGACAATGTTGCGGCCTACAAGGCCGTTGCGACCTTAACACGACCTCTATAGGCGTCGTGACTTCAACCGAGAGTTCAAAATGCAGTGGTCCCCCCTTTTCTCCTCTTTCGTGCTCACAAGCTCACTCTCCGGTGATTTGGGCTCCGGCGACCCCCGTCTCCGGCTTCCATCCTCTCTCTTTGTGCTCTCTCTCTCATTCTTCCTCATTCTATCTCTCTTTCCCTCTTTCCCTCAATGATGATGGAAGGCGGCGGCGGCGACAGAGGGTCTCCTAGTGGTGGAAGGAGGAAGAGGCCGGTGGTGAGGATGCTCTGGCAGCGTGAAACGGTGGCTCGGGCAGCTGAGGAAGTGCTGAAGGTGGAGATGGAGGAAGAGGAGATCCCGAAGGTGGATCTGGCGGCGGCGGCCGATGCCGGAGAGGTGGCGATGAGGAAGGTAGGTCCTCGCCCCCTTAAACCTTTAAAATTGTTTATGAATGTGAGTGACAAGGCCCCATAGAGGGCGTATGTAGGGTGAAAGGCCCAAGAGAACGACCACTGGGGAAGGAAAACTCCGGTCGGTCACCGATTGAGAACGCGACGGCCTGCCCTGTCGCGACAAGGATTGCCATGATATTTTCGCATCGGCCAATGGCCATCGCGACAAGGTCGCGGCTACCCTGGGTGTCGTGACCAGGTCGTGACGCATCGGGGTGTCGTGACAAGGTCGCGACCCTCTAGGTCGACGCGACCTCAACCGAGAGTATTTGAAATGCATGATGTGCTGACTGGTTGCCTCCTCTATGTGTGTTTGTAGGGTGAGATGAGGGCTTGAGTCTCCTGGCTCTTGGTGCTGGCGGTGTATTTGGCTCTCCCCAGATTCCAGAGGAAGATGTTGGACGACATGGGATTTGGTGAGGTCCTCCACATAGAGTGGATGAGGGCGGATGCTCCTCTCACCCAGGCGTTGAGGAGAAGGTGGGACGTGCAGGCGACCGCCTTCATGTTCCCATGGGGTCACATGATCCCCGACCTCGAGGACGTGAGTAGGATCACCGGGCTGATAGTATATAGCCGTCCGGTGAGTGGGTTCACCTACCCTTGCTACAGAGAGATTACCTAGCGACTCCTAGGCTTGACAATAGGTCATAGGTCTTCACTAGTTCCTAGGGTGGACCTGCAACAGAGCCTAGGGTTAGTGCAGACGGGTCGGGAGGTAGGTGAGATGGCCGATGAGCAGTTGGATCAGCTAGTGAGAGGGTGTAGGGAGACCCTATCCAGTGAGCCTGGTGCTCAGGCAGATTTGGATTTGCGGTGCTTCCTCACTTTCTCTCTTGGCAGACTGTTGTTTGCTACGAGGGGCGACGCGGTCCACTACCGCTTTCTGCCGCTTCTAGAGGACCTAGACAAGGTAGGAGAGTATTCTTGGGGTGCTGCCCTTCTGGCACACCAGTTCGACAGTCTAGGATCCTCTGATTGGTAGACCGCGATTAGTGGATTCTTCCCCTTTCTCCAGGCATTCTTCTCTTTCTTTTGTCTCATTTATAAATTGCCTTTTTTGCAAATATGTGATCTAATGGTGCTTTTATCTACAGGTCTGGACCTACCTCCACCTCCCTGGCCTGAAGAGGGGGATCCTGGAGTGACCGGGCCTCGTGCCCCTAGCTCGGCGTTGGGTGCCATGCCGAGACACACACCCACTAGAGGAGCAGCTGGCGTCCACCCATGATGCGATCGACGTCTACCCTCAGCTAGATGTAAGTACTAACCCTTCTCTAATCCTCATTTGATTTCATTAAATGCTTTTGGCTACTGACAAGTTGTGTTATTGTTTATGCACGTGATGTGGCAGCCATACCTAGAGAAGGGAGACAATGGACAACCTTGGTTGGAGCAGGCCCACCCCTACTTCGGTAGGGTGACATGGGTTCATGCTCTCAACCTGGTGCTACCTCTGCATTTGCATCTGACTCAGCAGTCGCTCGGACTTCGTCAGAGTGTCGTGGAGTTTCCTAGCTAAGGCAGGACCCCTAGGCCTGGTCGGAGCTTCCGAGGACTCCACGATGTTGGGTTTTTCATATATCATGTTTTTGATGATCACATTAACACCCTTGAACATTGATTTAATGCAAAATTGATGTGCTAACTAACATGAAAAATACCATGAAAGTGATTGAGTTAAACATTGCTAAATCATACAATGTATATCACTAACAATGTATTTGCATGTAGGTGCACAAGCATGAAACATGGAGCATTGAAGAGATGAGCATAAAGCACAAAAATCTGTCAAAAAGGTGTATCTGTCGACAGATGAACTCTACCTGTCGACAGATGCATACAGTCATTCCAAGACAGAACTCAGGTTTGCATCTCTGAGTGTATCTGTCGACAGATGCAATGTACCTGTCGACAGATACACACAGACAACCCAGGACAGAGCTCAGGTTTTCAATTCCTGAGTGCATCTGTCGACAGATGCAAACTGCCTGTCGACAGATACACTCAGAAACTCTTTTTCCTGAAACCCAGTTCTCAGCCTGAGTCTGCCTGTCGACAGATGCAAGTGCACCTGTCGACAGCCGACGGAAACTTCAGATTTTGGGTTTCCAAATCCGGACCCACTTGGGTGTTTCCTTCCTCCACGACCCCCACCTTTACCTAACACTATATAAGCATCCTTTTGGAGCCAATTTCGCAGAGAGCAGCCTCCCATCCAAGAGCCTCCAAGGGACCAAGAGGAAAAGCCCCAAATTGCTGCTCTGCTTCAACTTTCCGCCCAGATCGACGTGGAATCACCATCTATGCGGAGCTGAAGCCGGATCGTCATCAATTCAACCTTCTACATCGATCAATCTACATCCAATCGAAGTTTGAAGAGTGTTTGGACGATCCACGAGAAGAATTCCAACCGGATTTGTTCCCCAATTCCCAATTCTTCTCCATTTCATAATTTCCATTCCATCGTGTGTGTGTGTGGTTGTGTTTCGAGCATCCCTTGTGCTTGATTCACGTATTTGTGGTTGTTCTGATCGTGGTTCATCAGACAACGTGTGTGTGTTTGAGTTGTAGTGTTGAACTCGCTCATAAGCAGTCGTTTCTGCGTGTGTGTGGACGGTGGATGTAGGATACACGAGTTGTGTACTCCGAACCACCTTAAATCATCGTGTTCTGTGGTTTGTTCGCGTTTTGTGATAGATGATTGGTAGGCACGGTGTTCATACGCACGTTTGATTTTCTGTTCTCACTTAAATCAACTCAAGCGGTCTCACACTTAATTGAATTTGAATCAAATTTCATTAAGATCGCTGTAGCATCTAAAAGAAGCCATCGATAGTTTAAAATTGCCGTAATCTATTCAACCCCCCCCTTCTAGATTACCGTATTGTGTACTTCCGCATAACTCTTCACACGACATGACCGACTGGCACGAGTGTGCCCGAGAATAGATCGTCTATTGGGAGCACCGAGGGTGCCGAGTTGCGTCCGACGAGGCGTACCTACAGTCCTTCGCCTTGAAGTATGGAG
The DNA here is from genome assembly GCA_014218235.1 of Colocasia esculenta. Lineage (NCBI taxonomy): Eukaryota > Viridiplantae > Streptophyta > Magnoliopsida > Alismatales > Araceae > Colocasia > Colocasia esculenta. Next base: position 26,374,197 of record CM024755.1, on the reverse strand, counting down.
CGACGGTCTATAGGGGTGCTCGACGACAGGTATACCTTAAAACTCAGACCTTGTGAATTTATTTGATTGAGTCGGATCTGACATGATTTGGTGGTTTGTAGGTGGACATGACCAGACAGATCGCCTCGCTCCAGGCCCTGCTGCACTCCACCGTGCAGAACCAAGATGTGGCTAGGAGGGAGGCAGACCAGTTGGTAAGTACATACTCAGACTTCGGTAACTTACCAATTCTTTCAACTTTAAAGAAATTGACAAGTGTTGCATGTGCAGTGTGCGGAGTTGGCGAGGCTAAGGATGTTACAAGCGGGTGCATCCTCGTCTCAGGCTGCAGCGGAGGCTTCCCAATCTGATCTTGATGATCGACTGGCTGGTGCCTTGAGGAGGGGCAAGGAGGCAGAGGCCGCGCTGGAGGAGAGGGTAAGCATGACATTAACCTGGTCTTTCTTTAATTTAGAGATTGTATGCTGACATATTTGGTCACAGATTGCAGAGCCGAAGTCCGCCACAGGCCAGGTGAGACATTGGCGTGAGCAGGCTGACACAGCAGTGGTGTCGATCAGCCAGTGGCGCCTCCAGGTGGAGACATCAGCAGCGGAGGTGGCCCGGTGGCGCCTGCAGGTGGAGGCAGCGGTGACTCAGGTGGGGGAGCTATCGAGGGATCTCGTGACGCTGCACGTGTAGGGGTCGTCAGTGGACTAGGTGGAGTTGACCCGACTGCGTACTTAGACCTCCGCACAGCAGATCCGGATAGACGAGCTCTGGAGCTTAGTGATGGCGATGGGTCAAAGCCGTAGTAGGAGCAGGAGCGGAGCGAGCAGCGCCTTCGTGAGACAGTATTTGCAAGTTCCTCCAACCGTCGGAGGAACGAGGAGGGGGAGGAGAGGCGCCAGGCGGGCGAGACGAGCACACGAAGCGTTAGGGGTGGCGGCGATATGCCACCCCCACCTGAGAGGTAGGAGGGATCTGGGGAGAGTGGTGGTGGATAGTGAGGAATTTGTGAGCCACCTGTTGGGTTTTCCATATATCATGTTTTTGATGATCACATTAACATTCTTGAACATTGATTTAATGCAAAATTGATGTGTTAACTAACATGAAAAACACCATGAAAGTGATTGAGTTAAACATTGCTAAATCATACAATGTACATCACTAACAATGTATTTGCATGTAGGTGTACAAGCATGAAAGATGGAACTTTGAAGAGGCATTGAAAAGATGAGCAAAAGGCACAAAAATCTGTCAAAAGGTGTATCTGTCGACAGATGAACTCTACCTGTCGACAGATGCATACAGTCATTCCAAGACAGAACTCAGGTTTGCATCTCTGAGTGTATCTGTCGACAGATGCAATGTACCTGTCGACAGATACACACAGACAACCCAGGACAGAGCTCAGGTTTTCAATTCCTGAGTGCATCTGTCGACAGATGCAAACTGCCTGTCGACAGATACACTCAGAAACTCATTTTCCTGAAACCCAGTTCTCAGCCTGAGTCTGCCTGTCGACAGATGCAAGTGCACCTGTCGACAGCCGACGGAAACTTCAGATTTTGGGTTTCCAAATCCGGCCCCACTTGGGTGTTTCCTTCCTCCACGACCCCCACCTTTACCTAACACTATATAAGCATCCTTTTGGAGCCAATTTCGCAGAGAGCAGCCTCCCATCCAAGAGCCTCCAAGGGACCAAGAGGAAAAGCCCCAAATTGCTGCTCTGCTTCAACTTTCCGCCCAGATCGACGTGGAATCACCATCTATGCGGAGCTGAAGCCGGATCGTCATCAATTCAACCTTCTACATCGATCAATCTACATCCAATCGAAGTTTGAAGAGCGTTTGGACGATCCACGAGAAGAATTCCAACTGGATTTGTTCCCTAATTCCCAATTCTTCTCCATTTCATAATTTCCATCCAATCGTGTGTGTGTGTGGTTGTGTTTCGAGCATCCCTTGTGCTTGATTCACGTATTTGTGGTTGTTCTGATCGTGTTTCATCAGACAACGTGTGTGTGTTTGAGTTGTAGTGTTGAACTCGCTCATAAGCAGTCGTTTCTGCGTGTGTGTGTGGACGGTGGATGTAGGATACACGAGTTGTGTACTCCGAACCACCTTAAATCATCGTGTTCTGTGGTTTGTTCGCGTTTTGCGATAGATGATTGGTAGGCACGGTGTTCATACGCACGTTTGATTCCCTGTTTTCTCTTAAATCAACTCAAGCGGTCTCACACTTAATTGAATTTGAATCAAATTTCATTAAGATCGCTGTAGCATCGAAAAGAAGCCATCAATAGTTTAAAATTGCCGTAATCTATTCAACCCCCCCCCCTTCTAGATTACCGTATTGTGTACTTCCGCATAACTCTTCAATTGGTATCAGAGCGGGTTTCTCCGATTTACAGCTTTTCGTAATTTGATCTAGCGATCAGGAGATTTTCGATCTCATGGATTCTAGCAAAGGGTATATGGCCGAGGGACATTCAGTAACCAGGCCACCCTATTTTGATGGCACTGACTATCCTTATTGGAAAAACCGTATGCAGGTATTTTTGAGAGCTCAAAATTACGAGCTGTGGAAGATAGTCAGCAAGGGACCATACGTGTTGCCCGAGGATGAAGACACCTGGACGAAAGACCAAATAGCTAAAGGAACTCTCAACTGGAGCGCACTAAACATGATGCAATGTGCGGTGCATCCAAAGGAGTTCTCAAGAGTCTCCACATGCTCAACAGCAAAAGAGATGTGGGACAAGCTTGAACTCATTTACGAAGGTACGTCCGAGGTAAGGGAAACTAAAGTTAGCATGTTAGTGTCTGAATATGAAATGTTCAAGATGAAAACTGATGAAACCGTATCAGACATGTTTGCAAGATTCATGCTAATAGTTAACGGGCTAAAAGGTCTTAAGAAGGAATACTCTGAAAGTGACTTAGTGAGAAAGATCCTTCGATCTCTTACTTCATCTTGGAATACTAAGGCCACTGTCATTGAGGATTCCAAAGACCTTTCCAAAATGAAATTGGATGAACTAATTGGCTCTCTAATGACATATGAAATCAACATCAAGAGAAAAGAATTAGAAGAAAATCCTAGGAAGTCAATTGCTCTAAAAGCATCCAATAAAACATCAACAAGCTCCAAGAAATCTATTCAACAAGATAGTGATGAGCAAGAAACATCTAGTGAGAGTGATGATGGTGAAATGGCAATGCTCACTAGACAATTCAAGAAATTTTTGAAGTTCAAGAGGAGAGACACAGGTAATTCCAAACCCTTTCCTAAGAAAATTTTTCACAGAAATATGAGTCAAACAAAAAATCTGACATTGTTTGTTATGAATGCAAGAAACAGGGGCATATGAGAGGAGAATGCCCGGAACTCAAGAAGAAGCTGAAGAAAGACAAATTCACCTCTAAAAAGGCCAAAGCAATGTTGGCCACCTGGAGTGATGAAGATGAAGATGAAGATGCACAAGAAACATCCGATGATGAAGAAGTGAAATGCTTGATGGCCAGGAGTGATGACTCCAGCGAGGTAAATTTCTCATTTGATGATTTCACTGCAAGTGAATGGGAGGAAGCATACACTACTTTATTTGAAAAATTTCGTGAATATAGATCTGAGAATAGAGCATTAAAAAGGAAATGCAACTCCCTTGTGCATGATAAGAACAATGATGAACGAATTGCATTCTTAACAAAAGAATTAGAAATGATGAAAATTGATGAAAAACTCATAATGAAGAAATGGATTGCTTGAAAATGAAATTGCAAGAAACACAAAAAGAAAAAGACTGTTTAAGCCATTCTATTGAATTCCTTCAAGAAGAACAATTGGAAACAAAGAAAAAGTTGGAACAAACTGAAAAGGAATTGAAAGAAAAATCTGAGGACCTAATGAAATTTGTAAAAGGGAAGCAAAATCTAGATGCAGTTTTGGGCACCAAAATACATGTAACCAAGCATGGGTTAGGATATCAACCAGTCAAACAAAAGAAAATAGGAGAATCATTGATCACCTCCTTTATTGATTCTAGCCCAAGCACAAGCAAGCATGCTCCCACAAAGCATAATTCAAGAAAGTCTCAGACCAAGCCAATATTACACAAACAAAATGTTCCCAACAAACAAAAGAAAAAGCCACCTGTCGACAGATACAATGGTGCCTGTCGACAGACAAGAACAGTTTCAATGAATAAACAGTCTATCAAGCAACAGAAAATTGAAAAGAAAATTCCTTCATGCAATGTGTGTAAAAAGATTGGTCATGATGAAAAACAATGTTGGAATAATCCAAAGAAACAAAAAGTCAAACAAGTTTGGATTCCTAAACATCTACTTTGTTGCATGAATGAAATTTTGGGACCCAAAGTAATTTGGGTACCAAAACCTCTTGTCTGATCCACATATGCAGGAATGCCTAGCAGCCCAACATCAAAACAAATGGTACTTGGATAGCGGCTGTTCGAGGCACATGACGGGCGACAAAGGTAAATTCTGTTTCCTAGTGGAGAAAGACGGAGGACAAGTCATTTTTGGAGGTAACAACAAAGGCCAAATCATTGGCACAGGTAATGTTGGTAAGTGTTCCTCCAATTCAATTGAAAATGTACTGTTGGTTGATGGCCTTAATCACAATTTGCTTAGCATAAGTCAATTATGTGATAGAGGTCACAACGTCATTTTTGAATCAAATTCATGTCAAATTGTTGATAAAGAAACAGGAAGTGTAAAATTTTCTGGAAAAAGAGTGAATAACATTTACTTAGTTGATTTAGATGATCCAGAAAATGACAACTTGTGTCTTGTTGCAAATAGACAGGATGAATTGACCTTGTGGCATCGTAGGCTTGGCCATGCGAGCTACAACGTGTTGCACAAGATCATGAAGCTCAAATTGGTAAGTGGACTTCCTGACATCTCTTTTAGCAACAACGAAAGTTTTTGTGATGCATGTGCACAGGGAAAACAAACCCGGAAGTCTTTCAAATCTAAAGCACCGGTAAGCACATCTAAACCATTTGAACTGTTGCACATGGACCTGTTTGGACCAACTAGAACTCTAAGTCTCAATGGCAAACGTTTTGGTTTTGTCATTGTAGATGATTTCTCTAGGTTCACATGGGTCAAATTCTTGGCACACAAAAGTGAAACACTCACAATCTTTCAAGAATTCTTTAACAAGATTGAGCATGGCAATGTGAATAAAATATGCTCAATCCGCACCGATCACGGGGGAGAATTTGATAACAATGCATTTTCTGATTTTTGCAGGCACCAAGGGATTGAACATCTGTTCTCTTCCCCAAGGACTCCAGAACAAAACGGAGTAGTGGAGAGGAAAAACAGAACATTGGTGGAAATGGCTCGCACTCTTCTGGTTGAAGGCCAACTCTCCAAAAGATTTTGGGCAGAAGCAGTGAACACTTCGTGCTACATTCTAAACAGAGCCATGGTAAGACCTGTGATAAAGAAAACCCCCTACCAGTTATTGAAAGGTAAGAAACCCAACCTTGGGTACTTCCGAGTTTTTGGCTCAAAGGTATTTATTCACAACAATGATAAATCTGATTTAGATAAATTTGAAGCCAAAAGTGATCAAGGTGTTTTTCTAGGCTACTCAGAACACTCTAGGGCATATAGGGTGTTTAACAATAAAACACGAACTGTGGAAGAAACTCCACATGTCATTTTTGATGAGACTTATGCCAAGTCTAACAGATTGAATGTTAACAGGATTGAAGAAGAGGATGAAGGAACATCGCTTAAGGATCTACAAGTCAAAGCAAAAGACAAATCTGAAGAAGATTCCAAGACCAAAGGTGGATATCTTCACCGGGACTACGATGAAGATGATGAAATAGCATTCAGAAAACAAGATGAAACACTTGAAGAGAATCCACCAGAAAGTGATCCTCCTGAAGAACAACATTCACAAGATCAAATTCCTCAAGGACAAGATACTCCCGGCCCTTCAACAATCACAAATGTGAGGTATTCCAAAGATCACCCACTTGATGATGTGATAGGTAGTTTAAATGATTCTGTTCAAACGAGGTCTCAAGTAAGAAAAATAATTGAACATGATCTTTTTGCCTTTGTCTCTCAAGTGGAACCCAAAAATGTTGAAGAAGCCTTAAAAGACAACTCATGGATTGATGCTATGCATGAGGAACTTGGTCAATTTCAAAGAAATAATGTATGGAGTTTAGTTCCTAAAACCCCTGAAATCTCTATCATAGGAACTAGATGGGTGTTTAGGAATAAACTTAATGAAGAAGGAAAAGTGATAAGAAATAAAGCAAGACTCGTAGCAAAAGGATATAGTCAAGAATTTGGTGTAGACTTTGAAGAGTCCTTTGCTCCTGTAGCCAGGTTAGAAGCAGTCAGAATTTTATTGGCATATGCATGCTCCCATAAGTTTAAACTCTATCAAATGGATGTTAAAACTGCTTTCTTAAATGGCTATATCAAAGAAGAAGTCTATGTCTCTCAACCACCAGGTTTTGAAAATTCTGAAATGCCTAACCATGTGTATAAATTGCACAAAGCTCTTTATGGTTTGAAACAGGCACCTCGAGCTTGGTATGATAGACTAAGCAATTATCTGGTAAGCAAGAGCTACTCAAGAGGTAAAGTAGACCAAACACTCTTCACTAAGAAAGTTCGCAATCACATAATTGTTGTTCAAGTTTATGTGGACGATATCATATTTGGTTCTACTAACCCTTCACTGTGTGAAGAATTTTCTAAACACATGCACAGTGAATTTGAGATGAGTCTAATGGGGGAGCTTCAATTCTTTCTTGGTTTGCAGGTGAAACAACATAAAGACGGATTCTTCATAAATCAAGAAAAGTATGTCAAAGAGCTTCTCAAACGATTTCAATTTGAGCAAGCTAAACCGGCCTCCACCCCAATGAGCACAAGCATCAAATTGGAAAATGATGAGAAAGGTAAACCGGTAGATGCAAAGCACTTCCGAGGTATGATTGGCTCACTCCTTTATCTTACTGCAAGTAGACCGGATATTCAATTTAGTGTTTGCCTTTGTGCTAGATATCAATCTAGTCCAAAGGAAAGCCATTTAATTGCAGTCAAGAGAATTTTCCGATATCTCTCAGGCACATGCAATTTGGGTTTTTGGTACCCAGCAGGCAGTAGCTTTGATTTGATTTCATATTCTGATGCTGACTATGCTGGATGTAAAATTGATAGAAAAAGCACTAGTGGATATTGCCAATTCCTTGGCGGTTGCATGGTTTCGTGGGCATCCAAGAAACAACACTCGGTTGCTCTCTCCACTGCAGAGGCAGAATATGTCGCTGCAGGAAGTTGTGCAGCTCAAGTGTTGTGGATCAAAAGTCAGTTAGCTGACTATAATGTTCAAATTGGATGCACACCTATCCTATGTGACAACACAAGTGCTATCAACCTTTCAAAAAACCCTGTCCAACACTCACGGACTAAACACATAGAAATCCGTCATCATTTCTTGAGAGATGAAGTTGCCAATAAAACCTTGGAACTTATTTTCATTCCCACAGAAAAACAATTGGCTGATATTTTCACCAAACCCTTGTCTGAAGATAGATTCACATCCTTAAGAAGAGAATTGGGTTTGTGTAAAATGCAATGAAACTAACTCTCCATATTGGAGTACATGCTCTTTATGTGTGAATGACTATGTGGTATATCAAATGGTGAACTGTGGAAGAACAAGTTCGGCTTGTTTGGAAACTATCATCATGCGTGAGGAAATATTCTCCGCCAAGTATCCATAGTCCCATTACATATAAAGGTCCTGTACTTCACATAGGATTTTTAGTTTCCTTACATTTTATCATGTTAACTCCATGAACAATGTTTTTTCTGTGACCATGTGCTTGTGTATGACCTTCCTTTCATGAACATGTTTGTCTTGTATCAAGTGCTTGTGTGAATCCTTGCTTAGATGTTGTGTCAACACGTGCACACACTATGGGGGAGTGAGTTAAGGATAGATGAGTATCTTATTGAGGAAACTCCTCATACATCTACTTGTTGAATTCTCACTTCCTTGAACTCAAAGTGCAATCAATCTGAAACAAGAAAAATCCACTCTGTTCCTATCTGTCGACAGACACATTCCATCTGTCGACAGATTCAATCAGTCTTGTTCTGGCAGAAACCTCAACTCCTCAGTCTGTGTGCATCTGTCGACAGACAGACTTCTTCTGTCGACAGATACACACATTCTTCCTTATTTTTCAAATCCTTCTTCATACTTTTCAGGAAAAGTGTTCCTTAATTGATTTAAAGGTAAACCTTGGTTTGTTTGTGTGCAATATAACCCTTCATATCCACTTCATGTCGAAGTCATGAACCAAGTCTAAATGTTGTTTGATGCATGACCTGATTAAGGTCTTTTTAGATCATTTTGAACATAATGAGCAAACCAAATGATTTTTAAACATCTCCTTTGAATAACTCCCTTGTCGTTAAACATGAATCTAAAATGATTTGAAAAATCAGAAACTCTTGAATTTAATGTTCCACATTACAACTTGCCTAAAGAAATCTCATGTACTTGACAAAAAGCAAAAAAAAAAAAAAAAAGGGAGAAAAGCTACCTATTTCTTCAGTTCAATCAACAAATTTGTTTTTCATTTGTGGGATGGAGGTAGAGCAATGATGAAAATCACTAAGTAACCGGGGACATGGGCATCACAAATGTCGGTCTTCGCGTCAAAAGGTTGTTTCATTATCTCTATACAATGGCTTGATGGACACTCACATTGAGTAACTGGGGGTATTGGCATCACAAATGTCTACCTTCACATGAAAAAGTGAAAGTGCTCCTCATTGCCACTCTTTTCCATCTTCGTTGCTTAAATCTTCCAAGATCATACCAGAAATAGAGTGAAGCCTCCGAAATTTTTTGTCAAGTCCAATGTGTTTCTTCGGTAAGACATTCTTGTGGGCATTTAATTCAATTGTCATCTGACTATCATCTCTATTTAAATGCATGTTTGTCTTCAACGGCCTTAATCAAAAGAGTTATTTAATTTTCACTGGCTTTTGTGAAATGTGTTCCTCATGATCTAATTAAAGAACTTATCATTTTTAATTCAAAATCATTTTAGATTTGTGTCATGTCTTCATCTTAATGGATATGGATTTTTGTCTTGCACATACACCCACTTTGCCTTAAAACAACAAATGAACACTTGTCCCTTTGAAAAATTTTGACAAAAATCAAGTTTTCACCAAAAAGGAGCTATCTGTCGACAGATAGACTGGCATCTGTCGACAGACGACGGCCCAGATCCGTTTTTTCAGAAAACCCTCGCGCCGGTTCACCTCCTTTTTGTGGGGCCTTCCTTTTAAAACCCTCCAAGTCCATTCTAAGGCCACCCACGACCCTTTTTCACCCCTCCTCTCTTGTTCCCTCCTCCTCCTCTCCAAACCCCCTCTCTTTCCCCCTTCAGGGCTCCGTCTCCGACGATCCTGCTCCTCGTCTGGGATCCCTCCACTCTCCCTTCACACCATTCTCATCCTTCCTCCTGCGATGGCACCCAAATCGAAGCTTCTCGCTCGCCGTCGTCGCGCTCCGACGGACGCCGGAGAAAGCTCCAGGGCTCCTTCTGAACGCCGCAGCAAGCATCGTGAGGATCGGTTGCCGGAACTCATCGTTCCTCAAGGTCTCCGTCTTATCCGACCCAACGGCACCTTCAAGAAGATTGTCCAATCCCGGTATGTGGACTTCGAGTCCTTAGCACCGATGTTCCCCTCACTCCTACCTTATTTTGACACTCAAGGGTGGACATCCTTCTTATACTCCCACTTGCAATACTCTCCAACTGCCGTATCCGAGTTCTACAATAACTTAGGGCTTTCCGATCAGGGAGATATCTACTCTTCGGTGAAAGGCACTCGTTTTCGCCTCACCGCAAATCTTCTCTCCACAGCCCTTGAAATTCCAAACTCAGGAGTTGAAATCTTCAACTACAATCCCTCTGCTTCTGAGTACTATGAGCTTCTCACGTTGGAACCTTATGACACTACCAAGGAGATTGCTCGTCTCAACGCCAACTCCTTTCCTCCCTTGATCCGGATGATCCATCACATCTTCACTACCTTGATCGTCCCGAAGGATGGAAGTCGAGAGTTAGTCACCGAGGTCCACAAATCCTTGTTCATCTTTTTCCTCAAGTGTCAAGAAATCAATCTTCCTGAACTCATGATAAGCCTCATCCGTCGGTGTTTCTCTAACACCAAAAGATCAATGCCATATGCTTGCCCCATCACTTCTCTTCTTATTTTCCTTGGCATTCCTATCCCTCCAAGTGAGCTCATCTCACTAAAATCCCGAAGTGCCTTTGACCTCACTGCCGCCAACCGCATGGGCTACAAGATTGTAGACGGCGTCGTCACAAGGACTCTCAAGGGACAGGAACCACAAGGAGCTGAAGTGTCAACCGATGAAGAAGACAATGAAGATGATGAAGCAAATGAGGCAGTGATGAAGACCCTCAAGATGAGCAAATGCCTGACCAAGCTCAAGAGTTTGATGATGTACCTGTGCCTCCACAACAATCCGTTCATGATTACTTGGCACAAATCCATCAAGAAATGATTTCAGGATTTGCTCGGATGACGTCAAGATTTGATCAAGTGGACGCTCGCCTCAACACTTTAGATGACCGTCTTGACCACCTCTACTCCGAGAGAGATGGATCCCGTCACCCTCCTCCTGCTGGACATGACGATGAATAGAGGGTCTCAGGGTCATTAGAGGTCACTAAGAGTCTTAGATGGGAATTAGTCTCACTTGTCTTGTCATCTTTTGCTTGTTCATGTTATTTCCCTTTCTTGAGAGTCATGTAATGATTATCGCATGTACTGTGAAATTTCAATGATAAATCAATGAAAACTCAGTTCATGTTCTTTTGTCTCTAACTGTGCATGACTTGACTTTTTGCATGTTGTCAAAAAGGGGGAGAACATCAATATATGCATCAATTGAATGTTTTTGTCATCATCAAAAAGGGGGAGATTGTTGGGTTTTCCATATATCATGTTTTTGATGATCACATTAACATTCTTGAACATTGATTTAATGCAAAATTGATGTGTTAACTAACATGAAAAACACCATGAAAGTGATTGAGTTAAACATTGCTAAATCATACAATGTACATCACTAACAATGTATTTGCATGTAGGTGTACAAGCATGAAAGATGGAACTTTGAAGAGGCATTGAAAAGATGAGCAAAAGGCACAAAAATCTGTCAAAAAGGTGTATCTGTCGACAGATGAACTCTACCTGTCGACAGATTCATACAGTCATTCCAAGACAGAACTCAGGTTTGCATCTCTGAGTGTATCTGTCGACAGATGCAATGTACCTGTCGACAGATACACACAGACAACCCAGGACAGAGCTCAGGTTTTCAATTCCTGAGTGCATCTGTCGACAGATGCAAACTGCCTGTCGACAGATACACTCAGAAACTCATTTTCCTGAAACCCAGTTCTCAGCCTGAGTCTGCCTGTCGACAGATGCAAGTGCACCTGTCGACAGCCGACGGAAACTTCAGATTTTGGGTTTCCAAATCCGGCCCCACTTGGGTGTTTCCTTCCTCCACGACCCCCACCTTTACCTAACACTATATAAGCATCCTTTTGGAGCCAATTTCGCAGAGAGCAGCCTCCCATCCAAGAGCCTCCAAGGGACCAAGAGGAAAAGCCCCAAATTGCTGCTCTGCTTCAACTTTCCGCCCAGATCGACGTGGAATCACCATCTATGCGGAGCTGAAGCCGGATCGTCATCAATTCAACCTTCTACATCGATCAATCTACATCCAATCGAAGTTTGAAGAGCGTTTGGACGATCCACGAGAAGAATTCCAACTGGATTTGTTCCCTAATTCCCAATTCTTCTCCATTTCATAATTTCCATCCATCGTGTGTGTGTGTGTGTGTGTTTCGAGCATCCCTTGTGCTTGATTCACGTATTTGTGGTTGTTCTGATCGTGTTTCATCAGACAACGTGTGTGTGTTTGAGTTGTAGTGTTGAACTCGCTCATAAGCAGTCGTTTCTGCGTGTGTGTGTGGACGGTGGATGTAGGATACACGAGTTGTGTACTCCGAACCACCTTAAATCATCGTGTTCTGTGGTTTGTTCGCGTTTTGCGATAGATGATTGGTAGGCACGGTGTTCATACGCACGTTTGATTCCCTGTTTTCTCTTAAATCAACTCAAGCGGTCTCACACTTAATTGAATTTGAATCAAATTTCATTAAGATCGCTGTAGCATCGAAAAGAAGCCATCAATAGTTTAAAATTGCCGTAATCTATTCAACCCCCCCCTTCTAGATTACCGTATTGTGTACTTCCGCATAACTCTTCACCACCTCCCCCTTTATCTTGTACATGATGTTTATAGCTAGTGGATCTTTTGCTTTTATGCCAATGTTTGTGAATGTTTGAATAGTTTGTGATTGACACGAGTGGAAAATGAGATCTGAGAGAGAGAGAACTCGGTACATTGTTGTGCTGCTCAAAACGTTCTGTCCGTTCACACTTAGCAAAACAAGTTAGATCCGTTCTTTAGCTCAGCCCCTTGTATTAAGTGAGGAATGACTTTAACTTCATGATAATCAAGGGGCTGAGCCTTATTAAATAGGCGAAAAAAAGAAAGTGACAATGTATGCTAAAAAAATGATATGTACACCTAATTTTTTTTTGAGGTTTTCTAATAATTTTTTAATTTTTTGGATTTTGAATTTTTTTTTTATTTTTTTTGGATTTTGGATTTTCTATTTTTTAATTTGGGGTTTTCTCTTTTTTTTTTTTGGGTTTTCTCATTTTTTTGGATTTTGGGATTTTCTCTTCTTTTTTTTTGAGGTTGTCTTTTTGTTTTTGGATTTTGAGGCTTTCTCTTTTTTTTTTTTTGGATTTTGGGGTAATCTCTAGCGGCACCCTTTGCATTTGAGCAATTAGTTATGAACCTCATTTTCCATCTCTTGTTGTCAGACATCCCTTAGGTACAGTGTGCATTTGTTCCTGGCCTCCCCACGGCTGATTGCCCCAAGTCATTAGTGTTCCTACACAGACTAGGTGTGGAAGTGTTCTGATTATTAGCGGGGATAGGAAGACATATGGGTGGTAAGACTTAGCATCGGTGCTCGAGATGCCAGCTTGTTTGACTTGTTAGGGGGTATCTCATGTTGATTCTGTTTGTTATCCATAGACTTTGTGGTCATTGATCTTTGTTTGAGGCATGCGTACGACCGGGCTCATTTTCGTCCCGCGGGGACTTTGCCACTCTTTGCCATGCCCCTATCTTTCATTTGACTCATTTGCATTTCTATATTTTTTTTCATTTCTTTTGAAAATTTGAATTGATTGTCTCTATTTGAGAGTTCATTCACACATGATCTACCCCCCTATTTCGTCTACAAGTCAGCAATCCTTTTGCCCCTATGCCTTGTCCGAATAAGAGGAGAATATGTAGCATATCGACTGTTCAGATCGTCTTACATTAGTTGTGGTGGCCAGTGTGTGGCCCGTGTTGTGTGTAGCAGGTGCTTACACAAGTTTCCAGGGCGTTGTGAGCCGGCTGGTTGGCCCAAAACGCAGGTTTGTTCTCTGTCTTTGAACACGACAGAGGGGCACATCGTGTTCTCATCGCGACACTTGGGGACGTCGCGTTCAGGTTGCCGCTATCTTACCTCGTCGTCTGCATGCGCGCCGCGTGTCGCGCGCTGGACGGGCGTGCTGACGTCGACAGACGGATCGCGACGGGTATCCGCGTCGCGACTAGGTCGCGATGTCGCGATACGTCGTGTTCCCAACCGAGCTATGTTTTTAAGAAACCCTGGCAGAACAGAGATTTCACAAGCTCTGCTCGGCCAGGGGAGGTTTTGCTCGCGGGGTTTAGGCGATTCAAGCTCATGGACCTCGGTTGGTTGTGTTCTCGCCGCGAGGATCGCGTATGGAGCGGGAGAAACGTCTGATTATCGCCTGTTTAGGTGTTCTTCATCAAAGTAGGGAGATTCTACCCTTTTTCTTCATGGAATTGCTGTGTGTGCGTCGTATGGTGTGTTTACTACTTTAAGAACCATAGATGGCTTGCTAGGACATCACAAATAGCATGAAAAATGGATTAGAAACCATGTATGGTAGGGTTTTTAGGGTTTTCTGGCAAAGGGGACCCGGATAGGGTTTTTCGCCTGCGAAGGCGACAGCCTCCCCTATCGCGATCTGATCGCGACAGGACGATACGTCGCATTCACTTTCTGGATTGCGACTGGTCGGTGCGTCACTATCTGAACACGACTTGGGCCTCTATCGCGATCGCAGCTGAGGGTTGTTATTTGCATGGCATGTTTAACCGATGTGTGTAGAGGTGGTTTGTGGTGCTTTGGCATTTGTTGCGCTCCTCGGAAGTGCTGTTCACATGGTGTGCTATAGGCTCACGTGGTTGTGTGTGTGAGTTACAGTAACCCGTATGTGTTCACATGGTTTGCACGCTTTATGTGTTCACATGGTTTGCGTAGCGTGCACGAGTTTCTGTGTGCATGGCAGGTAGTGTTACGCCTTTCATGGTTACCTCTTCAGTTGGGAGCCCTAGGTTCCGAGGTGATCCAGGCACGTGGGTGTGCTCGGGGTTTGTCCCGGTACAGTGGTACTGCCAGGGTCTTGTCGTCTTCTTGGACACTCACTCTCAGGGAGAGTTGCCGTCCGGCTGAGGGAAAGACGGCAGTGGGACAGTGAATTGTGAGAGTTTGTGTTTAGTCACTTGTAGCGCGCTCGTAGTTGGGGGGACGGACACCAGTAGACGTACTGGACCCCAGCTAGTCATCTTTCCAGTGCCTCAGTTTAGGGAGCTTAGGCTGGAGTCTCTAAAGGTGACAGGAATGGGCCTGCGGGGTGTGACCTGCAGATGTGGTGGTTTGGTTGGTCTCCACAGTTCTTGTTTGGTTTAGTGGAGCAGCAGCTGGACCTTTCGTCCGTGGCTGCGAGGCTGAGGGGTAGACCTGTGTGTTTGTCCGGGTTGGTTGCTGGTGTCGCGAGCCAGGCTATGTGACCCGAGTTTGGCGTTTACCTACTTTAGCTCATACACCTGTTTGGGTTTTCCGTTTATTTATTAACATTACTTTCGAGATCAGCAAGCGGTAAGTAAGTTACAGCTTTAATATCTTGCTTAAATAATTCTATAAACTGTTATAGCATAGCTTACTGCTTAGTTACTTGAGTTGTGGTTTGCTCGGTTTCTTTGAGGGAGTTTCCCTACTGAGCCAGTGACTAGCGAGGCTCACCCCCCTACTCCTTTCAGGTGAGGGAGAGCAGGAGGCTTCCGAACCATCTTCTAGTTCCGGGTCGCACCGTAGCGGAGCAGGGTCTGCACCTCCTCCAGCAATGTAATTTTCTCCCTTTGTACACCTCGGGGTATGCCCCAGGTTCTGTTGTACAGGTTTATGGTTTTAGTTGAGAATCTAGCTATGTAAATCTCATGTAAATATTTGTGGAATGGAAAGTTTACTTCTGTTCTGTGGTTTCCTTTATATTTCTACGGACATGTGTGAATGATATCCCTTGCGAAGCTTCGGCTCGTTCGCAGGAGGCGGAGTCGTGTCAGGCTCGTTATCAGGTTAACAGGTTTGAACGATGTGGTCCGTCACAGTTGGTATCAGAGCCTAGTCCGTATAAATGTTAAGGAACAGGAAATTTACATAACCTATTCTTTACTTAAACCCACTGCTGGTAGTTGACCCTGGGTTTTTGTGTTAATAATTGTTGTGTTGTATGGTTGGAAATTGTTTGTGCAATAATCAGAAATGGCAGATCGGAGAGATTGGGGAGGAGGTGGTGATGATCCGGAGGATCCTACCCAAAGGATGATTGAGCGGATATGGGAAAGTCTTACGGAGATCCGTATGAGGATGGATCAGTCAGGACCCGCTCAGCCAGCGATACCAGTTGTTGAGGAGGCAGTGCCAGTAGCCCCAGTTTTACCCCAAGTAGGAGTTGAGGTACCTCCTGTAGTACCTGTGCAGCCTGCAGTACCAGTGAGGCCAGCTACCGCAGAGGATCCCACAGCTCTTGTGGAAAGGTTTTTGAGGTTACAGCCCCCTACTTACTCAGGTGGCCCTAACCCAGATACTGCAGAGCATTGGATACATGAGATTGAGAGGATATTTGTGACTATGAGATGTCCACAGGAGGACATAGTTGTTCTTGCTATTTATCAGTTGAGGGGATTTGCTCAGGAATGGTGGAGGCTCAAGTTGCAGAATGTTTTTGCAGGAAGGACAGAAGATGGAATTACTTGGCCAGAATTTTTGACGGTTTTCAATGATACGTTCTTTCCACTACAAATCCAGCAAGCAAAAAGGGAACATTTTAGAACTTTACAACAAGGAAGATTGTCTGTGCTGGAGTATCAGATGAGATTTATGGCATTGAGTAGATATGCCCCTTATGTGGTGACCGATCATGCAATAATGGTGGAGTATTTTATTAGGGGATTGAGGTCTGAGTTGCAGGATGCAGTAGCTCCACTGATGTGCAGGACAGTAGAGGAAGAGGCACAGCGGGCAGCTGTGTTAGAAAGGACTTTGCAGGCTAGGCAAAGCCAGTCTCAGGTGGGAGGTTCAGGTAGCTTCCGACTTCCCCAGCAGTCGCAGGGCATTAGCAAAGGAAAGGCACCCTTAGGAGCATCATCGTCCGGGATAGCAAAGTGGGGTAAGCAGATCAAGAAATTCTTTCAAGGAGGAGGACGTGGCAGAGGCAGGCAACAGGGTTTCCAGCAGGGTGGTTTTCAGTAAGGGCGTGGCTACAGGCCACCGGTTCTAGAAGAGTCCCAGTAGAGTACTATAGGTCAACCCGCAACTTTTCGGGAGGTCATATATTATGCTTGTGGTCAGCCATGACATTATGCCAGGGATTGTCCGTATCGAGGATGTGGTTATGGCAGGGGGACTCAGCAGCAGCAGACATATCAACCATCATCAGAGAGAGGCAGAGGAACCCCTTTTCAGAGAGGAGATTGAGGTCGGGTAATGGCAATCACCAAGGCGCAGGCAGAAGCATCAAATCTCATTGAAGGTATACTACAGATCTTTGATTTCTCAGCTAGAATATTAATTGATCCGGGTGCTTCTCATTCATTTATTTCCGAAGATTTCTTGGATAGTCTGGCTCATCCCATAGAAGAAAGGCAGTGTGAATTGGTGGTTGAGATTCCTACCGGTGATTTTATGCTTACTTCCTGTTATTTAGATGAGGTTCCAATAGTGATTCATGGGAATCAATTGCCGGCAAAGTTATATGCTTTGTCTTTAAAGGAATATGATTTGATTCTGGGTATGGATTGGTTAGAGGCTTATGGTGCTTTGGTAGACTGTAGAAAGAAGAGGGTCAGGTTTTGTAGACCTGATGGAATAGCCTTTAAATTTCAAGGTATGCCCTTCTATTCTTCTAAGTTTATCATTTCTACGCTCAGGGCTAGAAGGTTAATTAATGCAGGATGTGTAGCGTATCTTGCTTCTGTGAGTCTGGTTGAGTCTCATAAATCAATAGAGTCTGTGCCAGTGGTTAGAGAATTTATAGATGTATTCCAAGAAGATTTGCCGGGGCTAGCACCGCGCAGAGAGGTAGATTTCACTATTGAATTAGAACCAGGCAGTATGCCGATCTCAAAGGCACCGTACGGAATGGCACCAGCAGAATTAAAAGAGTTAAAGAAGCAGTTGCAGGAGTTATTAGAGAAAGGTTTCATCAGGCCAAGTCACTCACCATGGGGTGCACTAGTACTATTTGTTAGAAAGAAGGATGGTAGTCTGAGGATGTGTATAGATTACCGGCAGTTGAATAAGGTCACTATTAAGAACAAGTATCCGCTCCCAAGAATAGATGATTTGTTTGACCAACTTCAGTCAGCAAAGGTGTTCTCCAAGATTGATTTGAGGTCAGGATATCATCAGTTGAGAATAAAGGAAGAAGATATTGAAAAGTCAGCTTTCAAGACCAGGTATGGACATTATGAATTTGTAGTAATGCCATTTGGATTAACAAATGTGCCAGCAGCATTTATGAACTTGATGAATAGGATATTTCATCCATATCTGGATCAGTTTATAGTACTTTTTATCAATGATATCTTGATATATTCAGCATCTGAAGAAGAGCATGCAACCCATTTAAGAATCACATTGCAAGCATTGAGAGAGCATCAATTGTATGCTAAGTTCAGTAAGTGTGAATTCTGGCTGAAAGAAATATAGTTTTTGGGTCATGTGATTTCTGGTGAAGGAGTTGCAGTGGATCCAGCAAAAGTGGAAGCAGTGTTAAAGTGGGCAGAGCCAAAAACAGTGTCAGAAATCAGAAGCTTTTTTGGGTCTTGCAGGTTATTATAGAAGATTTATTCAAGATTTCTCTAAAATAGCAGCCCCAATGACCAAGTTAACCAGGAAGGGAGTTTCTTTTGTGTGGTCTTCCGAGTGCAGGCGTAGCTTTGCTGAATTGAAAAAGAGGCTTACCACAACACCAATATTAGAAATTCCTTCAGGAAGTGGTGGTTTTGTGATTTATACAGATGCATCCAGAAGAGGATTAGGAGCAGTATTAATGCAGCATGGAAAAGTGGTTGCTTATGCTTCCAGGCAATTAAAGAAACATGAAGAGAATTACCCGACTCATGATTTGGAGCTAGCAGCGGTAGTGTTTGCTTTGAAGATTTGGCGGCATTATTTATATGGAGAAAGATTTGAAATATTCACAGATCATAAGAGCTTGAAATATATATTTTCACAGAAAGATTTGAATCTAAGGCAACGCAGATGGATGGAATATTTGAAAGATTATGACTTCAGTTTGGGATATCATCCGGGTAAAGCAAATGTTGCGACAGATGCACTGAGCAGAAAAGCTGTTATGAATCAACTTATGATCAGAGAATGGAAATTATATGAAGAGATGGCAGATAATTCCTTATATGTGCCAAATAGTCAGCAGAGAGCAGTGTTAGCAAATAGTGCAGTTGAACCTTCTCTTTACAAATAGATAGTTGAAGCCCAGAAAGCAGATAAGAACTTGGCAGATATTTTAAGAATGGAGGAGGTAACTTTGGGCCATGATAATGTAGTCAGATTAAAAGGTTGAGTATATGTTCCAGCTGATGCAGGAATTAGACAGAAAGTGTTAGAGGAGGCCCACAAGTCAAGATATACTATTCATCCAGGCAGTACTAAGATGTATCAGGGAATGAAGGGTTTTTACTGGTGGCCAAACATGAAAAGAGAAATTGCCAAATTCATAGCAAGATGTGCCGTCTGTCAGCAAGTAAAAGAAGAACATCAGCGACCAGGAGGTTTGTTGCAACCTTTGCCCATACCACAGTGGAAATGGGATGATATAGCTATAGATTTTATAGTGGGTTTGCCCAGTTCAGCAAGTCATAATGGCATTTGGGTTTTTGTTGATAGACTGACTAAAGTTTGCAGATTGTTACCGGTCAATATGTCATGGTCAGTGGACAGGCTAGCCAAATTATATGTGGAAAGAATAATACCATTGCATGGAATTTCAGTTACTATTGTTTCAGATCGAGATCCAAGATTCACCTCAGGCTTTTGGAGAAGTTTGCAAAGGGTAATTGGCACAAAGTTAAGATATAGTTCAGCATATCACCCGCAGACAGATGGACAGACAGAAAGGACCATCCAGACAATAGAAGATATGTTGAGGGCCTGTTGCTTGGTTTGGGGAGGAATATGGGAACGTCATTTGAGTATGGTTGAGTTTGCATATAATAACAATTATCAAGCAAGCATCGGAATGGCACCTTATGAGGCATTATATGGCAGACCATGCAGGACTCCATTGAATTGGCATGAGGTAGGAGAGAGGCGAGTTCTGGGTCCGGAGTTAATCAGGCAATGTGCAGAAACATTTAAGTTTATTAAATAAAAACTTCAGATAGCACAGAGTCGACAGAAGAGTTATGTTGATAACAGACGCAGACCATTGCAATTTGAGGTGGGGGATTATGTATTTTGAAGGTTTCTCCTACTAAAGGTGTATTTAGATTCAGCAAGTGAATCAAGTTAAGCCCCAGATATGTGGGTCCATTCCAGATAATAGACAGATTGGGCGAGACAGCTTACAAGTTAGATCTGCCAGCAGACTTTATAGATGTTCATAATGTGTTCCATGTTTCAATGCTCAGAAAGTACATTGAATATTCGTCCCAAGTAATCAGTTACCAGAGAAGTGAATTAAAGCCAGACATGACTATGCCAGAATATCCAGTACAGATCACAGGCTGCAGAACCCAAAAGCTCAGGAATAAGAATATTGATTTAGTGAAAGTCAGATGAGAAAACAGACAAGGCGGTGAGGATACTTGGGAACTAGCAGAGGAAATGATGAAGATGTATCCATACTTGTTTGAGTAAGCTTTTAATTCTTTTAGGTGATAGTACCTTATTTGTTTTAAATTGAAAAATTTTATTATCGGGTTCCACTTTAAATTTTGAGGATGAAATTTCTTTTAGGTGATAGTAATGTAGCATATCGAATGTTCGGATCATCTTACATTAGTTATGGTGGCCAGTGTGTGGCCCATGTTGTGTGTAGCAGGTGCTTACACAGGTTTCCGGGGCGTTGTGGGCCGGCTGGTTGGCCCAAAACACAGGTTTGTTCTCTGTCTTTGAACGCGACAGAGGGGCGCGTCGCGTTCTCATCGCGACACCCAGGGACGTTGCGTTCAAGTTGCCACTGTCTTAACTCGTCGTCTGCATGCACACCGCGTGTTGCGCGCTGGACAGGCGTGCTGACGTCGACAGGCGGATCGCGACGGGTATCCGCATCGCGACCAGGTCGCGACGTCGCGATACGTCGTGTTCCCAACCGAGCTGCGTTTTTAAGAAACCCTGGAAGAATAGCGCTTTCACAAGCTCTGCTTGGCCAGGGGAGGTTTTGCTCGTGGGTTTTTGGGCGATTCGAGCTCGTGGACCTCGGTTGGTCGTGTTCTTGCCGCGAGGATCACGTGTGGAGTGGGAGAAACGTCTGATTATCGCCCGTTTAGGTGTTCTTCATCAAAGTAGGGAGATTCTACCCTTTTTCCTCGTGGAATTGCTGTGTGTGCATCGTATGGTGTGTTTACTGCTTTAAGAACCGTAGATGGCATGCTAGGACATCACAAAGAGCATGAAAAATGGATTAGAAACCATGTATGGTAGGGTTTTTTGGCGAAGGGGACCCGGATAGGGTTTTTCGCATGCGAAGGCGACAGCCTCCCCTGTCGCGATCTGATCGTGACAGGACGATACGTCGCGTTCGCTTTCTGGATTGCAACTGGTCGGGGCGTCACTATCTGAACACGACTTGGGCCTCTGTCGCGATCACAGCCGAGGGTTGTTATTTGCGTACAATTGTTAGTGTATGTATCCGTTACTGTTTAACCGATGCATAGCATGGTTAACCGATGTGTGTAGAGGTGGTTTGTGGTGCTTTGGCATTTGTTGTGCTCCTCGGAAGTGATGTTCACATGGTGAGCTACAGGCTCACGTGGTTGTGTGTGTGACTTACAGTAACCCGTATGTGTTCATGTGGTTTGCACGCTTTATGTGTTCACGTGGTTTGAGTAGTGTGCACGAGTTTCTGTGTGCATGGCAGGTAGTGCTACGCCTTCCGTGGTTACCTCTTCAGTTGGGAGCCCCAGGTTCCGAGGTGAGCCATGCACGTGGGTGTGCTCGGGGTTTGTCCCGGTACAGTGGTACTGTCAGGGTCTTGTCGTCTATCTGGACACCCTCACTTTCAGGGAGAGTTTCCGTCTGGCTGAGGGAAAGATGGCAGTGGGATAGTGACTTGTGAGAGTTTGTATTTAGTCACTTGTAGCGCGCTTGTAGTTGGGGGCACGGACACCAGTAGACGTACTGGACCCCAGCTAGTCCTCTTTCCAGTGCCTCACTTTAGGGAGCTTAGGTCGGAGTCTCTAAAGGTGACAGGCATGGGCCTGCGGGGTGTGACCTACAGGTGTGGTGGTTTGGTTGGTCTCCACAGTTCTTGTTTGGTTTAGTGGAGCAGCAGCTGGACCTTTCGTCCGTGGCTGCGAGGCTGAGGGGTAGACCTGTGTGTTTGTCCGGGTTGGTTGCTGGTGTCGAGAGCCAGGCTACGCGACCCAAGTTTGGCGTTTACCTACTTTAGCTCGTACACCTGTTTGGGTTTTCTGTTTATTTATTTATTAACATTACTTTCGAGATCAGCAAGCGATAAGTAAGTTACAGCTTTAATATCTTGCTTAAATAATTCTATAAACTGTTATAGCATAGCTTCCTGCTTAGTTACTTGAGTTGTGGTTTGCTCGGTTTCTTTGAGGGAGTTTCCCTACTGAGCCAGTGACTAGCGAAGCTCACCCCCCCCCCCCCCCCCTACTCCTTTCAGGTGAGGGAGAGCAGGAGGCTTCCCAACCGTCTTCTAGTTCCGGGCCGCACCGTAGCGAAGCAGGGTCTGCACCTCCTCCAGCAATGTAATTTTCTCTCTTTGTACACCTCGGGGTATGCCCCAGGTTCTATTGTATAGGTTTATGGTTTTAGTTGAGAAACTGGCTATGTAAATCTCATGTAAATATTTGTGGAATGGAAAGTTTACTTCTGTTCTGTGGTTTCCTTTATATTTCTACGGACATGTGTGAATGATATCCCTTGCGAAGCTTCGGCTCATTCGCGAGAGGTGGAGTCATGTCAGGCTCGTTATCAGGTTAACGGGTTTGAACGATGTGGTCCGTCACAGAATAGACCTTCACTTTCCCTATACGAGGGCTAAGCATGAGCACCTTTGTTTAAGAGGAATCGGTCGTGGGTCGCCGTGTTGTGGGTGTTGGCTGGACCTAGGGTTATTTGACAACCATAAAAAGGATATGAGACCCAAGACTGCTGGTACTCCTCTGCAAGGCAACACCGGTATAGAAAATCTTTTATTAGGGTAGAATCTTTTCAGATACAAACCATTCCACGTGTGAGAGAGCTCCTCACCATCGGCATTCACTAGCCTATAAGCGTTCCCAGGGTACGCTTCCTTGACAACGTACAGACCTTCCCAATTAGCTTGCAATTTAGACCTAGGACCTCCAAGTTTTATGAAAATTCACTTCAAAACCATGTCTCCTTCTTGAAATTTGTGTTCAATCACTTTATTTTGAAAAGATCTTTAGAGTCTATTTTGATATGAAAGCACATGATCGGCCGCGGCCAGACGCCGTTCATCTAGGAGTTCCAGTTGTGTAAGCAACACCTCTCATCGAGATTAAGTTCTTTGTCTAGCTGTACCCTTAGCAAAGGAATGAGTATCTCATATGGACATACCGCCTCCATCCCATAGGTGAGTTAAAAGGGAGTTTGCCCTGAGTGATGATCAGATCATCCCCATATAATGATTAACAAAATGATTAACAAAATCCTAACAATTAGTATTTAACAAGTTTTTATGAAGCTTAGTCAGAGGAAAAAAACCAGGCAAAATCAAGCAAAGACTTGTAAGTAAATCCTTACACTGTTGTTTTTAATTTTCAGAGCATGAAATTTCTCTAAGTACACATCAACTCGCTTTGAAGCATAACGATTTCATAAGTCATCACAAAAAATAACGATTTCATAAGTATCATATCATTTTTCGGTTTACATCGATTTCGATCTTAGAACGATTCGTTGAGTGATCGCATCGATTTCGATCTCAGAACGATTTGTTGAGTGATCGCATCGATTTCGATCTCAGAACGATTTGTTGAGTGATCGCATCGATTTTGATCTCAGAATGATTCGTTAAGTAATCGCATCAATTTCGATCTCAGAACGATTCGCTAAGTGGTCGCATCGATTTCGATCTCAGAACGATTCGCTAAGTGATCACATCGATTTTGATCTCATAACGATTTCATTACACACAATGATTTTGTTTCATAACGATTCAATAAGTGAGAACAATGATTTGCTCTCACAACAATTTTGTTTCACAACGATTTCGTAAGTGAGCATAACGATTTGCTCTCATAACGATTTGATAAGTGAGTATAACGATTTCAATCTCACATCGACCTTGTAAGTGAGCATAACGATTTACTCTCATGACGATTCGATAAGTTTCACATCGATTTGGTATTTACGTCGATTCGACAAGTTACAACAACGACTTAGTCAATATATATCGATTTGTTAACAACGACTTACTCATAACGATTTGCTTACACTGTCATAACGATTTTATTATGAGTATATAACGATTTGTGTGTATATCGATTTGGTTATGAACGTACAACGATTTACATGAATAATGACTCATTCACACAATGATTCTATAAATCATGTTCATATCGATTTCATGAGCCATAATGATTTGATATTCAAACTTATTTTTTGAGCACTTTTGAAAGTCAAAGTCTCCATGCACTAATATCCATGCATTTAATGCGTCTGTACACTTCTCTGCACAAAATATGTCTGAGTATCTTCTAGTCTAATGCTTCTATGAAAAAGCACTTTATGGTTAGATAGAATGATATTTCCACTTTTACGTATAGTCTTATTGCTTGGTTTCTAACGTAAACTGACAAGCCAAGAGACAGTCTAGCTGTCCTTCTATTTGGTATTTAATGAATGCAGGATATTGACAGTACTACTACAACATTGAACAAAGAAGAAACTGCAGAATATCTGGAAGATCCTTCTCTTGCGTGCATGGATCAGAAAGCATTAAATGACTAGAAGCACTATAGTACCATGCAGTCTAACGTGCATCCAACCTTGAGACAATGGATACTTCAACGTCTACTTTTCAAAAGATGATATATTTAAGACTCAAGACTTCGGAAGAAATATACATACAAGCACATACACGAAAGAAACAGCTGATTGTGCTGCAATTCAATTCCTTCACAGAAGTCTTAGTAGAAGAGCGATCTGTCACTCCAATTTTCGTGTAGCTCTTGCTCTCCTCATTCATGTTTAATCCTTTGGAGAGTATCCTTGAGTTCTGAGAGTTTTCTTGATTGTAAATCTTTTACTCTCAGTCTCTGCCTCAGATCTGGTATCTGTTATAAATCAAGTCTAGGGGCACCTTGCCTGTCTTTTACACATTCCTATGTAGTTCCTCTTCTGGTATGAAGAGAAGGCCTGTTGGTTACAGGTGGTAGCTTACCCTTCGTGTGAAGGAAGACCTGGGTTCCAAGGTGTTGTATTCCTTTTCGGGTTGTGAAGAGAAGGCCAGCTGCGGTTGGATGTGTAAGTGTCCTTGAAGGGGACTGTACCCTTAGGTAGTAATATCCTGAGTTGTTGCTCGGGGGCTGGACGTAGGACTCCTATGGAAAGGAGATCCGAACCAGGATAAAATCCTCGTGTAGTGTGATTGCTTTCTGTGTGATTGCTATTATTTTCTTTACTAACACTAACAGCAAGTGAAGTGTTTTTGTATAAACGTTTTGTTGACAGGTTTAGGTATTCAAATTTTTAGAATCCCATTCACCCCCCCCCCCCTTCTGGGCTTGCTAGCTGGGCAACAAGTGGTATCAGAGTTAGACTCTTCGACAAAGGAGATCAAGCCAAGGTCATTTCGAAGGTCAGTCTGTCAACAGACCGCCACTATTTGATGGTGAAGACTACACATATTGGAAAACAAGAATGGAGTTCTTCATTCAAGGGCTCGACTATCAAATTTGGTCGATTGTAGAAGAAGGAGATCTTCTGGTCACCAATGACAAAGACAAATGGATAGAAGATGACAAGAAGAAAATTTCTCTCAACTACAAGGCCAAGAACATACTGTGTTGTGCTCTCAGCAAGAAGGAATTCAACAGAATCTCCGCCTGCAAATCCGCAATGGAGATGTGGGAGAAGCTGAGGATCACCTACGAAGGCACATACAAAGTAAAAGAAACCAGAATAGATATTTTGGTAACACAGTACGAAAGATTTCACATGCATCCAGGAGAATCAATAACCCAAATGTATAGCAGATTTATAGATATCACAAATGGGTTATCTGGTCTTGGAAAGACCTATGAAATGGGAGATATTGTAAGGAACATTTTGAGATCTCTACCAGCATCATGGACTCCCAAAGTGACAGCGATAGAAAAGGTAAATGACTTGAAGAGAATGTCATTGGAGAAACTCATTGGGTCCCAAATGGCCCATGAGATCAACATGGAAAGGTTGGGAGAGTCGTCAAGCAGAAGGAAACAGTCGTCAAGAAGAAGACTTATCAGATGATAATGTCAGCAATGAAGATAGTGATGATGAAGAAGCACTTCTATCCAGAAGACTACAACGCATACTAGCCAAGAAAAAGAAATATCAGTCTAGAAGAAGGCATTTTAAGAAAGGAAAAGACTTAAAGAAGCCTGAAGTCAAGGATGTGTAGAAGAATGAACCAATTTGCTACGAGTGCAAGAAGCCCGGACATATCAAAGCTGATTGTCTGAAACTGAAGAGAACCGAGTTTAGAAAGAATGATAGTTCCAAGAAGTTCAGAAGACACAGAAAGAAAGCCATGGCAGCAGCGTGGGACAACAGTAGCGACTCGGACAGTGAGTCAAGTTCAAGCAACAAAGAAGAAGAAAAGGCCAACCTAGTCTTCATGGCCAACGTTGATGATAAGGTAACATCAGACTCATCCTTTTCTTCATGCAACAAATCTGATTTTGACAACTTAGAAGAAGCTTTTAATGAGTTATACTGTAAATATAAAGAAGTATGCAAATCACTAAAATCAGTAAGAAAAATCTTGCATGTTTAGAAAATACGAATTCAGACTTAAAATCTGAAAATGAGCAAATGAGAAAACAAATTACTGAACTAAAAAGAAGAAATGAATTATTATGTGAGGACCTGAAAAATAAAAATGAACAAATAGCAAAACTAGATAACCAAGAAATAATAAATAAGCTAAAACAGGAAATTAAGACATTAACAACAGAAAATGAAAAATTATCTAGCACATTAGAAAAATTCACAAATAGGAAAACAACCTTAATATTAAAAGGAGCTAGAAGATCTGGTAAAAGGAAATATGGATTAGGTTATACTCCTTCTAATAATGAAGAAACAGTAGTATATCCTAAAATATACCCAACACCTAAGTTTATACCCGAACAAGATATTACATACAAGTCAAACTTTAAATATATTCCATATGAGAAAGTTAGTAAAATATCTTATTGTAGCCATTGCAACAAGTTAGGTCACATTAAAATGACATGTCCAACTAAACATAAGAAATGGATAATTAAAAAGAAAATTGATGATACAAATCAATCAGAACCCAAAAGAACTTGGGTACCTAAAGTTTTGTGTTTTCATTACAGGTAAACCTTCGAGCATCTAAATAGTACTTGGATAGTGGATGCTCAAGGCATATGTTAGGGAACAGAAAATTATTCTCCTATATTAAAGTTGAAGAAGGAATAGTCACTTATGGAGACAATGGAAAATGGACTGTGATAGGAAGCGGATCAGTAGGGAGTAAAGGCAAAAACATTATCGAAGATGTTCTATGCGTCAAAGGATTGGAGCACAACCTTATCAGTATCAGCCAACTGTGTGATAAAGGACATCAAATCAGATTTCAAGAATCAAAATGTAGTATCATGAAGGATGGTGCAGTCATTTTTAAAGCCAACAGAGAAAAGAACTTGTATGTGCTATATCTAGAAGAACTAAAAGATCAGGACATTTGTTTGGCAGCAAATAAAGAGCAGTCAACAGATCTATGGCACTGAAGACTAGGCCACTGCAGCTTGGATGGCATGAGAAAGTTGATCAAGAGAAGCTTGGTGGAAGGTCTACCTAAGGTAAGTACAAAAATGAATAGTGTCTATGGGCCGTGTGCAAAAGGAAAGCACACCAAGTCATCCTTCAAGTCAAAGACTGTGGTAACCATATCTAAACCCTTAGAACTTCTACATATGGATTTATTTGGGCCAATGAGAACCACAAGTCTCGGAGGGAAGAATTTTGGATTTGTTATAGTAGATGCCTACTCCAGGTTTACATGGGTATACTTTTTGGAGCATAAGGATGATACATTCGACATCTTTGTCATCTTCAGTAAGAAAGTTCAGAAGGATAAGATGTATAGCATTATTAGTATCCGATCAGATCATGGAGGAGAATTTCAGAATGAGAAGTTTGCAAAGTTCTGTGATGATCAAGAGATAGAACATAATTTCTCAGCACCAAGGACACCACAGCAAAATGAAGTTCCTGAGAGAAAGAATCGAACCTTATTGGACATGGCTAGAACAATGCTGTCAGAGTATGATTTACCAAGATACTTTTGGGCCAAAGCCATCAACACAGTTTGTTACATAATCAACCGGGTGATGATCAGGCCAATCCTGAAGAAGACTGCATACGAGCTATACAAGTAGAAGAAGCCAAAAATCAGCCATTTCAGAATCTTTGGATGTCCATGCTTCATCCACAACAACGGCAAAAGAGATATTGGTAAGTTAGATTCCAAATCAGATGAAGGTATTTTCATGGGGTATGCTTCTAAACCCAAAGGGTATAGAGTATTCAATAAACGTAGTTTCTTAATTGAACAGACGGTACATGTTATTTTTGATGAGACTAACCCTTCCTTGAGAAAGGAAGTAGATAGTGATGTTGATGATATAGATGAACTGTCCAAGAAGCTAAAGAACACATCTATTGAGGATAAGGAAGATCCACCCTTGGAAGATCTACAACAAAAGGATACATCACACGACAATCTTCCAAAGGAATGGAAGTATAAGAAGGATCACCCACTAGACAACATAATTGAAGATCCATCTATTGGGGTAAGAACAAGAGGTAATGTAATTCCATGTGATTATTTAGCTTTTGTATCACAAATAGAGCCTAAGACGGTCAATGAAGCACTAACTGAGGAATCTTGGATATTAGCCATGCAAGATGAACTAAATCAGTTCAAGAGAAACCAAGTATGGTCCCTTGTTCCGAGACCATCAGATCATCCTGTGATTGGCACCAAATGGGTGTTCAGGAACAAATTGGATGAAGCTGGTGTGATCATAAGAAACAAGGCCAGACTGGTAGCTCAAGGCTATTCCCAAGCGGAAGGCATAGATTTTGATGAAACCTATGCACCATTAGCTAGACTTGAGGCAATTAAGATTTTACTTGCATATGCTTCTGCATTAAATTTAAAACTCTTTCAAATGGATGTAAAATCTGCTTTTCTAAATGGTTTTATAAAGGAGGAGATTTATGTAGAACAACCTCCCAGTTTTGATGACATGGATTATCCGAATCATGTATTTAATTTGCATAAGGCTTTATATGGTTTGAAACAGGCACCTAGAGCATAGTATGAACGATTAAGTGTATTTTTGTTAAATCATGGTTTTATTAAAGGTCAAGTAGATAGCACTTTATTTATTAAGTCTAAAGTCAAACATATATTGCTTGTACAAATTTATGTAGATGATATAATATTTGGTTCTACTGATGAATCTCTTTGCAAGTATTTTGAGAAGCTTATGCGGGGAGAATTTGAAATGAGCATGATGGGGGAGCTGAACTACTTCCTTGCATTGCAAATCAAGCAAGGAAAAGAAGGAACACACATATGTCAAGCAAAGTACACTAAAGAATTACTGAAGAAATTTGGATTCAAGAATGCCAAGCAACTGTCAACACCAACGAGCACATCAACAAGATTGGACAGTGATAAGGATGGTAAGAAGGTAGATCAAAAAGTCTACAGAGGTATGATAGGTTCACTACTCTATCTAACCGCTAGCAGACCTGATATATTATTTAGTGTATGCATGTGTGCTAGGTACCAGGCTGATCCCAAAGAGTCACATTTAATTTGTGTTAAAAGAATCTTTGGATACTTAGCTAAAACCCATGATCTAGGACTATGGTACCCAAATTCATGTGAAATTAATTTAGTAGGATATTCTGATGCTGACTACGCTAGATGAAAAATCGATAGAAAAAGCACCAGTGGATGTTGTCAATTTCTTGCAGGATGTCTGATATCATGGTCCTCAAAGAAGCAAAATTCAGTAGCACTATCTACAGATGAAGTTGAGTACGTGGCTGTTGGAAGCTGTTGTACACAACTCTTATGGATCAACCAGCAACTTGATGATTATGGACTATATATCAAGACAATTCCATTGTTGTACGACAACACTAGTGTAATAAATCTCACCAAGAATCCAGTTCAGCACTCAAGGACAAAGCATATAGAGGTTAGGTATCATTTTATTCGTCATCATGTAGCCAATCGTAAAACAGATATTTCTTTTATTGATACGCAAAATCAGTTAGCTGATATCTTCACAAAAGCTCTACCTAAAGAGAGATTTACATCTCTTAGAAGGGAACTAGGCATGTGTAAATTGTGAAAGAGTTTTCTACATAAAACTAAAATATCAATTATTTCAGAATAATCAAATATTCTCTCCCCTGTAGTTAAGCAAAATTTTGTTAAAATATTGCTTGCCTATTATTTATCTGAGACTGTTCATTTATTTTAAAGCATTCATTCATCTCGAAATCATTTCTGCTTGTCGTTTTCTGCCTTTATGGCGTCAGCATCTCAAAAGTCACCTTATCTTTATCTTATATATCCTGAAATCTGTGTTGCAACGATTCACCTCCCACTCTAATCTCTTTCATCTTGCTGGAACGAAAACCCTATCGTCCCCAGCATCGATTCTTTGCGATTTCAAAGCTTTCATCCCTTCCCGCGAAAAATCTCCTTAGGGCTTTTGCTCCAATCCTCTTCACGACCATCCAAAATCACTTCCAGTTTAGAACCATGGCCGTTTCTGGAGTTTTCGGCAGCGTCGGGGGCTATGGAGCTGCGTTCCTCACCGCCGAGCAACAGGAAAGGTTTACATCAGTGAAGACCAAGTTGTGCAAGAACAAGGCAGTGGATGTAGCGGACCTGGAAAAGCATGGAATGCATAGCATCATAGCAACCATGGACAGAATGAAGTGGACAAAGTTGGCAACCTTGTCAGAGGTAAGTTATCCTGACCTGGTGAAGGCATTTTATGTCTGCCTGAAGACTGAGGAAGATGGGTCTTTGACATCCACTGTCAAAGGAACCCA
This sequence comes from Colocasia esculenta, assembly GCA_014218235.1. NCBI lineage: Eukaryota > Viridiplantae > Streptophyta > Magnoliopsida > Alismatales > Araceae > Colocasia > Colocasia esculenta. Next base: position 26,343,076 of record CM024755.1, on the reverse strand, counting down.
GATTAGGATTACATATGAGTTATTGGAGTCTTTATTTGGAGTTTGCACCACCGGTCATAGTGGATTTTACACTATCGACATCTAGGTGAAGGGTCTAGGGATTGTTGGACCCGAATTCAGGTTGAAGGATGGAAAGATAGACATCAACCAGCTAAATGCTTTCAATCGGATTCTACATTTCATTATGTGCCAGATTCTGGTCCCTAGGAGTGCCACCTACTCTACTTGTACAAAGGCAGACTCAGACCTGATGTTCTGGGCTATCCAGAACCAGGACATAAATATAGCAGAGGTGATTATGGAAAGGATGAAGTTTGCCAGTGCTCAGATATGGGACAAGAAGAGTAAGTTAAATGTGTCCCTTCCCTATGCACACTTGCTCACCAGGGTGTTCCAGCACTATGGCATTAGTTTCGTTGGAGCTGTAACTGAGAAAACGGGGCTGGCTATTCGCAGCAGAAACTTGAAGAAGAGTGGTTTTTCATTGGTTGGAGGTGTGTGGACCAAGACCTCAGTGGCTGAGGGTGAAGCCATTATTGGCGAAGCCCAAGAAGTCCAAGATGAGGTTGCTCCAGTAGAGGCAGAAGTAGTCAGGGCAGAAATTGTAGTGGCACAGGAAGACCAAGCAACAACAGCAGCAAATGATCAAGAAAATACAGCAGACCTCAGCACTGAAGAGCACATGGTGTAAGACCCGGTTTCCCGGCTTTCTTTCCGGTGTCCTAGATGACTGGTGTCGCTTCGTGGGTGTTAGGAATGGATGGGTGGATGGATCAGATCTAGAAGGGGGGGTTGAATAGATCTAACACCAATTAACGCGGAAGCTTAAGCAATTAAAAATCACTTCAAATCAGAGATCAATTCACCCAAACAATTTACTGATCTGAGGTGTGATTAGTGTGTGTGAGCAAATCAATTAGTAGTGTGAACGAAATCCCTATGCATACATCTAGCGAGATACAAAAACAAACCACAATTCAAACCATTGCACAGAGGATTTTTAGGTGGTTCGGAAATCACCTCCAGTGACTCCTACGTCCACCCCTCACACAGTGAGGCCACACTACTCAAAACCTTGAGTACAACTCACACATGAGCACGACGACTCCTAACACCCTTGAGTATGACGACTCAAGAAACACCTGGAGCATGACGACTCCAAACACCCTTGAGCACGACGACTCAAGAAACACCTGGAGCACGACGACTCCAAACTGAGCACGACGGCTCAAAACAACAACTGGAGTACGACAACTCCAAATTGAGCACGACAGCTCAAACCACATAGTGAGTACGACGACTCACAACCCAGAGCTCGACGGCTCACAGTATAAAAGCTAGATCAAACACAAAAGAGATCAGATCCTCTAGCAATGATCTGATTCAAGACAGATTTGTACACAGAAATTTGTGCAGAACTTCATGCAAAAATATCACAGACGAAATAAGGAAGAACAAACTCTGAGATGAGGGAAATGGATGTAGAAAGAGTGTTCTTCGATGAAGAGGCCTTGCAGAGACTTCAATTGAGGAGGCTTGATGGAAATCGATGGAGATTCTCCTCAATCGGCGATGCTCTGCTTTGATGGCATCTGAAATGCCGAAAATCCTTCTTCTCCTGAGCCTCTTTAGTTGGATCTGCTCCCTTGCCTTGCACAGCAAGCTTCTCTCCAGGGATTCCCCTTGATTCCCTTGTACTTCCTCTTGAAAGGATGGCTTGTAGCTTCTGGAGATGGAGACAGATCTGGAAAGCCCCTTTTAGCCGCCAAAAAGGTTCTTCAGGAAGTGTATGGGCTCTCTTGCCTTTGGGGTACAAGGAACATGGGTATTTATAGCCCCATATGTCCATAAAGTGCCTTGGGGGACTTGGGCACGGAACCCTAGGTCAAATCCCCTAAAACCCAAGCAGCCACGTGTCCAGAAGAAACTTTAAGTCACAGAGTTTCCAGAGTGTGTCGACCTGCCCTGAACTAGTGTCGACCTGCTGTCCCATTTCTGCAAAACTGGTCTGCTGGAAACTAGGTCTAGTGTCGACCTGCCCTGAGCTAGTGTCGACCTGCCCTTCTGGAATCTGGGACTAGTGTCGACCTGCCCTGAGCTAGTGTCGACCTGCCCTTCTGGAATCTGAGACTAGTGTCGACCTGATTTGAACTAGTGTCGACCTGCTGTCCCAGTCTGGCAACTGGGTCTTCTGGAATCTGGGACTAGTGTCGACCTACCCTGATCTAGTGTCGACACTACCAAGACAAAAATGTGTGAACCTGAAAATATAACACATAAACCATTAGTACATAATATTATAATTAAAATATGAGATATTAAACATCAAAAACATGTTGTTTAAGTATTATTGTGATATGTATAAGATGTATAACATGTTCAACATATCATCATCAAAATCAGAACATGTCATCATCAAAATCACAATATGTCATCATCCAAAATCACTTCCAGTTTAGAACCATGGCCGTTTCTGGAGTTTTCGGCAGCGTCGGGGGCTATGGAGCTGCGTTCCTCACCGCCGAGCAACAGGAAAGGTTTACATCAGTGAAGACCAAGTTGTGCAAGAACAAGGCAGTGGATGTAGCGGACCTGGAAAAGCATGGAATGCATAGCATCATAGCAGCCATGGACAGAATGAAGTGGACAAAGTTGGCAACCTTGTCAGAGGTAAGTTATCCTGACCTGGTGAAGGCATTTTATGTCTGCCTGAAGACTGAGGAAGACAGGTCTTTGACATCCACTATCAAAGGAACCCAGATTAGGATTACATATGAGTTATTGGAGTCTTTATTTGGAGTTTGCACCACCGGTCATAGTGGATTTTACACTATCGACATCTAGGTGAAGGGTCTAGGGATTGTTGGACCCGAATTCAGGTTGAAGGATGGAAAGATAGACATCAACCAGCTAAATGCTTTCAATCGGATTCTACATTTCATTATGTGCCAGATTCTGGTCCCTAGGAGTGCCACCTACTCTACTTGTACAAAGGCAGACTCAGACCTGATGTTCTGGGCTATCCAGAACCAGGACATAAATATGGCAGAGGTGATTATGGAAAGGATGAAGTTTGCCAGTGCTCAGATATGGGACAAGAAGAGTAAGTTAAATGTGTCCCTTCCCTATGCACACTTGCTCACCAGGGTGTTCCAGCACTATGGCATTAGTTTCGTTGGAGCTGTAACTGAGAAAACGGGGCTGGCTATTCGCAGCAGAAACTTGAAGAAGAGTGGTTTTTCATTGGTTGGAGGTGTGTGGACCAAGACCTCAGTGGCTGAGGGTGAAGCCATTATTGGCGAAGCCCAAGAAGTCCAAGATGAGGTTGCTCCAGTAGAGGCAGAAGTAGTCAGGGCAGAAATTGTAGTGGCACAGGAAGACCAAGCAACAGCAGCAGCAAATGATCAAGAAAATACAGTAGACCTCAGCACTGAAGAGCACATGGTGTAAGACCCGGCTTCCCGGCTTTCTTTCCGGTGTCCTAGATGACTGGTGTCGCTTCGTGGGTGTTAGGAATGGATGGGTGGATGGATCAGATCTAGAAGGAGGGGTTGAATAGATCTAACACCAATTAACGCGGAAGCTTAAGCAATTAAAAATCACTTCAAATCAGAGATCAATTCACCCAAACAATTTACTGATCTGAGGTGTGATTAGTGTGTGTGAGCAAATCAATTAGTAGTGTGAACGAAATCCCTATGCATGCATCTAGCGAGATACAAAAACAAACCACAATTCAAACCATTGCACAGAAGATTTTTAGGTGGTTCGGAAATCACCTCCAGTGACTCCTACGTCCACCCCTCACACAGTGAGGCCACACTACTCAAAACCTTGAGTACAACTCACACATGAGCACGACGACTCCAAACACCCTTGAGTATGACGACTCAAGAAACACCTGGAGCATGACGACTCCAAACACCCTTGAGCACGACGACTCAAGAAACACCTGGAGCACGACGACTCCAAACTGAGCACGACGGCTCAAAACAACAACTGGAGTACGACGACTCCAAATTGAGCACGACAGCTCAAACCACATAGTGAGTACGACGACTCACAACCCAGAGCTCGACGGCTCACAGTATAAAAGCTAGATCAAACACAAAAGAGATCAGATCCTCTAGCAATGATCTGATTCAAGACAGATTTGTACACAGAAATTTGTGCAGAACTTCATGCAAAAATATCACAGACGAAATAAGGAAGAACAAACTCTGAGATGAGGGAAATGGATGTAGAAAGAGTGTTCTTCGATGAAGAGGCCTTGCAGAGACTTCAATTGAGGAGGCTTGATGGAAATCGATGGAGATTCTCCTCAATCGGCGATGCTCTGCTTTGATGGCATCTGAAATGCCGAAAATCCTTCTTCTCCTGAGCCTCTTTAGTTGGATCTGCTCCCTTGCCTTGCACAGCAAGCTTCTCTCCAGGGATTCCCCTTGATTCCCTTGTACTTCCTCTTGAAAGGATGGCTTGTAGCTTCTGGAGATGGAGACAGATCTGGAAAGCCCCTTTTAGCCGCCAAAAAGGTTCTTCAGGAAGTGTATGGGCTCTCTTGCCTTTGGGGTACAAGGAACATGGGTATTTATAGCCCCATATGTCCATAAAGTGCCTTGGGGGACTTGGGCACGGAACCCTAGGTCAAATCCCCTAAATCCCAAGCAGCCACGTGTCCAGAAGAAACTTTAAGTCACAGAGTTTCCAGAGTGTGTCGACCTGCCCTGAACTAGTGTCGACCTGCTGTCCCATTTCTGCAAAACTGGTCTGCTGGAAACTGGGTCTAGTGTCGACCTGCCCTGAGCTAGTGTCGACCTGCCCTTCTAGAATCTGGGACTAGTGTCGACCTGCCCTGAGCTAGTGTCGACCTGCCCTTCTGGAATCTGAGACTAGTGTCGACCTGATTTGAACTAGTGTCGACCTGCTGTCCCAGTCTGGCAACTGGGTCTTCTGGAATCTGGGACTAGTGTCGACCTGCCCTGATCTAGTGTCGACACTACCAAGACAAAAATGTGTGAACCTGAAAATATAACACATAAACCATTAGTACATAATATTATAATTAAAATATGAGATATTAAACATCAAAAACATGTTGTTTAAGTATTATTGTGATATGTATAAGATGTATAACATGTTCAACATATCATCATCAAAATCAGAACATGTCATCATCAAAATCACAATATGTCATCATCAAAATCACAATATGTCATCATCAAAATCACAATATGTCATTATTAAAATCACAACATGTCTTCATTAAGATTATAATATCTCATCATTAACATCATGATATGTCATCATCAATATCACAGTATGTCATCATTAAGATCACAGTATGTCATCATCAAAATTAAGGTATGAGTGATGTTCATTGGATATCATTAAAATACAACTTTAGAAAGTTCTAAAACACACTCAACCCAACAATCTCCCCCTTTTTTATGATGACAAAACATATCTCTCTTGACTGCAATAACTCCCCTTGACCATATGCATCCTTTGAACTTTCTCCCCATAACGAACATTCTCCCCTTAGAAACTTTTACTTTCTCCCATTTCAAAACTTTTAATTTCTCCCCCTTTCAAGGAACTTTCTCCCCCTTTTTGACAGCATCAAAAAGATGGATAAGAGAGAGACACAATGAAGGTCGGAGACCAAAAGATAAAAAGTGGGAAATGAAGGTTCAGAAATGATCAAAATAAGTGAGGCAAAGTGATATTATCAGTTGAGAGAAATTATTGTGTTTTTGTTATTGTGCAACAAAGTTTAATTACAAAGACACACTCAACACAAAGAATAGCAAATTATAATGATCTGAATGTGGTTAAAATAATGATGCACATGTGAAATAAAGTGACCTATATGAGTGAGCAGAAGTATTTAACAAGGACGTTAGGAGCTTTAGGTTTAACACAATGTAAAATAATAGGTCTAAACACAGTAAACATGAACTTAATTAAGGTCTTAAGATTTTCTATCCTGTCTTTTTGATTTTCCTTCAATTTTCACTAGGAAAGAATACAAGAATAAATTAGTTAAATCTCACTTTTCAATGCAAGAAATCACATTGATCAGATGCAAGACCTCCTGATTACTCAGTGGTTTAACTTTCATTATCTTATACAGAGTTGAAAATTTTGATTTTCACTTTTTGACGTGAAACAAATCACTTGTTAGGTGAAATGGCCCGGCTACTCAGTGGTTCAAGCATTTGCATTGCTCTGTTTGTATCTTTCCAGATTAATCATTTATCTTTTGACATTTTACAGGAATATTTTTGCTTTGACCAGAAAAGTCATGACTATGAATTTAGAAAAATTATTCTTAACATGTGGTAAAAATAAAGCTTAAACATACACATGTGAAATATTAAAGCCACTCATGTGCCTATAATAGTGTTTTGCAAATCATTTTAAAAACATTCAGTATTATGATTGCTTAACCTTGAAATGATACTGAATCTTTGAAATTAAATTAAATGCACAATGAGTTTAGTTTCAATGTCTTAATTCTCTCATAAGAAAATAGCACAAGGACTCAAAAATTCTGATGATTTTGGGGTTCAAGATAGACAACAATTGTCAAGAGAAATTAGTGAAGAATAGACAATAACTCCCCCTCAACAAATACTCCCCCTCAACAATTGCATAAAGGAATCTTGATACTTGGCGGAGACATATATTCACGCATAGTGAAAGTGTCCAGACAAGCTTAACTTGCCTTTCTTCAAATCACTATTTGATATACCAAGAATACCAATGCAATGTGAGAGTGAGGAATTTATGAGCAAGAATATTTGTCAACAAACTGAATTGGAGTTGATGATGAATCAGATATGATAGAATATTTCTTCCAGCAAATTTCTCCAGCATTTCACTCAAAGATTCTTTCGAATTCACTCCCCCATAAGATATGCATGATATGAAATGATCATTTAAGCAATTCAGATATGTTCATTCCAAGCAATTTGCACAGAAAGAGTATGAATATGATCAAGCATATATCAACAGACAATTTATTGAAGAAGAAGAGTTTTGCAAAGACTGAAAATAAAGTTATTGAGATTTTCATTTTGCTTGATGATCTTTATGCAGAAAAGGCTATTGATACTTGGCGGAGAATTTTTCTCACGCATGATGACAGTTTCCAGACAAGCCTAACTTATCCTTTCACATTTCACCATTTGATATACCACATAGTCACTGCAAAAAAGGTCAATTACACTTTATTTTTAGCATGAAATTCATTGCATTTATTGAAAACATTTTTGCACTTTTTCAAATTTACTCCCCCTTAATATGTGCATGGAATGAAAAAGCTAGCAAGCAATTCACACATGATTATGCACACCATTAGCTTTAAGCATAACATGACTTTTGGTACTTGGCGGAGTATTTTAATCACGCATAATGATAGTTTCCAAACAAGCATAACTTGTTTTTCCACATGTCATCATTTGATATACCAAAAAGTCAAATCAGTTGGCATGCACACATAATCATGGTCATAGTTAAACAAGCATGATAACACAAGCATGATTCCAATTGTTATGACATAAAGTTCATTGTTGGGAGTAGCATTGAAACACATTTCTCATTGTTCAGATAAAAATTAAACATTCATTCCAATTCAAGAAATTCAAGTTTGAAATGATAAAGAAAATTTACCTGAACAATCTTCATTTTTTTCTCAAAGATTTTACCTGTGTTCTCCAATCATTTCTAGTCTTGCACAGCCAATATCTTGAATCCATTTACAATGTATGGCTGCAAGACTCCTCAGCTTGCTGATCAAGCTGGTTTTGGGACCCACACTTGTTTGGGTCCTGCAATGAAATCAATGTTAGATTGCAACAAAGATTTCTGAATCCAAAATACTTTTAATTTTTGTATAGATGCATTTCTTTCATTGATATAACTATGAGCAGAATTAGTTCTAGATTTTATTTTTGCCTTGCTCAATGCATCTATATTTTCATGAAGTTTATATATATATATATATTGGATTTTTAATTAATGTTAATGACTCTTACACAAGGAAGATCATTGGTACTTGGCGGAGGTTATTCCTTACACATAATGATAGTTTCCAGACAAGCATGACTTGTCCTTCCACAGTTCACTATTTAATATACCAATTGATCTTTATATAAGAGTTTCAATTGACTTCAGTTTTTATTTAGCAGGGAATCTCTCATAAAAATTTATCTGATGAGCTTTTCATTTTCTTTCATTCTCTTCACTTACTTTCCTTGTAGCCTTATTCATTAAGCCTTCATCTTGAAATTGACTACAAGGATCCCTGCAACCAGCATTCAAGCAACACATTTCAGAACCCAAACTTGTTTGGGTCCTAAGGATCTTCCATGAATTTGCAACAATGATTTCTGAATCCAAAAAGATTTTATATTGGGTGTATTTTTATGAAGACTAGAAACACTGGAATCTTGGTTTCTAATCTTAGAGTTATTGGTATAGAATGCACCACTGACATACTGAACATTTTGTTTTCTATTTTTCAGATTTTTACCATTGAGATTTTTAACATGGAATTTTGAAGAGATCTTTTGTGCAACAGTTCCTTTTTCATGTACATAGAATTTTTAGTGTTTTCAGCATGAACATGATCTTTATTCTTATGTACATTGACACGAAACATGGGAGCATGCACAAACTTATCAATTCTATGTCAACATTCCCTAGAAGTATGCCCAAATTTATGACAATGAAAGCATTGGACTGATTTGACATGTTTATTAAAATTTTGATTTTTGTTCCAACAATGTTTGGCAAGATGACCAGGTTTATTACAATTAAAGCAAATGAAAAAATTTCTTACCCGGTTCTTACCTTGGCATGTATGCATTTGCTGGAATCTACTTTTTATGTGAGGAGGCTTACCATGAGGAGAAGGAGGTACCTTTTGGTGGCTCTTGGCATGATGTGAATTTTGAACTTGCCTTGGAGCCCTTTGGACTGATGGAGGAAATAGATGATTCTTCTTGACATCAGCATTTTTCTTTTTCTCTGTTTGTTTCTGAACAAGAACTTTCACAAGTTTTTTATTAGAGATATCAAGGTTCTTGTTTGCAGTAGCTTTAACAAGTGTTATTGTGGTTCTCTTTTCATTTTTCTTAGTTTTCACAGAAGCAATACTTGTGTTTGTAGTGTTCTTCAATTCATGTTGAAGCTTCTGTTTTTCAGCTTTTAATACAACAACTTCTTTTTCTGAAGTTTGAAGCTTGTTTAGCATGACATCCAAACCATTTTTCATCTTGTTCTTTTCATTTTTAAGTTGAGCAATTTGTTTTCCAAATCGGCAATTTTATTACTCAAATTGCTACATTCATTGTCCAATGGTTTGTCATGGTACAAGCATTCAATCTTCCTTTTTAAATGATGATTTTCTTCAACAAGTTGTTTGCATCTTTCATTTATTTGATGATCATGAGCCATATTGGAAATTTGTTTGTTTAATTGATCATTATCAAATTTGAAGCTGTTATTGAGATCAATCAATTCGTCTTTTTCATTTTCCAGATCAATGACTTTTGATTTCAATAGCTCATGGTTTTCTTTCAATCCATTCAGTTTATTTTTACAGATTTGGACTTCATCTTCCAAATTCTCTTTCTCAGAATTTAATTTTTCAATTTTATTTTTCAAATTCTCAATTTCTTCTGAAGGATATTTATCATTTTTCTGGAGAAATTCAAGTGTATTTTTCAAGTTTTCACTTTCTTTGTGGCAATGATTTAAAGTCTTTTTCAAATCTTTATTTTTAGTGTTTAGCTTTGCATTAAGATTTTGTATCTTTTTACAGAATTCAATCAATTCAACATAAGACATACCTTCATCTTCATCAGAATCAAAATTAGAATACACAAATAGATCTGGAGTTGATTGACCTAACATTTTAGACCCATTTGAACTCTTGTGTTCTGAAGAGGATGAAGAATGCTCTGAGTTCTTAGAATGTGCTGTTAGAGCCAAAACCTTATGAATTTTTGATTTTCTGGATTCATTGAGGATCCTCTTTGCCATAAAGTACTTGTGAATTTCTTTTGCTCCTTTTCTTTGTGCTTCCTTTGAAAAACTTGATGAAGGTGAGACTGGTGATTTCTCTGAAATTATAACAGGAAATTCATGTAGATTAAATAGATTTGCCATTATACTAAGACTCACAAAAGACTATTAGATCTAATCACAGTGAATCAATGTAACAAGTAATTAGATCTAACAATTAGAGTGGTTAACCTGCTCTAATGCCAAATGGAGGAATCAGAGCGATTAAGCACACAGTTCAAGCAATTAACACAGAGATCAAATAGAAGCAATCAAATCAGATCAGTAATCAGACATTAACCAGCTCTGATACCAATTGTTAGGAACGGATAGGTGGATGGATCAGATCTAGAAGGGGGGGGTTGAATATATCTAACACCAATTAACGTGGAAGCTTAAGCAATTAAAAATCACTTCAAATCAGAGATCAATTCACCCAAACAATTTACTGATCTGAGGTGTGATTAGTGTGTGTGAGCAAATCAATTAGTAGTGTGAACGAAATCCCTATGCATGCATCTAGCGAGATATAAAAACAAACCACAATTCAAACCATTACACAGAGGATTTTTAGGTGGTTCGGAAATCACCTCCAGTGACTCCTACATCCACCCCTCACACAGTGAGGCCACACTACTCAAAACCTTGAGTACAACTCACACAGGAGCACGACGACTCCAAACACCCTTGAGCACGACGACTCAAGAAACACCTAGAGCACGACGACTCCAAACACCCTTGAGCACGACGACTCAAGAAACACCTGGAGCACGACGACTCCAAACTGAGCACGACGGCTCAAAACAAACAACCGGAGTACGACGACTCCAAATTGAGCACGACGGCTCAAACCACACAGTGAGTACGACGACTCACAACCCAGAGCTCGACGGCTCACAGTATAAAAGCTAGATCAAACACAAAAGAGATCAGATCCTCTAGCAATGATCTGATTCAAGACAGATTCGTACACAGAAATTTGTGCAGAACTTCATGCACAAATATCACAGACGAAATAAGGAAGAACAAACTCTGAGATGAGAGAAATGGATGTAGAAAGAGTGTTCTTCGATGAAGAGGCCTTGCAGAGACTTCAATTGAGGAGGCTTGATGGAAATCGATGGAGATTCTCCTCAATCGGCGATGCTCTGCTTTGATGGCATCTGAAATGCCGAAAATCCTTCTTCTCTTGAGCCTCTTCAGTTGGATCTGCTCCCTTGCCTTGCACAGCAAGCTTCTCTCCAGGGATTCCCCTTGATTCCCTTGTACTTCCTCTTGAAAGGATGGCTTGTAGCTTCTGGAGATGGAGACAGATCTGGAAAGCCCCTTTTAGCCGCCAAAAGGTTCTTCAGGAAGTGTATGGGCTCTCTTGCCTTTGGGGTACAAGGAACATGGGTATTTATAGCCCCATATGTCCATAAAGTGCCTTGGGGTACTTGGGCACGGAACCCTAGGTCAAATCCCCTAAATCCCAAGCAGCCACGTGTCCAGGAGAAACTTTAAGTCACAGAGTTTTCGGAGTGTGTCGACCTGCCCTGAACTAGTGTCGACCTACTGTCTCATTTCTGCAAAACTGGTCTGCTAGAAACTGGGTCTAGTGTCGACCTGCCCTGAGCTAGTGTCGACCTGCCCTTCTGGAATCTGGGACTAGTGTCGACCTGCCCTGAGCTAGTGTCAACCTGCCCTTCTGAAATCTTGGACTAGTGTCGACCTGCCCTGAGCTAGTGTCGACCTGCCCTTTTGGAATCTGAGACTAGTGTCGACCTGCTTTGATCTAGTGTCGACCTGCTATCCCAGTCTGGCAACTGGGTCTTCTGGAATCTGGGACTAGTGTCGACCTGCCCTGATCTAGTGTCGACACTACCAAGACAAAAATGTGTGAACCTAGAAATATAACACATAAACCATTAGTACAAGATATTATAGTTAAAATATGAGATATTAAACATAAAAAACATGTTGTTTAAGCATTATTGTGATATGTATAAGATGTATAACATGTTCAACATATCATCATCAAAATCAGAACATGTCATCATCAAAATCACAATATGTCATCATCAAAATCACAATATGTCATTATTAAAATCACAACATGTCTTCATTAAGATCATAATATCTCATCATTAACATCATGATATGTCATCATCAATATCACAGTATGTCATCATTAAGGTTACAGTATGTCATCATCAAAATTAAGGTATGAGTGATGTTCCTTAGATATCATTAAAATACAACTTTAGAAAGTTCCAAAACACACTCAACCCAACAGTGGGTGCCCGACGCGACAGTCATCCGTGTCGCGGCGAGTCTGTGTGTCGCGCCCTGGTTGCCCATCGCGTTCTTGTCGTGCCTGGTCAACGGGTCGCGACAGTGTTTTGTCGTGTTGTGCTGACCGGTCGTCTGACGGCTGCCAGGGTGGCAGGTGTGTCAGTACGGCTTGTCGCGTTGTCGCGGCACCCGTGGGGGGCGCATTCTGGTCGCGGTCCGTTGACCCATCGCGTTAAGGTTCGTAACGCGACGGGGCGGGCCGTCGCGTTCTGGGTGTCGGAGGCCTAAGGCACTGGCCGGCTACACCTTTCCCCTCTCTCTCCTCTTTCCCCCTTTCCCCCTCTTCTCCGGCGGTGGAGGGCTCCCCTCCGGAGAGTCAGGGCGTGGTGGCGCCGGCGGGCTCGTGGCGGTGTCGTGGGCATGCGTGGAGCGAGGAGGAGGTGGCCAACCGACGTGAAGGGCCCCTCGAGGGTTCGTTCTTCGTGAAAGGTAGGGTTTTCTTGTGCCCTCTCCCATCCGGGTGGATCGGGAGCCCTTGGGGATTTGTAGATAGTCTTACAGCTTTCCCCATGCTCCCCTCCCTGTGTGTGGGTGTTTGTGTGGTTGTGGGCGGCCCGGGATGGAGCATCCCGCGGCCAGCCTCTCGACTGATGTCGCGACCGCCCGACGTGTCGCGACATCAGTAGAGGCGTCGCCCTGGTCGAGCGTGACCTTATCGCGGCACAACTGGCGGTTGCGATAAGGGCTGCTATCGCGACCTGGTTTCCCATCGCAACAGGGAGGCTGTCGCGACGCGCCGCCCCATCGCGTCAAGGCTATTGTCACGGCGCCCTTCCCTGTCGCGATGGCATCACGATGGCCTGTGGGGGCGCGATAGTGCCTGTGCTGCCTCGGGTGGTTTCGTGGCCGGTTTGTGTGTCGGCGTGTGCCCTAGGGCAGGCTTTGCCCTTAGGACCTTTAGGTGGGGAACACGGTTGGCTGCCTCCCCGCGTTCAGTGACCGAAGGTGACACCTTCGTGGTCGTGTCCTGGCAGTGGTGCCAGGAGGGTCGCGTCTATTTAATAATTGATTGACTGGCGGTCAATCGATTATTAGCAGAGCGACGGGTTTCCGTACTAGCTGGTAGTGTTCCGAGACTCCGACTTTTCCGTGCGTGGTTAGTTGGCCGACAACCCTGTCGAAGGTTTGTGCGTGCTTCTCGCCTGCTGGGCTTGTCGTGGTTACAAGCCAGCGGTTCGGAGTGGTTTTGTTGTGTTGCCCCGCCTGTTCTCTGTTCGCCCGGTGCTTGGCACTTGAGGGCTTGTCCCGTTCAAAGGTTGTCTCCGTTTCCTGGGACCCCCGTCCTCGGGAGCCTGTTGAGGGAGTACTCCGGGCTACGAGCGTGCTCGAGTTGGCAGCTGACAGGGCGGACTCTGGAGCTCAGGGGAAAACGAGGTTGGACAGCGGCGCTGAGTCGTTTGTAGAGCTCTCTTGTCTAGGTCTGGGACGTCGAGGGGTTCGGAGTGCTTTCCTGGCGCAGACGAGACAGTCCCTTGTCTCACTGCCTCTCTCTGCGTTGGTTCCGGAGCCACGTAGTGGTGTCAGGTGTGAGGCCGCAGCTTGGCCAGGCTGCGGTGTTGCGTGTGTTGTGTGTTCTGTGGCGGCTCTGTCTTGCCCTTGCGCGGGGGCGGAGGAAGGAGCTAGGCTAGCAAGCAGAGCGTGCGGACTGCGGGTCCCCCTCTTGGCTACTAGAGGCGGTGGCTTGGTTGTTGTTGTTGTGACGGTGTTTTCCTCACGACGTTTCCAATTGTTCCTCGTTGCCCTAGCTTGCACGACAATTTTAGCCTGGCTGTGCTTAGCTCTCGTGGGCGTCGTTGGTCTGGCCTTGGGTAGACCCGTGCTTCTGGTGGTTCCCGCTTCGGTGTTCTCTCAGTTTCGTGGTCCCGTTCTTGGGTGCCAGCCCGTGATAGCACCGGCGTGTGTGGCTCCCCGACTTGGTGGCGTGTCCATGGTCCGGGGTGGTTCTGCTTGTGGGCCCTCGACCTTGTAGAGGTCTGAGGTGGCCGTGCTTGTGGTGAGACGTCGTTCTCACTTGGTTGTTCTATGGTCTCGGTAGGTGTGCTAAGTACTGCTTCCGTTTTGTGCCCGACTCCGTTGGTTTTCGCGGGAGTCGTGTGTGTGCCACGACCTTGGTTGGTGGTCGTGGCGTTGTACTATTCTCTTCCGCTGCTTAGTAGTACCATGCTGTAGGTGTTGCTCGATTTACAGCTTTCTAATGTAGTTTCCTATTTTCGGAGTTCCTGCTGCTCTGGCCGGTGAGAGACTGGTAATCCCTACTGGGCCTTGTTCGTGAGGCTCACCCCCCCTACTTCCTTCAGCAAGGGGCTTGTCGTCGCGGGAGCTCGGTGTCGGATGGGTTGCGGAGGCATTCGTGGCACCGTGTTGTTGTCAGCAGCAGTGAGAGCGAGTGCTGTGAGCTCTTGTAGCCGAGTGAGCTGAGAGCTGTGTTTTGCAAGTCCTCGGGGTATGCCCCTTAAAGACTGCACTTTTCTTCTTGTATCTGTGCTTTTGCTTGGGATGCGTTGTACTAACTTTTGTATATTATATATATAGTTATAGTTGTTTGAATTCAGTACATATCTCACTAGACTAATTCTTCTAACCCTTCTGGGTCTTCGGATCTGTGGGTGGCGACGCGAATTTCGGGCCCCTAGCGGGGGGGTCCGGGAGGTCGGGTCGTTACACATGGTTAGTGAGTACAAGATTAAAGACATTCCTCAAGAATTTATTGAGCCCTTTGGACAGAGTTCAGCAGTTACACCTCCCTCCTCACAAGTAGCTACAATACTTCGGAGTGTACTGGACTCTATAACCAGTACTCAGGTGGAGCCAGAGATCTTGGTAGATCTAGCTGCAGAGGTTGTAGCATCTGGCCACAGTACAGATGTTGTGATGGAAGATGCTCCTATTCAGGGGGAGCAATCTGTTGAAAAGGAAGCACCAACCCAGGGGGAGCACACTGTTGGTGTTCCAATTGATGATCAGTTCACAGAAGGCATTGTGGAAAGCACCTCAGAGGAAGAGGCAAATGTTGATACTGTATAGCCCGTTGCTAAGGCAAGTGGCAAAGGGAAAGAAGTGGTTCAGGATATTCCCCTACTTACCAGGAAGCCTCATCAGAGGCTGAAGAAAAAGAAATTGAAGCTCAATCTAAAGCCTATTGTTGCACGACTGGATGATCAAGGGAAAATTCTCTGCTATGTGCAATATGATATAGCATCAATATTCATAAGCCAGAGCCAGTCAGCTAATTCAGTTGGAGCTTTGGGTACTGAGCTCCACAGTGTAAAGGAAGAACTGAGAATTAATAAAGATGTTCTAAGATGGATGAGGGACGAATTTAGCAGTATGAAGTCATCCATTTCAGAGTTGTCAAATCTTGTGCGAGCTCAGGTTCCTCCTGCTCCCACTCCATCAGTACCTCAACAGTCTGGGCATCATGAAGAAGTTGTTTCTGAAGATCTAGCAGGGCCATCAGGGATAAATGTTGTGGCAGAAGTGGCAGTTTCAGGGTCAGTTGATGTAGAGCAGTCTGTGTTGGATCGATTTCACGGTGTGAACTGATCTAGAAGGGGGGGGGTTGAATAGATCAATAACAAAACTCAGTGGAAGCTTAATCTATTAAAAATTACTTCACATTAAAGATCTAAATAGACTCACAATTTTACTGAACTAATGTGAATGAGTGAATTGATGTGAGAGGAAATTAGATAAGCAATTTGAATGCAGAAACCTATGCAAGCATCTAGTTGAAAATAGATCAAACCATTGCACAGGAGATTTTTTAGGTGGTTCGGCTCCCAGACGGAGACCTACGTCCACCCCTCACTCAAACCAAGTGAGGCTTCACTAAACCGCTGATTCACAGCTTCAAACACCTGCTGACTCACAGCTTGAACACTGACTCACAGCTTATCCACTGATTCACAGCTTCAATGTTTGATAAACCCTCTCAATCCACACACACACAGTATGGGATCAACACTCCTATCACCAGTAGGAGAACTCAAAGAGTTTAGAGAAAAGTTTAAAAGGAAACAATCAAATACACAAGAAGATCATAGTTAAGGGAAACAAATCCTCAAACACCAGTCCTTCGGTTTTGTCCAATTCCCTTTGGACTGTGTAATCAGAACTCTAAATCTTTAGATCTTGAGAGTTAAAGGTGTGCTTCAGATCATCTTGCGCATATGCATCATCTAGTTGTGTTTCTCAACCAATTTGATTTGAAATCCTTCAAATCAGCCTCAATTCATGATACCCTGTTTCAGATCTGATTTACAGAGAATTTCATATCCGAACTCTTGCTCTTGAGTTTCTCCACGGAGGCTGAACTTTGTGCTTCTGCCCTTGCACTGGTTTCCTCTTCCACCTGCCTTCAGATCTTCCTCTTCTTTTCAGCTTTGCTTATTCTTCTGTGCAAGATCCACGATCCTCTGTTTTCAGATCTACTGTATGCACGATTCCTTCTTCTTCCTCTGCTGCTTTTCTGCTCCTCAATCTGATGGTGCTGCTCTGCTCCCTTTCTGGATGCAGATACTTTATCCTCTCTCCTCTTCTCTTCTCTTCTTCTTTACGTTCTCTTTCCAAACAGCACTGCTCTGCTCCCTTTCTGGACGCAGGCTCCCTTTTTCCCTTTCTGCTGCCGCCACACCCTTTTCTGGAGATGTCTGGTCTCTCACCTCTTTGAAGTACAAGAAACATGGGTATTTATAGCCCCATGTGTCCATGTGGTGCCTTGGGGTGCGTGGGCACAGAAATCTAGGTCAAATCCCTTGATTCCTAAGCAGTCACGTGTCCAAAAAAATTTTTGTTTTTGAACTTCAGTCGAAGTGTGTCGACATACAGGCAGACTGTGTCGACACCACTGGCTACTGCTTCAGAACATGATTCTGGGATAGTGAACTAGTGTCGACACACAGGTGGACTGTGTCGACACCACTGGTTGACTCCTACTGCAGCAGTCGAATGCTGTAGTTGAATGCTGAAGTCGAATGCTAAATTTGACTACTACAGTCGAATGGTAAATTTGACTGCTAACTTCGACTTCAGTATTCGACTGCTACAGTCGAATGCTAAATTCGACTGCTAACTTCGACTTTAGTATTCGACCACTACTGTCGAATGCTAACTTCAGAACATGCTTTTGGGACAGTCATTTAGTGTCGACACCACAGGTGGACTGTGTCGACACCATTGTGCCAAATTTGTGTAAACCTATAAATATGAAGGGTGGACCATCAAAACATGTCATTATTAGTAAAATATGAAACATTAAGCATAAAGAACATGTTGTTTTGTTATCATTGTAATATGTGCATTATGTCATCACCAAAATCAAAGTGTGAGTGTTTGGACAACATTCACAACCAAATATTTTAGTCATCATTAAAATCAAAGTATGAGAGTGTAGACATCATTAATATGTCATCATCAAAACACACAACTCAACAATCTCCCACTTTTTGATGATGACAAAACATGACAACATTTGGCAACATTCTTAAAACATGGCAACATTCTTTCACATAATATCATTCTCTCCCCATTCTTTATTCAGGAACTTTGAATTTGTCAAACATTTGTCAAACATTCTCTCCCCCTTTTTGACAACATCAAAAAGATTGAAAGGCACATGCAATGCAATTTGAATCTCTCCCCTTTTAAGTTTTCTCTCATTAAAACAAATAGCCCCCAATATCAGGAATATGACTAGAGGACTCATAAATCTCACAAAAATGCAGAATTCTCCCCCTAAGTGAAACAACTCTCCCCCTTTGACAGTATTGGAGTTGTCCACTTCCAACTGAATAGGGATCAATAAAAATGATGTGAAACTAATAGAAGTGATGAAATCAATTGATTGGGGCATAAAACTAGAGTTCAACAAAAAAATTGCTCCCCCTGAACAAGAGACTGTATTACAAGGAGCACAAACAATTTGATTTTGAAGGGATCATGAAGGTATCAAGGTGCACAATGATTTTAGTATATGAAAAATAAAATAATTGTACCTTTTATATTATGCAACACGGGTTAAAAATAAAGTTGATCTTTGAATAAGTTCTTATGTCAGTTCTTTATCATCAAAAAATCACTTCAGAAATTTCATTTACAAAAGTGACATGATTTTTGAGACCTAAATTAAGTTGTCAAGAGTGAATATCATTAGAACATCAATGTTTTGATCTTAACACAATGTAGAATAACAATTTAACATTCTTGAACAACATGAATTCTATTTTAGGTTAGTGGCACTTTGTACACCTTTTTCTTTTTCTGTTTATTTCTTTCATTTGAGATATTTCAGGAAATTAGCAAAGAAGATTAAATTCATACTTTTCTGTACAAGCATACACACTTACCTAGTGCAAGAGTGCCTGACTACTAGGCATGTTAACCATTTGCTTGCTTCTTTTTGAACAGAGATAACTTAGCACCACCTTTTGACTCAAGTCCAACCACGTCTCAGGTGGAATAGCCTGGTTACTCAGTGTACTAATCATTGCTCTACAATTTTCCATAAAATCTTTCTTTTTCTTGAAAATTTTCTTTCAGAACTTTCATTATTTTTCATTAGGTGACAAGCAGCTTTTCCCTTAATAGATCATGGTCTTGAGTTGTTAAGATATCATTCTTAACATTTGTTAAAAACAAAACTTCAGAATTTCTTGTAATATAAGACTCAAGACTACTCAAGTGTCTACTTAAAGTGTTTTGCTAAAAAAAAATCTAAAGTAAGCTTTGAGGATAAAGATAGACACATTACTCATACTCTTATTTTTCATCTTCACGTTTAATCCAAGAGCACAAATATTTTAGATATTTAAAATTTTATTTCTCATATAAAAATATCAAAGGAACCTTGAATTGATTTGAATGAAACATGAAGAGATGAAGAATAAGCCAAGAATTGATTCTGCAATTGAATCATTTACACAGAGCAGAGATGTGTGAGTACATTCTAAATGAGAACAAAAGTATGAGAAATTCTGATCAAATATCATTCAAAGAGTTGATGATTGAGATTCAAGAGAGTGAACATGATTGCTTTACTTCATGCAATATGAGCATCATCAAAACACCACAACAATTTCAGAATATAGAAGATTTGACCTCAATTCACTATCTAAAACAGATTCAAGATGACCATTTCTGAATACAAACTTGAAAAAGTTATGTCGACACATGATCTTCAGTGTGTCGACACATGATATGAAAAACTCATTCAGAATTCAGCAGCAAGAACATTTTTGTAATTTTTCAAATTTTCTCCCCCTTAACATGTGCATGGAATAAAAAAGTTTACAAGTAATTTACATATGATTAGGCACACACACAATTAGCTTTATACAAAACATGACTTTTGGTACTTGGCAGAGTATTTTACTCACACATAATGATAGTTTTCAGACAAACATAACTTGTCCTTCCACATTTCACCATTTGATATACCAAGAAGTCATAGGGAGGTTAATGTGCACTATCAATCATGGATAAATTTTTACAAGTAACTTGATACAAACATGACATCTATAGTTAAGATGAATTATTGTTGGGGGCAGTAACAACAAAGCACACTCCTCATTGTTCAGAAAGAAATATAAAAAGTTGTTCCAACTTAAGCAGTTCAATTCTGAAATGATATGAGATTTTACCTGAACAGTCTTCATTTCTTTTTCAAAGATTTTACCTGTGTTCTTCAACATTTCTTGCCTTGCATAGCCATTGTCTTGATTCTAGATGGAATAATATGGCTACAAGGCTCATTAGCTTGCTGATCAAGCTACCTTTGGGACCCACACTTTTTTGGGTCCTGTAATGAAACCAATGTTAGAATTCAACAATGGTTTTTGAATCCAAACAGATTTTAATTTTTGTATAGATGCAGTTTTTCCATTAATGGAACTATGAGCAGAATTAGTTCCATAATTCTTCTTTTTCTTGTTCAATGCATCTATGTTTTTATGAATTTTTCTATTTTTTAGATTTTTGATATGAGCAAAAACAGAATGATTTTATGCAACATTACTGTGCCTATACACATGGAATTTCTGAACACTTTTAGTATGAACATGACATTTATTCTTATGTGTGTTGACATATGCATTAGTATGGAATTTCGGAGCATGCACAAAATAATCATTTCTGTACCAACAATCTCTGAAAATGTGACCAAATTTATGACATATAAAGCATTGGACTGATTTGGCATGTTTATTGAAGTTTTGATTTTTATTCCAGCAATGTTTGGCAAGATGACCAAGTTTATTGCAATAAAAGCAAGTTTGAGAATTCCTTACCTGGTACATACCTTTGCTTGAGTACCTATGCTGGAACCTCATTTTCCTTTGAGGAGCCTTTTCCTTTTGGTAGCTTCTAACATGATGTGGATTTGAAGATTGCCTTGGAGCACTTTGAGTTGATGAAGAAGGTTGGGAACTTTTGTAGAAACTTGTTTGTTTTTCAATTTTCTATTTCTGGATTTTAGCAAACACTTGTTTCTATTTATTTACTGTGTTTTTCTTTATTTTCTCCTTTTGTTTCTGAACAAGGACTTTTACTGATTTTTCATTTGATAAAATGAAGTTCTTGTTAGCAACAGATTTGTTTATTTCAAAAACTTTTACCTTCTCCAAAGCAGTAAAGAGCTCACTTTTCATCTTTTCCTTTTCAGCTCTTAATGCAGAAATTTCTTTTTATGAAAATTAGAGTTTGTGCAGTATGACATCCAAACCATTTTTCATTTTATTCTTTTCATTATTAAATTGAGCAATTTGTTTCTCCAAATCAGCAATTCTGTTTCTTAAATTGCTACAGTCA
Organism: Colocasia esculenta; assembly: GCA_014218235.1. Classification (NCBI taxonomy): domain Eukaryota; kingdom Viridiplantae; phylum Streptophyta; class Magnoliopsida; order Alismatales; family Araceae; genus Colocasia; species Colocasia esculenta. The sequence goes on along the minus strand of CM024755.1, from coordinate 26,321,869 downwards.
TTGTCCAAAGGTTTGTCATGCAACATATATTCAATTTTCTTTTTTAGATAATGATTTTCTTCAACCAATTGTTTAAGCTTTTCATTTACTTGATGATCATGAGCCATGTTGGCAATTTGTTTCTTTAATTGTTCAACTTCAGATTTCAGATTTTCATTTTCTTTTGAAATAGTTTGTGAATTTTCCAACATGGTTTCATTTGACTGAATTTCAAGTTTTAGAAGCTTATTTTCAGATTTCATTTTCTTTATTCTTTTATACAAATGTTCACAAAGATTTTTCAATTCATCATAAGACAATTCCTCATTATCACTGTCAGAAGTAGAACATGAATTCATAGTATCATTGGAAGTTATCGAATCATTGGAGCTCTCTCTAGCCATCAAGCGTATTATGCTTTCATTTTCATCATCTTCTGAATTTTCTTCATCCTCATCATCTTCTTCTTCACTCCAAGTTCCAATCATAGATTTGGGCTTATTTTTATTCCACTTGGGTTGAAACTCCTTCTGAGCATCTGGGCATTCTGGTTTGACATGTCCTAGTTTTCTACAATTGTAACAAACAATTCTGTTAAAACTTTTGTTAGCAAAATATTTCTGTTTGGAAGAGTTGTCTACCTGAGGTCTCCTTTTAAGAAATGTTTTACCTTCTTTTCTTAAAAACTTTCTGAATTTTCTTGTAAGCAAGGTAGATTCACTTGAGTCACCTGTGCTTGAAAATTCTTCTTCCCCAGTTGATTCTTTCACACTAGGACTTGCTTTAAGTGCTAGTGACTTCTTTTTGTTAACATCATTATCTGTCCTTTTCAAACCCAACTCATATGTCATTAAAGAGCCAAGCAATTGATCAACAATCATAGTAGACAAATTCCTAGACTCTTCAACTACAGTAGCTTTTGTATGCCAAATAGAAGTTAAGGATCTAAGAATTTTTCTGACAAGTTCATATTTTGTAAATGTTTTTCCTAGACTCTTCAAGCCATTTGTCAAAAGAGTTAACCTACCATACATCTCTGAGATGGTTTCATCATTTTCCATTTTAAAGGCTTTATACTCAGAAATTAACAAATTGAGTTTAGTTTCCTTTACCTCAGAAGTACCTTCGTAAATTACCATTAGACGATCCCATACTTCTTTGGCAGTTGCACATAAGGAGACTCTTGAAAACTCCATTGGGTGAAGGGAGAAGTGCATGATGTTCATTGCACTCCAAATAGCATTTGACTTCTTGACTTGCTCTATCGTCCATTCTTCTTCATCCTCTGGGAGCTCATATGGTCCACTATTCACTACCTTCCAAATTTGATGATTCTGGGCTCTTAAGAAAACCTGCATATGAGTTTTCCAGTAAGTATAGTTTGATCCATCAAAATAAGGAGGTCTATACATTGAATGCCCTTCTGGCATATATCCTCTTAGATCCATTTCACCTGTACTCTACGGGCTGTTAAACCACAAGAATAGAGAACCTGGCTCTGATACCAATTGTTGGATCGATTTCACAGGTGTGAACTGATCTAGAAGGGGGGGTTGAATAGATCTATAACAAAACTCAGCGGAAGCTTAAGCTATTAAAAATTACTTCACATTAAAGATCTAAACAGACTCACAATTTTACTGAACTAACATGAATGAGTGAATTGATGTGAGAGGAAATTAGATAAGCAATGTGAATGCAGAAACCTATGCAAGCATCTAGTTGAAAATAGATCAAACCATTGCATAGGAGATTTTTTAGGTGGTTCGGCTCCCAGACGGAGACCTACGTCCACCCCTCACTCAAACCAAGTGAGGCTTCACTAAACCACTGATTCACAGCTTTAAACACCTGCTGACTCACAGCTTGAACACTGACTCACAGCTTGCCAACCGCTGATTACACAGCTTATCCGCTGATTCACAGGTTCAAGGTTTGATAAACCTTCTCAATCCACACACACACAGTATGGGATCAACACTCCTATCACCAGTAGGAGCACTCAAAGAGTTCGGAGAAAAGTTTAAAAGGAAACAATCAAATACACAAGAAGATCAGATTTAAGGGAAACAAATCCTCAAACACCAGTCCTTCGGTTTTGTCCAATTCCCTTTGGACTGTGTAATCTGAACTATGAATCTTCAGATCTTGAGAGTTGAAGGTGTGCTTCAGATCATCTTGCGCATATGCATCATCTGGTTGTGCTTCTCAACCAATTTGATCTGAAATCCTTCAAATCAGCCTCGATTCACGATACCCTATTTCAGATCTGATTTACAGAGAATTTTAGATCTGAACTCTTGCTCTTGAGTTTCTCCACGGAGGCTGAACTTTGTGCTTCTGCCCTTGCACTGGTTTCCTCTTCCACCTGCCTTCAGATCTTCCTCTTCTTTTCAACTTTGCTTATTCTTCTGTGCAAGATCCATGATGCTCTGTTTTTAGATCTGTTGTATGCACGATTCCTTCTTCTTCCTCTGCTGCTTTTCTGCTCCTCAATCTGATGGCGATGCTCTTCTCCCTTTCTGGATGCAGATACTTTATCCTCTCTCCTCTTCTCTTCTCTTCTTCTTCACGTTCTCTTTCCAAACAGCACTACTCTGCTCCCTTTCTAGACGCAGGCTCCCTTTTTCCCTTTACGCAGCCGCCGCACCCTTTTCTGGAGATGTCTGGTCTCTCACCTCTTTGAAGTACAAGAAACTTGGGTATTTATAGCCGCATGTGTCCATGTGGTTCCTTGGGGTGCGTGGGCATAGAAATCTAGGTCAAATCCCTTGATTCCTAAGTAGTCACGTGTCTAAAAAAATTTCCATTTTTGAGCTTTAGTCGAAGTGTGTCGACACACAGGTAGACTGTGTCGACACCACTGGCTACTGCTTCAGAACAGGCTTCTGGGATAGTGAACTAGTGTCGACACACAGGTGGACTGTGTCGACACCACTGGTTGACTCCCACTGCAGCAGTCGAATGCTGTAGTTGAATGCTGAAGTCGAATGCTAAATTTGACTACTACAGTCGAATGGTAAATTTGACTTCTAACTTCGACTTCAGTATTCGACTGCTACAGTCGAATGCTAAATTCGAATGCTAACTTCGACTTCAGTATTCGACTGCTACAGTCGAATGCTAAATTCGACTACTAACTTCAGAACATGCTTCTGGGACAGTCATTTAGTGTCGACACCACAGGTGGACTGTGTCGACACCACTGTGACAAATTTGTGTAAACCTGTAAATATGAAGGGTGGACCATCAAAACATGTCATTATTAGTAAAATATGAACATTAAGCATAAAGAACATGTTGTTTTTGTTATCATTGTAATATGTGCAATATGTCATCATCAAAATCAAAGTGTGAGTGTTTGAACAACATTCACAACCAAATGTTTTAGTCATCATTAAAATCAAAGTATGAGAGTGTAGACATCATTAATATGTCATCATCAAAACACACAACTCAACAGTCTGGGCCAACAGTTGTTGATGAGGTAGCTGCTCCAGTGCAAGATAGTGTTGAAGCTGTGAAGACTGGGCCACCAGGACCAGCAGAAGATGTTTCTGGGCCAATCGGGTCAGTGGTTTCCGAGGCTAAGTCTTCAAGAGCAGAAGAACCGGCTGTAGCTCCAGAAGCCCCTGCTCCTTCTCCTCTTCAAACACCAGCCCTTCCTTCACCACCATCTTCCTCCACAGCTCCTCCAACACCTACCACCTTCAAACAACCCATGCCTCGCACCATTTCATCTCCAACACCATTTCCTTTGCAATCCTCCTCATCTCCTGTCACCTCCACATCTCCTCCTCCTCTTCCTCCTCCTTCTATTGAGGTTCATCAAGCATCCTCATCAGCAGGAGCCTCTTCTTCTGGACCATCCATTCCACCACTAGTCACCTCTCGTTCCCTCCTTCACCCTCCTACTCCTCCTTCATGTATAACCATCATTCCAGAAGGTGCTCAACTTGAACACCCTGAGATTCAGGGCATCAAGGATGAATTCGAAGAAGCCATTCTTCGATCTGTTCTGGACGTTGGCACCCATATTCATAGGAATGGCCCTTCCAGCCATGCTCCTAAGAAGAGGAAACTTTCTTCCAATCCTCCTGTTTCCTCTGAACCTCGCTATCCACCTCTTTGGTTCTCCCTTACAGTTGTCACTAAAAATGAACCTCTGTACAGGGAATATCTTGTAAAAACCACCTTTGACTCCATTCTGGATCTTCCCACTCTCCATCTCACTGATCACTTGAATACCATTCTTCCTTATACCTCTCTCTCTAAATCTGAACAAACCAAAATGTTTTCCATGGCTGAAGCCAAGACTGAAGAGTAGTGGGCTCGGGGACAGAGATCTCTTTACAGCCAGTTCCTTCGAGCTAAATCAGCCAGGTTTCCACCCAGGGATCATCCGTTGTCTCTCTCTGAGTGGTTCCAAATCCTTCACAATGATTCTTGGAGGCCTTTTATTCAAAAAGAAATCAAATTTATCAGGCAATATCAGATGTACAGCAACTACTGCTACCTGAATAATCTTCCTGAAGTCCAGCTTGGCCAATTCCGGCAAGCTATTGCTGCTCTTGGTTCCCATGATGCTCACACCGAATCCATTATGGTTGATTTTGCAAAATTGGAGATTCCTGATGTTGTCTTCTTGCCGCCTCTCCATTCTCTCATCATGGAATCTACAGTAGGCTCCTTGATCTTTGAAAGGGCTGCTCAGGTAATGGCCAGAATTTCAACTGAAAAGGGCCTCTCCCTTTCATTTCATAGATTTGTTTTCAGAGAGTACCATCGGGGCTACATCAAGTCAGATATTCTTGCCCCTATTTTGGCTGAATGTGAACGCCTCTCTCCATCTGAATGGGAAAAGGCTTATCCTCTTTCTGTTGAGCATCTTAAGGCTCTAAATGCCACTCAGGCCAAATCCAATCAGCCTTTGCTGACTGTTGGACAGTTCCTTGACTCCAATTCTCTTCACCTTATTCAAACTTCTTATGATTTATGGACTGAAAGATACAAGGTCCTTGTGGCTATGAAGAATGATCTCCTGCAGCATCAGATCCACTATCCTTTGAAGATTGATCACTTTCTTCGGCTTGCCAGCTTCGGTTCATTCAGTACCTACAAACTTTCACTTGGCACCGATGTATATGGCACTTTTCTGGGTACTCAACGGCGGCTTCATATTCAAAAGATGTTACCTGACATGGGACCCTCTTACTCTATATCTTCTGGGGCTTTTCAGGCTTATTTTGAGGAGCAGGAATGCCAGGCCTTGCCAATTATACAAAGGCACGCCTCTCTCTTGTCTCCTACTTTCTACATCTCTGTAACCACTCAAGATAAATAACACTGTTCTTTGACCGCCCTCATCTTTCATCTTCCTGTCTTTGTCTCCTTGCGTTATCCTTTTTCTTAATGACAAAAAGGGGGAGAAATATCACACTTCTGAAATACATAAAAATAAAAATAAATTCCTTTTATTTTTACCAGCAACGTTACTTAGGTTTTCTTTCAGAAGCATCTATATCCTTGTTATGTTTTGTCATCACCAAAAAGGGGGAGATTGATGATCAGATCATCCCCATATAATTTTATGAATTATATATCTATTTTGGTGATTAACAAAATCCTAACAATTAGTATCTAACAAGTTTTTATGAAGCTTAGTCACATGAAACAAACCAGACAAAATCAAGCAAAGACTTGTAAGTAAATCCTTACACTGTTGTTTTTAATTTTCAGAGCATGAAATTTCTCTAAGTACACATCAACTCGCTTTGAAGCAAAACGATTTCATAAGTCATCGCAAAAAATAACGATTTCATAAGTATCATATCGTTTTTTGGTTTACATCGATTTCGATCTTAGAATGATTCGTTGAGTGATCGCATCGATTTCGATCTCAAAAAGATTCGTTAAGTGATCACATCGATTTCGATCTTATAACGATTCATTGAGTGATCGCATCGATTTTGATCTCAGAACAATTCATTAAGTAATCGCATCTATTTCGATCTCAGAACGATTCGCTAAGTGGTCGCATCGATTTCGATCTCAGAACGATTCAGTAAGTGATCACATCGATTTCGATCTCATAACGATTTGATTACACACAATGATTTTATTTCATAACGATTCAATCAGTGAGAACAACGATTTGCTCTCACAACGATTTTGTTTCACAACGATTTCGTAAGTGAGCATAACAATTTGCTCTCATAACGATTTGATAAGTGAGTATAACAATTTCAATCTCACATCGACCTCGTAAGTGAGCATAACGATTTACTCTCATAACGATTCGATAAGTTTCACATCGATTTGGTATTTACATCGATTCAACAACTTACAACAACGACTTAGTCAATATATATCGATTTGTTCACAACGACTTGCTCATAACAATTTGCTTACACTGTCATAATGATTTTATTATGAGTATATAACGATTTGTGTGTATATCGATTTGGTTATGAACGTACAACGATTCACATGAATAATGACTCATTCACACAACGATTATATAAATCATGTTCATATCGATTTCAGGAGTCATAATGATTTAATATTCAAACTTATTTTTCGAGCACTTTTGAAAGTCAAAGTCTCCATGCACCAATATCCATGCATTGAATGCGTCTGTACACTTCTATGCACAAAATATGTCTGAGTATCTTCTAGTCTAATGCTTCTATGAAAAAGCACTTTATGGTTAGACAGAATGATATTTCCACTTTTACGTATAGTCTTACTGCTTGGTTTCTAATGTAAACTGACAAGCCAAGAGACAGTCTAGCTGTCCTTCTATTTGGTATTTAATGAATGCAGGATATTGACACTACTACTACAACATTGAACAAAGAAGAAACTGCAGAATATCTGGAAGATCCTTCTCTTGCGTGCATGGATCAGAAAGTATTAAATGACTAGAAGCACTACAGTACCATGCAGTCTAACGTGCATCCAACCTTGAGACAACGAATACTTCAATGTCTACTTTTCAAAAGATGATATATTTAAGACTCAAGACTTCGGAAGAAATATACATAAAAGCACATACACGAAAGAAACAGCTGATTGTGCTGCAATTCAATTCCTTCACAGAAGTCTTAGTAGAAGAGCGATCTGTCACTCCAATTTTCGTGTAGCTCTTGCTCTCCTCATTCCTGTTTAATCCTTTGGAGAGCATCCTTGAGTTCTGAGAGTTTTCTTGATTGTAAATATTTTACTCTCAGTCTCTGCCTCAGATCTGGTATCTGTTATAAACCAGGTCTAGGGGCACCTTGCCTGTCTTTTACACATTCCTGTGTAGCTTACCCTTTGTGTGAAGGAAGACCTGGGTTCCAGGGTGTTGTATTCCTCTTCGGGTTGTGAAGAGAAGGCCAGCTGCGGCTGGATGTGTAAGTGTTCTTGAGGGGGACTGTACCCTTGGGTAGTAAAATCCTGAGTTGTTGCTCGGGGGCTGGACGTAGGACTCTTATGGAAAGGAGATCTGAACTAGGATAAAATCCCTGTGTAGTGTGATTGCTTTCTGTGTGATTGCTATTGTTTTCTTTACTAACACTAACAGCAAGCGTAGTGTTTTTGTATAAATGTTTTGTTGATAGGTTTAAGTATTCAAATTTTAGAATCCCATTCCCCCCCCCCCCCCCCCCCCCCCGCTCTTGGCTTGCTAGTTGGGCAATACTATGGGCATGCGGATGGAGGTACGGTAGGCCCATAGAGCCTCAATCAATTTCTCAGGCCAATCAGTAAATTTATGAGACTCACAAATTTTCTTTAAAATTTTCAAAAGTGTTTTGTTTGTGGCTTCGGCTCTACCGTTGCCCTGTGGATAGTATGGAGTTGAATGATGCAGAGAAATGTTAAATTTCTTACACAAGTCCTAAATCTCTTGAGATATGAACTAAGGTCCATTGTCGGTGATGATGCCACTTGACACTCCAAAATGTGAGATGATGTTCTTCATAATGAACCGGCACACGGTCAAACCTTTGATTTCTGCGAATGCTTCAGCTTTGGCCCACTTGGTGAAGTACTCAGTAGTAGTGAGGATGAATGATTTTTGTTTGATTTGAGCATTATGATCACCAAGAGGTCCAATGATATCAAAGGCCCACATGGAGAAAGGCCAAGGGGATGATAGTGGATGTAGAGAGGAAGATGGAGCATGAATCTTGTCGGCATGGAGCTGGCACTTGACGCACCTACGAACGTAGATGGCACAGTCTTCTTCTAAGGTTGGCCAACAATAGCCCTGCCTAAGGATCTTCTTAGCTAGCATTTGGCTATTCACATGCCCTCCACACTCACTGGAGTGGGCTCCTTCCACTACCTTCCAAACTTCTTCGTCAGGCAAGCATCTGAGGAGCATCCCCATTAGAGCGTGTCTATACAACACTTCTCCCATAATGGTATATCTTAACGCCACTATGGATGGCTCTTCTATCTTCGGACTCAGCTTCTTTTGGGAATGTACCGTCCTTGCAATATTGCTCAATCTCTTGGTACCATGGCCTTTCTTCTTCCATTATCTCTCCTAGCTCTATGAGCATCACTTCCTTTGCTTCTCTTCTCTTTGCCTTCACAATTAAAGAGTTCCTGAGATTGTTGAACCAAGGATCCTGAGTGGATGGTGCTTCTAACCTCTGGACAATGATAGTCTCAGAGCTGTGGCTGAGAGGGAAAGAGAGGGGTGAGGCCAAAGATGCCACGACATAAGCCAAGATATTCTGAGAGCAAGGAGTATGAATGTAGATGAGCTTGCTGAATTGCTTAGCTAGAAGCATGACCAAATCTTGATAAGGCTTGAGTTTAGAGTCACGAGTGCGATAAGTAGAAACGACCTGCCGAAGAACGAGTTGGGAATCTCCTATGATCTTGAGTTGACGTGCGCCTAGGAGATAGGCACATTTGAGACCGGCTAGGAAAGCCTCGTACTCAGAAATGTTGTTAGTGGCAGGGAACTGGAGTTGATAAGCTAAGGAAATGGTGATTCCTTTTGGGGTAAGCAGAATCGCACCTATGCCCCGTCCCCTAGAATTGAGAGCTCCATCGAAATGAAGCAACCAGAAGGAATCGCGAGAGATAAGTGACAGGTTTTCATCAGGAAATTCTTCTTGGACCGTGTCACTGTGAGGAAGAGGAAGCTGAGCAAGGTGCTCGGCAATGGCATACCGTTTTATAGCCTTTTGAACTAAAAATGTGATGTCGAACTGAGACAAGAAGCTCTGCCAACGTACTAATCTGTCGGCGAGGACTGGCTTCTCTAGGAGGTATCTGATGGGATCCATCCTATAAATCAAACTCACCTGATGAGTTAGGAAGTAGTGCTTTAGTTTCTGCACTACCCACACTAGCACTGCACATGTTTTCTCCATTGTAGTGAGCTTGAGCTCGGCGGGATTGAAAAGCCTAGACAAGTAATAAACTGCCCTTTCTTTACCAGTGTCATCAAGTTGCGCAAGGACACCTCCTAGGGAGTCCTCAATGGTTGGCAGATATAGGATGAGGGGTTTTCTTAGGATAGGCGCCTACAGCACGGGCGGATTCATAAGATAACTCTTGAGTTCATCGAAGGCTTCTTGGCATTTAGTATTCCATTGCAATTTGACTCCTATTTTTAACAATTCATAGAAAGGACGACATCTTTGGGAATGCTGAGATATAAATCTCCTTATGAACTATAGTTGACCTATCAATCCTCGAAGCTCGGATATATTCTTAGAAGGAGGCATCTCATTTATTGCCTTGGCCTTGTTCGGGTTTATTTGAATCCCCTGTTTGCTGACTATGAATCCTAATAGTTTGCCTGAGGAAACCCCAAATACACATTTCTTTGGGTTCATCTTCAATTGATACTCTCGTGCGCATTGAAACACTTTGGCAAGCACGGAGGAATGTTCTTTTCTAGTCCGAGACTTCACCACAATATCATCCACGTAAATCTTAACATGAATGTGAATCATATCGTGGAAGATTGCTAACGTTGCCATTTGATAAGTGGTACCGACATTCTTCAATCCAAACGGCATGACCACATAGCAATAAGTTCCCCAGGGCATGGTGAAGGATGTTTTCTCTTGGTCCTCCGGGGCTAGAGGGATCTGATTATAGCCTGAATAACCATCCATGAATGAGATAGTTTCAAACCTAGTGGTGTTATCAATTAGAACATCCAAATGAGGTAATGGGAAATCATCTTTTGGACATGCTCTATTTAAGTCCCGGAAGTCGATGCAAATTCGTACTCTTCCATCCTTCTTCATTATCGGGACTATGTTAGCTACCCATAGAGGGTAGAGTACTACACGGATGAACTTAGCCTTGTGTAGTTTTTCAATCTCCTCTTTCATCTTCAGTGCAATATGGGGGTGGAATCGTCTCAATTTTTGTTTAACGGCTATTGCCCCTGGCTTCAAGATCAACATGTGTTCCACCAATGTAGGGTCAATACCGGGCATGCCATCATATAACCAGGCAAACGAGTCCTTGTACTCCCTCAGCATCTCCATAAGTTCTTCTTCTTATTCAGGAGGGAGATTGGAAGCTATGGCTAGGAGCCTGGGTTCTTCGTTTGTCCCAATGTTTACCTCCTTGGTGGGTTCATCCACTGCTGATGTGGGCTCGTCAAATCTCTTCATGCCACTAGCGTACATTTCGGCAGTGTCCTCTATTTCACCATCCTCTTCATCCACTGGGTTCTCATCATTCAAGATTTCATAAATTCCAAATCCGTCGTCTAACCTCCCCTCTTCATGCTGAGCTTCCATGTTCAGAACGACTGCTTCCTGGACGAACTCTTCAACAACTAGAAGAGCGCCACACCTTTGAGCCAGATCTACTAGATATCTATGGGAGATGATGCTACCCTTGCTCTTTCTAGACGGGGACGAGGACTTGCTAGATTCCACCCTTAAACCTAAACTGGAATTAAAACCTACAGGGCACTCTAGGGGAGAAACCAGAGGTTTGTTGGAAGGGAAATGAACAGATGCGGCACAGCCGCGGGAGTCCTCCGATGGGTCTAGAGGTGGAGGCAGGCCACTCGAGCTCAGAGTCGCTGTAGTGAAGCTGTGGTGCAGGGGAACAGAAGGCCCCTCACCCAAAGTGTTCATGATGATTACGCGCGTCAGAGAGTGGGGACTGCCGCTCCGGCCAAGAATGAAGGTGGAAGGAAAAGGCGAGGATCGCCGCCGAGGAAGGAGGAGTGCCCAAATGATGGGGATCGCCGTCAGGAGAGAAGAAGCGTGGAGACAGGGATCGCCGTCCAAAAGTCGCAAGCAGGGGGTGACGGGGATCGCCGTCGGGAGAGGTGATTGCAGTGGGGTGATGGGGATCACCGTCAGGAGATGGTGATTGCAGCAGGGTGACAGGGATCACCATCAAGATGAGTGTAAGCGGGAGTGAAAGAGGGGATCACTGTCTGAAGGAGGTGGAGAGAAGGACGAGGATCATTGTCCGAAGAAAGAGAAGGGAAAGATGAGGATCGCCGTCCGAAGAAGGAGAGGGGAAAGACGGAGGTCGCCGTCCGAAGAAGGATGGAGATGCCATCTGATCGTTGGAGGAATACAGAAAGGGTTTTTTTATATATATAATAAAGCATTCTAACCTAAGGAAAGAGATGAGCTACCCTACATTAGAAGGCATCGGTAGAAGGAAAGAACCGTGTTGTTGAAAGAAAGGGTGAAGTGAGGTGAAGGAGTGGTTAACGCCTTGAGAGCGTCGGACGAGAGTTGGAGGACAAGGGGAGGTGGATGTGGAATGAAGGAGAATTTAGAAATAATAACTGAAAAATATGGAATGTTTAGGAGGCCAGGAATACCTTGGCCAGAGCTCATCTACAGGGTGGTTGTTATATAATGGATCTAATTCTTCCAGATCTTCACCGTTCCTAAGCAACTGTCACTTGGAGGTGATCGCCGATGGGGGCTTTACCAATTCCGCCATTGCCGGGGGCCAGGTGAGATCGCCCTCCCAGAACAGGCGACTGAATGCTATCATGATGTCTTCCATATCTGACCATTCTGCCTATGGATCTTCAGTCTTCTTCCTTTTGCTGGGTCGCAGGGCTTCCAAAGCCAGATATGTGAGCGTTGGTGTTATGTGGTCTGCCCCCACCACGATAGTGTCGTATCCCGGCTGTACAGGTCCTCTGAAAAAGTGACAATATAATGACCAGGTGAGGGGTTTCCGATCTATCTTTAAAGTGGAGGAGAAAGCTGTCCATGATTTGATTTACTTTTTGTACCCAAGGCCGCATCTTGTGACTTGCTTGGAGTTGGTGATAGTCTGGGTCCTTCCTTGGAGATGCGCTCTGAGCCCCTTCCCTAGCTGGTAACCGATTTTAAACATGATATTTCCTACCCTTTGTGTCCGATGGCGTAACCCTTTTGATGGCTGCCACTGATGGAGACACCATTTGGCGGCTAGAAGAGAAAGTATAGGCCCATGGGTAATTTGCATCGAGTACGGCGATTATAGGATTGTTGGAGGGCTAGACCGCCGACATGATCTTTTGAATAGCTTCGATAGTGTGTGTGGTAGTTGCACTCTTGACTTTGATAATCCATCCCTGGAATGGGAACTTCAAACATTGATGCGCTGTGGAGGGAACGACCCCTAGTGCTTCAATCCATGGACAACCCAAAATAGCTTTAAAGGTTGGTTCAATGTCCAACACATAAAAGTCAATGGTCATCACAAGCGGGCCCAGTTCTACCTGTAAAGAGACGACACCATGGCAGGCCCGCCTGGAGTTATCATAGGCCACAATGGTGGTAGGAGTTGGTTGCAGGCGACGCTCGGATATGTTGCATGACCGTAGAGTGCTGAGAGGACACACATTTATTGATGCTCCTGTGTGTCAACTAGGGTGGCGTCAACGGCCACATTGTTTATGGTCAACGTCATGCAGAGAGGCATTCTTCTAGCCTCGGGAGGAGCTAACTCACTATCTGCAAAGGTAATTGTCACCCCCTGGTAACAATTGATAGGACCGATGGTAATTTTTTGGGATTCATGTCTTCATTGACCATGACTTTTTGCAGAAAAGCTCTTAAGGCATCCTGATGGGTCTGGGACCTCTTGATAAATTCAAGGATGGAGATTTTTGCAGGAGTCTGATCCAGATGCTTCAAAATGTCGTATTGGGTACCGGGTACCAGATCTATTTCCTCGATGTCCTGTTGTTGTTGTTGATTGTTGGGGTTGGAGTTGTGGGTCGGTTGACCCGGCATAGACACAGATGCATTGGGGTACATCCAGTGAAACATTCGCCCGCTCTGGAGGGCGAGGTTGTGTTGTAGTGGAGGTGGGGTGGCGTCGATGATGGATGGGTTGGCTATTGTTGGCGCTGGCGTGGGGGAGAGTGGAATGTTAATGGGTGATGGACTGATGGGTGGTATGATGGGGGTGTTGTAGAGCGGTGAGGTGATTGTGGCAATGGTGGGTGTAGTGGAGGTAGTAGTGGTGTGTGAGATAGCCAACAATTGACCTACTTCATGTTCATCATCGTAGGCCCAAGCGGCGGCTGGTGGTGGATGGTGAACGACTGGGTTAACTTGAGCGAGTGGCGGTGGTGGTGGAGCAGGCTATGGATTTGGAGCAGGCTGGTGTTGCAGCATGGGATTTTGGACTATGTCGAGATCATTGGCTGGTTGTTGTGGCCGCTGTGGTTGTTAGGGTTGCTGGAACTGCTGTTGTTGGAACTGCTGCTGGAACTGTTACTGCGGTGGTGGTGGCTGTTGTCGCCTCTGCTGATGCTGTTGCTGTCTTTGCCCTTGCTGATCCCTCAAGGTCTGAATCAACCTCTTCATCTCTGCCCAGTCAATTTGTTGTTGCTCATCGAGATCATATATCATGTCCCTGAATTGAAAGTAGTCTGATACACTGTACCCCGGATGACGATGATATACACAATACTTAGTTTGGTCCACCGCCATATTCCAGTTGGCCTTCTCCAGAGGGAGTCTAAGGGTGTTGAGAGACATGAGGGCTGTAAAGATGTCGGCTAGACTCTCGGGGAGAGGAGGATACTGAGCTCTCTTAGGACCATTGAGCTTTCTAGGAGCATAGACATTCTGAGGTGGAGGGACTTGGTTGTATTGGCGTTGCTCCTACAAGCGGTTTTGAGTTTGAAGAGGTAGTGGCATATTGTTCCAAGGTTGTTGAGGGGGTTGGTTGTAAGGTGGCCTACCTATCGGACCTTGGGGATTGTTGACAGCACCTACTTGTTCATTGGTTTGCACGCCTTTAGTGATAGGACCTTGTGGTTTCTTGGGGTAGCGAGACTTCAGAGTTTCAAACACAGAGTGAATGGGCGAGTCCTTGAGTTGGGTTTGAATAAAACGAGCTGGGCTATAGAGTTGGTGCATGGTAGTTATATCATTCATGGCCAAGATGGATCAGTAAGTAGATGTAGCATTAGCAATCAACAGCTTAACCTTCTCCTCCTCTGGCATGGGGCAGCGGACCTTTGCATCTAGAGCTCGCCACCGATCAACATAAACTGTGAATTCTTCGTCGACCTTCATCTTTTTGGCCACCAGATCTACAAAAGAATATTTTGGTCTGACTCGATCTTGGAATTATTGCAGAAACCTTTCTTGCACAATTTGAAATTCTTCGGCTTCTTTTGGGGGTAGAGCAGATTCATAAACAAAGTCATTGAGATGCACATAAGGGTTGCCTACCCTAGAGTATCGCCTGTAGATGGAGAGCTCTGACTGGGGCAGAGCCCAGAGATGCTGAAAAGAAGGGAGAGGGATGTTGGCGACCTTCCGGGGGTCTAGTTTCCTTCGAAGATCATGAAGTTCCCTTTTCATAGATGTCCACTCCACAAGGAAGTCGGAAGGGGACGAGACATGGTGAGCAGGAACAAGGGAGCGTGATTGCTTCAAAGAGTAAGACTTCTCAAGGGGAAGAGCATTGTGTTCGGCCTGATAATATGAAGAAATTGGAGGAGAATTGGGCCGAAACTCCCGTGCCGGAAGATAACTGGGCTTAGAGAAATGAATGGCTCATGGACGGAGGGGAGTGGGATCAGCCACAGTAGAGGGTACATGTGGCGCAGAAGCGACAGGGGCAGAGGAGGCTACCTGTTGAGCAGAGCTATGAGAGAGTGGAGAAAGGGGGCGCTTAGCTTTGGCAGTTGCCAGAAATTCCCAAACTTGGGCCGAGCTTAGATGGGGAAGGAGTTGACTAAACTGTGCATGTGGGTCATCCACCCCAGAAGGAGAAGGGGGGCGAGACCGAACATCGACAATGGTTGGGGGCTAGATCTGCCCTGTGAGGGTGGCAGCGAAAGGCTGGGCCACATCCTCCAAAAACTCAATGAGCAAAGAATCACCGGTAAGGACACGAAAATGGTCCATACCAAAAAGAGGATTATGGTATAATACAAAGGTTTGGGGAGACTGACTCGATAAACCTAAACAATGACGCATACAGTACCCCTGAATAATTAGGGGAGATGATGACCACAAATAAAACCTAGACACTAACACACAAGAACGGACAATAAGATGAGAGGGAGTATATCAAGCAAACACCTAAGTTGACATGATTATCATTAAGATTTTAGGGTTTACACTTAGCCTTTAATGGATTAATTAATGAAGTTGCACTTGGCCAAATGGGCCCTAGTAGGTGGGTACTCGAGTACTCTGATGTAACTAAAAGGAAGTACATAACTCACACACAGAACGACCTGTACTAGGGGGATAACGGGTACAACCAGCCCGACAACCGCAACGTGCATATGGCCACGGGGACTTATGGAGGCCCTCAGTAGCAGGCCTTGGTCAGCCCATGAGTGCTCGCAGGTGAGAGGGTTTCCACTACCAAGGAGGAGTCCTATCTACATGAAAGTAGTGTATGCATGAGCCTATGTGCACCGGGGTGCATGCAAATTCTATCCTAAACTAACAAACAACAATTGATAGGTCTCTGCTGAAGTCGCGACGATCGAGTCTGCTGTGACCTTATTGCGACCGAGGGATCAGTCGCGATAATCTCAGACTGCAGAAACCTACAGCCACATGCAAACAATGGACAAACAGACTAACCTAAGGCACAATATAACATGGAGGAAAGTAAACAGAAGATGGAGATTCCCTAGACAAACAGAAACTGATGCATGGACAGAAAATAGTAACAAACCAAGTACACTTATTGTCGCGTCCTCCTCCTCCGGCGCAATCAAGTCGCATCAGCCCGATATGTCGCGATAGCACCAGTAAATGAACAATGAAAAATAAAAGGAAAACCTGAGTGTAGATGTGTTTTTTTTTCAAAACCCCTCCCACAAAGAGATGATAAAAAAGGATTTTTTTAATAATCAAAATAAAAATAAATATGTGATGGAAAAGGGTGGTGGAGAAAGAAAAGAAAGACAAGTGTGCGTGTGTGCACAAGGATGGAGTGTGATCGCCAGGTACACGAAGGGTACTGAAGGAGATGGGGGAAGAGGGAAGTGTGGTGTACTTACCTTCCCCCAAAAGTGTGGGAGAGTGGTGTGCGGGTTCACTTCTTCTCCTTCCACCGGCCAGCCGGCAAAGAAGATTTAGCTCCGAGACGGTTACCTTGCAAGAAAAAGACAACAAGAAAACAAGTGACAAAATGATTAGACTATGAGGTGTACAATCAAACTCAAATGAAATGTAAAGAAAAGTGATTGCATGGGTGTTAACACACCCCGTGGGGTGGTGTTAAATCCCTAACAATGTGGGTATGAAGAGAATGATGTGTGTGTGTGTTGTGATGCATGCA
Organism: Colocasia esculenta; assembly: GCA_014218235.1. Taxonomy (NCBI): domain Eukaryota; kingdom Viridiplantae; phylum Streptophyta; class Magnoliopsida; order Alismatales; family Araceae; genus Colocasia; species Colocasia esculenta. Next base: position 26,305,123 of record CM024755.1, on the reverse strand, counting down.
CTAAAAAGTAAAATAAATAAAAATGAAGAGGGAGAAAGTGGCGATGAGCCCGTTGCCGCAATGGATGGAGTGGACGAAGTGGATGGAGGAGCGATCCTCACGGCTTGCTCCAATGCATGTGAGAGGACGATGGATCCGAATCCCAAGGGAGGAAGACGTGGATTAGCTCGGGATGAAGGTGCTCCTCCTTGGCTTTGGAATGCGAGTCTCCGGTGCGGTAGGGCTTCGCCGTAGTGTGTAGGTGATGTTCAAAACAGTGGCCTCAGGGATCTATTTATAGGGAAAAATTCTTTAAATCACGTCAAGTACAGTGGACGCCTATCTACTGAATCGTGTCTGGCTAAAGCGCCGCGATTCCAAAGATCGACTTGCTACGATTGAGCCCTTCCAAACATCGATTATAGCCATTTTAAGAATCGCGTCCGCAATGGCCGCCACATTTCTAAACCTTTCGATTTGCAACAATTCTGTCGAAATATTAATAAATGGAAATAATGAACCGCGTCGGACATGTCCACCGCGTATTTGAAGAGAATCGATCTTCTAAGGAAATTGATCTTTGTTTAGAGGAAGGTTAGAAACACGTCGGACTAAGAGGACGCTATTCTAATTAGCAACAAAATCTTTCCAAAAATGATTTTGGAAATTGCCATAAATCGAAAATGGAAACTCTTAATCGCGGCGGCTTTACCAGACGCGAATATAAATAGGGTAAGCGCCAGAGAAGGAAGTATGATACGTGTCGAGTTTTCCCGCCGCGGATCATGCCTACTTAAAAGGCATCCCCTGTATCAGACGCGAATCAATGAAGCTCAATAGACCCCTTAGGACCCCATAGAAAAATTCCCTAAAAATCCTAGAAAAATCCAAAAAATAGGAAAATCACTCAAGAGGTTAATTGAAGAGAGCCACTTTGAGGCATCGCGATATAACATGAAATTTGCTCGATATGCTGCCAAAATGGTGTGTCTACAGCTCTCGCCTTGGCGTCTGCTTTGTAAGGAAATGGAGTGAATGTGAAGGATCGAAATAAATGTGTGGAAAAGATCTAGAAGGGGGGGATGAATAGATCTTAGCCACTTTTGCGGAAGCTTAAATAATTTTAAAACTATTTAGAATCAGAGGCAATAATATCAGTGAAAAGCTGCTGATCTGATTAGATTGGAGTGAGTTGAAAAACTTAGATGAGAATCAAGTTGATTAAGTGAATTAGAAACGAGTCCTATGCAAGCATCTAGCGGATGAACCAGTCAAACCACAGAACACAAATGCACAAGGATTTTTAGGTGGTTCGGAAATCACCCATGTGATTCCTACATCCACCCCTCACAACCCGTGAGGATTCACTAACACAACTGGGTAACACACCCACTGGAGCCTGACAACTCCAACACTGAAGAGCTTACAACTCACACCACTTCTAGAGCAAGACTACTCTAGAACAACTGAGCAAGACTGCTCAACACACACTTGAGTTTGACAACTCAACACTGAGCGCACCGGCTCACAACAATCTGAGCACAAGGCTCACACATAGACTTGCTAGACACCAACTTAAGACAAGATCTCCTAGCAACAGATCTAGTCGAAATTTGAGAACACTAATGAGAATTATGCAGAAGCACTTGCATAATCTCAAGAGATATCTCAGAAGAACAAAGTAAAGTAAAAAGGTATTGAATGACTTCGTTCTTCAAGTGTACTCCCTTGTAGAAGCTTGAATTGGGAAGAAGCTTGTAAACATGAAGTCCAAGACGATGCTCTGCAATCTGGGAGGTTGGACCTTCCTTGAATTCTTCTCCAACGATGGCTTCTACCTGATCTACTTCCTTGAGATGCTTCAGAGGCTTCTTTAAAGATCAAACCACAATTCTCACACCTTGAATTGGTGAGAAGAGGTGTTCAGGAGACTCCAGGAAGCAGAGGAGGGAGACACGAACTCTTATGGCCGCCAGGAATTTTTCAGGAGGCTCTAAGAGGTTAGTTGGGTCTCTCTCTTTGAAGGGAGGCCAAAAGGAGCCTTTTATACCCTTAGGATTCCAAAGATACCCTTTTGGGGTACAAGGGCACGCTTCCCTAGGAAGATTCTGATCGCCCTAGAAGGACACGTGGCAGCCATCAGCTCTTAGGATGAAAAGTTTCCGTAGTGTGTCGACCTGCCCTGGTGGTTGTGTCGACACACTGTTCCAAAGATAGAAGAATCTGTTCTGGGAGAAAGGTCCCGTGTCGACCTGCTCTTGAGTGTGTCGACCTGCTGTCCCAATTCCTCAAACTGGCTGTTCTGGGAACTGGGTCTAGTGTCGACCTGCCCTGGGAGTGTGTCGACCTGCTGTCCCAATTCCTCAAACTGGCTGTTCTGGGAACTGGGTCTAGTGTCGACCTGCCCTGGGAGTGTGTCGACCTGGGTACCCTTGATCTCTGGAAAACTGCCACTCGTGTCGACACACTCTTGACATGTGTCGACACACTCTTGACATTTTTGCACAATTTCTCTTTGAGTCTGTGTTGATGTGTCGACACCATTGATGGGTGTGTCGACACATCTTTTGCATAAAAAGTTTGTACCTGAAAAATAAACACATATATCATTAGTTAAATGATTTATCATTACCACAAATGATAAATGTGGTTTGAAAAATGCTTTTTGAGCATGACTTTCAGGTATGATGCTTTTGACATGTTCCAATTAAATTGCTTTAAGAACACTTCTTGTCATCATCAAAATAGGAGGGAAATGATATGAATTAGACATTCAACCCAACAATCTCCCCCTTTTTGATGATGGCAACATTAAATCCATATTTGAATGTGGTTTTGATGAAGTGTGATTTTTAAGCAATTTTTATTGATTAAGTTTTTGTTTTTCTTTTGTTCATACTTGTCAATGTCCTTTTGATATTGTTCAGTAACAATTGATGATATTTTTGTGAGATACAACGTTACTTGAAATTAGAAGATTTGTGCACACAAGTCAACAATTGAACAAGTATTCACACACAAATACAAAAATTTGTATTGAAGCCAAACAACCATTTCATGTCATTCATTTCATTCAAAAGATCATTACAATTCATTCAATCTTCTCCCCCTTTGACATTATCAAAAAAATGTACATTAGGTAGAAGATGGAGGAGGAGGAGGAATTGGAGCTAGAAGCATCTCAATATCTGACAATCTCTTATCCATTGACTTCATGCTTGACTTTATCTGTTCATGGATAGTTGTCAGCCGAGTGTGAAGATAATGCTCCATTCTATCAGAATGTTCTATCAAGGTGCTCTGAGTTCTTTTCAATTCATCTGAAACATGTTGAGAACTTGATGACCCAGCTGACCAACCAGGTCTTTGCATGATTTTGAACTCCTTGGTCAAATCTGTGAGCTGCTTGTCAATGTGCTCATTGAAATTTCTCATACTTTCCAAATCATCCACAAAATGAGCAAATGATAGTCTGGTGCTGGAAATCTCATGCAATGTTTGATTGGTGTTGAAGACATCTGCTTGGGAATTGGCCAAAATTCCCTGAAGAACTTTCTCTAACTTGTCCTGATGTTCTTTTAGCTCAATATAGGAATCTCCCAGAGTTCCTATGAGTCTGTTAAATCGCTGAGCTGCATAATCAGAAGCTGCCTTCTGCTCAATAAATTTGGCAGAAACTGTGTTTTCCAGTCTTTGAATCCGTAGCTCAAAAGATGAGGACATGGATTGAAGTGAGGAGTTGAAGGATTCAAATTTGTCATTTAGGAAAGATATCAATTCTGGTGGAACAGGAGGCCCACCAGAAGATGTGGATGGTTGGAATGAGGGTTGTGGAGAAAAAGGAGGAAGCTGAGGTGAGAGAGGATCATGAAAAGGACTGACATTTTCATTAAGAGCTTGATCCTCATGCATAGGAGGCTGATCCTCTTGACTTAGGGGCTGGTCCCCTTCAGCTGGAGGCTGTTCCTCCTGTACTTGGGGCTGATCCCCTGGAGCCTGAGGCTGGTCCTCCTGAGGTTGGGGCTGTTCCCCTTGGTCTTGAGGCTGTTCCTCTTGAACTGGAGGAGCCTCAACCACAGCTGGTCCTCTTCTAATTTGATTTCCCTCTAATCTAAATCCCATGAACTTCTGGATATTCTTGAATGTATAGATATTTGACTTGGGAATGGACTGGGATTTTTCAGATTCCAATGGCACACCAAAGTGCTTGAACACTGAGGTCAGATGTGCTCCATAAGGAAGTGATCTCTTCAAGTCTGTTCTTGTAGTTTCAGAAATGATTTGATAAAGAATCACATGAAGGTTGACCTTGATATCTTTGACCATGCAATAGAGTATGAATCTCTGGATATCTGTCAGTCTATCTCGCCCACCACCTTGAGGGGTAACTATGGTTGTCAAGATGTGGTGAATTACCCTTAACACAGGTGGAAATGAGTTGGCATTAAACCTTGTCACATAGGTTTGTTTGGCATCTGATGGATCTGCAGGATGGCCTGTCAAGATTGAGTAGGCTTCATGTAAGTCAAATTCAAATTCATGGTAGTCAGCCCCCTCATCTGGCACTTTGAAAATGGAGGCTGCTACATCAGTTGGCATGTCTATCTCTATCCCCTTGACTTTGGATTTAAAACCTTCTTCTGTGCAGGTGAGGTTTTTGTAGAACTCTCTAACTAACCTTGGATAGCAGACTTGAAATTCAGAAATGAAAGGAATCCAAGATTGAAAGGAGAAATAGGTTTGAATTTCAGGGAGAGAGTCTGCTAATTGGGTGTCAGAAAGGTCAAGAATTCTAGGCTTCAAAATCAGTTTGGCAGCACTGACGGATTCTGAGGGTATATCCTCTTGAGACTCAGTAGAGGAAGACGAAGATGATTCCTCATGATGGTCAGAGGAATCGCCCGAAATATCTGATCTAGGGTTTGAACTTTGTCTACCTCTGCCAGCATTGGAGGTCCTACCTCTCTTTGAAGCTCTGAGAGGTGCAGAAGAGGATCCTGGAAGCTCTGCAGGATCATTTCTTCGCTTGGTTCTTCTTTCAATCTGTTCAACTGGAACCTGTGCCGGAACCTGCCTTGAAGAAGCCTGAGACCTTGCGCCACGGCGGGGACCCAACTTGCGGACCATGGTGCAAGGAAGGAGTGGAATGTCAGAGAGGAGATGGAAGATTGGTGAGGTGATTGAAGATTAGAGAGAGATGGTGAAAATTTCTTGCCGGAATGGTGAGAGTTTGGCCGTCGGGTCGACCTGATGCTCAAAAAGGGATGCAGAGGTACACTGCCCCGCAGGAACAACAAGGGTTTAAGGTGAACCCGAAAGATTTGAAAAAGTTCTGGCAAGAAGGCAGTGTCGACACATGAGGAAGGGTGTGTCGACCTGACTGGAATTATGTGTCGACACGAGAGAGGATTGTGTCGACACAGCCTTTGAGAGAAATGAGAATTTTTGAGAGGAAATTTTTGAGAAATTTGGGGACATCTTTATAATGATAAATAATGAGAGGAATTATCATTTGAAGGATTTTTAAGAGGCCTAAAAATTCATTTGCTGTATTTTACAAAAATTCATTACAGTTCAAGTATTTCATACAATTTCCAACAGGATATTAGCATTCCAAGACTTGAATCAACAAAATGATAAATTGAGGGATATAATGTATCTTACAATCAACCAAAATCTGCCATGTTTCTCAATTTTCAAGAGTTAAAGATATCATCTAGACTAAACACAGTTGTGTTGAAAGTAAAACACAAACTTAAAGAACAACTTGATGAAGGAGGAAGATGATTCTTTCTAAACAAATCTCCAATAATTTTCATATTTTTGTTCTTTTAACAAACTATCAAATGATGTAAATCTCTTTCACTCAAGTACTAGTGCTTTTTACACACCATAGTCCCTGGATACTCAAGATGTAGTCATTGTCAAGTCTCAAAGGGGTAAATGATGACTTTTTGACATGAAAATATACGTTTTTTAGACGCCAATATTTCCAGTTACTCAGTCATCATCAAAAAGCATAGCACATAATTGCTTAAATTTTGAGGTTATTTTCAATTTGGATCCCCTTTGAACAGAGTTAACAAGAATGCCTCATGACATGCATAGCACTTCATTCATTGTGAAGGTGTGCAGTTTCTCAGCACAGATGTCATTGCTCTGTTGAATTTTACAAGATTTTGGAGAGTTTGTAGGATAGAATTCAAATACATCCAGCCATCAGTTGCAAACAAGGTAATGTTTTAAGTTCAAGACACAATTGTAATTTAGTTTAGGAAGAGATCTGAGTTTCTGTGGATTGAGAGACATAGTGGAAAGTTGATTAGTAAAAAATATAATGTATCACTCAAGGTTCACTTTGAGACTCTAGAATTTAGAATGAGGACATCATGCAAGGAATTGATGAAATGCAAGAAGGGTTCTGAAATTTGCAAAAAGATGACTTGTGAATTTTCTAGCTCCCCCTGAGATGATGATTTCAATCATTTTTCATCAAAATAAAGATATGCATTTTTTTTTTTTTTGAAATCAGAAAGAATGTTTCTTTTTGGATAACAAAGATTTCTTCTCAACAATTGTATATTCATTTCTTGGTACTTGGCGGAGACATATACTCTCGCATAGTGAAAGTGTCCAGACAAGCATAACCTGTCCTTCTCCAAGTCACCATTTGATATACCAAGAGATTTCAATACAATAAGAGTTGAAGAATTCATTATCAGAAAGAAATGAAGGTTAAAACTGTGCAAGTTTTGAAATCAGAAAAAGACATTCTCTTTGAACAATAAAAGCTCCCCCTCAACTATTGCATATTGACTTCTTAGTACTTGGCGGAGATATGTTCTCACGCATAGTGAAAGTGTCTAGACAAGCATAGCCTGTCCTTCTCCAAATCACTATTTGATATACCAAGAAGTTTCAACACAATCAGAAGTGAAGAATTTATTGTAAAAAGGGAAATGGAATTGGAATAGAGAGAGATATGAGCAATGTAGCTTGAGGAAGCAAGGAGTTATGAAATACAAAGAACTCCCCCTTAGACAAAGCATCATTCAACCCAAACTTTAAGAGAGATCAGAAGGATGGACATTTACAAAGACCAAGTTCTCTCCTTAAAGATGAGAATCTATTTTCAGGAAGGGGTTTTGTGAATATGTCTGCAATTTGTTTTTCAGTTACAATAAAATGGAGTTCAAAAGATTTCTTGGCAACCTCATCTCTCAAGAAATGATGCCTGATTTCAATGTGTTTTGTTCTAGAATGCTGAATGGGGTTTTTAGAAAGATTGATTGCACTTGTGTTATCACATAGGATGGGTACACACCCTAAATCTTGGTTGTAATCAAGAAGTTGATGTTTCACCCAGAGAATCTGAGTTCCACATCTACCTGCTGCAACATATTCAGCTTCTGCTGTTGACAGAGCCACTGAATGTTGCTTCTTAGAAGCCCAAGAAATAAGGCACCCACCTAGAAATACACACAAGCCACTTGTGCTTTTTCTATCTAACTTACACCCAGCATAATCAGCATCACAATAGGCAAACAATTCTAACTTGCAACCAGCAGGATACCAAATTCCTAAGTCACATGTTCCAACAAGATATTTAAAAATTCTTTTCACAGCAAGCATATGACTTTCTTTAGGATTTGATTGGAATCTAGCACATAAGCACACACAAAACTGAATGTCAGGTCTAGAAGTAGTAAGGTAGAGCAGAGAGCCAATCATACCTCTGTAGGTCTTTGGATCTACTGACTTACCAGATGGGTCTTCTTCTAGCTTAGCATTTATTGCAATGGGTGTGCTTGAATGTTTAAGGTTCTGATAGTCAAACCTTTTCAGTAGCTCCTTGACATATTTGGTTTGACTGATGAAGATACCTTCATTCGTTTGGTTAACCTGCAACCCCAAAAAGAATGTTAAGTCTCCCATTAAGCTCATTTCAAATTCATTCTGCATTTGATTTGAAAATTCAGTGCAAAGGCCTTTATTGGTGGAGCCAAAAATTATGTCATCAACATAAATTTGGACCACAATTATTTGATTTTTTACTGTTTTAGTGAACAATGTTTGATCAACATTACCTCTAGAATATCCTTTTTCAAGTAAAAAGGAACTCAAACGATCATACCAAGCTCTTGGAGCTTGTTTAAGACCATAGAGTGCCTTATTAAGCTTGAAAACATGGTTAGGATATTTTTCATTATCAAATCCAGGAGGTTGTTCAACAAACACATTTTCCTTTATATATCCATTTAGAAATGCACTTTTAACATCCATTTGAAAGACTTTGAATTTCATGGAGGATGCAAAAGCAAGGAAAATTCTCACAGCTTCTAGTCTAGCTACAGGGGCATAAGATTCTTCAAAGTCAATTCCAAATTCTTGGTTATACCCCTTTGCAACTAGCCTAGCTTTGTTTCTTATTACTTGACCAGCTTCATTCAATTTATTTCTGAAAACCCATCTAGTGCCAATCACTGTTTGGTCACTAGGTCTAGGCACTAATTCCCACACTTGATTTCTTTCAAATTGATGAAGTTCATCATGCATAGCATTAATCCAATCAGAACTGGATAAGGCTTCATCAATTGACTTGGGTTCAATTTGGGAAATTAGAGCTAGTGAGTCTTCTTCAATGTTTTGCAAAAAGGATGATCTGGTCCTAACTCTATCATTTAGATTGCCAACTACACTATCTAATGGGTGATCTCTTAGAAATCGAGGTTCAGAAATTACCTGTTGAGAGGTACCCACTTCTGAATCAGTATTACCTGAACCATTTGGAGATTGTGAGTTGTTGTTCAGGTTTTCTTCAATGTTATTACTCTCCTCAACGGTTGGTGAAGAATCCACAATGAGGTCATCCTCTTCATTGTCTTGTTTTTCCCTGCAAGATTTAGAATCATTAGTGGAAAAGGAGTTTTCATTAAAAATAACATGTGGAGATTCTTCAATAGATTTGGTTTTTATTATGTACACTTTGAAGGCCCTTGACACTTCAGAATAGCCAAGGAAGATAGCTTCCTGACTCTTAGCATCAAACTTGTCAAGGTTTTCTTTGTTATTATTGTGAACATAGCATTTGCACCCAAAGACTTTAAAATAGGAAACAGTTGGCTTTTTGTTTTTCAATAATTCATAGGGGGTTTTCTTGATTTTTGGTCTGACCAATGCTCTATTGAGTATGTGATTTGCTGTGTTCACAGCTTCAGCCCAGAAGGATTTGGGTAAATTACTCTCAAGAAGCATGGTTCTAGCCATTTCCACAAGAGTTCTGTTCTTTCTTTCCACAACTCCATTTTGTTCTGGAGTTCTTGGTGAAGAAAACTTGTGGAATATCTGAAATTCAGCACAAAAATCAGAAAAGGATGTGTTTTCAAATTCACCCCCATGATCAGTTAAGATGTTTTTGATTTTATATGGATAAGTGGTTAAGACAGTGGTACAAAAGTTCCTGAATTCAAGGCATGCATCACTTTTGTGAGATAGAAAAATAACCCAGGTAAATCTAGTAAAGTCATCAATGATTACAAATCCATATCTTTTGCCACTCAAGCTTAGAACTCTTGTTGGCCCAAAGAGGTCCATGTGAAGAAGTTCTAGTGGCTTAGATGTGAGTACATCATTGAAGACTTTAAAGGATTTTCTAGTTTGTTTTCCTTTAGCACAGATCCCACAAATTTGACCTTCAACACTAGAAAAGGATTCAGGAAGACCTTTAACCAAATTCAATCTTAACAACTTATTCATTGTTCTGAAGCTTGCATGGCCAAGTCTTTTGTGCCAAGTCCATGCAATTTCATCTTTATTTGCAACAAAACAAAGATTTTCAGAAAAGTTTTTATTAAGGTTGATCATGTAGACATTGTTTTCTCTTTTTCCAAAGAATTTGATTTTATCAGTTGATGAATCTATTATCTTGCAAAAATCAGATTCAAACACAACTTTGTGACCTTTGTCACATAGTTGGCTGATACTGAGCAAATTATAGTCAAGTCCATCAACTAACAAGACATTATCTACAGAGTTTGAAGAAGTTTGACCAACCTTACCAGATCCAATGATCTTTCCTTTATTTTTACCTCCAAAGGTGACTGACCCTCCCTCCTTTTCAAGCAGGAATGAGAATTTGGCTCTATCTCCAGTCATATGTCGTGAACACCCACTGTCAAGAAACCATACATTTGTGTTGGGTGCACGACTTCCCTGCAACAAGATCAGTGGAGAGAAGATTTTGGTACCCAAACAGAGTTGGGACCATCAGAATGATTTAACATAGACAGCAAATCCTTTCTCACCCAAATTTGATTTGTTTTAGATTTTTGTTTTGTTACTTTGGTGTTTTCAGCATTTTTCTGTTTGTTCTTTCTTTTAGGAATGAAAGCACCAAGATCTTTGTTTTTGGTAGGAGGGGAGTTTTTCATTTGAAAATTTGAGTTCATAGAAGGAGGTGGAATCCATGGATTGTGTTGGTACATCCAGAAATTTGGATAAGGGTATTGAGGATAATGCCAACAGGGATTTTCATACCATTGGTTCCAAGGATTAATCCAATTTTCTTGAGGAGCTGTCTTGGAGGTCCAAGGTTTTTCATGGATCATTTCTTTTCCCTTTTTCTTATTTCTCAGATTTTTATTTGAATTTTTAGTTGAGTTTATTATGGTTTTTGGTGTTGAACAGGTCGACCTGTCAGGGGACTGTGTCGACCTGACAGTCTTCTTTTGTTTTTGAATTTTTGATTTGTTTTGAGTTTTGTTTGGGTTTTTGTTTGGGGTTTTGTTTGCTGTCTGTTGGATTTCAGTGTTTTCCAGATTGGGACCTTTAACAAAGTTGATTAATGGTGCTTTTCCCTTTTTCTCACCAGATTTATCTTTTGTTGATTTCTTTTTGTTGAATCCCAATCCATGAGATGTGGTTGTCTTGTTGGATCCTAGCAATGCCTCTAGGTTATCTTGGCCTTTTGTGAAGGTTTGGATAACCTCCTCCTTTTCCTTTAGCTGGTTTTTAAGAATTTCAATTTCTTCGATTTTCTGTTGTTTTTCTTGTTTTTCAATTTCCAGCTTTTCATTTAAATTTCTGAAGTCTTGGGAGGCCTTCTGAGAAGCAAGCTTTAATTCATCAATTTGGTTCAGTAAATTTTCTTTTTCTTCAACCAATTCTGTTACTTCAGATTCCAGTTCACAGATTCTATTGTTTGAAGATTGGTTATGGTAAAGATTTTCAATTTTCTTTTTGATGTGTTTGTTTTCTTTTCTCATTTCAGAGTATCTTTCTACCAATTCAGCATACACATCCTGCCAATCTTCAACACTATAATCTTCAAAGGAAGTATTTACCTTTCCATCTGTGCTGTTGGCCATGAAGCAAACTTCCTCACTCTCTGAGCTTGAGGACTTCTTCTCTTCTTCTTCCTCACTTGTGTCTTCATCAGACCAAGTGGCTACCATGGCCTTGGGCTTCTTGTATTTCTGGAATCTTTTGTGCTTTTCCTTTTTGTTCTCAGGACACTCTCCCTTCATGTGTCCTGGCTTGTTGCACCTGTAACAGATAACATTCTCATCAGGTTTATGATTCTTATTGAAATTGGAAGAGGAAATATTCTTCTTACCTGGGGAAAATTTCTTTTTCCCAGTCATTTTCCCTTTCCTATATTTCAAGAATTTCCTGAATTGTCTGGTCATGAGGGCAATCTCATCCTCATTTGACTCAGACTCTTCAGAACTTGTTTTATCCTGATTTTTATCTTTGTTGCTTGAAGAGGCTTTGAGTGCCATAGGCTTGGTCTTAATGATAAGATCTTCATTTCTTCTTAAGTTTATTTCATACGTCATTAAAGATCCAATCAATTCATCCAAAGACATTTTGGATAAATCTTTTGAATCTTCAATAACAGTGGCCTTGGTATGCCAAATTGAAGAAAGTGAACGCAAAATTTTTCTTACCAAATCTGCATCAGTATACTCCTTACCCAAAGCCTTGAGTCCATTGACAATCACCATAAATCTGGCAAACATTTCAGAAATAGATTCATTAGATTTCATCATGAAAAGTTCATATTCTGAAACTAATATATTTGCCTTGGTCTCCTTGACCTGAGATGTTCCCTCATAGAGTAGTTCGAGTTTATCCCACATCTCTTTGGCAGATTTACACATAGAGATTCTCGAATACTCCTTGGGATGGACAGCACATTGAATCATATTCATGGCACTGTAATTCAATGTAGCTCTCCTAATTTGCTCCCTCGTCCAGGTTTCTTCCTCACCCTGGTTTTCATAGGGACCAGCCTCAACTACTTTCCAGATCTCATAGTTCTGGGCCCTTAAGAATACTTGCATTCTGTTCTTCCAATAAGAATAGTCCAAACCATTAAAGAATGGTGGCCTATTTATGGAATGGCCCTCAGCTATAAAACCCTTTGAGTCCATGACACTTAAGTAAATGCAAGGAGAAGTAGTTGAGCAAGCAGGCAAACAAACAACCAGATAGACAGACAAACAAACACTCAATACTCAGAAACAAAAGCTGCTCAGTTCAAATCAGATCGATATAAACCCGCTCTGATACCAATTGAAGGATCGAAATAAATGTGTGGAAAAGATCTAGAAGGGGGGGGATGAATAGATCTTAGCCACTTTTGCGGAAGCTTAAATAATTTTAAAACTATTTAGAATCAGAGGCAATAATATCAGTGAAAAGCTGCTGATCTGATTAGATTGGAGTGAGTTGAAAAACTTAGATGAGAATCAAGTTGATTAAGTGAATTAGAAACGAGTCCTATGCAAGCATCTAGCGGATGAACCAGTCAAACCACAGAACACAAATGCACAAGGATTTTTAGGTGGTTCGGAAATCACCCATGTGATTCCTACATCCACCCCTCACAACCCGTGAGGATTCACTAACACAACTGGGTAACACACCCACTGGAGCCTGACAACTCCAACACTGAAGAGCTTACAACTCACACCACTTCTAGAGCAAGACTACTCTAGAACAACTGAGCAAGACTGCTCAACACACACTTGAGTTTGACAACTCAACACTGAGCGCACCGGCTCACAACAATCTGAGCACAAGGCTCACACATAGACTTGCTAGACACCAACTTAAGACAAGATCTCCTAGCAACAGATCTAGTCGAAATTTGAGAACACTAATGAGAATTATGCAGAAGCACTTGCATAATCTCAAGAGATATCTCAGAAGAACAGAAGTAAAGTAAAAAGGTATTGAATGACTTCGTTCTTCAAGTGTACTCCCTTGTAGAAGCTTGAATTGGGAAGAAGCTTGTAAACATGAAGTCCAAGACGATGCTCTGCAATCTGGGAGGTTGGACCTTCCTTGAATTCTTCTCCAACGATGGCTTCTACCTGATCTACTTCCTTGAGATGCTTCAGAGGCTTCTTTAAAGATCAAACCACAATTCTCACACCTTGAATTGGTGAGAAGAGGTGTTCAGGAGACTCCAGGAAGCAGAGGAGGGAGACACGAACTCTTATGGCCGCCAGGAATTTTTCAGGAGGCTCTAAGAGGTTAGTTGGGTCTCTCTCTTTGAAGGGAGGCCAAAAGGAGCCTTTTATACCCTTAGGATTCCAAAGATACCCTTTTGGGGTACAAGGGCACGCTTCCCTAGGAAGATTCTGATCGCCCTAGAAGGACACGTGGCAGCCATCAGCTCTTAGGATGAAAAGTTTCCGTAGTGTGTCGACCTGCCCTGGTGGTTGTGTCGACACACTGTTCCAAAGATAGAAGAATCTGTTCTGGGAGAAAGGTCCCGTGTCGACCTGCTCTTGAGTGTGTCGACCTGCTGTCCCAATTCCTCAAACTGGCTGTTCTGGGAACTGGGTCTAGTGTCGACCTGCCCTGGGAGTGTGTCGACCTGCTGTCCCAATTCCTCAAACTGGCTGTTCTGGGAACTGGGTCTAGTGTCGACTGCCCTGGGAGTGTGTCGACCTGCTGTCCCAATTCCTCAAACTGGCTGTTCTGGGAACTGGGTCTAGTGTCGACCTGCCCTGGGAGTGTGTCGACCTGGGTACCCTTGATCTCTGGAAAACTGCCACTCGTGTCGACACACTCTTGACATGTGTCGACACACTCTTGACATTTTTGCACAATTTCTCTTTGAGTCTGTGTTGATGTGTCGACACCATTGATGGGTGTGTCGACACATCTTTTGCATAAAAAGTTTGTACCTGAAAAATAAACACATATATCATTAGTTAAATGATTTATCATTACCACAAATGATAAATGTGGTTTGAAAAATGCTTTTTGAGCATGACTTTCAGGTATGATGCTTTTGACATGTTCCAATTAAATTGCTTTAAGAACACTTCTTGTCATCATCAAAATAGGAGGGAAATGATATGAATTAGACATTCAACCCAACAAAATGAAACAATGAAATGGGGTGAATGGGATGAAATGACGTGGAGTGACTGAAAAGGGGACGCCAAGGTGTGATGAGACACGCCTCAACAACATATGACTGGAGTTGTTTGTCAGTTCAAGATGAAGCTGCTTATAGAAAACCTCAAGAGAAAAACCAAAGTTTGGACGAAAGGAGAAAGGGTGTGCACGTGGGCACGAAGGAGAGAAAGATCAACTTCCAGCGTCAGGGAAGTACCTAAGGACACAATCCATTAGGTTGCACCATTGGGGGCGTCTGCCACTGCCTCTAGTGGATCTTAGGGAAAATAAGGATGAATTTATAAAAGGAATCCAAGGCAGAGAGTTTCTCAAGAAATGTTCTTCAAACATCAACAAAGTGAACTGAATACTTGACTCGGAGTGGAATATTTCATGTTAATTGGAATTGAGAAACAAGTGGTTCTCTTTAGTTAAGCACGAGAGTGATTATCCAAAATTATGCTCAAAGTCCTACATGATGTATGCTGGGCTAAAAGAAAAAGATTAAAACAAAAGAAAATACAAAATAATCAAGGATAATATTGTTACGATGTCGAAGTCAAGAGACCTGATGGAATCCATCGTCCTTCTACAACACAATGGCCTATCCTCAAGTCGTAAGAATCCTCTGGAATCATCATCATTTTTAACAGAGGAGGGGAACTCAAATTCCAGATTCATTAGAGCCTCAAGGTCCTTGATACGCTCTAATAAAGTATACCATATAGTAGATGCAGTATATACAATACCAGACTGGGGATCGCCGAAAATGATCATGAATTGCATAGAGAGAAAGTGTCCATGACCTACGCTCAAAGATTCATCAGTATTGACAAGCAACAAATAATAGAGCAAAATATGAAGTTCATGTTGCTTGAAATCACAGCAGGAATACTGTACGCCTTTCACTTATCTGAATCGCGTTGACTTAGGCAGACGCATTTTAGCATTACCCGTTGCAATGGAAGTCGGACATAGCGCCTTAAATCGTGGCGGCTGCGTCGGACGCGATTTTGACCTTCCATCCGAGGCTTGATTTTCTTACCTGTTTTGCATCCTTTCTCTCTTTTGGTGTATACCTCCGGGCTTGTGCGAATTGGGAGGCTTAAAAGCACCTCTCCCCAAGCTCTTTTATACTCTCTCCCTCCCCATAGCTCAAGAATCAAGTGTTTGAAGCAAGGAGACGAAGGAGAGAAGGAGAGGAAGCAATGGAGCATGATGGAGCTCCCCCATCCAAGAAGCCAAGGATTGATAGATTTCAAAGGTTGAGCCAAGTGGAGGGACACATTTGCAAACTGATTCAAGCCAAATTGGTAATTAGATTTGATTTAATTCATTGATTTGACTTGCTCTTGTTCATGTTCTTGATGTTCTTAATGTGTTCTTCTCTTCTATTTTTTTTTTCTCTTTCCTCTCTTCTTCCAACTACCATGGCCGAACTCCTCATCTCCCATGACCCATGCACCATGCGCCCCTCCCTCATGGCCAACACCTTCCACTATGTCCAAATGACCCATGCACATACTTCATATCACCCAAGACTACTCAATCTTCCCAGGTAACCGACATTACATGCGTCTCCCATGGCTCCAAAAACTTACCTCCACCATCACTCTTGACATGAAAACCATCCTTAATAGGTGGGGAATCAACAACCTAGCCATCCATGCCAAAAGATACCACAAAATCCACCAAGATTGGGCGGCTCTGGGGGCATTGGTAGAACTGTGGCATCCCCAAACCCATACCTTCCTCTTCAAGACTTTTGAAGCCACTATCCTTTTGGAGGAGGTTGAACTATTTCTAGGCTTGAAGCGGATGAAGCAAGGTGAAGAAGATGAGATGGCAGTCATGCCGAGGAGCTATACAAGCAAGGCAGTGCTTAAAAGCTTCATGGATGCGAGGGCGGCCCAAGACCTCTAGACCGAGAAAGGAATTGTCCTACAAAAATTGGCGGCCTGGACAATGAAAGAGATACCCGAGGCAGAGAATGATGAGAGGCTGGAAAAGGTGATGAGAGGATTCGCCATCTGTGTGGCGGGTGCACTCCTTTTCCTCTCGATTGATAACATCCTGGAGGAGGACCAATTGAGCGCAGTATGCGGCATCTGGGAGGGCGAGAGATTGGGACTGGCAGTGCTAGCCTTCCTCTATAGCAGACTCACGGCAGCGAGCTTGGGTAGACCTCCTTACGCTTCTATGCTCTTATTTACTTGTTGGACTGACCTGCACTTCAAGTTTGATTTGAGCAATGAAGTCCCTAGCTCGTCCAAGATTTTCTCCAAAAGTCCGCTCCACCACTTGGACAATCTAGTTGGCTTAGAAGGGCGCGTGGCTAATCGAGTGCCACAACTCAAGACGTTGGTGGATTAGCATGATCATCTCCGAAGCATGCCCAGGAACGCGTTTACTTGTACTCCAACGCCACTTCTGACCAGGGACCTACGAACACGGCTAGCACCCGGTGTGGACCTACAACTGATCGGGGCATCCGAGTTCGTACTCTACAATCCACACTGCTGCCTTTCTCAACTCGGGCTTCCATGGCGCAACTTCGAGGGGCCGTCTCACCTTTTGCCAATCAAGTGGTGAGAAATTGGAACCAACAATGACGGCGAAGAGGCGGACACTATTAAAGCACTGTGGAAAGTTTGCTCCTACAAGAGGTCGGTCCCACATGTGGAGGAGGTTGAAGATGAATGGATGGCTTATGTAAGGGAGCTCAGGAAACTTTGGCCTAAGGTGGCCGTTTGTAAGTGCCGCAATTAATTCCTCAATAAGAAATATATTACATCATTTACACGGCCGAATTGCACCCTTATGTATGATTGTATCATCCAAACAGATTGAATTTTCTCCTCAAAAATATCCCTCGGGTGAACATTTTGAATCACGTCCGATATAGACGCCGCGTATGTCTTCTTGATCCGCATCCAGCATAGCCGACGCCTTTCACTTTAATAGCGTCCAACATTGCCGACGCACTTCAATTGTACCTCAAAATTTGAAATTCGTGAGCCTCAAACTCCGCGTCGGGGTAATGATGTCATTCTGAATCACATTGACGGCCTCATATGCGATTAATATGGACGATTCTTATTCACATCGTCTGAAGCGGATGTGATTTCCAAGTCTGCTGGAGGCTACAAAACGCCCGAGGGCGCCTCCTTCTCTCCCTTTTGCCTCTCTCGACTTCCACCCTCTCATCTTTCTCACTCTCACCCTCTCATCTCTCTCACTCTTTCTCTCTCTCTAACCCCTCTCAACTCGATGACAAAGAAAGGGGGGCCTCAAAGCGACGACGGGGCGAGGGTTCGTCGGCCTCGGAGGAGACGACGGCACTGGCGATGGTGGAGATGCCGGGGATGGAGGTAAGCGAGATGGTGGCGGAGCTACTCGCCGCTCCTGGCGAGCTCACCATGGTGGAGGAAGATCCGACGCCGATGGCTGAAGAGGGTGGTGCGGTGGTGATGGAGGAAGATGAAGAAGGGGACTACGCACAGAGATGGCGTCGAGGTCGCCTCGGACGAGAGGCTCCCCCACGACCGGACTCGGTGAGTACCCCAAGCTTTAACCCTTAATTTGAGGTAGAAAGAGGAGGGGAGGTGCCATCGGCGCCGGAGAGGATGAGAGCATAAATCGCGTCAACCTCAGTCGCTGCATTTCACGAAGTTGAATCGCGGCGGCTTAAGGCGCCGTGTTTCAGGTTTGAACCGCGGCCACTGTGTTGGACGCGATTCAAGAAGTTGTCCGAGGAGGGGGTATTTGGGCCTAATTTGTGTACAACTAGTCCTTTTAACGTGTGCTGATTTGTGTGTGCTTTGTGCAGGGAATCATGAAGCCGAGAACTCAGTGGCCCTTGGTACTGGTGGCGTACCAGGGGCTCTCGGACTTCCAGAGGGAGAGGGAGAGGGAGATGGGATTCGGGCCAATCTTGGAGATTGAGCCCTTCTACGTGGACAGCCCCCTGGTGCAAGCGATCAGGGAGAGGTGGGACAGGATGAGCAGGGCCTTCCTTTTCCCGTGGGGGCATATGGTGCCATCCCTGGAGGATGTAGCAAGGATCACGGGACTGCAGGTGGATGGGGAGGCGGTGACGGGTGTCACTTACACAGACTACACAGAGCACACACGAGACTTGCTGGGCTTGGAGCCCATGGGGGAGGATGAGTTCGGCGACCGGAGGATGGTTGACCGGGTCGTCCTGTTGGAGAGTTTAGGCCTACGGGGGGTTAGGTAGAGAGGTGAGGAGACGCTGCCGGAGTTTGTGCAGCGGGCAGCAGAGCTGGCCAAGGCGGTGTACGGCCAGGACGGTGTACGACAAGGACCCCGAGGATAGAGAGAGGGTGGACCGGGACCTGAGGAGGTTCCTGGTCTTCTTTTTGGGCAAGATGCTGCTGACCACCAAGGGGGACGGCATCCATTGCCAGTTCCTAGAGATTTTGGAGGATTTAGAGAGAGTGGGGCAGTATGCGTGGGGTGCAGCCTTCCTGGATCACACCTTTGCTGATCTCTCTAGCGGCACGGGGAGAGAGACGACAATGGGCGGATTTGCGCCCTTCCTTCAGGTACATTTATGTTCCCTTGATCCTGTAGCTTCTTGCATTTGAAGTTGTTAGTCAAACTAATCAAATGTGTGTATGCATGCAGGTGTGGTGCTATTACTATATCCCTCTAGGCAGAGCGACCGAGGTGCGCCCAGACGCATTGCCTCTCGCCAGGAGGTGGCTGCCAGCTGTGACGACGGCATCCTTAAGCCTGCAGCTCGACACCTTGCGTCGAGACATCCGGGATTTCCCGACGCTCCTGGTATGTGCCAATCTCATCTCCTTTTCCATGCATTTAACATGATATATGTTTGACTGACTTATGCATGTGTGCAGGTTGTGTGGCAGCCCTATGTGGGCATGGGTGACGACAGCTAGCCGTGGGTAGAGAGTGGCCGTCCTCGGTTTGGGCGTGACCTCTGGGTCCACTGCCTGAACGAGATTGAGCCGCTCCGCCTCCGGCTTTCTGCTCACACCCTAGGGCTGCACCAGGCGTGGCATGATGAGACAGAGCCCAAGGGGATTGGACGGAAGACACAGGGGAAGGCGAAGAGGGTAGATTGGTGCCTACGCTTCCCCGACCAGTTCGCTGACTGGCAGCGCAGCGGTCAGCTAGTGGAGTCAGACGCCCCCGATAGCCTCGCGTATCTCCAGTGGTTCCAGGAGGTGTACGGGGGCCGAGACTTCATGAGGCCAATGAGGGTATGCCCTTCCAACCTTGACTTATTCAATATGATTTGCTGATGATCTAACAAATGTGTGTATATGCAGGACGCTCGTGATGGCCTCATCGACACACTGCGAGCCCAGCTGGCGGGCACGGAGGCCCAGTTGGCAGAGGCGCGGGAGGCGCTGGATGCTCTGGTAAGTTTAGATGATCATACCTTTGCTTTATTTGCCTTACCATGTGCTGATTTGACCTTCGATGTGCACAGCGCGCAGAGCAGACGATGGTGGAGCGCACCGATGCAGCAGGTGCCTCCACGAGCAGGGGAGTTTTAGACCCGGAGACGACCTCACTCTGGTAGCAGCTGGCGGCAGCAGTTGCCAAGGCAGAGGCAGTGGAGCGCGACCTCACTGCACGAGTAAGTAACTTGATTAGATACATATATGAAATGAACCGCTTTATACTTACTTGTGCTTGCTTGTTTGCAGTCGGACGAGCTTCAAAGCGCCCTCACTCGGGAGACGCTCGCTAGTGCTGAGATGACCGAGCTCTCGCAGCAGCTAGCTGAGCTGCGGACTCAGGTCTCCCAGCAGGATGCAGATCTGCCCCGCAAGGTGACAGAGTTGCGGGTGACTCTTGCCGTGGAGTGACGGGAGTGGGAGCACAGTCGGTGGGCTGAGGAGCGCAGCCGCTGGGACCAGGAGAGAGAGCGACTGACTCAGCAGACCGTGGATGCCCGTATGAGTCTGGGCATCTCCGAGCGCCTACTGAGGGAGGCGGAGGACCGGTAACGACGCGGACGTGAGCGCGCTGTGAGGGAGGGGCGAGCCAGTGCCTACTCTGGCAGCTATCTGGTGACTTCCTCCGAGTACTGGAGGAATGTCTAGGAGGAGCGCGCAGCCCTAGGATCTACTGGTTCTCATGCCTCCATGAGGCCTCTAGCCCCGCGTCCGACAGCAGATCCTAGCAAGGCCGAGAGTAGCCGACACCCACGTCCAGCAGAGAGTGGTGGCGAGAGCTAGGCCACCCACCATGATATGTACTTTTTGCCCTTTTGATGATGTGTACGCAGTGGGGTACTTCATGATATACTTGGGATTGGCCCCCCTTTTGGCCTTGATATATACATACGTGCGTATCTTTGTAGTCTTTCTTCCTTGTACCTGAAAATCACCTGAACAAACAAGTTAAATGTTTGTCCCGACTCAACCCCCTGCACATTAGGCGGATTAGGCTTCATGATCTTGTCAAGGGCTGAGCCTTTATTAAATAAGGCAAAACATAAAAGAACTCCATAATTAAAATGCATCACACAAGCAGACATATGCTAACGGGAAATTAAAATGAGCATGTGTCTGATGCATTCAAACAAATGAAGTATGACGCTTTTTTTGGATTTTTGAAGTATTTGATTTTTTTGCGCTTGTAATTTTTGTTTTGTTTTGAAAATATTCAATTTCTTTGGGTTTTGAGAATATTCATTTTTTTTGTTTTAAGAATATTCAATTTTTTAGGTTTTGAGAATATTCAATTTTTTTGGGTTTTGAAAATATCTAATTTTTTATTTTTAAAATATTCAATTTTTTGGGTTTTGAAAATATTCAATTTTTTTGAGTTTTGAAATAAGGGCTGCAACCCGTCCTAGTCCCTTCTTAAAAAGATGCGCGGAACGAAGGGGATCCTCTCTAATTGGAAAAATGTGGTACTTGGACTCCTTAACTACTCAGCCATCATTAAAGTTCATTAATAATTCTTGGGTGTGCCAGACAAAGGTTAAACGTGCTTAAGTGATGCCTTCACCCAAGGTAGCTTTTGGCGACGTCCTCTTTAGTTGATCGTTGCCTTGCCTTGATCCTAAGGCATACCTATGGGGGGGAAGGGAAGAAGATGTTGAGGAAGTCTGCCAATAGTTCGGGCGACCGGGGAGACACTTTTTCCCCCTACCCTACACTCAGTGGGGTTCAGTTTTTTTTTTTTTTTGGCTTGTGGGGTTTTGGCACGTTTATGACCAGGTCCATTTGGATCTCTGCGGGGACTTTGCCGCTCTTGATGTGCTCTTTTATACTTGATTTGCCCAGTTTTGGCTCTTTTACTTTGGATTTCACATTGATTTTGTCATTTTTCCCCTTATTGCCTTGACCTACACCCGTTTGAGCTTTGGGCGGATTCAAAGGTCATCCCTCAGGTTTCCCTTTTCTATTGGCGGACCGAGTGGGAAAGAAACGGGTAATATCCTAGACTCTTGGTTTGGCATTGATCTTCCTTAGATTCTGTGACTCTAGCTTCCAAGGGTGGGCATGTAAGTGTGTGGGTGTCGACACCTCAGGCTAACTCAGCAAGAATAGGAAATGAATTAAGAATGACGGCTTTTCATTTTAGGGTCTGTGTACTATGTAAAACCAAATGCTTAGCTAGGGGTAGTATTTCTTATGATGAAGCCCATTCCAAGGATGAGAGAGTTCCTCACCCTCCGCATTCACTAACATGTACGCATTGCCTGGATATGCCTCTTTAACCACGTACGACCCTTCACAGTTTGGTTGGAGTTTAGAATAGAGACCACCTGGTTTTACAAAGATTCTTTTAACCACCATTTCACCGACTTTAAACTTTCTCTCAATTACTTTCTGTTGGTGAAAACGAGTGAGTCTATTTTGATATGATCTGGTGTGTTCTGCGGCGAC
Organism: Colocasia esculenta; assembly: GCA_014218235.1. Taxonomy (NCBI): domain Eukaryota; kingdom Viridiplantae; phylum Streptophyta; class Magnoliopsida; order Alismatales; family Araceae; genus Colocasia; species Colocasia esculenta. The sequence goes on along the minus strand of CM024755.1, from coordinate 26,282,828 downwards.
CAGACGCTTCTCATCCAAGAGTTCCAATTGTGCTAAGAGCGATTCACGCCGCTCATCAATTGACAAGTCCTTGTCAAGCTGGACCCTTAATGAGGGGATGAGAATCTCGTATGGTACTACTGCCTCCATTCCATAAGTGAGGGCAAACGGCGTCTGCCCTGTGGGGGTACGGATTGAAGTGCGGTAGGCCCATAGAGCTTCTACAAGCTTTTCTGGCCAATCCGAGAACTTGTTAGACTCACAGGTTTTCTTAGTGATTTTAATCAAAGTTTTGTTTGTAGCATCTGCTTGGCCATTGCCTTGCAGATAATATGGAGATGAATGATGCAATGTAATTTTATACCTGTTGCAGAGGTCACGCAGCTCTTGAGAGATGAATTGTGGTCCATTATTGGTGATGATGGTACTTGGGATGCCAAACCTGGTGATGATGTTTCTCATGATGAACTTACAGACGGTTGTTGCCTTGATCTCCGCGTATGCTTCAACTTCCGCCCACTTGGTGAAGTACTCCGTTGCTGTGAGGATGTATGACTTGGTTTTATTTTAGGAGTTGGGATCACCAAGGGGACCAATGATGTCGAAATCCCACATAGCGAAAGGCCATGGGGAGGATATTGGGTGGAGTGTAGAGGATGGAGAGTGGATTTTGTCGGCGTGGAGCTGGCACTTGACACACTGACGGACAAAGATAGAGCAATCCTCCTCTAGAGTGGGCCAGTAAAAGCCTTGCCTCAGGATCTTCTTGGAAAGCATTTGGTTGTTTACATGGCCACCACACACACCTGAATGTGCCTCCTCAACAACCTTCAAGACCTCATCATCAACCAGGGTGTACTTCTGGGACAATCTCCTTATGGCTCTCTTTTCATCAGATGTGGCTTCCTCAAGGTACATCTGATTTCTGCAGTACCTTGCTATCTCATAGTACCACGGCTTCTCCTCGTCTTGCAACTCCTCTTCTAGCTCCATTAACATGATCTCAGCTTTGCTCTTCCTCTCTGCCCTCTTCAATATCTCATCCTTAACCCAGAGGAAGGTGGGATCTAGAATGATAGGAATATGGCGACGTTCAATTTGAATGTTGTAAAAATCCCCGAGATAATTCATGTTCATGGTTGCGCCAATTGTGACAAGGGCGTCTGCTAGAAGATTCTGATGACGAGGGATGTGGACAAAAATGAGCTTGGAGAATAGCTTGGCATAAGCTGAGGCAAGTTCTTGGTATGGCTTGAGCTTTGGGTCCCGAGTGTGGTATTTGGTGAGCACTTGACGCAAGACCAGTTGACTATCGCCTACAATTCGCAGATGGGTGACACCGTAGAAGTGGGCATATTCAAGGCCAGCCAACAAAGCCTCATATTCGGCAATGTTGTTGGTGGTAGGAAAATTCAGTTTATAAGCCCGGGGAATGGTGACACCCCCAGGTGATAGAAGAGAAATCTCGATACCCTTTCCATGAGAATTCAGAGCTCCATCGAAATATAACGTCCATATAGGATCAGATTGGCTAAGGGACATCAATTCTTCATCTGAAAACTCCGAACGGACAGGATCAAATTGTGGAATAGGGTGATGAGCGAGATGTTCTGCTATGGCATAGCTTTTGATGGATTTCTGCTGAATGTAGGTGATTTCGAACTGGGAGAGGAAGCTCAGCCAACGTGCTAGCCTATCAGTTAGAACAGATTTTTCAAGGAGGAACTTGATAGGATTCATGCGGGTGATGAGATGGACCTCATGAGTAAGAAAGTAGTGCTTCAATTTCTACACTACCCATACGAGCGCGGCACATGTCTTCTCCATTGATGTGTACTTTTGCTCGCAGGGGTTGAGAAGTTTCAACAGATAGTATGCTACCCTCTCCTTGCCTTCTTCATCCACTTGCGCAAGGACAGCTCCTACCGAGTCTTCCAGGACAGATACATAGAGGATAAGTGGTTTGCCTGGAGTCGACGCCCTCAGGACAGGGGGATTAGCCAAGTATTCCTTAAGTCCGTCAAAAGCCGCCTAACACTTCTCATCTCAATGAAATTCGACTCCCGACATGGTGAGGTCATAGAAGGGTCTACACCTTTGCGAATGTTGGGAGACGAACCGGCGAATAAATTGCAACCTCCCGATTAATCCTTGAACTTCCTTCAAATTCTTGGGAGGGGGGATCTCTCTTATCGCCTTCGCCTTGTTGGGATCAATCTCTATACCCCTCTTGCTCACGATGAAACCTAAAAGCTTACCTGATGAAATGCCAAACACACACTTCTTGGGGTTCATCTTCAATTGATACTCTCTTAACCTTTGCAGGACCTTTGTTAGAACCCCAGGATGCTCAGCCATTGTCTTTGATTTCACCACCAGGTCTTCCACATACACCTCAATAAAGACATGGATCATGTCATGAAAGATAGCCATCATAGCTCTTTGATAAGTAGCTCCAGCATTCTTAAGTCCAAAAGGCATGACCACATAGCAATAGGTTCCCCAAGGTGTAGTGAACAAGGTCTTCTCCTGGTCTTCCTCAGCCAGCTTAATTTGGTTGTTCCCTGAGAAGCCATCCATGAAGGAGAGGGTTTCATATCCGACCGTGTTATCTATGAGCATGTCGAGGTGAGGCAATGGAAAATCATCCTTAGGATATGTACGGTTGAGGTCCCAGAAATCAATACAAATTCTACCTCTTCCATCCTTCTTCATAACCGGGACAATGTTTGCCACCCAATTTGGATATAGCATGACTCTAATGAATCTGGCTTTGTGGAGCTTATCGACCTCATCTTTCATTTTCAAAGCTATTTGTGGGTGAAAACACCTCAACCGCTGCTTAATGGCAATGGACCCCGGCTTAAGGGTAAGACAGTGTTCAACAAGCGTGGCGTCCAAGCCTGGAATATCCTCGTAGCTCTATGCAAACGTGTCCTTTTACTCCTTGAGAGCCTCGATGATTGCCTCCTCTTCAACTGGTGACAAGTTACTGCTTATGAGGACGATCCTGGGGTTTTCCTCGATTCCCAAGTTGATTTCCTTAGTGGTTTCTTCTACAGCAGTAGACGGTTCATCAAATCTCTTCATTCCGCTTGTGAACCCATCTGCCTCATCCTCGAATTCTTCATCACCCTCCTCAATTGGGTCGTCATCATCCATGATCTCATAGACTCTAAACCCGTCATCAATTAGGCACAGTGACTGCTCATATTTTATTTCTGGCAACTGTAATGGCTCCTTTATGAACTCTGGAATTGCTAGACATGCCTTGCACCTACGGACTAGATCAGCGAGAAAACGGTGTGGAACCCTCCTATCCTTGGACTTCTTTTGGGAAACTACCCCTAGTTTATTGCTACCCTGACCTAGACTCCCACTACAACTACTAGAATCTACAGCAGGGGTGGAGGAGAAGGAAAAGCAGTAAAAGAAGGATCCCGCGTGGGGGAAGATGGAGGGGGGGGGGGGGTTAAAGCAGTAAAAGAACTTCCCTGCGTGGGGGAAGGAGGGGAAGGAGGGAAAGCAATAAAGATCCCTTGCATGGAGGGGAGTGGAGGTCCCTGCGTGGAGGGAAACAAGAGGTCGGTCATGGGACCGGGAGGAGTGGCCCGTAGGTCGGGGCACACTCGGAGGCAAGGAAGGTAGTCTCCTCGATGGAGACGACGGAATCAGCCATCGGAGAATTGACGTTTTTTTTTTTGGGCTTCTCAGTGTCCAGCATGCATAGAGAGAGAGGGCGAGGTGAGATCGCCAATCTAGCCAAATGTGAGATGAGCATAGTCTCGAGAGAAGGGAGATTGGAGCGAGGGAGTTGGAGGGTGAGCGTCTGCTCGAGAGGGTGGAGGGAGATTGCCAAGTGGGGCGTCGGTGCCCGAGGAATGTTTAGGGAAATGAATGAGGGCCATGCGGTGGTCTGCAAGAGAGAAGGCACGATGCCTGGAGTGAAGAAGAAAATGGGCACGATGCCCGAGGAGAAGGGGAGATCGGGTGCGTTGCCCGGAGGAGAGAGGGGAGTAGGCACATTGCCTGGTGAAAGAGGGAGATCGGGCGCATTGCCCGGAGGGGAGAGGGGAGTAGGCGCATTGCCTGGTGAGAGAGGGAGATCGGGCGCGTTGCCTAGAGGGGAGAGGGGAGTAGGCATTGCCCAGAGAGGAGAGAAGAGCAGGAGTAGGCGCGTTGCCTGGAGGGAGAGGGAGATCGGGCATGTTGCCCAGAGGGGATCGGCCTGCCTCGAGTCTGGTTGTTGCGTGGGCTTCTTCAGCTTGCATACTCTGCTCTGCTCTGACTGCCTGCTGCCTCTTGCTTGTGGCCACTGCCAGCTGCTCAGTTTCTGGTGGTGCAAAGAGTTGGTCCAATGATGTGGTAATGTCACTCATATCAAACCATTGGCCCCATTCTGACTCGGACTCGCCCCTCTTCACTTGCTTTGGGGGCCTAAGATTGTCTACAACTCTATATGTAGCCAGAGTTGAACAGTGAATAGGTTCTGCAGTGATTGTGGACGTCTGCTCATTCCCTGGCTGTAATGGCCCTCTGTTGAAGTGTTCATATAGGGTCCATGTGAGAGGCTGCCCCTGCTGGCAATCTGCCCTGCTAGGCTTATACCCCAGTCCTGCCTTATGTAGACACCTGATTCTGGCCTACAAGTCAAACCACATTTCTTGTCATCTTAATAAGCCCCAAGTTGGTCATTCACCTCGAGCCCACCATTAGCCTTGCTTTGAGCCCATTAACAACCTAATTTTCATGATATCCTGTCCATTATCTCTTAAAAAGAGTCCTTGAGCCTTAAATGTCCATTATTCTCCCATTTGATTGGCCAATAATTCAAAAAATAATCGATTTTTCTTAACGCGATGGGTCGTGGTGCCGCGTCAATCCTTGTTGCACCCCCTATGGCCGTCGTGACAGCCCATGCATATCCATGCACGTGGCCTTGCTGTCGTGCCCCTTCTGGTCATCGCGTTCATCCCTATCGTGCCCCTACGACCCGTCGCGACAACAGCCGCATGCGCTGGCCTCCGCAACCACCTCCTATTTATCCTCTTATGGCCTTTACATTTATCCCCAAGCAACCCCCCAACCTCCTGAGCACATCTTGGGTTTGTGGGACTCTTTGAAGGTTCCTTTGGACTCTCACCCACGAGATTTAATGGCAATTATCTTTATTTGGGTAATTATCATCTAAAAATGGGATTATTCTCTCTCATTTCTTTATAAAAGCAAGGCCCTTCCTTCAGAATGAGAGGATCCTCATTTTTTCACCCCGAAGGGCTGCCAAAATTTCTTGTGACCAACACTTAGCTCGCAGCTCTTCCATTCCTCTCATTTTCCTCCTATTCTCTTCACCAAGCCATGCCCATTTCTTCATCTACGGAGCTTGGAGCTTGAGGAGGGCGGCCCCCACTTCTTCTGAGGTTTCAGCACGAGCCAAGGACGCATATAAACGCCAGGGAGTCGCCCTATATGGGGCTCTTTTTTCCCTCTTCCCTCATTTCCTTTTCCCATGCATGTTACTTTATTTTCTAGATAGGCGGCATTTCTTTTCCTTCCTATGTTTTCCATACACCCCAGGGGTTTAAAAACCTCCCCCCAGGTTCGTTCCCCCCATGCTTCGTCCTCATCTTTCATTTATGGATAGATTCTACACTTAAACTTGTTCAAACATGGTTTCTTTTCTTGTTTTCGTTGTTTTGGCAGGCACCCAAGCAAAGGCTGACGAGCAGCTCTTGTTCTATGGCCGGCCGGAGAGCAGGAAGAAGGTCCCCTCACATTTATCTCGCACTGCAGAGGACGCGACGGATGAGGGCGACGCGACATAGAGACACGCCCTACCCGAGTGTCGCGACAACAAGCCCATCACGACGGGGTCCCCCATCGCGATCCCAGTAAGTCCTTCTGTTCTCTTTCCATTTCCTAGCTTAGTTAGCTCGTCTTATTCTTATTATATGGCAACTATCTAGGTGGCGATCACATCCATTTTTTTATGCTTCTATAGTTAATCCATGTTTGCGTGTTTTGGGGGTGCACATTCCCCGTGATTACACCTTTTGGCGATCACGGTGGGACTTTCAGTGCTAGGCTCGTGAGTTTAGCCTATTTGCCTGCCATGTTTTGTTGTTTAAGTGCTTTCCTAGAACCCTGTTAGGTATGTTTTTTGTATTGGTTTGACGTTCCTGTCTTCTGTTGGGAATGCAGCGTATCACGTAGCCGCGATCTAGTAGCGTCGACGGTGACCGACGCTACAAGAGGTACGTCCTTCTCCTCCTCTGTCAACTCTATTTCTGTTCTAAGGATTCGTCCATGTCCCTTCCATGCTGTTCTGCCATGTGTGTTCGCGTTTCTAATTGTTAGAATCTTGCTAGGGTTCGGATTTTCCCTTTCTTTTGCTGTCTGTTTTTCGGATCTTGCCGCGGTGGGTCAAGGGGCTGCGATCAGGTCACGCTGTGCCTAGAGGACGCGTCTTCAGGTACACATATGTTGTTAGTGCTTTGATCCATATGCTGATTTCTGTGTGATCCATGAGCCTTGTTGTGTTATTTTAGTTATTCCATGTTTGTATTGTACTCTAGGTCAGTCTGTGTGTTTTTTGATTGCTTGTGACTGAAGGTTTCAGCATTCTGCTGATATCGCGGCTGAGTTCCCAGTCGTGATAGGGTCGCAGCGTATCTGGCCGCCACGACTTCGTCTGAGGCCTGTTAGTCACCCTGTTTTGCTATTAGTTAGATATTCCATACATTTTGGGTGCTTAGGCCCGTGCATACACTACTGATCCATACTGTTTAGGTTATCCTCCTTGGTTGAGTGGGTCCTCTCACCTGCGAGCACTCGTCGGTTGACTAGGGCCGCCTTCCGAGGGCCTCCGTAGGTCCCCGTGACCGTACGCACGTTGCGGTTCACCGGACTGGTTGTACCTGTTGTACCCTTAGTTTGAGCCATCCCCCATGTGTGAGCCGTGTGTCTCCCCTAGTTACATCGGAGGACTTGAGTCCATACCTATTAGGGTCCTGCTTAACCGAGTGATATTCCATTAATAATTCCATTTAAAGGTTAAGTGCAAACTCTAAAATTTGGGTGCTAATCATAATAACTTGAGTGCTTATTTGGTGCATCCCTTCTTATCTCACAGTCCCTTCTTGTTTGTGATAGAGTCTAGGATTTGTTTGGTTAGTGTCATCTCCCCTATTTGCTTAGGGGCGGTGCATGCATCATTGTCTAGGTAGATCGAGTCAGTCCCCTCCAACCATTGTTTTATATCATAATCCCTTATACGGCATGGACCATTTCTACGTCCTTGCCGATGATTCTCTGCCCATTGGGCTTCTGGAGGATGTAGCCCAACCCTCCGCAGTTGTCCTCTCCGGGCACATCGAGCCCTCTCTTGCCATCGATGGTCAGTCCCGCCCTCCTTCTCCTCCTAGGGCGGATGACCCACATTCTCAATTTAGTCAACTTCTCCCTCATCTGAGTCCGAACCAAGTCCGTGAATTTCTGGCTGCTGCCAAAGGCAAGCGACCCTTATCTCCTCCCACTCACAGTTCTACCCAACAAGTAGCTTCCTCCACTCCTGTTATTTCAGCACCACACGTACCCTCTGTGGTAGCAGATCCTACACCCCTCCATCCACGGGCTATTCACTTCTCTGAGCCCAGCTATTTCCCGGCGCAGGATATTCGGCCCAGATCCCCTCCAGTCTCCTCAGTCTATTGGGCCGAACCTGTTCCCCTTCTCTGTGAGAGGTCTTACTCCTTAGAGCAACCCCTCTCCCTCGTCCCTACTCACCATGCCATGTCTCCCTCCGACTTCCTTGCGGAGTGGACGACCATGAAGAGGGAGCTCCATGACCTAAGGAGACAATTGGACCTGCGGAAAGCCGTGGACATTCCCCTTCCATCATTTCAATACCTCCGAGTCCCACCTCAGTCAGAACTTCCTGTGTACCGGCGTTATTCTGGGGTAGGAGACCCTTATGTACATTTGAAAGATTTTGTGTATGAGTCTGCACCGCACAAGTACGACCGCCATCTCATGGCGTACTTGTTTCGAAAGTCATTGGATGGAGCGGCCCTCGAGTGGTTCTACTCTTTGCCCCCCGAGAAGGCCGAAGATTTTCGCATTGTTCAAGAAAGGTTCTTACAACAGTTTCAAGATCGGGTCGGACCCGAGTATTCTTTTGTTGATCTAGTGGCCGAGAAAATGAAGCCTGATGAGGAATTTGTTGTCTACGCCGACAGGTGGCGTGCCCTGGCTACTAAGGTCCGATGCCCCATGCCGGAGGAAGAGAAAGTTAAATTGCTGATTTCCAATGCCACACCCATCTACTGTGCCATCCTAGCTATGAACGACATCACCTCCATGCACCAGCTGTACAACCGAGCTCGTTTCATCCATACCCAGCTCAAGGATTCACCCATCCACTCTATGTTTGAGGCCCCTAAATCTTGCTACCCCAAGAAGCCTCAGGGACCTGTCACTGAGGGAATCCAAACCAATGAGCAGGTAAGTGCAGTGAACAACCCCCAAGGCCCGGTAGGTAGGGCACCCTTTAATCAGCAACCCCAGCAACCATGGAACAATAGGCAGCCGCCTCCTCAGGGTCAAAACCCCCAGCAAGACCAGCGTCAATACAATCAAGTCCCTTCACCCCAAAATGGCTATGCTCCCCGAAAGCCCAATGGGCCCAAGAGAGCTCAGTATCTTCCTCTTCTTGAGACCATGGCCGACATCTTTGCGGCCCTTATGTCTCTAAACGCTCTTAGGCTTCCTCCCGAAAAACCAAATTGGAACATGGCAGTGGACCAAATAAAATATTATGTGTACGATCGCCATCCGGGCCATAATGTGTTAGATTGCTTCCAATTTCGGGACATTATTTATGATCTCCATGAGCAGAATCAGATTGATTGGGCCGAGATGAAGAGACTGATCCAAACACTGAGGGACGAACAGGGTCAAAGGCAGCAACAACAGAAGCAAAGGCGACAGCAGCCACAGTAATAGCATCAGCAATTCCAGCAGCAACAACAACAATTCCAGTAGCAACAGCCATTCCAGTAGCAGTACCAACAACAACAGCAACCACAGCAGCCAATCAATGACCTCATCATAATTCGTAACCCCATGCCGCAACACCAGCCCGCTCCGAACCCTCAAACTGCTCTACCACCTCCTCCACCTACTCAAGTTAACCCCATCATACCACCCGTCATCTCGTCACCTCTCAACATCCCGTTCTCCCCTACGCCAGCACCACCCCCTCTATCATTGACACCACTTCACCTCACCTTCACCACAACCTCGCCCTACGGAGCGGGCGGATGTTCCACCGGATGTACCCAAATGCATCTGTGTCTATGTCGGGTCAGCCGACCCAAACTTCCAACAACCAGCAGTAGCAATAAGACATTGAGGAGATAGTTCCTGTCCTGAGGACCCAATATGACATACTGAAGCATCTGGATCAAACTCCAGCCAAGGTATCCATCCTAGAGCTAATTAAAAGGTCGCAGACACACCAAGATGCCCTGAGAGCCTTTCTGCAAAGGGTCATGGTAAATGAAGATATGAACCCAGATAATCTGCCATCTGTTCTCTCCATTGTCAACAAAGGGCCAACCATTACTTTTACAGAAGGAGAGCCAGCTCCCCCAGAGGCCAGGAGAATGTCTTTATGTGTCACCTTGACCATAAACAAAGTGGTTGTTGTTGCCGCATTAGTCGACACCGGAGATTCTATAAATGTGTGTCCGCTAAGTACTTTGAGGTCCTGCAACATTTCCGAGCGACGCCTGCAGCCCACTCCTACAACCATAGCAGCCTATGACAATTCCTGGCGGGCTTGCCACGACATCATCTCTTTACAAGCAGAATTAGGCCCACTTGTCATGACAGTGGATTTTTATGTGCTTGACATTGATCCGACCTTCAAAGCCATTCTGGGTCGCCCATGGATTGAGGCGTTAGGGGTAGTCCCCTCTACAACTCATCAATGCTTGAAATTTACATTCCAGGGCCATATAGTCAAAGTTAAAAGTACAGCAACTTCACATACAGTGGAGGCCATCGAGAAGATAATGCCATCGGTCTGGCCATCTAACAAGCCCAACATCTCAGTGCTTGATGTGAATTTTCCATGGGCTTACACATTTTCCAGCCGCCGTCAGATTGTATATCCATCGATGGCCGCCGTTAAGAAGAACACATTGACAAACATCAAGGGGTGGAATATCATGGTAAGAATTGGATATCAACCTGGAAAGGGTCTTGGCGCCCGCCTTCAGGGGAGGACTCAGATCTTCAATGACCCCAAGAAATTCACAAAGCGTGGCCTAGGATATCAAGAAGGACTCAAACTATGGGCGGCACATTCATCTGCACCAAAGTCAGACCAAGACCCTCTCACCTGGACAATCTATGATCATTTTGTCAGAGGGCCCGTACAGTCAGGCTACAATACTATCATGACAGAAGCACTATTATCCCCGTATCAAGCTCTGGAGGCCCAGTAACCCAGCAAAAAGAGGAAGCCTGAAGAAACAGGGGCAGAAGAACTAGATCTGGAAGACTTGGTCTCAGAAGTCAGTTTCTTGTTCAAGGAGGACAACACCGTGCAGTCTCCAGTAGCAGAGGCAGAGGACCAAGACTTTGAAGACCTCGTCTTGATAGTCAGTTGTTTGTTCAACGAGGACAGTATTTCACACTCTCCAGCAATGGGACAGTCAGTATCAGCAGCCACCACCAAGCGACAGTTGCTTGGACCTGGTGAGGATTTTGAAATCATAAACCCCATCAATCCAACAAAGGAGTTCTGGCCAGGGTATTCCCGGCCTTCTAGTCATTTTGTATCTTCCATTCATGTTTATAATTCCGCCTTCATCCCTTCTTCTCCTCCTTCTATCATCCAACTCTTCCCTAACGCTCTGGAAGCGTTAACTATTTCTTCACCTCTTCTCGCTATTTCCTTTAATGGCTTGGTTCTGGCCTTTTTCCCGATACCTCCGCATGTAGGATAGTTCATTTCTTTCCTTAGTTTGATGTGTTAAAAAAATAAAAAAAAAATGGGTGTGTTCAATCGGACGGAGATCCCAGTCTTCTCTCCCTTTCTTCAGACGGCGATCCCCGTCTTTCCCCCTTCCTCCTTCATCGGACGGCGATCCCCATCCTTCCTCTCCTTCCAAACACCAATTCCCCACCTCGATCCTAACTCCTAGCGGCTATCCCCGTCACTTCCTACAACAATCTCCTTTGCTTGACGGCGATCCCCATCACCCCCGTTCTCAGCACTCGGACGACGATCCCTGTCCCGATGCTCCCTTGCTTTCGATGGCAATCCCCATCACCCGCACACTCCTTCGCTTCCTTGAAGGCGCCCCCCGTCACTCTCTCCTCCTCCTTGGCGGTGATCCCCGCCTTTCCCTTCCTTCTACTTGAGCCGCGACCTGCGCCCACTGACCACCATGGTCATTTTGGGCGATCTGGGTGAGGGGCCTTCTATTCCCCTGCACCCCAACTCTGCTGCGGGCACCCTGAGCTCGGGTGGCCCGCCTCCACCTCCAGACCCATCGGAGGATTCTCGTGGCCCAGCTGCGCCTGTTTCTTTCCCTTCAAATAATCCTCTGGACACTTCTCCAGAGCCTCCTGTAAATATCAACCCTAGTTTAGATTCAGGGGTAGGATCTAGCAAGTCCCCGTCCTCGTCTAGGAAGAGAAAGGGTAGTGGCATACCTAATAGATATCTAATGGATCTGGTGCAAAGGTGTGGCGCTCTTCTAGCTGTTGAAGAGTTCATCCAGGAAGCTGTAATTCTAAACACAGAAGCTCAGCACGAAGAGGAAGGGCTAGACGACGGATTTGGAGTTTATGAGATCTTAGCTGAGGAAGACCCAGCGGATGAAGAAGATGGTGAGATAGAGGATGCTGCCGAGATGTATGCGAGTGGCATGAGAAGATTCGACGAGCCTACATCGGCAGTGGACGAACCCACCAAAGAGGTAAACATAGGAACTGAAGAAGATCCCAGGCTCCTAACTATAGCTTCCAATCTCCCTCCTGAGGAAGAAGAGGTGCTCATAGAAATGCTAAGGGAGTTCAAGGATTCTTTTGCCTAGTCGTATGATGACATGCTTGGCATCGACCCCGAATTAGTATAACATAAGTTAATCTTGAAGCCAGGGGCAGTTGTCGTTAAACAGAAGTTAAGGCGATTCCTCCCCCACATTGCTCTAAATATGAAAGAGGAAATTGATAAACTACACAAAGCTAAGTTCATCCGTGTAGTCCTCTATCCATTGTGGGTGACGAACATAGTCCCAGTAATGAAGAAGGATGGGAGAGTGCGAATTTGCATTGATTTCTGGGACTTAAATAAGGCATGTCCAAAAGACGATTTCCCTTTACCTCATTTGGGTGTGTTGATTGATAACACCGCTGGGTATGAAACTCTATCGTTCATGGATGGGTACTCAGGATATAATCAAATCTGTCTAGCCCGGGAGGACCAAGAGAAAACCTCCTTCACCACACCCTGGGGAACTTATTGCTATGTGGTTATGCCGTTTGGATTAAAGAATGTCGGCGCCACTTATCAAAGGGCAATGCTAGCTATCTTCCACGATATGATCCATATTGATGTTGAAGTTTATGTGGATGATATTGTGGTGAAGTCTCGGACTCAAAAAGAACACTCCTCCGTGCTTGCCAAAGTATTCCGCCGCACACAAGAATATAAATTGAAGATGAATCCAAAGAAGTGCGTGTTTGGGGTTTCTTCAAGCAAATTGCTAGGTTTCATAGTCAGCAAACGAGGAATTCAGATAGACCCGCACAAGGCCAAGGCAATAAATGAAATGCCTCCTCCTAAGAACATATCTGAGCTTCGAGGTTTAATTGGTCGGCTTCAGTTCATAAGGAGATTCATATCTCAGCACTCTCAAAGATGTCGTCCTTTCTATGAACTGTTAAAAGGAGGAGCCAAGTTTGAATGGAACGCCAAATGCCAAGAAGCCTTCGATGAGCTTAAGAGTTATCTCATGAATCCGCCAGTGCTGCAGGCACCTGTCCCTGGGAAACCCTTAATCCTATATCTGTCGACTATTGAGGACTCCATAGGAGCTATCCTTGCGCAACATGATGATTCTGGCAAAGAAAGGGCAGTCTATTACCTGTCTAGGCTCTTCAATCCTTCCGAGCTCAAGCTCTAGTGTGGGTAGTGCAGAAATTGAAGCACTACTTCTTAGCCCGTAAGGTGAGTTTGATTTCTAGAATGGATCCTATTAGGTATCTCCTAGAGAAGCCAGTTCTCGCCGACAGATTGGCGCGTTGGCAGAGCTTCTTGTCTCAATTCGATATCACTTTTGTAGTCCAGAAGGCTATAAAAGGGTATGCCATTGCTGAGCACCTCACTCACCTTCCTCTTCCTCACAATGACATGGTTCAAGAGGATTTCCCCCATGAAAACCTATCACTCATCTCTCGCGATCCCTTCTAGTCGCTCCACTTTGATGGGGCTCTCAATTTTAGGGGACGGGGCATAGGTGCTGTCTTTCTCACCCCAGAAGGGATCATCATTCCACTTGCATATCAACTCCAATTTCGTGCCACCAATAATGTCTCCGAGTATGAGGCTCTCCTAGCCGGTCTGAAGCTCACCTACCTCTTAGGCGCGCGCCACCTCAAGATCATAGGGGACTCTCAACTTGTTCTCCAGCAGGTCCTTTCTACCTATCGCACTCGTGACCCCAAGCTCAAGCCTTATCAAGATCTAGTCACACTCCTAGCTAAGCAATTTTGTAAACTCATCTACATTCACACTCCTCACTCTCAGAATATCCTGGCCGATGCCCTGGCATCCCTGGTTTCATCTCTCTCTCTTTCCCTCTCAGCCGCAACACTGAGACAATCACTGTTCAAAGATTAGAAGCTCCTTCCACTCGGGACCCTTGGTTCAATAACCTTAGGAGCTCTTTAGTCTTAAAGGCAGAGAGAAGAGAAGCGAAGGAAGTGTTGTTAGTAGAGCTAGGAGAAATGATGGTAGAAGAAAGGCCATGGTACCATGAGATTGAGTTGTATTGTAGAGACGGTACCTTCCCAGAAGAAGCAGAAGCAGAAGATAGGACAGCCATCCGTAGAGCGGCGTTAAGATATACCATTGTTGGAGAAGTGTTGTATAGGCGCGCTCTAAATGGAATGCTCCTCAGATGTTTTTCGGACGAAGAAGCCTGGAAGGTAGTGGAGGAGCCCACTCTAGTGAATGTGGAGGGCATGTGAATGGCCAAATGTTGGCTAAGAAGATTCTTAGGCAGGGCTATTACTGGCCAACCTTAGAAGAAGACTATGCCATCTACGTCCGTAGGTGTGTCAAGTGCCAGCTCCATGCCGATAAGATCCATGCTCCGTCCTCTTTTTTGCATCCACTATCTTCTCCTTGGCCTTTCTCTATGTGGGCCTTTGATATCATCGGGCCTCTTGGTGATCCTAATGCTCAAGAAAAACAGATATGTTTCATCCTTACTGCTACTGAGTACTTCACCAAGTGGGCCGAAGCAGGGGCATTTGCAGAAATCAAAGGCTAGACCGTATGCAGGTTCATCATGAGGAACATCATCTCACAGTTCGGAGTACCAAGCGGCTTCATCACTGACAATGGGCCCCAGTTTATATCCCAAGAGCTTCAGGACCTATGTAAGAAATTCAATATTTCCTTGCATCATTCATATCCTTACTATCCACAGGGCAACGGTCAAGCCGAAGCCACAAACAAAATGCTTTTGAAAATTTTAAAGAAAACTTGTGAGTCTCATAAATTCGCTGATTGGCCTGAAAAATTGATGGAGGCTCTGTGGGCCTATCGTACCTCCGTCCGCATGCCCACTGGGCAAACTCCCTTTTCACTTACATACGGGATGGAGGCCGTATGCCCACATGAGATCCTCATTCCTTCGGTAAGGGTTCAGCTAGACAAAGAACTTAATCCCGACGAACGTCGAGAGGCGTTACTTACACAGCTGGAACTCCTAGACGAATGACGTCTAGCCGCGGCCGATCATGTGCTCTCATATCAAAATAGACTCTCAAGATCTTTTCAAAAGAAAGTGATTGAATGCAAATTCCAAGAAGGAGACATGGTTTTGAAGTGAATTTTCATAAAACCTGGAGGTCCTAGGTCAAAATTGCAAGCAAACTGGGAAGGGCCGTACGTTGTTAAGGAAGTGTACCCTGGAAACGCGTATAGGCTTATCAATGCCGATGGTGAGGAGCTCTCTCACCTGTGGAATGGGCTGTATCTTAAAAGATTCTACCCTTAATAAAAGGTTTTCAATAATGACATCATTTTGGAAAAGAATGTTAGTAGCTATGTGTCTCACTCCCTATCATGTGCTGTCAAATGACCCTTATGCTCAGTCACACACATCACATGGCAACCCAGGGCCAATTTTCCTTAGTTAGTGGTGTTCCTACCTAGCCCTAGTATGGGGGGTGAAGGTCAATTCTCTTCTTGCTCGAACAAGGTCTAGGGGCAAAAGGACGCTGACATGTAGACTAGGGGAGGTGTAGCTCATATGTATGAAATCTTAAAGAGAGACGGTCTGTTCAAAAGAAAGAAAGAAAAGAAGTGAAAAGAGAAAATTGATACGAATAAGAAGTAAGCGGAAAATTGAAAGTAGGGGCATGTCAAAGAGTGGCACTACAGTTCCCCGCGGGACGCCCTTGAGCCCGATCATACGCATGCCCCGGACAAAATAGTGACCACAAAGTCTATGGACAACAGACGGATTCCATGTGAGGTACACCCTTGCAAGTCCTACAAGCCAGTCTCCCAAGCACCAAGTCCAAGTCTTATCTCCTTTAAGTCTTCCTATCCCTACTAATGACTGAAGAACCCCGCACCTAGTCTACGTTCGAACGTTAGTGACTAGGGGCAAGTGGCCTTTGGAAAGCCAAAAGCAAATGCACACTGTGTTTAGGGGATATCTTGATAAACATAAGATAAGAATGAGATCCATAGCCGATCGCTCAAATGCAGAGAATGTCGTTATTAGAAACCCCCCCCCCCCAAAAAAAAAAAACCAGAAAACCTCAAAATCTAAAAAAAAAAATCAGAAAACCTCAAAAATCCAAAAAATCAGAAAATTTTAAAATCTAAAAAAAAAACCAGAAAATTCCAAAACCCCAAAAAATCAGAAATTTCCAAAACCCAAAAAAATCCGAAAATTTCAAAATTCGAAAAAAATAGAAAATCTCAAAATCTAAAAAACAAAAAAAAATTAAAAAATCCCAGAAATCCAAAAAACTGTGTGTACATATCGCTTTCTCTTAGCATACATTATTTCGATTTACTTTCCGCCTATTCAAATAAGGCTCAGCCCCTTGACAATTACGAAGTTGAAATCATTTTTTCTTAGTGCAAGGGGCTGAGCCAAAGAGCAGATCTAACCTATTTTTCTAAGTGTGCATGGACAGGAAATCTTTGGAACGCGCATAACGATGTACTCATGGTACTCTCCCTCTCTCTCTCTCTTATTCGGATCTCATGTCACACTCGTGTCAATTACAAATTCATTCATTTTCCTTAAATATTGACATAAAATAAAAGATCCACTAAGAGATAAGCAATATGTACAAAGATAAGGGGGAGGTGACTCACAAACTCCTCACTGTCCACCACCACTCTCCCCGGATCCCTCATGTCTATCTGGTAGTGGTGGCATCTCACCACCACCCCTGCCACTCCTGGCGCTCGTCTCACCACCGAGGCACCTCTCCTCATCCTCGTTCCTCCGGCGGCTGGAGGAACCTGCCAAATACTGCCTAACGGAGGTGCCAGTAGCTCCGCTGGCCCCACTTGCCGCTCCTACTCTGGCTCCGTGATCCGCCTATAGCCGTCATCACCTCCTGAAGTCCTTGCGCTAATGTCTACTGTGCGTGCAGATCAGCGCGCAGCCGGGCTAGCTCCTCCTAGTCCACTGATGACCCATGCATTCGCAGTGTCGCCAGCTACCTCGTCGCCTCTGCCACTAGGGCTGTAAATGGAGCGGATATGGGTTTTCTGTGTCCGCTCCGAATATTTAATCGGATAATCTGTATCCGCTCCGAATAAAATTCGGATACAAAGCGGATATCTTAGTCGGATAATGATCGGATTCGGAGCGGATCCGGATATTATCCGGTACGAAAATTTGAAACCAGTGAGGACTGAGGGGGAGGGGTGCCTTCGGAGGGGGGGGGGCGGGGCAGACGGGGGGGTGTCTCCGGAGGAGAGAGAGAGAGAGAGAGAGAGAGAGAGAGAGAGAGAGAGAGAGAGAGAGAGAGAGAGAGAGAGAGCCAGGTGGGGGGGCCGCCGGAAGGGGGGGAGGGAGGGAGTACAGAGGGAGGGAGGGAGGACTGAGGGGAAGGGGTGCCGTCGGAGGGGGGGCGGGGGCAGATGGGGGGGGGTGTCGCCGGAGGGGGGAAAGAGAGAGAGAGAGGCCAGGTGGGGGGGGGGGAAGGGGGGAGGGAGGTACAGAGGGAGGGAGGGAGAACTGAGGGGAGGGGTGCCATTGGAGGGGGGGGGGCGGGGGCAGATGGGGGGGTGTCGCCGGAGGGGGGAAAGAGAGAGAGAGAGAGGCCAGGTGGGGGGGGGGGGGGGAAGGGGGGAGGGAGGGAGGGAGGGAGGACTGAGGGGGAGGGCCGGAGGGGCACAGCTGCGCTGCCGTGCCGGAGAGAGAGAGAGAGAGAGAGAGAGAGAGAGAGAGAGAGAGAGAGAGAGAGAGAGAGCCCAGGTGACGGCGTGGGCCGTCTTCTTCGGCCGGGGCGAGGGCGTCGGGGAGCCGGGGAGGCGAGGCCGTGAGGGCGTCGGGGATGGCCGGCGCCGATTCGCCGGTTCACCGTGTCTGCAAGGCGAGGCCGCGAGGGGCCAGGGCGGGGATGGCCGGCGCCGGCGGCCGATGGCGAGGACGACGAGGGGAGGAGGGCAATAGTTGCGGGATTTGAGATGGCCCTAGGTCGTTCGCCGATGGGATTTGGGGGAGGGGAGGAGGTAGGGTTTTAGATATGTATAATATTTATATATTAAATATGAGCCATTAGATTTAAGATCCAATGGCCATAACTAATTCAGTTTCGGATCGGATCTTAAATGGAGCGGATCTCCTATTTCCGCGTCTGCTCCATTTATTATTCGGATAATATCCATATCCGAATCCTCTCCGTCGGATATCTTTTAAACGGATACAGATATGCTTAATCGGATACGAATCTGAATCGGATCCGGATATTATCCGGATCCGTTTACAGCCCTATCTGCCACCCCAGACTCAGCTGCCTTCGCCCGAATGCGCAGTTGATCTCTCTCTCCTGTCACGGTGTCGACTTGCCCCTGCAGCTGGGTCGCTCGGTCTGTGGCAGTCCTCAGCTTCGTCTCCTGCAAGAAAAGCCAAGTCAGTGCCAAATGAAAATAATTTTCAATCTAAATCAATGTCTTGCTTACCCTCTCGGCCAACTCTGCCCGCGCCTCCACGGCCCTCCTCACCGCGGCAGCCAGTCGATCCTCCAGATCCGACTGGGAGCCCTCTGCCGCTCTGGAGGAGGAAGCACCAGCCTCCGCTGCTCTCCTCACCCTGTCTAACTCCCTCCACTACACATGCAACACACGTTAGTTTCTCAAATCAGCTAAGGAAATTGGTAGAGTACTGAAGTCTGAGTTAGTGCTTACCAGCTGCTCTGCCTCCCGCTGGGCTACCTCTCGGTCCTGCCCTGCAGAGTGAAGCAGGGCCCGAAGTGAGGCAATCTCTCCAGGCACATCCACCTGCAATTCATTTCTATATCTTTAGCTCAATTCCATTAAAAAGCAATTCACAAGGTCTGGGTTTAGGAAATGTACCTGTCGTCGCGCGCCCTTATAAACCCTTACCCCGTACTTTAAGGCGAAGGCCTGAAGGTACGCGTCATCGGATGTGGCGGTGGACTTGACTTGCTTGCCTCGGCGCTCCCAGTTCTGGATCTGCTCCTTGGCCCGCTCGTGCCAGTCAATAGTGTTGTGAATTCCCCGGAAGCTCCGACCAGGCCTAGGGGTCTGGTCTCGGCTGGGAAACTCCACGGCGCTCTACGTAGGCCGAGCGACCTCTGGGACAGGTGCAGGTGGAGAGGTAGCACAAGGTTGAGTGCATGCACCCACACCGACCTACCGAAGTAGGGGCGGGCCTGCACCAACCAGGGCTGTCCCTTATCCCCCTCCTCTAGATATGGCCGCCACACCACCTGCACATCAAGCACATCTTATTAGTAGCTAAGTGATCAAAGCAATTAAAATCAAATTCAACTTAGAGAGAGGGGTTTGATCACTTACATCTAGCTGATAGTAGATGTCAATGGCATCTTGGAGACACACCAGTTGGTCCCCCAAGGGGTGCGTGTCGCGGCATGGCACCCACCGTCGAGTAATGGGCACGAGGCCCGGTCGCTCTAGAGTCCCCCTCCTCAGGCCGGGGAGGTGTAGGTAGGCCCAGACCTGCAAGAAAACAAGAATGCACAGTTAGATCACAATTAAATATCAAAAGGGCAATTTAAGTCAAAAGGAGAAAGAGAAGAAGAGTGTACCTGAAGGAAGGGGTAGAATCTGCTGATAGCTATCTACCGGTCTGAAGAACCCAGGCTCTCGAACTGATGCACCAGGAACGCTGCTCCCCACGCATAGCCCCCTACCTCACCTAGGTCTTCTAGTAGTGGCAGGAACCGGCAGTGGACCGGGTCGCCCCTCGTGGCAAACAAGAGTCTACCAAAGAAGAGGGTGAGGAAGCAACGTAGGTCTATGTCTGCCTGAGCCCCTGGCTCACTATCTAGGCTCTCTCGGCAACCCTCCGCCAGCCGCTGCAGCTGCTCATCTACAGACTCGGCTACCCTCCTCCCAATCTCAAACAACCCTAAGCTCTCCTGAAGCTCGACCCTAGAGACAAGGGAGGACCTCTGCCCTACGGTCAAACCTAGGAGCCTTTGGGCAAGCTCTCGATAGCAGGGGTAGGTGTAGCCACTCACTGGACGCCCATAGACTCTAAGGCCAATGATCCTGCTTACATCCTCCAGGTTGGGGATCATATGTCCCCATGGAAGCACGAAGGCAGTCGCCTCTATGTCCCACCTGCTGCGTAGGTCTTGGGTGAGACGGGTGTCCGCCCTCATCCACTCTGTCCTCAGCACCTCCCCAAACCCCATCTCCTCTAACCGGTCCCTCTGGAACCTGGGGAAGGCTAGGAAAACCGCTAAAACTAAGATCCACGAAACTCAGGCCCTCATTTCTCCCTGCAAGCACAAATTATAATTATCAGTCAGTTTCATCTTGTTCAGGTTTTGGTCTCAGTTGAAATCGTGATGTCCCAGAGGGTCGCGACCTTGTCGTGATGCCCCGATGCAGCGCGATCAGGTCGTGCCCCCTAGTAAACTACGACCTTGTCGCGACGGCCTTGGCCGACGCTACATGGTCGCGACCCGTTGACCTGTCGCGACAACTGGTGTCGCGATGGGACGACCCGACGCGATCTCAGTCGCGAACCAACTGGAATGTCCCTTGTCTGGCGGCCGTTTCTCTTGGTGTCACGCCCTACATTGAGCCCTCTAGGGGCTTCGCTTTCCATCCATACACATAAATCAAGGATTAGGGTCTCAGATACTTACCGTTTTCATTGTTTGCTCCCGAGCTCTTGCCGCCACTTCGAGGTGAGCCGCAGGTGCCTCCTCCTCTTCCATCTCCACTTCCGGCATGATCTCCTCCATCGAAGGCGCCTCCTCCCGCCGCCGGGTGCTCCCTCTCATCGCCGGTCGCTTCCTCCTTCTGTCGCCGGGTGAGCCACCGCCACCATCACCTTCATGACCGCTTCCCTCCATCATTGCTTTGGGGAGATTGAGAGAGTGAGAGAGAGGATGCTGAGAGATCTAGAAATCGCCGGGAGCAAAAGCTTTGAACGCGTGAGAGAGGGAGAAAAGGGGGGTTTCTGCATATTTGAATCGCCGGTTTATGACGCGACGCCTCTGGGCGTCGCGTTCATGTCGCGGCGGCTAAGTAGGCCGCGACAATGTCGCGACCCACCACCCTGTTGTGACCTGAATACGACGTCCCTAGGGGTCGCGTTATCAACAGAACACAATGCGCACAGAGTAAAAATCTGATTTTATTGATTCAACTCATCAACTACAATGTCCAATCCTCCCTACAATCAATCAAATGCACTTTCCTGCCCTAATTACCATCTGATACAATGCCTACATCAATCTAATCCTTCTCAAGCTCCAGGTTCGGCTGGACGGACCCTCTTCAATGCCTCGAGGTACTCTCGGGTCACGTCCTCGTCTTCCACTACCTCCGCTTGGAGGAGACCCGTGGCTCATCGTTCCCAGTGGATGATGGTGCTTCTCACATCTCGCTCATCTTGGTCATCACCCCTTTTCCTTTCCTGAATGGGCGGGTAGTGCGAGAGCAGAGGAACCACCGTGCGTGCAGCTCCGCACTGAAGGTGGCAGCGATCCGGGTTATATAGGGCCAATGCCTCGTTGCCTATGAGCCGTAGAGCCAATCCCGTGTGCTGTGGTAGGCGGATCATCCTGTTATGGAGGTAGCGTGGGCGCATGTCGAACTCCACTGCCGTCGTTGCCTTGAAGTAATCGCGCCATCCCTTCAGTCCTTTCACTTGTGCCGTCTTGCACCACGCCTGTGGTGTCATGTAGAGGGGTGCACCCACGAAAGCTAATGGATGATGTAGCATGCTCTTGCACTCAGTAGAAAGGTTGTCCATCGCCCGGAATTGAATGTGCATCCCCATCCAGAGCTCGAGGGTGATGACAGAACCATAGAAAGGGCCTCCGGTGGCTATAGAAGATAATCCAGCATAAAGGTAACCAAGGACGGTCAGTGCAATGCTCATACCTTCGGATATAGAGTCAATTATGCTCAGGTTGGAGAATGAGATGGCACCGTCTTCTGCCGGGAAAAGGATGACGCCGCAGATACAGATGGCGGCGGCCTTGGCTATAGCAAGATAATTCCCAGTCTTGCGCTTGCACTGGGAGACAACCCACTGGGAGATGGGGAGGAGATGAACATGGTTTTGGCTAGTCATGCTGTGCAAATCTGTCTTCTTGGTGGTGATCTCACCGAGGATGCTCCATGTGTTGATAGGCTCCACAGTGTAGGAGAGGGCATGCTCCTCGCCTCTTTTGTACTTATGGAGACCCAACATCAGCTCCAATTCCTCCAACAGTATAGTGGCCTCAAACCCAGGGAAGATGAATGTGTGTGTCTGCGGGTACCACAACTTCGCCAGTGCAGTGAGGCTATCCCACACATGCACGATCTTGTGGTACTGCTTCGCCAGAACCAGCACCGTTGAGAGCCCCCATTCGCTCTAATGCCGGGTAGAAGCTAGAGGGAGCATCTCTATCATGGGCGCCAACCACGGGACTTTGGAGAATCTCCTATGGCCCGGGAGGATCTGGAATAGCAGAAGAAAAGAAGAAGAGGGTTGGTAGTAGCAGGAAGAGAAGAAGAAAAAAAAGAACATGGAGAGAGAGAAGAGCTAGAAGAGAGAAAGTGCACTTACTTGGAGTTCCGGCCTTGTGCAAATGTGTCCGGGCACGGAGGAGAGGCACTGTAGCTCGGCGTGTGACACTCGGGCCACCTTGGGGCCGCCATAGGGCTTGATGTCATCCTGGAAGGCAGAGAAAGACCTCTTCATGGCTGAGGAGAGAGAAAAATGAGCAAGAGGAAGAGAGAGAGAGAGGGTTGCGAATTTGAGCCCCCTACAGCCCTATTTATAGAGCCCTAGGGTACCTAGTCCATCCCAATCCCGTACCTAGGTGTTAGAGTCATAGTAGGGTAGGTTTAAGAGTCCTAGGAGAAGTCTAGGTAGGATTAGATAAGGATAAGATCGGATTTTTTCCGTCTTTATCCTGCGACTGGTGTCGCGACGCTACGATGCGTCACGTTAAGGTTACGACCACCGAGGGCGCCGCGACCTTGTTGCGACCCCCAGGTGCGTCGCATTTCAGTTTATTGTGTCTTTGTATGTCTATGCATTGTTTGTTGTGTGAATGTATATATTTTATCGTTGTCATGTTTCTTTGCTTTGATTATTCGTTTGAAAATCACAAAAAAAGAGAAAAGAAAAAAAATCACAAAAAATGGAACGTCAAAAGTAAGTCAGGTAAGTATTTCCATCCCTATTCTCTTGCATTACTATATGGTATTCTATTTATTATATCATTTTCAAGGACCGACTGGTTCTCAATGTGTTTGGGATTTGAGTTCACATTTACCAAAAACAGTGATGATCTAGATGAACATTGTTAATCGTTGGATAGGCCGTTAAGTCAAGTAAGTTTGGGAACGACGGACTCTGTCTTGCACAGCGGTTGCAGGAAGACTCTCGACCCATTATTGTCTGGTTTAGCAATATTATCCTTGATATATTTTCTATTTTCTCATTTCTTTGCATTTGTTTTAATGATCTCTTTTCCATTAGCCCAGTATGAATCATGTAGGACTTTGAGCTTTCACGTCTCATCCCTGGCTAATAGTGAGCCCTTGTTGAGTGCCCAACCATTCTTCATTTTCCGAAACAAGAAATCCTATTTCACTCCGAATCGGAAGGTATGCCTCCGAATGAGTTGTTCCCGTTAGTTTGTCAAAGATTTCCTTGTCTGGATTCTCTATAAAATTTCATCCTTATTCCTTTTGATCCGTTTTGGTTGCGAACCGCTCCCAGGACAGAGTCATGAGTTACCTGCCTAGCACGCACATGTCCCTCCAAAATGAAACCTGCAGGCCAATCGGCTAGGGTACCTCTCAATCGAGGGGTTGATCGACCTTTTCTTTCCTCTTCTCGTCCAGACTTGCGTCTTCCTTGCATTCTGCGCGAGCAACTAACTCGGGGCTTTCACGAAGATTCCATTTGCTTGTTGATTAGATCGGGTGTCTCTTTACCTTGGCTCCCACTTTTCAATCCACTCCGCATTATCTCCGCTCCGCCGTCACTTCTTGACACCTTCCGCTACACTTCTGCTTCACTCCCTTGCAAAGTGGAAGCCAAGGAGGGGCAAATCTGTAGACATCCGATTCTGGCCTACAAGTCGAACCACATTTCTTGTCATCTTAATAAGCCCAAGTTGGTCATTCACCTCGAGCCCACCATTATCCTTTCTTTGAGCCCATTAACAGCCCAATTTTCATGATATCCTGTCCATTATCTCTTAAAAACAGTCCTTGAGCCTTAAATGCCCATTATTCTCCCATTTGATTGGCCAATAATTTAAAAAATAATCGATTTTCCTTAACGCGATGGGTCGTGGCACCGCGTCAATCCTTGTCGCGCCCCCTATGGCCGTCGCGACAGCCCATGCATATCCATGCACGTGGCCTTGCTGTCACGCCCCTTCTGGTCGTCACGTTCATCCCTGTCACGCCCCTACGACCCGTCGCGACAATAGCCGCATGCGTTGGCCTCCACAACCACCTCCTATTTATCCTCTTATGGCCTTTGCATTTATCCCCAAGCAACCCCCCAACATCCTGAGCGCATCTTGGGTTTGTGGGACTCTTTGGAGGTTCCTTTGGACTCTCACCCACGAGATTTAATGGTAATTATCTTTATTTGGGGAATTATCATCTAAAAATGGGATTATTCTCTCTCATTTCTTTATAAAAGCAAGGCTCTTCCTTCAGAATGAGGAGAGCCTCATTTTTTCACCCCGAAGGGCTGCCAAAATTTCTTGTGACCAACACTTAGCTCGCAGCTCTTCCATTCCTCTCATTTTCCTCCTATTCCCTTCACCAAGCCATGCCCATTTCTTCATCTACGGAGCTTGGAACTTGAGGAGGGTAGCCCCCACTTCTTCTAAGGTTTCAGAACTTGCCAAGGACGCATATAAACGCCAGGGAGTCGCCCCATATGGGGCACTTTCTTCCCTCTTCCCTCATTTCCTTTTCCCATGCATGTTACTTTATTTTCTAGATAGGCGGCATTTCTTTTCCTTCCTGTGTTTTCCATACACCCTAGGGGTCTAAAAACCACCCCCCAAGTTCGTTCCCCCCATGCTTCGTCCTCCTCTTTCATTTATGGATAGATTCTACACTTAAACTTGTTCTAACAGGGTTTCTTTTCTTGTTTTCGTTGTTTTGGCAGGCACCCAAGCGAAGGCTGACGAGCAGCTCTTGTTCTCTGGCCGGCCGAAGAGCAGGAAGAAGGTCCCCTCACATTTCTCCCGCACTGCAGAGGACGCGATGGACGAGGGCGACGCAACATAGAGACGCGCCCTACCCGAGCGTCGCGATAACAAGCCCATCGCGACGGGGTCCCCCATCGCGATCCCAATAAGTCATTTTGTCCTCTTTCCATTTCCTAGCTTAGTTAGCCCGTCTCATTCTTATTATATGGCAACTATCTAGGTGGTGATCACATCCATTTTTTTATGCTTCTATAGTTAATCCATGTTTGCATGTTTTGGGGGTGCACATTCCCTGTGATTACACCTTGGGTCTCATCTTGTTGTCGTTCACGGCTTCGGTCCTCCCCTGTAAATGTGCTCCCAGCCCTTTGCCTGGCTGGTACCCCATTCGCATCATAATGTGCCACCCCTTCTCAGTGATGATCTTGCTCCTCTTGGTGGCATTAACGGATGAACTAGCCAGACCCAGATTCATGCTTAGTGTGTCTAAAACGGACATCAACAGCTGATTGCTCGGCCAGATGGAAGGGACTGAATTGTCAGTCATAGCGTCCACTTCCAACACCGTCGATCTGCTGGCAACTTTGACGACCCGCCCCTTATATGGAAACTGATGATCAGTTTATCCCCATGTAATTTAAATAAATTACATATCTATTTTGGTGATTAACAAAACTATATAAAGTTCAATCTAACATATTTTCTATGAGATTTGAGCACAGAAAATGAAACAAAGAATAACAAACTAAATGGGTAAGCATTATTTACTATGTAGCAATGTAAGTTCAAAGCGTGAAATTTTCTAAGTGCACATCGACTCTCTAGTTGTTATAACGATTTCCTTAGAATCATAACGATTTTTTTTTAATCATAAGGATTTCCTCATTCACATCGATTTTGATTCTATAATGATTTCATAAGTCATTGTTATTCTATTACAGTCTATCTCACAACGATTCGTTAAGTGATCGCAACGATTTGCCCTCACAACGATTCGATAAGTGATCGCAACGATTTGCCCTCACAACGATTTGATAAGTGATCGCAACGATTTGCCTTCACAATGATTCGATAAATGATCGCAACGATTTGCCCACACAACGATTCGATAAGAGATCGCAATGATTTGCTTTCATAATGATTTACTAAGTATTCATAACAATTTACTTCCATAACGATTCGATAAGTGATCACATCGATTTCTTAAGAAAGAACAACGATTTACTCTCACATCGATTTGATATGTGAGAACAACGATTTCAGTGTCACAACGACTCATCAAGTTTCAAAACGATATGATCCCTGTAACGATTCGATAAGTTACATAACGACTCTGTTACTGTAACGATTCATCAAGTTACATAACGATTTGGTCCCTGTAACGATTCGATACAGCAAACAACGATTCATTCACATTGTCTTTAACGATTTGATTATAACGACTTGTGCATAACAATTTGCTTATGGAGTCACAACGATTTGTCTATATAACGATTTAGTTATTAATGTATAATGATTTGTGTATAAGTTTACTTATGAGTGCACAATGATTCACTCACAACGATTTCATAAGTCATGCATATAAGGATTCCATGTGAAAATAATGATTTGATTTTCGAGCTCATTTTTGAATACGTTGAAAAGTCAAAGTCTTCACGTATATCTTTCTGACAACCATGCATTTATTATGACTGAACGTATCACTGTAGTGCATGCAAATGATATCTTCTATTCTCATGCTTATTTTGTAAACATCTTTTTAGAAGAACAGAATGGAACTTCTATTTCTGTATAAAATCAATCTAACGTTGACTGACAACAAGAGACAACTTAGTTGTCTATTGTTTAAGCTTGTAATGCGTGCAGGTCTCTGACAGCACTCGTCATACAACGTTGGACAAAATAGAAGCCAAAGGATATTACAGAAGATCTTCTCTCTGTGCGTGCATGAAGACCGTTGAACGGGAAGCTCTACAGGACCATGCAGTCTAACGTAAACAAAAGCTTAGAGACAACGGGCACTTCAACGTTCAAATTTAAAATAGAAGATATATATAGAAGACTGAAGCTCCAGAAGAAAACACATAGAGTTTGAGAATATAAACGACAATCTTTCACAAGTCCTTCTGCGAGCATCTCGAAGAGCCAAGCCTCACTCCTCTGATTATTTAGCTCTTAGCTCTTTGCATTTATTGTGTTAGTCTTGAGAGCATCTGTAAACTGAGAGTGTCCCTCATTGTAGAACTTTCCCTCTCAGTCTTAGCTTTAGATCTAGCATTATATAAGCTTGATCTAGGGGCTTGATCTCATTTCACATTTTGTGTTCTTGTGTTCCCTTCGAGTAGAAGGAAGACCTGGTGGTTCCAGGGTGTGTGTTCCCTTAGAGTAGAAGGAAGACCTAGTGGTATCCAGGGTGGTGTATTTCCTCTTCGGGTTTTGAAGAGAAGACCAGCTATGACTGAGTGTGTAAAGGTCCATAAGGGGGACTGTACTTGGGTAGTGAAAGCCTGAGTTGTTGCTCAGGGACTGGACGTAGGATTCCTGTGGAAAGGAGGTCCGAACCAGGATAAATTTCCTGTGTTGTCTGTGTGCTTGCTTTGCGTTTACTATCTTTCCTTACTAACACTAACACACATCGAAGTGTGTTTTGTGTGACTGTTTTGTGAACAGGTTTAAGGTACTCAATATTTTTAAGAATCTCATTCACCCCCCCTCTGGGCTTGCTAGCTGGGCAACATAAACTTCAAGCATTGGTGAACGATCGAGATAACGGTGCCCAGTGCCTAGATGAATGGTCTGCCCATAATCTTACGGAAGCTTGGGTCCATATCCAGAATGTGGAAATCCATCTCGGTAACAGACGGACCCAGTCCCACCTTCAAAGTGACGACCCCCTTAGGCGGCCTACTGGTATTGTCGTAGGCCGTGACAGTGATGGGCGAGGGTCGTAACGTCTGCAGTGTATCCCCACAAAAGTTTAACGTGTCCATAGACACAACGTTGATCGATGCTTCTGTGTCCACTAAACATTGGGAGACGCTGATCCTATTGATGGTGACTGTCAGACATAGGGCATACCGCTGAAATTCCGTCGGCGCTAACTCGGACTCGTGGAACTCGATGGCCGGATGTGAGCTGGTGGAAGTCAACACTACACTGATTTGATTTATCGACAGGTCTTCATTCGCCATGACCTTCTATAGGTAGTGCATGAGAGCTTCCTAATGCACCGGCGACCTCTTGATCAGTTCAAGTATAGAAATTCTGGCTGGAGTCTTGTCCAGATGCTTCAAAAGATCGTATTGAGTCCCTGGGATGGACTCCTCTTGATGGGCCTCTTCATCTTGATGTGGGGGTGCTTGTTCTTGCTGCTGGGGGAAGATCCGGTTAAATATGCGCCCACTCCAGAGCACCATGGTTTCTTCTGATTCATCTTCCGCTGTCATTGCTGCGGCCGGCGAAACGGAAGGTGGAGAAGAGGTGGAAGTCTGGGGTGTGAACATTTGGTGCGGTAGTTGGATACTTGCCACACTCTGTGGAGGAGTGGAGGTACGGAGAAAGGGTGCTTAGGGATTGGGTGTGATAAGGGGCGCAATTGGGGGTGTGTGGAGGAGATGTAGGTTAGGTGATGGTGGCCGTGAGGAAGTGGTGGTAGAAGGGGGACGGTTTGGTTGTGGCGGTATAGTGGAGGGGTTACTCAGGAAGGGAGCTTGTGGGTTAGGGGGTGGTAGCATTGTGGTGATGGGGGGTTGGCGGACGAGTGGTGGGTTAGATGGTTGGCTGGAGGGTGTTTGGACGATGGGTGGCGGTGGTAGGGATGCGTAGAAAGGAGGGTAAGGGGTTAGAAGGGGTAGGTACATGGATGAAGGGGGGTAGAATAAAGGTGGATTGGGAGGTGGATGCGGCGGATATTTCCATAGGCCGGCCGGGTGTTCCTCATTGTGGAGAGATGCCGTGAGGGCGTTCACTTGCTGGTTCGGAGCTTGGTGCTCCGGGAGGGGGTTATGGACAATGCCCATATTGGGCTGCTGCTGGGGTTCCTGGGGCTGCTACTGTTGTTGTTGCTGGTCCTGTCTGGGAGGCCTCCTCGCCTTCATCTCGGCGATGTACTTCCTCATTTCCTCCCAATCTATGCCTCCATTGTCGTTCAAACCATAGATGTAGTCCTTGAAGTGGAAGCATGCCTCCAAAGTGTGGCCCGGTCCCCGGTGAAATGCACAGTAACAGGATGTATCAACATTGGGAGGCCATTGTAGCCTTTCCCTCGGCAAGGTGAGTGCATTGGCGGCCATAAGAGCATTGAAGATGTCGGTAAGTGTCTCCGGCAAAGGAGGATAATGGGCTCTTCTTGGGCCAGGGGGGCGTCTAGGCTGTTGGGGCTTGTAGGTGCTGGGAGGAGGGACTTGGTTGTATTGGGGAGGAGGAGGAGGAGGTTGTTGTTGCTGGTATTGAGGAGGGGCAGGTTGGCGGTATTGAGGCTGCTGAGACTGGCGATATTGTGGCGGTGGTGGTGGAGGAGCCTGATAGCACTGGTTGGTGGGGGGCTGCTGAGGTTGTTGAGGCTGTTGGGGTGGTACCCTAAACATTGGAGGGTTATTTGGCTTAAAGGCCGGCTGTTGTGGCTGCTGTGTTTTGGTGTTGTTGTTGGGACGGTAGGTGGAGGAACTTGGGTTGCCCATAGCGCTCACCTGCTCATTCTCCATAACCCCTTCGGTCGTGGGACCGCCAGTGGGGGGAACACCATTATTCTTCTTAAATGTCTGGGCCTTTGGCTCAAACATGGCCATGATCGGAGAGTCCTTCAACTGGGTCTGGATGTAACGGGCTCTCTCATATGGTTCCTCCATGGTAGTCAGCTTGTTCATCGCCAGAATGTGCCTGAATTGCGGCGTGGCATTCGCCGTGATCATCTTAACTTGCTCTGACTCGGATAGCGGATCCCTCAACCGCTCAGCCAATGCTCTCCACCTATCGGCATAGTGCACAAAGTCTTCATCTACCTTCATCTTTTCAGCCATTAGGTCAGTGATTGACAGAGCTGGACCGACCCGATCCCTGTACCTCTGCAAGAACTTCCTCTGTACTGCCTCAAAGTCCTCGGCGTCTACGGGCTCCAAAGAATAGAACCACTCGAGGGCAGGCCCATCTAATGATCGGCCGAAGAGAAATGCAAGGGCACGATGGTCATTCTGCCAGAATGAGGACTCATACATGAACTCCTTAACGTGGACGAACGGATTGCCACTACCATCGTAACAGCGGTAGATCGGGAGCTCAGAAGGAGGCAGGTGAAAGACTAGAATGGAAGGGAGTGCCAACTCAAATGAATGTTTGGGTGCGGACACCCTTTTCAAGTCTTGCTCGAGATGGCTCACCTTTGCTAGAAGAGCTTGGGTGAGTTGATTGGAGGCAGGTTTATGAGGCACCCCGGAAGAATGAGGTTGGGGTGCACTCACCTGGACAGAGTGGTAGTGAGGGAGTGCGCCAGTGGGTGCGGGGATATAGGCCGAAGCCCGAGGAAGATGAGTGGGCCTTGCTGCAGTGGAGCTCGGCCGGACATGAGAAGGCCTCTCAACAGGGCTGTGGGGGCGATAGTGAATGATGGAATTAGCCCGCGAGGGGGCAGGAGAGGCCCGAACCGTCGGGTCGCAAGTGGGTTCAGTATACACACCCATGTTTGGGTGGAGAGTTTGAATGGGCTCGGGGATTGATTTCCCCTTGGGAGCGGCTTGAACCTCCTAAAGCTGAGAAGCTTGGAGGCTTTGGAGGATGTCCACGAGCTGGGACAAATGAATAGAGGTGGAGGCATTTCCAGTGTCACGCCTCGGAGAAAGATGGGGAGCCTGAGAATCCATCGCATTGACATGCGAGGTAGATGGACCAGCGTGAGGTGCATTGGGGAGGCGTGGAAAGAATTCGATGGAGTCATACACCTCCTCATATGTATCATCATGATAAGCTACATCCTCGTATTCGGCCATTCTGAGAGATCGGCCTGAACGAAGCTGCATAAACTTGAAACAAACAATGTAACTTTCAAGCAATTAGCAAACAACTACTCAAACACGTTTGAGAGAAGAAGTTAATGGCTTTTAAATCACACAGTTGGGGATGCTTACGTCCACTTAGTTGTTCAATATGATTCAATGTGGATTTTAATTGAGGTGTGTCACTCCAAGTGGGTATGGGTCTAAATGGGTGAGATGAAAACTTCGGGCCCACTAAACACACTCCCTCTCACGCAATAGGTGTTCTAACACGGGTCTCTGAAATGGTACAACCTGCTCGGTCCACCGTGAGGGAATCCACGGGGTACGGAGACTTATAGAGGTCTTGGCAAAGGTCCCCTAGTCCAATGAGACGAAATGCCTAATGGAGAGGTCGTCTTTACCAAGAAGAGTGTTTGGATCCTGGTGTAAGGAGGGAAGGAGGTCTCCCAACCAAGGTATGCCCTGTAAGCAATGCACAAATGCAAGGTGGCAGGAATTCCCTTCTCTCTGTGACAGACTGAATCGCGTCGAGTTCAGTCTCCGCAGTTCAAATGAATCGCGTCCGTTCAGTCCGCCGTAGATCTGACAGCTCACAGAAGCTGTATGAGCCGCGGCAACTCCCTCCGGAGTCTGTCACAGAAATGCGTCCAGGTTAACCGCTGCACAACAATACGAATCGCGTCGCCTGAACGCGACGCGGATCAAAATAGCAACTGAAAATAGTAAATCACAGCAGCATGCTCTTCAATCAATTCAAATGATAAAAATACAAGTCCAATGGAGATACTTCCTTCAGGTGAAAGTAAGTAAATCGAGAGGGGAGCAATAGATTTTTTTTAATCAAGCTTTATGAAAAATGTAAAGAAAAAGGACACAACTACAAATTGGTAATGGCGACAGGAGATCTCAAAGAACACCGCGTGGGGTGCAAAAGTAGGGGGTGTACTGCGTGGGGTACGAAGGGAGTGACATACGTGGGTGTCGAAGGAGGGGCACACATGGGTGCCGAAGGAGAGGTAACCGTAGCTAAAAGGAAGACTTACGGAGTTCAAACCATCCAGTTTGTTCTAGCATGGACAGGATGATGATTGTGACTTGTGAAAACTGACAGAGTTCAAATCAGACTCCCAGTTTGAGCTCGGCACTCAAATTTACTTTAAGCAAGTTAGTTTAGTTTTGTTTTGTTTAAAAAGGAAGAACTTAACTAGGTTTGGGGGTCCAAAACTAGAAATACTAATATGATCGGCCTCTGGTTTGTTCCAGCACGGCCGAGGCAATGAGTGTGACTCGTGGAAACTGATGGAGTTCAATTCAGACTCCCAGTTTGAGCTCAGCACTTAAATTCACATTAAGCAAGTTAGTTTAGTTTAAAAAAAAAGTACTTAGGTTTGAGGGTCCAAAATTAGAAGTACTAATCCGATTGGCCTTTGATTTTTTCCTGCACGGTTAGAGCGATGATTGTGACTTGTGAAAACTGACGGAGTTCAATTCGGACTCCTAGTTTGAGCTCGACGCTCAAATTCACATTAAGCAAGTTAGTTTAGTTTAAAAATGAAGAACTTAGGTTTGGGGGTCCAAAATTAGAAGTACTAATCTGATTGACCTCTGGTTTATTCTAGCACGGCTAGAGCGATGATTGTGACTTGTGAAAATTGACAGAGTTCAAATCGGACTCCCGGTTTGAGCTTGGCACTCAAATTCTCCTTAAGCAAGTTTGTTTTGTTTTGTTTTGTTTTAAAAGGAAAAACTTAACTAGGTTTGGGGGTTTAAAATTAGAAATACTAATCCGATCGACCTCTGGTTTATTCCAGCACGGCTGGGGCAATGAGTGTGACTTGTGAAAACTGACGGAGTTCAATTCGGACTCCTGGTTTGCGCTCGGCGCTCAAATTCACATTAAGCAAGTTAGTTTAGTTTTAAAATGAAGAACTTAGATTTGAGGGTCCAAAATTAGAAATACTAATCCGATTGACCTCCGGTTTGTTCCAGCACGGCCAAGGTGATGATTGTGACTTGTGGAACCTGACGGAGTTCAAATCGGACTCCCGGTTTGAGCTCGACACTCAAATTCACCTTAAGCAAGTTAGTTTCATTTAGTTTAGTTTAAAAAGGAAGAACTTAAATAGTTTGGGGGGTCTAAAATTAGAAATACTAATCTGATCGGCCTTTGGTTTGTTCCAACATGGCTGGGGCAATGAGTGTGACTTGTGGAAACTGACGGAGTTCAATTTAGACTCCCAGTTTGAGCTCGATGATCAAATTCACATTAAGCAAGTTAGTTTAGTTTAAAAATGAAGAACTTAGGTTTGTGGGTCTAAAATTAGAAATAATAATCCGATTGGCCTCCGATTTTTTTTAGCACGGCCAGAGTGATGATTGTGACTTGTGAAAACTGACAGATTTCAATTCGGACTCCCGGTTTGAGCTCGGCGCTCAAATTCACATTAAGCAAGTTAGTTTAGTTTAAAAACGAAGAACTTAGATTTGGGGGTCAAAAAATAGAAATACTTGTTCGATTGGCCTTCGATTTGTTCCAGCACGGCCAGTGCGATGATTGTGACTTGTAGAAATTGACGAAGTTCAAATCGGACTCCCGATTTGAGCTTGACATTCAAATTCACATTAAGCAAGTTAGTTTAGTTTAGTTTAAAAAGGAAGAACTTAGCTAGGTTTGGAGGTCCAAATTTAGAAATACTGATCCGATCGACCTCCGGTTTGTTCCAGCACGGTCGGGGTGATGAGTATGACTTGTGGAAGTTGACCGAGTTCAAATCGGACTTCCGGTTTGAGCTCATCGGTCGAATTCATATTAAGCTAGTTAATTTAGTTTAAAAGTGAGTGAATAAAATCTAAAAATTTAAATAATTTATTACTTATAGTAGTATTTAATTTTAACTTATTATTGTTCTATATCTATTGTAGGTTCTTTCAGAGGAGACGAGGACGAGGACGAGGACGAGGATTCATGATTTTCTTTTCATTGTAATGAATATTTTATGTATTGTTGTGGACATTTTATGTTTTATTATTGTTGACATTTTATGGACATTTTATTATTATTGACGTTTGTCATAGTACAATTTTTATTTTTATTATATGCACATGTTATTTTGTTAAAAAATGTATATATTTTTTAAAAAATTAAAAATTTAGAGACCGATTAGTGACCGAATTATTTCGGTCGCTATCAACGACTGATACATTAAGTCACTATTTTGTGACTGAAATAGTGACCGAACAGATCAGTCGCAAATAGTGAACAAACATTTTAGTCACTATTTTGGTCACAAAAATAGTGACCGAATTATTTCGGTCTTTGGTAGCGACCAAAATAATTTGGTCACTATACAATGACCGAAATAGTCACTGAGTGTACTGGTCGCTGATAGTGACCGAATTATTTCGGTCACTATCAGCGACTGAGTAGGGACCAAAACTTTTCGGTCATAGTATTGTGACAAAAAATTCTTCACCGAAAACTCCGGTCCCTATTCGGTTACTAAATGATTTAGTGATCGAATGGGGACCGAATAGAGACTGAAGTTCTCGGTCGCTAAAACCGCTTTTTCTTGTAGTGCATCACTGTCCACACTAATTTTCCCTCAGCTCAGAGACTTGAACTTGAGCACGTTCATGGCCTAGAGTAACCCTCTACATGCTTATAAGGATGGGGGTCCTGGGAAATGGTAACAACCCATACAATGGGACAAACCCACAAGTACAGAGCATCGGGCGAAACCACTAGTGTATTATCGTGCTAGGAACAACACAGATGCCACAGAAATAAAGAAACACAAATTCAACAAAAGCATGACTCTGAATGGAAGAAGTCGGCTCTCTATCTGAGAAGGTGATAGTCACCCTGTCACGAACAAAGAGATCGCGACGCACGTGGTGTCATAATCAGAAGACGACATGAGGCCTAACGTGTTTCGGAGTAGAAGGTGACACCCACACTGTCATAGCTAGAACGCGACAATGTGGCTAGTGCAACCAAAGTAAATAGAAGGAGACATGGGAAGCGTTACGCAGGAAGGCGACTACCAACTTGTCACGACCTCAAACTGAGTGTTGGCTGCCATGGCCATGCCCTCAAGAACTTCCCCAAAAACACTCAAATGCCACAAACCGAGGGAGGGGAGCATGGAGGACACTAGAACCACATGTAAAGAATTCAAATCACCCTCAATCACACCCATGCATGGAAAGGGAAACTAGTTACTCTCAATCAAAGGTTCACATGCATGCACATGATCTCACACACCCCACCACAACCATGAAACAACGAAGTATGGAATGAAGCCTACATGGCTCTAGAAGGAGGGGGAAATGACCCTAAGGCCTGGTAGAACTAGGGGGAGAGTTGAATTCCATACTTCAATTAGAAGAACCAACCTATTGGGGTCTTCACATATGAATGTCCACCTCCTCCTCGCTCCAAACTCCACTCCAACGCCGTCTACATGAGGAAGGAAACTGACCTCAAGCTCTACATGCCACAAGCTGAAGAAGAGAGCCCCAAGAGGTGCACCTCGGAGAGAGGAGGGGAGGAGAGGGGAAGAAGAATAAAAGAGAGGGAAATGAAGAAGAGATCTTCTTGCTTTGCATATATAGGCCTCGGATCTCATAACGCGAAGAGGAGCGTGTCGCGTTTCCACCAGAATGCGACGGCCTCAGTGTCGTGACCTCAAAAAAGTCGGTCAAACTTGACAGTTGAACCCGACACACGTCGCCTTGCATGCATGCGAACGTGACAACTAGCATGTCTCCTTCACACTGCATGCGTCCCGACATGTGGCACAACTGTCCCAAAAAGCAAGACGACAAAATGCTAACCAACGGTCAGAATAAGAACATGATGGCAAAGGGGTCGCGTTGGCAAGTAGAACGTGACACCCACCTCATCACCTTCAGAAGGTGATGGTTCGATACGTCACGGTGTTCAAAACGATCTTACTGCTTTGAAAAATCGGGATGTTACGGTGGTGATCACGATTCATCTAATTTTTTTTTTCTATCTGTGTACGAAGCCTTTTGAGTCAGCAGAGGAGTTACATCCTCGTGACTACATATACTATACATTCGATAAGCACTGACCTTTCAATATGTACTTCCTTTGGTTTAGCAAGACATATTTTTCTTGTTAAAAATTGAAAGTATTTATTCTAGTTTTCCCCAAGAAGTTATATAAGCAAATATCAAATCAAAGTGTTTTTTTTCCCATAACCGTGATAGATTAATAATGGATAATTTATTTTAAAAATCCTTCTTTATTCTGAAAACAATATTTGCATTATATTTCTTGGTCCCATGACATATGCATCTAAGCATGATGATGTTGATCATCCACCAAATTAATCTCCAATAATTTGATCAAAGAACACATATTCTAGTTTACCACTTCAGCTCTTTGTCGTACTAAAGGCAACCACAGGAATGCAACTCACGCTAATACCAGTTCTTTTTCATGCACTTTTACAAAATAGAACATATTTTTCTAAATTTCATTACTTGCAAATCATAATAAACTAATTTCATGATATTATACTAAATTCCCAAGTCGTTTTATCTCGTGTTATGACATTTACATGTCAATAAGACAAATTTGCATGCATGCATTTCTTACCTGCATCCAAGTTATATATTAATACATTAATCCCACTGACATCCATCTCCAAATCAATGTATATACTGAGTGCTTTCACCAATAAATAATATTTACTACACATGAAGATGTCTTTACATTGTGATGGGTTGATAGTATTACTTTTCAGCAATTAAGTTACGAATCCATGTACTCTTTGGGCATATTCTCATGTCAGTATCTTTTATGTATATTATTGGTTTAATGATTAGTCCTGTATATACATCAAAGATAAATTCGCAGATTCAAACTTTATTAGAAATTTGTTTATAAAGGATTTCTAAACAACACTGAAATAAACTAGTTTTTCCAAAAGTCAATCTCGTTTCTTACACATATCTACACCATCAAAATGACCTCCACAGGCTTCATCCCGCTCGAAATCATCAAGACAGGTGGAGAGGTCCACCACCCGTCATTCTACTTCAAAACTATGCCAAAAAAGAGGACGCTGTGTCAGCCATTTACTTCTAAAACATGACCATAATGCATGAATTCGTGGCATCTGTTAAATTAATGGATACTCCAACAAAGTGGGAAAAATATTTTTTCCCCTAAGAAGGAAAGTGATAAAAAAGACCCCCCCCCCCTTAATATTATTCCTAGGAGTCTTTTTGGAATCCGCATATATTAATGAGGTAAGATTGTTTAGAACTCATTTGGTATATGCCCTTTTATTCGTCAAGCTGACACATGGATAACACAAGAGAAGAATAGCAGGTTTCAATTTTTCTACATTTATAGTTTTAAAAAAAAGGAGTGCAGAAATGGGCATATTGAGCTGGTTTCATATGATCATATTCCGTATACAAAGGAGGGTTATGTGGGGAGGGGGTTGGATTTGATAGCAAGAATGATTGATGGGTTTAAATATGTTCATAAAAGCGTATAGGATCATGTAATTGAGAGTTGAGCTTGTTAGCTAACACCCATTACATCCTAATTAGAATGGGTCTCCTTGTTTTCCAATAAATAAAAGCTTTTGGTGGTCAGATTAATCCAAATTAATCATTTACTTTTTATCTCATAAAAGGGAGAACAAAGATGAGGATTCCATGATGAGCCTACATATTTTCCACATGTTTTTCGATTAAAATTGAATCTTCAAGAAAAATATTATTCAAGTATAATGTTTATTAATTTAAGAGCACCAAAATTTCCTTTTACATGGCATTTACAACTTCTAAGTGATCTTGAGAATCCTTCCTAAATGGAAAACATTTTATGTATGCTTTTGTCTACATAGGAGATAATATATATGTTACCCAATTAACTAATTAATTTTATCTTCTAAAGTTCTAAAAAAAGACATAATCATGTATAAAGAACACTTGGACATATAGAGACCTTGGGAGTCAAACACCTCCTCTAACACTTCTAACACTACTAATACTACTAGGAGAAAGACTAACTCCATTTATGCAAGTGTAGTAAGTATAATGTGTATAGGATGTCAGCCTTGTGATGACTGACAGTGGCGGCCAGTAATGCGTCCGACGACGAAGGGATCCGAAATCACTATTTTAGAGTTTAATTTTATTTTTTAAAATTCTAATTTATATTATAGAGTTCAAAATTTTTATTTTGAAGCTCAAATTATTATTAAATTCTAATCAATATTTTTGAACCCTAAGAATATATTTTGAAGCTCAAGTTTATATTTTGGAGTCAAAGTAAGTATTTTGGAATATAATGTCTATGTTTTGGAGTCCAAATATTAAAAAACTAATTAATATTTTTAAACCCTAAAAACAATATTTTAAATTCAAAATTTATATTTTAGAGTTAAAAATATATATTTTGGAGCTCAAATATTAAAAACACAGTTAATTTTTTTAAATATTACGGATAATATTTTGGAACTTAAAATTTATAATTTAGAATCTAAAATTTATATTTTATAATTCATTAAACTTTTCTCTATTACTAGATGTTTAATCATAAGATCAAGCAATTACTGTCTTAAAATTAATTTTATCTCATACAGTCCCATCCCATCTCATGATAGGACCAGTAAGACGACAGTGCCAAATACTGCACCATCCTTGGGTCGTCCATTTAGTGCATGATGACTAAGCTGACATCAGCTCTCTCCTGCCTGCACCAACGGCACTTCGGGGGTTATCTATGGGGTCGGATAGAACCGGCCCCGACCTCCGCCTCCCACTCCAAAAGGAGAGCGAGCAGACCCAAAATGGCGGTCCCCGCCGGGCCTCCACCACCAGCGAGGCGACCGAAGGCCCACCCACTACCCGTACACTACTCCCCGCGGCAGCACCTGGGCGGCTGACGCAAGCTTCCACTCCCCCCGCCTCCCCACCCGGTTATTGCTCCCTGACGGGGCGGTCGGTCCTTCTGATGGCCCGTGTCCTCCGGTGGCAAAGGGGAAATGCCCTGACGTCGCCGTTGCGTCGCAGTGATTCGCCAAAAGCTCGCCTTTCCTCCTCCTTGTGTTCTTCACTTCTTCTTCCCTCTCCTCCCATTTGTCGCTTCCCATCCTCATCCCTCTCCTCCCTCTCGCCACTGCGCCTTTGGCCACAGAAGAAGCTAGAGAGGAAGAGGAAGAGGAAGAGGAGGAGGAAGAAGATGGTGATTGGGGGTACAAAGTGAGAGGAAGATTTGATGCGGGTTCCTGCTTCTGTTGCGGGCTGTCGTCTCCCTTGTTCTAAGATGTAAGAAGTTCTTAGCTTGCTTACTGATGATCCTTTTTACAGTTTGTGACGTTTTATGAGGGGGAGGAGCTGGATCATTCCATCGCAGTTTTTGATTTCCGTAAAGTTATGGGAAAGATGCGATTTTTACCGGTGATGCTCAAGGCTCAAAAACCCAGTTCAGGTTCCTGTCGTTTTCGGTGAAAAATGTGAAGAAACTGTTATTGTAGCATGATACCGGGTTGTTTAGCTCGCGGGGACGTTTAATTTTCCAATTTTCGACCCAATGGATACCCCTCACGGCGGGACGCAGCGTCGCCCGGATGGCCTTGGCGGTGCTGGCGCCTCAGACGCATTGCCCCCGGCGTCGAAGGGCCCGGACAGAAGCAGGAGAGATGAGTGGAGCGAGGGCGGGGTGCTGAGCTTGCTGGAGGTGTACGAGTCCAAGTGGTTGCTCCGGAACCGGGCGAAGCTCAAGTGGAGCGACTGGGAGGACATTGCCCACCTGGTGTCTGTTCGATGCTCTGGGACGAAGGCCGTGAAGACCCCCAACCAGTGCAAGAACAAGATCGAGTCGATGAAGAAGCGGTACCGCGCTGAGTCAGCTGCTGCCCAGCACTCCAATTCCTGCTCCTCTTGGCAGTTTTATACCCGTATGGACGGACTGTTGAAGGGGACAGCTGGTTGCTACTCTCGGCCAAAGGCTGAGAACGAGGCCACTGAAGTCCAGGCATTGCCACCGAAGGTTGTGGTTGATCTGGAGTTGGAGGGGAACATGCAAGACAGCAACCAGGATGATGGGTCGAACACATTGCCCAACAATGTTGTGGTTAACAATGCGAACAATGGGAATAATGAGCTCAAGGAGAACCGGGGTCTGGGTAGTGATCTGAGCACACCAAGAAGCAAGGTGGCGGCCAATGCTGGAGAGGCGGCTGAGGAGTATGTTAATCCATTTAAGCGGAAAAAGGGCTTTGGAAGTGAGGTGGCAGAGAGTATACGGTTTCTGGCTCACTCTATATTGAAGATTGAGCAGGTGAGGATGGAGATGTACAAGGATACAGAAAGGATGAGGGTGGAGGCGGAGATCAAGCGGGGGGAGATGGAGCTCAAAAGGACTGAAATAATAGCAAATACCCAGTTGCAGATTGCAAAGCTTCTGTCTAGGGGATCTAAGGGGAAGAATGTCAAATGTGAGGATTCATCTCTTAGGGTCAAACCACATGAACCACCGATGAGGGGATGAATGGTCAGTTGTCTGCTTTTGCCTTTCCTCTGTGGTTATTAATTGTTTTCTTTTTCTAGCACCTAGATTTGTCTACATTTTTGAACTTTTCTAGTCTGTTGGATTTGGTTAGAAAGCACTATAGCTATTTTCCTTAAAATCATTCAAAAGGTAAGCTTTGTTCAAAATATTTGGCTGCAACTGCTCATCATCTGAACTTGGATATTTGGCTCACCAATGTTCTCTTAGTGTTGAGCAGTCGTCAATGAAGTAGTGCAGCTTCATTCCATATAGCTTTCTCATCGTATATAGGCCAATGTGGCTGTTCTTTTATTGCCATCCATTATTCCCCTGGCTGTGCTTTCACTGAATGATTTGTTTGTTTTCCGGTTCACTGATATTTCACTTTAATTAACATAACTGTGGGCAATACTTAATGAATTATAACTTCTGAGTGGAGAAATATTGGCATCAAACTGGTAACTGGTGGTCCGGTTGGAATATTTTGACTTAACTGGACATTTTGCATTCAATTGATGCTACTGCACAGGTGCGACATTAGCAGTTTAGGATCCAAAAGGACCCTTTGCAGTTCATAATCCAAAGGGAAGAATCATCATGGTTGTTTTACAGAGTACATCAAACTGATAGAGGACATTGGGGTGAGTGGCCATGCTACTGGGAAGCCACATATATCACTGAGTATTCAACTAATCAATGTCAGATCACAGAGAGACCTCTGTCAAGGTTAGGCATTCAAATTTGCTTCTGTGGCTGGTTGATGACAAAACAAGAGGGCATATACTAACCTTTCTCTTTCTCCTCTTCATCTAGATGTTTTGCAAGTCCAAAAGAATCCTTGAGCAGTATGTCTTGATGGCATGAGCTTGAGTGGCAGAACCAAAAAAGTAGATGTCGACTTGTTCTTGTGGGCCTAGTGGCTGATGGGGCTTGATAGGTCCTCTTCTGACTATAGTCAGGTATGTGACACCGCTTGTAGATAGGTCCTCTTCTGACTATAGTCAGGTATGTGACACCGCTTGTAGCAATTTGACATTAAGCGGCCAGCTCGTTGGAAAAGTTTGCCAAATCCTTGCATAATTCTTTAGATGTGACCCAGATTGACAGTGAGACTTGCAATGATGATGACGTCAGAGACATCTATCAAGAATGTGCATTTGGATTTTGGGTCTACATGGTAATCCACAGACATCATAAAGTCACAATTATCTTGTACTTTTTCACTGTGGACTTTCACGAGGATTAAAATTTTTAGGATTGCTGGTAAAGATGTGCATCCGTTCACAAAAATACTTTCCGAGCACCTTGCAATGCTTACATGCCCAATACATTATCTTAATAGGTGGTATTCATGGTATGACACTAATGCTAGTTAATAATCATAGGGGTGCAAAAAAGGCAAGTCTGAGTAAAGCAAGCCAGCCATGCTGACTGCTACTCTGTCAGACTCAGCTAGTTACTTAAAACTCTAACTCAGATTTTGCTCAAACTTGATTAAGAATCTAAAATTGGTTAAAGCTCAATCGATTTAGATACTTGTCCAGTTAGATCTTAATGCCTAAGCCACTGAACTGATAATGGCTGAGGCCATATAATTTCAAATTTTCAAAATTTTTATTTTTTTTGTATATGTGGATGGAACACAGAGAGATCCCAATCCACTCAAATCAATCCAAGATCATAGAAGGGCTGAAGCCATATTAATGGCTCAGACCAAGCGTTAGCCATGATAGTCTAAGTGGTCGAGTACCTTAGATAGAGGTGCCTTGCCAACACCATTTCAGATCTTCCATGTGGGACCAAAAGCTGTGAGCATGCTTCATCGCCAGCTTTACTTGCAAATTGAGAACTTTTGAAAGTTGATGGGTGGAGGTCTCGTTTAAGGTTAGCTCTCTTGGCCAATTGATAACTGCAGCTCAAGGCTGAGACATTTGATGTCCTTTAAAAAAAAAAAACCAAACAGAATGTTTCTAGCGTTTAGTAAATTTCAATGAAAAACTAATTTCATCATTTAAACAATTAAATAACAATAAATAAGCCATTTATGAGCTCATCTATGGGAGGGGGGTTCCATTGGCACCTACTTCAAAATCATGCGATTTGATCTTCAATTTGCAATCCACACTGGTAAATCTTTTCTGCTATTTCCAAATAATAAACATATTTAGAATTATACATTTTTAACACATTTCTCATACATCGGATGGATACAAAATGAAGGACTTAGATAGTTGGATTTAAGGAGTCCTGTAATGTATCGCCTTTTGAGATCAGATTTGTTTTTAATTACAATTATACTAACTATTTTGGATAAGATTTAATAGTGTGGATTGAAAATTGAAGACCAAATCACATGGTTTTAAAGTTGGCCACAATATTCTTAATGTGCAACTGGTTGCAACAGAACCCTCCTCTATAAACAATCCTCTCAATGTTGTTTGAATTTGGCTCATTCAGTTTAATAAGCAAGCTGATGTTGAATGTCAGCCTAGCTGAATGTGATGCGGGACAGTAAAGAGGGGGTGGAAAAGGAGGAAGAGAAGCCGGAATCCACCGGGGAGGGAAGAGAGGAAACCAGAATCCACCGGAGAGGAAGAAGAAGAGTGGTTGCTGCAAAGCTATTCTTAATTCATTATCATCTCCCCCCTCGAGGATTACAATGTTATTTAAATAAACAAAACCGTAATGACCTTTTTTTTGACCTCATATGGACTAAAATACCCTTGGACCTAGAAAAATAGTACATAATTCGTACTAAAAATCACAGAAAATATAAAAAAACTCTAATTGGGCCTCAAACATGCTAAATAAAGACTCACTAACTAAAACATAGACTTCTAACTTAAAAGACAATCAAATTACATCAATTGGATCTTCAATGGGCCAAATATAATATAAATTAGGCTTCGGGCTTTGACCTTGCAGCTCTTTCTTTCCCATTATTCTCCCCTTGTTCGAAAAAATTCGTC
Organism: Colocasia esculenta; assembly: GCA_014218235.1. Classification (NCBI taxonomy): domain Eukaryota; kingdom Viridiplantae; phylum Streptophyta; class Magnoliopsida; order Alismatales; family Araceae; genus Colocasia; species Colocasia esculenta. Next base: position 26,239,161 of record CM024755.1, on the reverse strand, counting down.
CTTGAGTTTTAAAATGTTGAAGTAAGATGAAGCCGAACACAAGGGAGCAAATATTGAACTCCATGCAAACAATCATGTATATGGCACCTCGAGCAGTCGGCCAACATATGCCTCGCAGAAATCTGACCATACTACATCAACAAGAGATGACTCCCGAAATATCATGACATCCGATAGAACAGTTGACGAAACCACCTCATGCACAGTGTCATCCATCAAATCTGAGTCAATGGTAAGTATAGAATCATCTATCCAATCCAATCCAGAATCAACACATAAACTTTGATCTTGCACGCCTATTCGCATCTCTTCTTCATACTTATCAATCAATGCAGGGTCGGCCTCATAAATCACATCCTCCATCGAGATGTCCTCTGCCACTAGTTTTGGTGGCAACTCCGAGGTGTTTGTGAAGCCACAATAAGGGACTATGCATGCCTCGGGTGGTGTTATTAGAACACATGGTGTCCTCCCAGATCTCAAATCAACATGCCGCTCTACTAACCATTCAGCCCCAAGAGTGATGAACAACTCGTTAAATGGATAGATCTCAACCAATGCGCCGTCTGAATAAACACACCACTGAAGGGTATTGCAACGACGACAATCAAAAGAGAACTCCACAAAAGCAATGTTTGGATAGATGATAATCTCCCCTGTTCGAGATAACAAATCTACAACACTTTGAGAGACATGATTACTTGGCTAATTAGGTTCGAGCAACATACGGACAAACTGACCATTTGGTATGCACACACTTGTCTCGGCAAAACATGGCATCATATCCATAGACACAGAGAAACAAACGGCCATGTTGATCCGAACCCCAACGTGTGAGAACAAGCCCGTTGGACGGGCCGACTTAGTACTATTGGGCTACTACTGTTGGGCCTTGGGTGTCAACGTGGAGGCGTATGTGGACGACACGGCTGGCCGAACTCGTGCGGAAGCACCGGAGGGTAGACGTGCACTTGGTGCTCTCTGTCAGCATTCTCGACGCCCTGCAGGGTCATCCACGTCTGTTCGAGAACCGTATGGACGGAAGGCTCACAGATTCGCTGGCTACTAGCCAGAGTGGTTGCTGGCTGGAGAAATGATGCAAACGGCACACAAATCAGAGCACAAATGAAACCCCTGTACTGGCGGACCAGTACTGTAGCGAACCGTCTGGGTCCGGTTCACTTTAAGTGGCTGGTCCCTCCTCTCTGTCCTCCCACCCAACCCCTTTTTCCTAATCCCGCGCAGAGGGTCAGGGAGGGGTTTGGGCAGCGGCAACGGCTGCCAAGGAAGGAGATGGCGGCTGTCGATGGGCGGTGCTGGGGGCGAGCGACTCTGGCGAAGGCGGCGACCACTGCGACAGCGGCGGCTCGGGTGATGGTGGCTGATGCTGCAGGCCTGAGCTCGCCCTGACGACAGAGGCCGCAGCTATGCATAGGGAATCCGACACAGGGGGAGAAGGTCGCGGCCGACTGAGAGGGTTGCGTGCGGGCCGTGTGTGTGTGTGGGGGGGGGGGGGGTTGCCAACGACGGCTGTGGGGAAGGTTGTCTGCGACGGCAACGACGGATGGTGGGTCCCGCGGCGGCGACGACGGCGCCCGAGGGCGGTTTCAGCAGTGACGACGGCACCGGAGGGCGGTTCCGGCGGCGGAGGCTTTGACGACGTCTCCTCCCTCCTCTTCTTCCTTTTCCTCTTCTCTGGAGAAACCGAGAGATAGTGCGGGAAGGGGAAGGAGAGAGAGCGCTGGAGAGGAAGAAGGGACCGCGTGCCGACGATCGAGGGGCTGGTGTGACCGCAGCGTTTGCGCGCGACGCGCAGAGGGTCTCTGTGCGCTGGCGACCAAGGGCGAGGACGTGAGGGCGCGATGCGGCGGCGTCTGCAGGGCGCGGGGAGGGCCAACGCATGGTGGCCCGTGGTTGTGAGGTCCGGTGGGTGAGAAGGGGAAAACAAGAAGAGGAGGCGCGAGGTGGTCGCGACGGCCTCACGGGGTCACAGCAGTCATGGCAAGGGGTTCCGGGGTGGCGCCAGTTGCAGTTCGCGTACGACGTGGGGTTGGTGTATGCAACGAGGCGGTTAGGCAGAAGCGAGAAAGGGGAAGAATGAAGAGGGATCAATGTTGGGCTCTGATACCAAGTTGATGCGGGTCAGTAAAGATGGGGTAGAAAAGGAGGAAGAGAAGCCGAAATCCACCGGGGAGGGAAGAGAGAAAACCGGAATCCACCGGAGAGGAAGAAGAAGAGTGGTTGCTGCAAAGCTATTCTTAATTCATCATCATCTCCCCCCTCAAGAGGATTACAATGCTATTTAAATAGACAAAACCCTAATGACTTTTTTTTGACCTCATATGGACTAAAATACCCTTGGACCTAGAAAAATAGTACACAATTCGTACTAAAAATCACAGAAAATATAAAAAAACTCCAATTGGGCCTCAAACATGCTAAATAAAGACTCACTAACTAAAACATAGACTTCTAACTTAAAAGACAATCAAATTACATCAATTGGATCTTCAATGGGCCAAATAAAATATAAATTAGGCTTTGGGCTTTGACCTTGCAGCTCTTTATTTCCTGAGTCATTTGTTAAGTCATCAGCTTTCTTTCACCCATACTTAATGTTCAGAAAATAGACGAAGAGGCGCAGTGGCGTGGCAGGGAGAGTTGACGTGTGCAATGGTGAGACATCGAGCTTCCCATGGCTACGGCGCATGTGACTGCATGGAAGACAAATAAGGCACGATGGTGGGGTGGCGCTCCCCGGGTCACCGTGCGACTGGTGACAGGCGCAGAGTGGCGGGTGGAGTGGGGCCTCTGTGGCACAGGAGAGCCAACGGCAAAGTCCAGCAGGGTTAGCGGAGCAGGGGTTCAGGACTTCCAGTGGAGTGCAGGCTGTGCATGCGAGGGGAAGAAGAAAATAGTCGCAGTGGGGAAGAGCGTTGGTGGGGATGTAGGCAGAGCGCAATCAATGGTGGAGGGCCAGGTGGTGGTGATTGTTCTCCCCTTCCCATGGAGGACAGCAGAAGTAGCACCCAGGAGCGAAGGTGGGTCAGTGGCGTGGCATGAGTCTCCCCGTTGCAGGGAGAGTGTGCAGTGGCGGCATCAGTGGCCGGGGGTGTCACACCCCTTCGCCTGGCCCGAGCGGGTTGAGGCATCCCACCCTTAGCCTGGTTAGGTTGGCCTCGTTCACAGAGGATCGAGAGTGAGAGAAAGAAAGAGTGCAGTGGCTTGTTTCCTTTCAAAATTCCTTAATTCATCATTATCTTTCAAAAATGCTAATACAACCCCTTTTATACTGGGTGGAGGTAACCCTAAGGCCTCTTAATGGGCCAATCCACGTAAGGCCCATGGGCCACATATTAACTAATGAGTCAAATAGGAAACACATAATAAAGCATAAAGAGATTTTAAATAATCTTAGCTACTAATGGGCTCAAATAAATTGTTATACATGCCTAGCCCAAAAGACACCAAAAATCTAAAAATCATACAGAACCAAATACCCCAGGATGGCCTCACATGCCCCCGCTCACTTTTACACTCTTTTCCATCTGTTATCATCTGCTACATCCAAAAACAAATTCAAGCATGACAGATCTCTAACGACAATCTTCTGTCGTCATCATTTGAACATATTTATGAAATTATATTTTACTATCGAAGTATTGTCCCTTTGCGTCCAATAGGCTGCCTTTTATCTTCCTATTTTTTTGACAATGGCTTTTATCACCATTTGGATTTCAGATGCGCAGTTGTTTTCTTTCATGTTTTCATCAAAGTCCTGCCAGAGGATTCGTTTTTGCTTTCCTTATGCATTCCACGAGAAATATGCAGTTATTTACACAAGGAGACTCTCCTTTTCCATCCTACATGTCTAAATGGGTGATTATCTGCGTCAAAGACAATGCTATCTCCTCTACTATTTTGTTCTCAACAAATGCTTCTCTCTGGCTAGTTTGCACCACTAAATCTGTAAGTGGATATTCACGAGGTAAAACTATCTTGTTCCATTGTGGCGGGATGTCATGGACAATATGCTCCTTGCCAATGTTATCAAATGTGGGAATTGGGGAAAACACAGCTTCAGGAAAAAGGTGTTCACTTTGCAAATATCTGAAAGCTTTGTGAAGGAGACATGGATTTATAATATAAAGTTCACTTTAATATTAAGTATAAATGTTTAAGGAAACATAATTTTGTAGATACATGATTCAATCATGATCATCACAATTTACTTGTGGATAGCTGTGATGAAGAAAGTTTGGTTATATCATGATCATTGGCTACTCCTCTTACTTTTGTTCCTCATTCCAAGTTTGGCTTAGACAGTCAAGAGCAAGATCCTCGGCTCGGACACTGAGAAACCTACCACTGGTGCATGAATCATGGAGCATATGCATCACATACTCCAAGACAATCAGAGATTTATGTTACACTCGCTTGGCACATTGCAGTCGTTCTGAGTTTTGAAGTTTTGCCATTTGATTTTGATGGAATTGCAGATTGTCTTAAGCTTTGTAGAGTGCACTTTTCTTGCCCTGAATGATCTAATATGCTCTAATTTGGATGCACTAGCAGACCAGAAGTCATTCTGACCTTTGAATTTTTGCCATTTGATTTTGATGCAAGTGCTGATTGTCTTAAGCTCTGTAGAGTGCACTTTTCTTGCCCTGAATGATCTAATGTGCTCTAATGGTTGCGCTAGCAGACCAGAAGTCATTCTGACCTTTGAATTTTTGCCATTTGATTTTGATGCAAGTGCTGATTGTCTTAAGCTCTGTAGAGTGCACTTTTCTTGCCCTGAATGATCTAATGTGCTCTAATGGTTGCGCTAGCAGACCAGAAGTCATTCTGACCTTTGAATTTTTGCCATTTGATTTTGATGCGATTGCTGATTGTCTTAAGCTCTGTAGCCTTTTTGAAGGAATCACAATCTATTCTTTCCATGTCTGCCACAAGAAATATGTGAACGTACATTTGCAGCCTTACCAATCAAAATGCCCACCTTCACTAACAATATTCTAGTTGCTCCTTCCTGTGATGTTTATTATTTCTTGTTGCTTCTTTGCTGCATGTTATCTTCTTTTGACATAGAGATGTATGTTTTTCTAATTGCCTAATTCGTTCACTTCGACAAATAAGAATGGAGCAGCTGGCTGCAAATCCTAGTGCATTAAATACAGATATCACTTCTTTCAACTAAGGAAAGAAAATCTGAAACAGTGTTGATCTTGGTACATGCCCCTCCCTCTTGGACTTTTGGCTGGTCCTCGTTCCTGTCCTTTGCTGATTGCATTTAGGTGACAACTCCTGTTCTGATGTATACATCTTATTCTTCCATTTCGGTGTAAATATTTTAATACTTTGTGAGCTCTTTTCACCAAGTTGAGTCCATATGGATTTCTTTAACTTAGTATTTATGTCAGTTATCTGTTTCCATTTTGCAAATGTCATCTGGTGGATGATGTGCAAGAAAATCCACGAAGAAAAGGAAAAACAAAAAAAAAAAACTTCTCTTGAGCAGTTTGTTTGACCCTCAAATCACTCTTTGTTTTCTTCTCTAAAACTGCCATATATGATGTCTATAAAAGCCTTCGAGGTCATTTCACTTGGTTTGGAGGACATTGACGCAAGGTGGTATTCTTTTCAGGATGGTCGACTTTCTTGTGCTGCGTGGACAAAGTGCTGCTTAAGGGCTGCAGCCTTCGCCACTTACCAGTTTCTGTTTGCTACCCAGATATTCCTCCATGAAACTGTAAATCTGAATTTGTCACTCACATTTGAGACATGATATCTACAAGTTGGTAATAATTCAAGTGACAGGAGAATAGAGATCTAGAGCTCAGTCACCCACAGAAGGGGCGCGGAAGAATTGCTGAGCACCTTATCCTTGCTAACTGTGTAAGATGCTCCTTTTTCTCCCCCCTTCACTTGACTTCAAAGTTTATTCCTGCTTTCTTGATGTTAGGGAGCTTCTCTTTGAGTTATGTGGAACAAGTTTGGCTCCGGCTTTCCAATTGGAACCTTAATTTGTCAGAGAATCCTATACGTGGTGTGAACTGCAAAGTGAGGTCTTATATAGTGGCTTCATCTTATCTGTTACTTATGGTAAAATAGGATGTTCAAGAACTGATGCTTCCTTCACCTGCCTCGCACCCACTGCATTCTCATCAATCTGATATTTCTAATATTGCGATCCAACTTGGGTTCTGGCAGCTGGGTTCGAAGGAATTTGAATCTCTGGGTGGTGAGCTCTTCTTTCCATTAAAACTTAGTGCACTTATTACGAAATCATCAGCAAATGCAATTTTATTCTTTTTTTTAGATATAATTACTTCAATTTGACTGTTATGTGTAGTTATGTTAGAAAAATAACAGAAGGTACAAATTGAGCTTAATTTGGGGAGTAGTGGTGGTAATCTGACGATAGTTGATGAAAGTAGAGGCTAATGGCAGCTTACTCTCTAACAATGTGAGTACAAACATAGGATAGAAATGTCGTCTACGTAAAATTTTTAATAGCTTTAATACATGTAATTTTAAGTAACGTATTTCCGGTTTTTGGTACTCACTATAAACTTTAATAAATCAAGTTGGTCTAGGTGACATTCACAAATAATGTTGCACTAAATGACTTAAACATGGAGCTGCCCCTAACATTATTAGAATGCACGTAGTTCGAAATGGCTTTTCTAGTGGATAGCCATTGGAAATCCTAATGATGGACTCCTTCGACATAGGAAGATACCCATTGGAAAGCAAACCAAGATCGTGTCCTGAGGGTCAAAGTTGTGGATGTCAGATCTACTAAAGTAACATGCGCTACTTTACCATGAATAAAAAACCTTGGATTAATAATAATAATAAGAGTTTTTTTTTATATACTACCACTGTTAAAAGCATAATTGAGCTATTCTATAGTCTGTTTTATTTTTATATTTGCGCCAAAAATTTAATTTGTTAGATGTTTTTTTTTTTTTTTACATCAGAAACTCTACTGTCACTTGCCATGATGGAACTATTACTACTATTGTTGTTGTTATTCTTTTTTTATTATTTTGCTCTACCGTCCTTAGGCTTTGCACACCATATCTTTGAAATCCTCATGTAAATTTAACCTTTAAACATATCCATATCGATTAACTGTTGTTCATGACAATATGTTTGTTTTTCAATAATCTAAGTTAAGCGATCTAGCGGATGATAACAGCTAAGTGTCGTAGTGTAATGATATTATTAAAAATAATAACATAAGAGCAATTTTACAGATAAATTGATAAGGAAAGATGTTTTTGCAAAAGTCCGTAACGAAGCTCGTTCTCCATATCACTCTTCTATAACAGGAGATGAGAGACGGAGGCAGAGGAGAGGGGACGATGACGACGGCCGCAAGGTGAGGCAACAGAAGCCCGGTCCATCTTCCCCTACCATGGCCGACTCCTCCCCTCCACAGAGCACCGCCGGCCGGTGCTCCGACGAGGAAGCTGCCGGGCTTTCTCGCCTTCTTCCTCTCGCATGCGCTTATCTGCATGCTCCTGTCGTGGAACCTGGGGCCTGCCATGGTCAACGCTGTTTGGATGCTGGGCACCGGCGGCCTGTTCGGATACGTACGTAGGTGTTCTTCTCCGGATTTGAGTCCGCCATGGTCCATGGGGGATTGTTCGTGTGTAATCTAATGAGAACTGAACTTAGTACTTGTGTTGTGTTTTAGGTTTTAGAATTGAGATCTGGCGGCATATGATGATAAACGTATCCAATTTCGATCAGATTTTAATAAAAGTTATCTATTTTGAAATTGAAAAATGATATCGATAATTTATAGGAATCAATATCAGATATTTCGTTAAATTATTAAATTTAGAATCATAATTAAAAAATAATCAAAATTATTATCAATTATTCTAATAAATTATTTATAAATTCAAAAGACAAATTCATTATAAATACTTTAGTTTATCAAAATTTTAATTCAAATAATATAATTGAAATCAGAATAGAATCGGAGAATTGAAACTATATTTTGATTATTAAAATTAAAATCGAAAATGATACTTTTGGTTCTGAACCCGACTCAATTGCAACTCTAATAGGAGGGCAATCCAAGTCCAATGAAACAAAAAAGAAATCCCACCTAAGCGGCAGCGTCAAGTAACCGTTGATCTTTCCAAAATGTACGAATGCGACGTAACAGGTTGTTTGAGTAGGTGGCTTCTCTCCTGTTTCAATTAAAAGTAAATGTTAAAAAGAAGTTGATTTCTCCCTGAACAGCTCTGGTTAATTAGATATCAATGTAAGAAATAAGAGATGGCCCTGAAGGCAAGACTCGTTTTTCCACAAGGGCGGATAGGCATTTCAAGACTTCCCCATCAAGTCAAATGGAATCCGAAAATGTAGGATTAAAAAAATGTAAGACTGTAAACGGAATTCAAAATTTTGATATTTCGATTCATTTTTGATAAAAAAATTAATTAAAAAATAATACAAATAGTTTATCAGAATTGAAATTACTTATTTTGAAATTGACGTTCGAATTCTAATTAGATTAACAATAAAAATAATAAGAGGTAAAATATAAAAATAACTTAAAAATAAAAAAACTCATACAATGTTACAACTCAAAAGGCTCAAAACCTGCCCGCGACCCTTCTCACTCCACAATTGGTGCTTAATAGAGTGTTTGGTTGTACTTTTTTCTCTTAAATTTAAAAAAGAAGGACAGATATATTGACAAAGTTTGGTAAACAATTTTTTATTTTAAAGAAGAAAATTTTCTCCATGTAAATCTCCCCCAAAATAAAAATAAAGATGGAGCAATTTTTTTTTAAAAAAAAAACACACGCACTCACTCCTCCTCTCCCAACTACCCCCCATCGTCCCCTCCTCCCCCCCCCCCTTCCCCACCCCAAAGCATTTGTGAGTACAAAACATTCGAGTTTTGACGTCGCTAGTTTGTAAGAGATCCAAGATGTCAAAGCTGGTGAATATATTGAAAATATCTAGGGTACTACGAGATTCCTTTAGAGTATTGTGATCTATTAATTTTGGTGATAACTTAATAAGTCACTACTCATTTGTTGTACCGACTCTCGTAAGGTCGGTCACTCTATTCGCCGTATGTAAGATCGAGAAGCAAGTGTCAAGAGATGAATTGCTCTTAGTGAGCAACTGACATTTTATTTTGCCCTTGATGGACAAGTGGGAGATGTAAACCGATGGCAACTACCATTGGTGGTTTCCCACATGGGGCAACCAAAGGTTGCCTTTGGATGGAGAACAACTGCATGGGTGGTTGTCTCCTGAGTCCCAAGGACTCTTCTTCTTCCTCTCCCATGCGCATGCAACTAGGGAGTTCCTCCTTTTGGTGTGCATCATGCGCAAGACTCTCTCTCTCTCACCCTTGTGCTAGACTTTAAACATGGGACATCACCATCAGATCCCGAAGACATTTAGAACGAAGAAACAATGAAGAAGACTCTTGTAGCCTTCTTCTCGATCCTACAAATCTCCACAACAATGAGGTACACACCCCGAACAAGATCGAACATTGTCTATTGGAAATTCTGATCAAGTCTATTGTTGAATTATTGATCATTTGTCCATTACTCTTTACTATTAATGAGTGTCTCTTATCATTTGAATATTGTCTCTCTTGTTCTTTGATTATGAAACAACATTTTTTATGTTATTTGTCAATTTATGATATTAGTTTGTCAACATGTCAAAATGTAATTTACTTAAAGTATGTCTGCAAAGAGATATAAATCCTATTGGATTTTATATTCACTCTGCGCAAATTGTGAATTTTCAATCCAAGTCTCAATGACAACTCCTCTAATTACTTACCCCATAATAGTGAAGAGAAGACATACTTGGATAGAGACAAGCAAGAGTGATGAGCGTCCTAGATACTGTAAAAGATGTCATGGAGTGATATCAACTTGTTTAGCAGAGTTTATCTTAGAGCCAAATAGTAGAGATGTGGTTTGTTGTATATTAGTCCCTACAAATTTAGTTAATTGTAAATTAATTCATCGTTATCATATTAGTCCCTCAAAAACTCTAAATCTTACATAGTAGTCCTTACTAGAGGGACTTTTCTACAAGATTTTAGAGATTTTAAGAGATTAATATGATAATGGTTAGATTTGAGGGACTGACCTACAATTAGCTAACTTTGTAAGGACTAATATAAAAAAATAACCCTATATTTTTATTTTGATGAATTAGATGTAATTGTCAGGCCCTATATTTGGCTCTGAACTAAGTGGTTACAATAGAATTTAGACTTTGATATTAATAAAAAGTTTTAAGTGATTTTTTATTAATAGTATCTGTTAAATTATTTAGTAATTGCTTTGATTGATTCAACCAATTACAACTGGATGCTCTAAATTTTAGCGTGAGATGTGACACTTAAAGGAAAAAGAAACACTTCATCCTGAAAAATTCACACGCACTATATATTTTTAGTAATTAAATATCAAAACTATAAATATAATTTTCACAATTTTAATTTCTTATTTTTAATTTTAATTTACTTTATTTTGATGATTGAATATTATACAAGAATAACATCTCTCAAGAAAATTTTCCCAATCCTGAAGTAGACCTCTTCAATTGATGAGTGATGTTATTTGAGAAACATGTTATTGTGAAGGTATTCTTTAAATTTTAATTTCAAGAATATTATATTTTTTAAATTTAAAATAAATGTATAAGTATTAATATAAAATAGTATTTTTATATTGAAAATATGAGTAAATTTTAAAATTTTACTTAATTTTACTTGCATGTTTCACATCTTCAAGAACTTCAGCTTATTTGACATTATCAATCCAATTCAACGTAGTGCTCAAATTCTTGTTTCGCAATGACATCACATACTCGTCAAACCCTTCAATCTGTCCCGCCGGCCGTCTATTGCTCGAGTAATGCTCCGGCGAGCCTCGCTAGCCGAGGAAATGGACCACATGCTCGGTCGGGCGCTCGACACGAGGTGGGAGCAGAGCAACCCCAGCATCAGCACAAGCTCCACCTCCTCCGGCACGTAGTCGTCCCCCATTTTGGCGTCCCTCGCCTCCAGTATACGCGCCCTCCGGGCCTCCGCCACTTGTCTCACACTCACTCCACCAGCGCCGCCTCCTCATCCATGCTGCTCGGCTCTACGGGCCTCCTCCTGCAGGTGACCTCCAGGAGGAACGCCCCGAAGGCGAAGACGTCGGTGGACGAGCTCACGTGGCCGGTCCTGGGCCGGGAGCTCCAACACGAGCTACCCCATGGTGCCCACTACGTGGGTGGTGTGGGGATCGATCCCATGATCATACAGCCTGGAGAGGCCGAAGTCCCCCAGCCTGCCATTGAGCTCTCCGCCTAGCAGAACGTTGCTGGCCTTGATGTCTCGATGGATCACCACCTTCTCCCAGTCTTTGTGCAGGCAGAGGAGCCCCGATGCCACGCCCCGGGCGACTCGAAGCCTCTGGCTCCAGCTTATCCTGGGCTCTGCTCTGTCATACAGGTAACTGTCGAGGCTGCCGTTGTGCATGAACTCGTACACCAAGAGGAGCTCCCCAGTCCCCCTTGCGCTGGAAGTAGCGCAGGAAGGGGACCAGGTTCCAGTGCCGGAACCGGCCGATGTTGATGATCTCCGCCACGAACTCCCCCATCCCCTGCCTGGACTCGTGGGAGACCCTTTTGACCGCGTCGTCGGCCTTGGAATCCGAGAGGACGCCCTTGTTTGTAGATACTGCCGAGAAATGGGATCCTCTAGAGCCCCCGCATGAGGGGACTCCAGGGGTTAAAAAATTAAAAACCACCTCACCCCCATGGTACTGATGGAGTCCCCTCATGCGAGGGCCTGAAACCTCCTGTGTTTAGGAGGAAGAGAGAGGCTTTATGTACTTGTGCAAAGTACACAAGTGTAAGTCACATGGATATTTTACCCATGTGGCATCATGTATATGGATTTTTTGCCCATGTGGCATCATAAAAGTTGGTGTCACATGGGTAAAAAATTCATGTGAATTGCATTTGTACATTTTGCACAAGTGTAATAAGCTTTTCTCTAGGAGGAAATGGGATCCTCTAGAGCCCCCGCAGGCATGGACGGACCCAATGAAAAACCAGTGGGGTCATGTGACCCTACTGAATTTTTAAAACCCTATTAATGAGTCTAAATTTTTCCATTACATTAACTTTGTTGAAAATTTTTCTAAAGGGAGTGACCCCACTGAAAATTTTTCTGGGTCCGTCTATGCCCGCAGGAGGGGACTCCATTAGTACCATGGGGGTGGGGTGGTTTTTAATTTTTTAACTTTGTGTATATATAAAAGTATAGTTAAAGTCGGGGGTTAAAAAATAAAAAACCACCCCACCCCCATGGTACTGATGGCCTCGAACAGGTCTCTATATAGGAGAATCGGTGGGGGTTGTACTCGAGCTTCCAATCCTCCAGCAGCTTCGCAAACTTGGTCCTCCTGACTCTAACCAGCGGAGCAGCGATGGCGGCAGCCACTATCAGGGCCACGGACGCAATCAGGGGAAGCCATATCCACAGGGTGTTCCTGTTTCTCCCCGTCTTCTTCCGGGGAAGCGAAGGTAGCCTCTTGGGGTCAAGTATCTGAGCTTTCCCATTCATCTGGAAGCTCCACGCGAGGATGTAATGGGAGGTGAGGACGGAGCCGGTGGACGAAGATCATAAACCCACGTACATAACATCTGATTTCACGTCGGTGGAGTTGATGATAGAAGCCTGGTAGGTCGAGCTTCGCCGAGGGGAGACAACGTGACGTTGAGTTGGGCGCTCTGGCCATCAAGATCCACCTATATTTGCATTGCGTCGCCGCTGATGAGTCGCCATTTCGTCGTCGCTAGTGAAGTAACTTGCAGACTGAGAGGCTACAGATCGCAATCTGTAAACGTCGACCCCGACACGGTTATCATCGATGTCCTCGAACTCGGAGCTCACAATCGTGTCCAGCTCAACCTCGAGGATGTGGTTTGTAGAGTTGTCCTTGTTCCCCTAGTTGAAGAGGCTCCGTGGAGATTAGCGGAGCGAGAGATGACGAAGGCGATTCCATGGCCACTGAGGTTCGAGTACTCGGAGAGGATGGCAAAGACGAAGGTGGTGGAGCAAGAGGAGGCTTTACCAGCGGGAGCTGGAGATCCTCGGATGCGAAGTGGAGCAGGGTAGAAGACTAGAAAGGCGTACGTGGCCATTGTGCCAAGGAAGAGGAGAAGAGATAGGGCCGGGTGAGGTTGAGGAGGGAAGAAAAAAAAAAGGAATTATTACATGTAAGTAAGTGTAGAGGCTATTTTCAGCCTCCTAGACCCATAGGTCTATCATGACCCAGCAAGGCGGTCAGGTTTTGGCTATCCGGCCATGTGTCTTCGGGTCTAGCCACTGGCTTCCGAACACGCCTCAGCCACCAAGTGCCTAAGGGTTTCCAGATGTAGTCTCCGGACACCTATGAACCTATTCGAGCAGGATGGGATCGACCGAACAGACCACAAAGGCTCCTGTTCGGACCCTCTGCGGTTCCAGCATCAGAGCACCGGGCAACCGCACCGAGGAGGTCCACTAGCCCCTGTTCGGCACCTCCATGGCCTACAACTCTGAACAACTCTTCACTTACCATAGCAGTTAATGGGACGGCGTAATGTGCCTCCCCACGATCTAGAGCGATGATAGCGCGAGATCTCAAGGGACGTCTCAAACAGACAACCCCCCACTTTGGGAAGTTGACCGATGCGTCCCTTCAATTATCATTGGAGAAGGATGCATCCAGAACCTTCAGGTCCCTAGCCTATATAAAGAACAGATCACCTTCATGCAAAGGTATGAGAGATCTTCCTCACACAATCGCCCACGCGCGAATCCACACACCAAGGAACCTTCCTTTCCTGCCACCTCTAGATAGTCTAACCTGACTTAGGCATCAGAGGGTTCTCACGATTCTTCAATTGGGCCCCCTTAACGTCCCTTCTAGTCTTGCAGGCTTCTATCCGCACCGGCGACCGCTCGTTCCCTCTCTCTTAGTAGAGGCCCATTCGGCCCACTATCGAACAGGAAAACACCACCACATTTTTGGTGCCATCTGTGGGAAACGACGACTGCCATGGCTCGTGGACGATCCTCCCACCAAAATCCAAGAAGCAGGGCGACGCAATCTCGCCAGTCGCGCGAAGCATCACGTGACCAAGCCCCTCCTGCCGACGACAACACTGCCCCCGTCGAAGCAACTACTAATGGACCTGCGGTCGAAACTCCGATTTTGGCCCAGGAGGTAGCAGAGCTCTGAGGGTAGTTGCAACAATTGATGGGGGTCTGTCAGGGACTCCAGACTCAGTTGGCGAGGCAGCCAGCCCCGACGGTCCTCCCCGTACCAGAACAGCAAGCAAAGTCATCCAGGTGACAACCTCCAGCTCCGTCGGCCCGTCATGAACATCGTGAGGAATCGACCCGACGGTCGCGACACACCCCATCGGTCCGCCGTATGCTGGAACGGCGGGACGAGTCACCCCGCAGGTCTGCTATGGCTCCCCCTCCTCCACGTTTCGTTGTCGGCACAAACTTCTAAGGTTCTCAGTGAGAAGGCTCTACAGATTCTGACCCAAAATTAGCCAGACGACTTCATCGCATCATTGACCTAGAACGATGTATGGAGGACTGTGCTCGCCAGATGGACGCGATGGTCTAGAGGGTTGAGGGCAGAGCTCTGGTGGACGACGACCTGGACTTCCACTCCCCATTCGCGGCGGAGATCCTGGAGGCTCGGGTCTCACCGAAGCTACCCCTACCTTCCATCGCCCCTTACGATGGCACCACCAACCCGGCGGATCACATCCACGGGTTTGAGTCGCACATTGTGTTCCAAGGAAAATCAAACACGGCGAAGTGCCGGGCTTTCCTGGCCACTTTGAAGGAGACCGCGAGGGCCTAGTTTGAAACCCTTCCGGTGGGCTCCATCACCTCTTTCCACCGGCTGAAGAAGTCTTTTCGCAACAACTTCCTGGGTAGAAGGTCCCAGCCCCGCATGGTGGCCTCACTTCTGTCCATCCGACAAAAGTAGGGTGAGAATCTCTAGGACTACGTTAAGAGGTTTCAGACCAAAGTGCTACGTATCCCACGTCTGGACATCCCACTCGCCACCAGTGCCCTCATATAGGGCACCCACGACGGATTCCTCCAAAGGATGCTGGTGGTGCAATAGCCGACGACCCTAGCCAAGCTCCTCTCCACCGCCCAGTACCATGCTGTGTGTGAGGAGAGTATAGCAGCCAGCAGAGCCAAGCAGGCCGATCTGACGGAGAAGAAAAGGCCTTCCGACAACATTTTCGACCGAGAACGGAAGAAGAGCTGGCACAATGGGGATTTGCCATGCCAACCATGCCCCTTCACCGAGTATACTCCCCTCGTGGTGGTCCCCGAATAGATCCTGGTCGAGATCTAGAACTAGCAGTATGTTCGGTGGCCACCTAGGATGCGCTCTGATCCCCACCGGTGCAACCAAGACAAGTAATGTCGCTTCCATCACGACCACGGACACGACACCTTTGAATGCTGCAAACTCAAGGACGAGATCGAGTCCTTGATCAAGAGTGGCTACCTTGAACATTATGTGCGCCGGGAGGAAGACCGCCCAAGACGCCGAGAGCAGACCCCCGAATAGCCCATCAACAACGAGCCGAATGGGCAGGGGATCAATGTGATTGCACGAGGTCTCGGCGCGGGTGGAGAGAGCATCCAGAACTGACACAATTATGCTTGGAGGGTGCATCAGGGTCCCTAGCTCCTCGGCCGACCCCTTATCCACCGAGCCCGACACGCGCACAATCCGAGGAGGCTATCACCTTCTCGGACGATGATCTTGTAGGAGTTACAACTCCACACACTGATGCATTGGTCATTTCAGCCACCATCAACCATTGTAATGTGCAGCGTATCCTCGTGGATAATGGAAGTGCACCAGATGTATTAGCGTATGACTGTTTCCTTCTTATGGGTTTGAAGGCCGAGCAGTTGACCCTAGTAGAATCGCCTCTGTTCGGCTTCTCTGGAGTCTCTATACGTCTGATAGGTTGAATCCATTTGCGAAACACT
Organism: Colocasia esculenta; assembly: GCA_014218235.1. Classification (NCBI taxonomy): domain Eukaryota; kingdom Viridiplantae; phylum Streptophyta; class Magnoliopsida; order Alismatales; family Araceae; genus Colocasia; species Colocasia esculenta. The sequence goes on along the minus strand of CM024755.1, from coordinate 26,223,065 downwards.
CTAGGAGCGACACCAAGGAACGTAACCAAGATGGTAGAGTTTCTTGTCATCAAGAGCATGCCAGGGTATAACGCCATCCTCGGCAGAGGCCTGATTGGCCGCATCAGGGCCGTGCCCTCAGCTCTGCATCAGAAGATGAAGTTTCCTACTTTGCGTGGCAATGGGGAGGTGCTCGAAAGCCAGCGCGAGTCCCGACAGTGTTATGTTCTCTCCTTAAGAAACAAACAGTCTGCTATAGACCCGATCGCTCCGTCTGCTCCAACCAGTGAGACTTCAACCAGCCGAGGAATGCCTATCAAAGATCTACTACCGGTGCGGGTGGACGACGACCCTGATCACGTTCTCTATATTGGTGCCTTGCTGCTAGAAGCCGAACAGCAATGCTACAAGGCTTTCTTGCTCGCCAACTTGGATGCATTCGCTTGGTCAGACGACGAGCTCCCCGGTATCCCTCCAGAGGTGATGACTCATCACCTGAACCTAGATCCAAGGCTACCACCTGTCCAGCAAAGGCGGCGTCCCATCAACCAAGAACAACAGACTGTGATCTATGATCACGTCGTCAAAAGCCGATCAGTTGGGCTGCTTCGAGAAGCCTAGTTCCCCAGGTGGATCTCTAACGTAGTCCTCGTCCGCAAGGCCAACAACAAATTGCGGGTGGGCGTGGACTACAAGGATCTCAACAAAGCAATGCCAAAGGATAACTTTCCTCTATCACGCATAGACCAGCTGGTAGAAGCAACCTCTGGGCACGAGCTTCTCAGCTTTTTGGACACCTACTCTGGTTATCACTAGATCAGTATGCATCCATCGGACCAAGATGCCACTACGTTTGTAACCGACCTCAGCCTCTACTGCTTCACCAGAATGCCATTCAGTTTGAAAAACGTAGGCACGGCATACCAAAGACTGGTCAATAAAATGTTTGAGCAGCAAATCGGGAGCAATATGAAGGTTTATGTCAACAATATGCTGGTAAAAACGAGCCCAAGTGCTGACCACATTACCGTCCTAGAGGAAACCTTCGCCACCTTGCGGAGATACAACATGAAGCTCAATTTAGCCAAGTGCGCTTTTGGAGTGCGCTCAAAGAAATTCCTCGCCTTCCTTATATCCAACAGAGGGATAGAGGCCAACCCTGAGAAAATTAGAGCTATATTAGAGATGAGCAGCCCAAGGACAATACACGACGTCCAGCGGCTCACTGGATGCCTCGCGGCCCTTAATTGCTTAATATCCTGAGCAGCGGAGAGAAGTTTTAACTTCTTCAAGTTGTTGTGAGTCCCCAAAGGTGCCTCACCGCAAGGTGGCATATACGGTGGACCCAAGAGTGTGAAGCAGCCTTCACCGAGTTGAAAGAATATCCCAATGCTCTGCCAATTCTCTCAAAGCCAGTGCTCGGAGAGCAACTGTTCATGTACTTATCAATCACCGAACACTCCATTAGCACGATATTAATCAGAGAAGAAGCGACATCACAACACTCGATCTACTATGTAAGTAGAGTCCTACAGGAGGTCGAGAGGAGGTATCCCTGAGCAGAGAAGCTTGCGCTGGCACTCATTACGGCTGCACGGAAACTCAGGCCATACTTCCTGGCCCATCTGATCACGGTATTAACTGACCAGCCGCTGAAGCTCATTCTACAGCCCCCAGAGGTCTTCGGAAGGCTCATCAAATGGGCCATCAAGCTCAGAGAGTTCGACATTAACTATCGACCCATGACTGCTATCAAGGCTCAAGCGCTAGCGGATTTCATGGCTATAAGACCCGGCCGCCTTGGGCCCTGTGGCCCCGTCCTCAGGGTCGCGACATGCTTCCTAGTCGCAACGTGGTCGCGACAGGGAGGCCGTCGCGACAAGGTTCGGGTCGCGACGACAAGGGTTGTCGCATTCTTGTCGTGACGGTATGGCCGTCGCGTTGTGGTCGCGACGTCCGATGGCGTTGCGACGACCCTTCTGACAGACGTGACTGGTGTCTTTTTTGTCAGAACGGCTCTGTCGGGTGTCAGGCGCACGCGCGTGAACGCGACGTGGTCACCCGTCGCAATTGCGATCTGTACTTCGAGGTTTGACCCGCTTTTTGGGGTCGCGACAGAGGCGACTGTCGTGATAAGGTCGCGACGCCTAGGGGCGTCGCGACAAGAGTGTTAACGCGACATGTCGTTTCGTCGCGTTCTGGAGGCCGCCGGGTTAAAACCCAAGGCCGCGCGTCTTTCCCCCTCTCGCCCTCTCAGCTCTCTTTCTTCCCTCTCCTTTCCCTCTCGTGTATTCCTTGCGGATTCGTGGCGGTTCTTGGTGCTTGAGGCGTTCGTGCTGAGGTGGTGTCTGTAGACGGTTCGTTTCTGCACCGTCCCCGGATCCCTCGGGTGCTCACGGACGCCGCCGGACTCTCGTTGGCGATGAAGGGGTCGCCGGTTGACCACGTTGACCCTTCGGTTGACTGGGTTGACTAGAAGGAAAACGAAGCAAACAAGCGAAACGAAGGGGAGTTGGTGATCGCCAGGGCCTTACTTGTGCCCAAGGAGTGATGTGTTCGCGTTGGAGTAGTTGCCTCACGCAGCGGATGGAGACGGGACTTCGTCTTCTCCTCCTTCGGCCGGCCAAGGGAGAAGAGCTCCGCGGTCTTCTACAGATCGTTCCTGCCACAGAAAAAAACTCTATTAGACTCTAAGAAGTGCGGTAGATGCTCAAAACGAAATGTGACAAGCCCAAAAGGAGAGTCCCGTACCGGTTGCGGACTTGAGAAGAGGGGTGGCCAAATGCTATGACCACCCTTCTTCCCTTCGTTTTTGGTTGGGAAACCCCTTTCTAGATGTGTAGGAAGATGACCTACGTGCCTAGGGTGAGTGGAAAGTTGTGTGTGATATGCAAGAATGCTAAAGAGTAAAAGGAAAAAAGAGAGGGAAGGAGGGAGAAGATCCTCGTTGTTGATGTTGTAGCTCCTTGCAAAGGCTCCTCCAGCTCCAAGGCAACCCTCCTGGACGTCCCAAGTGTGGAGAGAGTGAAGAGGATGAGTGGTGGAAGGTTGGGTAAGATTTTCTCTCTCTTCTCTCAAAGCTTCAGCATGTGGACGTCCAGCCTCCCTCCCCCTTCCTAGAGGACCCTAGGAACTGATATATAGACAGTGGGGTCGGAGCTCAGAGGCCTTGGATGCTCAAGTGTGAAGAAACACACTTGCACACTTGGCAATCCTAGTGTAAAGGCTCCAAGCAATGGGGGGAGGCCACATAGGATTTTTACTGGGTCAAGGGGGTGCCAAGGTGGCCCATATGCCTATTAGGAACGGTCCCATGCGGTGCATGGGCGAGTGAAAGGTGCTAGTGGGCTATATTCTCGGGTTAGTTGCGCAGACCAGGTAAACGATATAGACGTCAAGGGATCTTGCCGCCAACACCATGCAGACGTCCATGGATGTGGACGTTAGGATGGGTCAACGTCAAGGGGGATTGCCGCTAACCTGTAGTCGGCGGCCATCGATGCTGTCGTCTACATGGTATCCGAGGCTGGTCAACAAATGGTCAAATGAGGCTTAATGGGCCAAAAGAGCCTTGCGGGAGATGGGCCAAATCTCGCGTCTACAAATGCCCCTCCTAGACATCCGGCCTTGCAAGGGAGCAAAGCAGACTGAAAGGTTGGTGTCTCGGTAAACAAAGGACGCAGAGATTTAATGGAAGGGCCATCTCCGAGAATAGGAATTCTAGCGAACCAAACGAAAGAGTCAAGCTAGAAACAGATGACGTATCGTCTGAGAGACAAATAGGGGTAAGAAAAGGGGGATCTACCCGTGTAACTACAACTGCGACCCAATGGCAGGGTCCCTGGCATGGCCGTGTCGGACTTTGACTAGTTTCTGGTGTGTCTGAGTCAAAGGATTTGTAATATGACGATTGAATCAGGAGGGTCTCATAACCGGAGCTCGTGGGCTCACTGACCTAATCAGGACGTCGGTCTTGAATTTAGGAGGTCATGGAGACAAGGAGTTGGTTGATCTCTCAAAGGATTATCAAAAGATTCTAACTGGAATCACATGCTTGGAAAACCCGAAGTCCGGAATTAAGCTCGCGACTGGCAAAGGCTCAAATGAACTCAATAAGGCTGGAATGATCACTTGTGAAAGACACGGTGGGACAGCCTAAATCATGGGCAACAAAACCCAATATCAACTTGGATAGTCATGAAGGGTGGACCCGGTAGGCTACCTGAGCTGGGGAAGCCATGGAGCAATCATATGATCGAGGAAAAACACCATTTTTTTTTTAGTGTTAGTAAGAGAATGTTAGCAGTGAAGATGCATGCTGGTGTGGGTTGCCTATCTAAAATGCAAGTTAGCACCAGAGGAAAATTCTAAAGGCCATACGAATAACTGAGAGATCGCAAACCCATCATGGTTTTTGGTGAAGGGGAACTCAGGGTTCACGGTCGCCAAGTTATTCGCCTCTGGTGGGGTCCTATGTTAGACATACCTGTAACGCTCAAGGTTGCATGAGCGTTCTGAATTTTTGAAGCGCAGCTTGTGCTTAAGATATCTGCAAAACAACTTGAAGCACAAGATAAAGAGTAATGGCCATTATGAAAAATAAGATATTGAAAGCAACCGAGTAGTAAACGTCCACATCGATGGCCGTCAGTACACACGTTAACGTCTACAGATGTGGCCTCCAACCTAACACTAACGTCCACCGATCTGGACGCCTATCTGACAGTGGATCAGGCCAAAAATACAACATTTGGGTTTGTTTCTGAACACCAATTTTGTAGCAACCTGAATTTTTGCGAAAAAAAAATAAAAATTTAAATAAAGAATTTAAAACCTAGCTCCATGGATATTTAATTAAATAAAACCCATTAAATGAAAACAAGTCATGGGCTTTATTAAATGGACCCATTAGAAATTAGTGGGCCAAAATAAGAACTTATAAAAGGGGAATAATAGGAAAATACCCTAAATTCGTAACTAAATTATTACTTAAATAGAAAAGAGTTATTTAATACATTAAATAGCTAGTTTGAGTCATAATAGGATTCCTAAACCTACCCCATATGGTTTAGCACGAATTTAGATCTCTTCCTAGTCTAAATAGGGATTGGAAAGCAAGGAAGGAAGGTTAGAGTAAGGAAATTTCGTAATTAAAGAGGAATTAGAGTAATAGTAGGAATAGGAATACATACTTGCATTAATACACCTCTTAAACTCTCTTGGGCAACCCTAGCTCGTTGCCAAGAGTTGCTGGACGTGGAGAGGAGGCTAAGGAGGAGAGGATTTCGTGGAAAGAAGAAGAGCTTGAAGCTTCTTCCCTTGTTCTTCAAGTTCTAGCCCTAGAAGACAAATCGAGTCAAAGGTAGGCATTCTCACAAGCATAAACCATGAAACTTTTTCTGTAGGTTCTTCCTACCCTCTTGAACGAAACCCCCAAGTTTCATATTTTTCCATCCATCCTATCTTTTGTTCTTAATTTTTGAAGAACTGCAAACATGATAACCCCGAGGTGTCATGTTTAATTCAAATCTCTATGAATACTTGACCCCATGCTACGAAAGTTTTACTGTAGATACTTCAGGTTGTTAGAGATCATTTGCCCCTAAAAAGCCTAAATTTCATTGAGCATGTTGCTCGAATTAAATCAGTCTTGCTCTCTATGTCATGTTCTGTGTTACTCGTTGTTGTTCGTTCTCAAACCATGCTCTCTCTCTAATTCCGATTTACTGGAAGTACTCTTACATGTCTAGTTTAATTTGCAACTGGTTTCATGATTTTTCGTTCACTATACAATTAGTTATGATTTTTCAAAGCACCCTGTATCATTTGATTTCAAGTTGGCCTGCAATCCAAAGCCTGGTCTGAATCCTGTCAGAGCCAGGTGCAGACAACCAGATTGCGACAGGCCGATATGTCGCCTTCTGGGTCTGATTGCGACCATCCCCTTGTCGCTTTATCAAGCCATCGCGACGCTTTCCTTGTCGCTTTCTGAATGCGACAGTATCTACGTCGCGTTCTGGCCGCCTGAACAGACAGCCATGTCGCAACCCGTACAGGACCCTGTCGCGTTCTGCCTGGCCCCTGTCGCAATGCTCATTGACCTATGTCGCCTTCTCAGTTTTTTTGATAAAAACCCATGAAAAATATTTTTGTCGCTTTCTAAATAATCCTTACGCCTTCTTACCGTTATACCCCCAGTAAAAACCCTACTTAAAAATGATGCTATATTGAATGATTTAAAATACATGTTCACGACTTATTTTTATTTATGATTTCTCTTGCACTTGCACACACTTGAACCATCCATTTATGGCTGAAATCTTGCAGAAAATATCTCATAATGTATCTGGTAATTTATTTCAATAAAGTATATTAATTGCCCTATTTTAAAGGACTTGTATTCGTTTCTTGCGTTGTTTATATACCGATATCGACGCTCCACTGTTCTAGAATTCCTCTAGAACGTCGGGCACCTGTTTTTAAACACACTTTTCTTGGCTTGTGGTGAACTCTCCGTCGGATATTCCTTTCGCTGGACTAGTGAACTCTTGCACAAGGCCTCCGTAAGTCTCCTCTGATCATGGATTCCCACATAGTTGACGAGCCGGTTGTACCCTAATACCTATGATACCCTTTAGGGATCTATATGATCCAAACGGCTATTAGAGATTCACTCTCGTCTTAAATCACGCCGGACCTCTGGACCTGTGCATAACAAGGCCAGTGGTAGGGTCGTGAGTTCCACCTGACTGCCAACACCAAGTGCGCGTGTTGTGCAACTGTTACTATCGCCTGTTACTCGTAGCATTATGTGCAATGTCCACTAGCTCTCATTTATACTCTACTCGCTCACCTATTCACGTTCACTCTACTAGCTCGTCTATTCATCTAGTGCTCTTATCTTTTTCTTGGTACTCTATACTGGCCATTGACTGATTGTCTAAAGATAAACAATATAACCAATGCCTGGCAATATATAAAGGGCCCGATCTGGTCCTGGGATGTGCGCCCGAAAGTGCTAGTGCCCATGGGAGTTAAATGATCAGAGTGTTTGGCATTACACTCAACTGCTATCTATCTCGACTATCTATATGACAATCAAAAACACAAAACGTGCTATACTCTCTCGATGTCTAGAATGACAAACAAGTGCTATACTCGTCGTGCTATTACTATACTTGTGCTAGTTGTGCTATGGCCATCCTGCTATTCGTGTTATACTCGATACTTGTGCTACTTTGGAAACTATACTCGCTCTCATACTATTGAGCTATCTTTTGCTATATTTTGACTCTCTTGTACCTGCTATCTTTAGATACTCTGCCATTAAATGCATTAATTAATTAAAGCCTGCTTGAGCCTGAGATTTAAGTCCTACTGGGCGTTATCGCTCACCCTACGTTATTTGATGTTGTGTTCTCAGGTGAGTCCGAGGATGACACATACACTCATGAAGAGGGGAATGACCAAGAGTGAAGCCAGGAGTACCCTCGAGTCATTATGTTATCTTAGAGTTATAGTTAGTCATTTCCTTTTATTGAAATGTAATTGGGCCCTATAGATTGGCTCTGATATTAGTGGTTGTAACTAGACATTTGAAAAGTTATTAATGAGAAAGATTTGATTTAGTATTATTCAATGTGCAATGGTTGATGTCTAGTATTTGCTCTATACCTTTTCTTGCAACTGCATTCGCGCTCCGATATTCCGCGTCGGGGCGTGACAAATTTGGTGCCAATGATTGGATGGTCTGATGGTCTAGGAACAAGTGACCATACTTGGTTTCTCTTGAACTGATTTATTTCATCTTGCATGGCTAATATCCAAGATTCATCAGAAAGAGCTTCATTGACTGTTCTTGGCTCTATTTGTGAAACAAAAGCTAGGTAGTCACATGGAATTATATTACATCTTGTTCTTACCCCTACAGATAGATCACCAATAATATTTTCGAGTGGGTGATCTTTCTTGTGTCTCCATTCCTTTGGAAGATTTTCATGTGTGATTTCCTTTTGTTGCATGTCTTCCAGAGGTGGATCATCCTTGTCCTCAATTGATGTATTCTTTAGTTTCTTGGACAGCTCATCTGCATCATCATAATCACTATCTTCTTCCTTTCTTAAGGAAGGGTTAGTTTCATTAAAAATAATATGTACAGATTGTTCAATTAATAAAGTGCGTTTATTTAATACTCTATAGCCTTTGGGTTTAGAGGTGTACCCCATGAAGATGTCTTCATCTGATTTGGCATCCAACTTACCAATGTCTCTTTTTCCATTGTTGTGGATGAAGCAAGGACATCCAAATGTCCTGAAGTGGCTGATCCTTGGTTTCTTTCCTTTGAACAGTTCATATGCAATCTTCTTCAAGATTGGTCTGATCATAACCCTGTTGACAATGTAGCTTGCTGTGTTGTCTGCTTCAGCCCAAAAATACCTTGGCAGATCATATTCTGATAACATTGTTCTTGCCATATCTAATAGAGTTCTATTCTTCCTCTCAACAATTCCGTTTTGCTGTGGTGTTCTTGGTGCTGAGAAATTATGCTCAATTCCTTGATCATCACAGAATCTAGCAAACTTTTCATTCTGAAATTCACCACCATGATCTGATCGGATAGACACAATGCTGAACTTCTGGTTTTTCTGGATTCTCTTGCTGAAACTGACAAAATTTTCGAAAGTGTCATCTTTATGCTCTAGGAATGATACCCATGTGAATCTTGAGTAGTCATCGACTATGACAAATCCAAAGTTCTTTCCTCCAAGACTGGTAGTCCTCATTGGCCCAAATAGATCCATATGAAGGAGCTCTAAGGGTTTTGAGGTGGTTACTACTGTCTTTGACTTGAAGGAGCTCTTGGTGTGTTTTCCCTTAGCAAAAGGTCCGCATACACCTTCCATTTTTACACTGACTTTTGGCAGACCTTCTACAAGATTTTTCTTCAGCAATTTTCTCATGCCATCTAAGCTGCAATGACCCAGTCTTCTGTGCCACAATTCAGTAGAATTATCATTGTTTGCTGCCAGATAGACATCTTGATCCTTGAGTTCTTCAAGATGGAGTGTGTATAGATTCTTTTCTCTGTTGGCTTCAAAAATTACTGCTCCATTCTTTAATATGCTGCACTTTGACTCTTGAAACTGAATCTGATGGCATCTGTCACAAAGCTGGCTGATGCTAATTAGATTATACTTCAGTCCTTTGACTAGCAGTACATCTTCAATGACTATCTTTCCTTTGTTGCTTACGGAACCACTGCCAACGACTGTGCCTTTCCCATTGTCTCCATAGGTGACTATTCCTTCTTCAGCTTGGAGATGGGTGAACAGCTTCCGGTTCCCTGACATGTGCCTTGAGCATCCACTGTCCAAATACCATTTGGATGCTTGAGTGTTGCCCTGAAATAAAACCATCAAGTTTTGGGTACCCAAATTCTTTTGGGTCCTGATGGGTTAGTATCATTGATTTTATCTTTTATTATCCATTTCTTATGTCTTCTTGGGCATGTTGTTATGATATGTCCTAATTTGTTGTAGTGACTACAGCAGGATAATTTTGTTACTTTTTCTATATACTTGAAATCAGCTTTATATGCTATATCTTGTTCAGGTACAAATTTTAGTGTTGGATATATTTTAGGATAAACTATGGTTTCTTCATTATCTGGGAGTGTATATCCTAATCTATTTTTCTTCTTACCTGATCTTCTAGCACCTTTTAATATTAGAGAGTTTTTACCATTAGTAAATTTTTCCAGTGTGCTTGATAGTTTATCATTTTCTTCATTTAAGTTTTTAATTTCTTTCCTTAATTCATCTGCACTTTCTTGTTTTTCTAGTTTTGTTATTTGTTTATTTTTATCGTTTAAATCTTCACATAGTAGTTCATTCCTTCTTTTAAGTTCAGTTATTTGTTTGTCTAATTCTTCATTTTCTATTTTCAGATCAGAGTTAGTGTTTTCTAAACAAGCATTATTTTTCTTACTTGTTTTTAGCAATTTGGTTATTTCTCTATATTTATCATAAAGTTCATTAAATGCTTCCTCTAGATTATCAGAATCAGATTCATTGCATGAATCAAAAGAAGAATCAGAGGTTACCTTTTCTTCAGTATTAGCCATGAAGGCCAAGTTGGCTTCTTCTTCATCACTGCAGGAGCTTGACTCACTATCTGAGTCGCTACTGTTCTCCCATGCTGCCATCGCCTTCTTTTTGTACTTTCTGAACTTCTTTGAGCTCTCTTTCTTTTTGAACTCTGGCTTCTTAAATTTTGGACACTCAGCTTTAATGTGTCCTGGCTTCTTACATTCATAGCAGATGGGTTCTCCTTTCTTGAGATCTTTTCCATCTGGTCTCTTGAAGTCCTTGTTTCTCTTGAAGTGTCTTCTACCAGATTGGAATTTCTTCTTCTTAGCCAAAATTCGCTGCAATTTTCTTGATAGCATTGCTTCCTCATTCTCACTGTCCATATCACTTTTACTCTCATCTGAACTTGCTTCTGGTGAATCTTCTTCAGCTTTTAAGGCGTTAGAGTGCTTCTTTCTGCTAGAGGACTCTCCTAGGCTTTCCATGTTGATCTCATGGGCCATGAGGGACCCAATGAGTTTTTCTACTGACATTCTCTTCAGGTCATTGGCTTCTTCTATTGCTGTGACCTTTGGGGTCCATGCAGACGGTAAGGATCTAAGTATTTTTCTCACCATGTCTCCAATCTCATAAGTTTTCCCCAGACCAGCTAGTCTATTTGTGATGTCAGTGAACCGACTGAACATTTGAGTTATGTTCTCACCTGATTGCATCTGAAATCTTTCGTATTGAGTGACAAGAATGTCGATTCTTGTTTCCTTCACTTTGTCTGTGCCTTCATAAGTAATCCTGAGCTTTTCCCACATTTCCATTGCGGATTTGCAGGCTGAGACTCTGTTGAACTCCTTTTTACTTAGAGCACAGCATAAGATGCTCTTTGCTTTGCAATTCAAGGAGATCTTCTTTCTGTCACCATCTGTCCAGTGCGCTTTCTCATTTGTGACTAACAGATCACCTTCTTCTACTATGGACCAAATTTGATAATCGTGGCCTTGTAGAAAGTATTCCATTCTGGTCTTCCAGTAAGGATAGTCTTCACCATCGAAGAGAGGAGGTCGGTTGACAGACTGACCTTCAATGTTGCCTTGGGCTGCCATGGATCTTTACTCTTCAGATCGTTGGATCCTTTCTTTGTCGAAGAGACTCTCTCTGATACCACTTGTTGCCCAGTTGACGAGCCCAGAGGGGGGGTGAATGGGTCTTAAAAAATTACTCTAGAATATACCTGTAACTAAAAACATTCACACAAACGATCTTAAAAGGAAGTTAGTGACTGTTAGTTTAAGAATCAAACACACAAAGAAGACAATCACACAACACAAAGGATTATCCTGGTTCGGACCTCCTTTCCTTAGGAGTCCTACATCCAGTCCCTGAACAACAACTCAGGATTTCACTAACTAGGGTACAGTCCCCCTAAGGACGCAACAACACCTAGCTCAGCTGGTCTTCCTTCACACGAAGGGAATTACACCACTCTGGATACCCCACCAGGTCTTCCTTCACAACCGAAGGGAACCACACCCTGGATACTACCAGGTCTTCCTTCACAACCGAAGGGAACAACACCCTGGATACCACCAGGTCTTCCTTCACACACAAAGGGAACCACACCCTGGATACTACCAGGTCTTCCTTCACACACGAAGGGGAAGCACAAGCAAGAGAAAGAATTCAAGCCCCTAGATCAAGCTTTTTAAACAAGCCAGGATCTGAAGCAACTAGAACTGAGAGCAAAGATTCTAGGCTAAGCACACTCTCAGAACTACACAAGCTCTCTCAAGATTTTCACTACAGAGTGGAGAGCAAAGAGCAACAAGAGAAGGAATGAGTTTCTTGGCTCTTAGGATTCTAGCAGAAGATTTGAATTGCTTCGAGTGTTCTCTACTTCGATGTGTTTGCTTTTTTTCTTCTGCCTTGAATTTATATCTTCTTTTGAAATCTAGACGTTGAAGTGTCCGTTGTCTCTCTTTTGAGTAGTCGTTAGACTGCTTGACAGTTGGGAGCTTCAACAATCTTTTATCCACTTGAGCACGCAAAGAGATAATATCTTCTGGCGTCAGTATGGTCCAACGTTGTATGACAGAACATCTTTAGGACCCTGCACACATTAAATGCTAGAGAAGTAGACAGCTAGACTGTCTCTTGTTGTCAGTAAACGTTGACATGAGTTTTTCATCAAAATAGCAATGCCAAATAGTTTGATCTAAAAGATGTTGATAGAGTATGCACGATAATGAAAAGATATCATTTGCATGCATGCAGTAGATATGTTCTGTCTTCATTAAATGCACATCAGTCAGACAGATAAGAGAAGACTTTGACAATTCAGCGCTTTAAATATCAAGTCGATATAAACTATAAAGATGTTATCTATATGACTTATGAAATCGTTATGAATAAGTCAGGTTGACCAAGTCGTTATGAGATAGAAGAAATCGTTGTGAAACACTTAACAAATCGTTATACAAAGCAAATTGTTGTGTTCACTTATCAAGTCGTTATGAGCTCTAAGGAAATCGTTGCGCAAAGCAAATCGTTGTGAGCGCTTAAAGAAATCATTACGGTAACTGATGAAATCGTTACAACAAGCAAGTCGTTGTGAGTTCTAAAGAAATCGTTATGGTAACTTATGAAATCGTTACAACAAGCAAGTCGTTGTGAGTTCTAAAGAAATCGTTATGGTAACTTATGAAATCGTTACGGCGAGCAAGTCGTTGCGAATTCTAAAGAAATCGTTATGATTACTTATAGAATCGTTACGGCGAGCAAGTCGTTGCGAATTCTAAAGAAATCGTTATGATTACTTATAGAATCGTTACGGCGAGCAAGTCGTTGCGAGTTCTAAAGAAATCGTTGCAATGACTTATAGAATCGTTATGACAGGCAAGTCGTTACGCTTTCTGAAGAAATCGTTGCGATGACTTAGAATCGTTATGACAGGCAAGTCGTTACGCTTTCTGAAGAAATCGTTGCGATGACTTATAGAATCGTTATGACAGGCAAGTCGTTACGCTTTCTGAAGAAATCGTTGCGATGACTTAGAATCGTTATGACAGGCAAGTCGTTACGCTTTCTGAAGAAATCGTTGCGATGACTTAGAATCGTTATGACAGGCAAGTCGTTACGCTTTCTGAAGAAATCATTGCGATGACTTAGAATCGTTACGGCATCGACTTGTTTGAAACAACATGACTTTTCAGTCTTATAAACAAATCGTTATGATGTTCAACAGAAATCGATATGGGTTTAGAGAAATATCATGTTGAAAAGATTAAAGCTTCAGAGAAGTAATGCATACATTTATTGGCTTGTTTGACCTTGGTATTTTTCCTGTACTTAAGACTTATGAAATATTCATTAGATATAATTGATAAACTCTTGTTTGGTTTTGTTAATCATCAAAATATATATATGTAATTTATTTAAAATTACATGGGGACAGACTGATCATCAAAGTGGGCCAGCTTTTGGCCATTTCCCATACCACACCTGCTCCCGCCATACCTACATCCACCACACCCACCATTGCCACCATTACCTCGCCGCTCTACAGCTCCCCCGTCATACCACCCGTTGTCCCTTCGCCTATTAGCATCCCATTCTCCCCTACGCCAACGCCACTATTACTCAACCCTTCTATCCTTGACACCGCTCCCCCCTCCACTCCACCATAACCTCGCCCTGCGGAGCGGGCATATGTTCCACCGGATGTACCCAAATGCATTCGTACCTATGCCAGGTCAGCAAACCCAACCCTCTGACTGTCAGCAGCAACAACAAGATATCGAGGAGATAGATCCAGTTCCGGGAACTCAATATGACATTCTGAAGCACCTGGATCAGACTCCGACAAAAATCTCCATCCTTGAGCTGATCAAGAGGTCACAGACCCACCAAGATGCCCTGAGGACCTTTCTACAAAGGGTCATGGTCAGTGAAGACATGAACCCTGACAATCTGCCTTCCGTACTCTCTATTGTGAACAGAGGACCAACAATTACCTTTTCTGATGGTGAGTTAGCTCCTCCAGAGGCCAGAAGAATGCCCCTGTGTGTGACTCTGACTATAAATAAAGTGGCCATTGATGCCGCATTGGTCGATACAGGGGCTTCCACTAATGTGTGCCCCTTGAGCACTTTGAGAGCCTGCAACGTCCCTGAACGCCGACTGCAGTCTACTCCTACAACCATAGCCGCATATGACAATTCCCAGCGGGCTTGCCACAGCGTCATTTCTTTACAAGCCGAATTGTGCCCACTCGTCATGACAGTGGACTTCTACGTGCTAGATATTGATCCCACTTTTAAGGCTATCCTAGGCAGACCATGGATTGAAGCATTAGGGGCAGTCCCCTCTACAGCACATCAATGTTTGAAGTTCCCGTTTCAAGGACGTATAGTCAAAGTCAAGAGTGCAGCAACTACCCACACTGTGGAGGCTATGGAAAGGATCATGTCGTCGGTCTGGCCATCCAATAAGCCTATCATTTCAGTGCTTGACATAAATTATCCCTGGGCTTACACTTTCTCCTCTAATCGCCCGATTGTGTCTCCATCACTGGTAGCTATTAGGAAGGATACGTCAGCAAATGCCAAAGGCTGGGATATCATGTTCAGGATCGGCTATCAGACAGGAAAAGGTTTGGGAGCCCATCTCCAAGGGAGAACCAAGGCTGTCGCTAGCACGAAGAAATTTACAAAGCATGGCCTAGGGTACACAGAACGGGCCGCACTCTCATCTGCTTCGCAGTTAGACCATGGGCCTCTTACCTGGACATTATATGACCACTTTGTCAGAGGACCTATATAGCCCGGGTATAACATCACAGTGCAAGAGGCACCAAGGTCAGCATATCAAATCCTAGAGGCTCAGCGGCCCTGCAAGAAGAAGAAGCCGGAGACAAAGGCAGAAGAATCAGATCCTGAAGACTTCATCTCTGTAGTGAGTTCTCTATTCAAAGAAGACAGCAACACCCCATCAGAAGCAAAGATAGAAGAGCAGGGCCTTGAGGACCTTGTTTCGTCGGTTAGTCAATTGTTCATCGAGGACAATGTGGCAAAGTCTCCAGCAGCGGTACAATCAACATCAACAATCACCACCAAGCGACAGTTGCTTGGACCTGGTGAAGAATTTGTAACCATGAACCTCGTCAACCCAACAACGGAGTTCTGGCCGGGGTATTCCCGGCCTTTCAATCATTTTGTGTCTTCCATTTTTGCTTATAAATTTACCATCATCTCCTTTCCCCCTCCCATCATCTTTCAACTCTCCTCCGACGCTCTTAAAGCGTTAGCCACTCCTTCGCCCTTTCGTTTGATGGTTCGATTCTGTTCATTCTCCCAATACCTTCACCTCTAGATAATTTCCTTTCTTAGATTAATATGTTGTAGTTAAATTAAAACAAAAAACAAAAAAAGTATTAAAAAATATACAAATTCAAAAAAATGTGCCTCCTTTCTTCCTCGTCCCCCATCATTCGGACGGCGATCCCCATCTTTCCCTACCTTTCTCATCGGGTGGCGATCCCCGCCTTTCCCTTCCTCTTTCATCAAGACGGCGATCACCATCCTTCCCCTTTTAAGCATCAATCTCCCACTGCATTTCCCACCATTGGACGGTGATCCCCATCCCCTTTGCTTTCCCACCATCGAGCGGCGATCCCCGTCCCCTGCTTTCTTGCTCTCAACAGTGATCCCTGTCATCCCTCGTTCTCGACTCTTAGACGGCGATCCCCGTCTTCCCCTCGCTTTCCTGCTCTCAACGGCAATCCCCGTCATCCTCTCTTCCTTCCTCTTTGGCGGTGATCCCCGCCTCTCTTGCCTCCTTTTGCGCTAGTTGCAATCTCGCTTGCTTGATCCCCATGGTCATGTTGGACGATCTGGGTGAGGGGCCTTCTATTCCCCTGTGCCCCAGCTCCTCTACAAGCACCCTGAGCTCGGGTGGCTTGTCTGTTCCTCCAGCCTCATCGGAGGATTTCTGCGGCCCTGCCGTACCTGTTCCTTTCCCTTTCAATAAATCTATGGACACTTCTCCAGAGCCCTCTGTAAATACCAACCCTAGGTTAGGATCAGGGGTAGAATCTAGCAAGTCCCCGTCCCCGTCAAGGAAGAGTAAGGGTAGTAGCATACCCCGTAGGTATCTGCTAGATCTGGTACAAAGGTGTGGCACTCTTCTAGCTGTCGAAGAGTTCGCCAGAGAAGTCGTAATCCTGAACATAGAAGCTCAGCACGAAGAGGAAGGACTAGACGATGGATTTGGTGTTTATGAGATTTTAGCCGAGGATGACCTAGTGGATGAAGATGATTGTGAAATAGAGGACACTGCCGAGATGTATGTGAGCGGTATGAAAAGATTTGATGAGCCCACCTCGGTAGTAGATGAACCCACCAAAGTGGTAAATGTCGAAACAGAAGAAGACCCTAGGCTCTTAACCATAGCTTCTGGTCTCCCTCCCGAGGAAGAAGAGGCACTCATACAGATGCTGAGGGAGTTCAGGGATTCTTTCGCCTGGTCTTATGATGACATGCCCTACATTGACCCCAAATTGGTAGAACATAGGTTGATCTTGAAGCCAGGGGCAGTTGCCGTTAAGCAAAAATTGAGACGATTCCTCCCCCACATTGCTTTAAAGATGAAAGAGGAGATTGATAAACTACACAAATCTAAGTTCATCCGTGTAGTCCTCTATCCATTATGGGTGGCCAACATAGTCTCGGTAATGAAGAAAGACGGAAGAGTGCAGATTTGCATAGACTTCCGGGACTTGAATAGGGCGTGTCCAAAGGACGATTTCCCTTTACCTCATTTGGATGTGTTAATTGATAACACCGTTGGGTATGAAACTCTATCATTCATGGATGGGTACTCAGGCTATAATCAGATCCGTCTAGCTCCGGAGGACTAAGAGAAAACTTCCTTCACCACACCCTGGGGAACTTATTGCTACATGGTCATGCCGTTTGGATTAAAGAATGCCGGCGCCACTTATCAAAGGGCAATGTTAGCTATCTTCCACGATATGATTCATATTGATGTTGAGGTTTACATGGATGACATTGTGGTGAAGTCTCGGACCCGAAGAGAACACTCCTCCGTGCTTGCCAAGGTGTTTCGTCGCGCACAAGAATTTCAATTGAAAATGAATCCTAAGAAGTGCATGTTTGGGGTTTCTTCAGGCAAACTGTTAGGTTTCATAGTCAGCAAACGAGGGATTTAAATAGCCAAAGCAATAAATGAGATGCCTCCTCCTAAGAACATTTCTGAGCTTCGAGGTTTGATTGGTCGGCTGCAGTTCATAAGGAGATTCATATCCCAGCACTCTCAAAGATGCCGCCCTTTCTATGAACTATTAAAAGGAGGAGCCAACTTTGAATGGAATGCTAAGTGCCAAGAGGCCTTTAATGAACTCAAGAGCTATCTTATGAATCCGCCCGTACTGCAGGCTCCTGTCCCTGGGAAACCCTTAATCCTATATCTGTCGACAATAGAGGACGCCCTAGGAGCTATCCTTGCTCAACATGATGACTCTGGCAAAGAAAGGGTAGTCTACTACCTATCTAGGCTCTTCAATCCTGCCGAGCTCAAGCTCACCACGATGGAGAAAACATGTGCAACTCTAGTGTGGGTAGTGTAGAAATTGAAGCACTATTTCCTAGCCCATAAGGTGAGTTTGATTTCTAGAATGGATCTTATTAGGTACCTCCTAGAGAAGCCAGTCCTCGCCGACAGATTGGCACGCTGACAGAGCTTCTTGTCCCAATTCGATATCACCTTTATAGTCCAGAAGGCTATAAAAGGGTATGCCATTGCCGAGCATCTTGCTCACCTCCCTCTTCCTCACAGTGACACGGTTCAGGCTGATTTCCTCGATGAAAACCTGTTACTCATCTCTCACGATCCCTTCTGGTCGCTCCACTTTGACGGAGCTCTTAACTCTAGGGGACGGGGCGTAGGAGCTGTCTTGCTCACCCCAGAAGGGATCACCATTCCACTAGCCTATCAACTTCAGTTCCCTACCACCAATAATGTCTCCGAGTATGAGGCTCTCCTAGCGGGTCTTAAGCTTGCCTCTCTCTTAGGCACGCGTCATCTCAAGATCATAGGAGACTCTCAACTCGTTCTTCGGCAAGTCCTTTCTACCTACCGCACTCGTGACCCCAAGCTCAAGCCTTATTAAGATCTGGTCACACTCCTAGCCAAGCAGTTCCGCAAGCTCATCTACATTCATACCCCTCGCTCTCAGAATATCCTGGCCGATGCCCTGGCATCCCTGGCCTCCTCTCTTTCCTTCCCTCTCAGCCGCAGCGCTGAGACAATCACTATCCAGAGGTTAGAATCGCCCTCCACTTAGGATCCTTGGTTCATTAACCTCAGGAGCTCTTTGGTGTTGAAGGCAGAAAGAAGAGAAGCAAAGGAAATAACGCTTGTGAAACTGGGAGAAATGATGGAGGAGGAAAGGCCATGGTACCACGAAATTGAGCAATATTGCAAAGACGATACCTTCCCAGAAGAGGTTGAAGCTGAGGATAGACGAGCCATTCTTAGAGCGGCGTTAAAGTATACCATTGTTGGAGAAGTGCTCTACAGACGCGCTCTAAATGGAATACTCCTCAGGTGCCTGTCGGATGAAGAAGCCTGGAAGGTAGAGGAAGGGTCCCATTCCAGCGAGTGTGGAGGGCATGTGAACAGCCAAATGCTAGCAAAGAAGATCCTTAGGCAGGGCTACTACTAGCCAACCCTAGAAGAGGACTGTGCCATCTACGTCCGTAGGTGTGTCAAATGCCAAATTCATGCCGATAAAATTCATGGTCCACCCTCTTCTTTGCATCCACTATCTTCCCCTTGGCCTTTCTCCATGTGGGCTTTTGATATCATCGGGCCCCTTGGTGATCCTAATGCTCAAGTGAAACAAAAATCTTTCATTCTTACTGCCAATGAGTACTTTACCAAGTGGGCCGAGGCTGAGGCATTTGCAGAAATCAAAGGCTCGACCGTGTGCAGGTTCGTCATGAAGAATATTATCTCGCGGTTCGGAGTACCAAGCGGCTTCATCACCGACAATGAACCCCAGTTTATATCACAAGAGCTTCAGGACCTATGTATGAGATTCAACATTTCCTTGCATCATTCGTCTTCGTATTATCCGCAGGGCAAGGGCCAAGCCGAAGCTACAAATAAATCTTTTTTGAAAATTTTAAAGAAAACTTGTGAGTCTCATAAGTTCGCTGATTGGCCTGAGAAATTGATTGAGGCTTTGTGGGCCTACCGAACCTCTGTCCGTACGCCCACTGGGCAAACTCCTTTCTCACTTACCTATGGGATGGAGGCGGTATGTCCACACGAGATCCTCATTCCTTCATTAAGAGTTCAGCTGGACAAAGAACTTAATCCCGACGAACGTCGGGAGGCGTTACTTTCACAGCTAGAACTCTTAGATGAACAACGTTTGGCCACAGCCGATCATGTACTTTCATATCAAAATAGACTTTCAAGATCTTTTCAAAAGAAAGTAATTGAGCACAAATTTCAAGAAGGAGACATGGTTTTGAAGCATATTTTCATAAAACCTAGAGGTCCGAGGTCCAAATTGCAAGCAAATTGGGAAGGGCCGTACGTTGTTAAGGAAGTGTACCCTGGGAACGCGTATAGGCTAGTGAATGCCGATGGTGAGGAGCTCTCTCACCCGTGGAATGGATTGTACCTTAAAAAATTCTACCCTTAATAAATGATTTTCAATAACGACATTACTTTGCAAAAATGGTGTTAACAGCCATGTGTCTCACTCCTCTTCATTTGTCGTCAAATAACTCCTTTGTCCGGTCCCACACACAACACGGCAACCTAAGGTCAATTCCCCTTAGCTAATTGTGTTTCTGCCTAGCCCTAGTGTAGGGAACTGAAGGTCAATTCTCCTCTTGCTCGGACAAGGTCTAGGGGCAAAGGGATGCTGCTTGTAGACAGGCGAAGGTATAGACCATGTGTATGAAGTCTCAAAGAGGGACGGTCAATTAAAAAAAAATATATATATATATATATATAATATATATAATAGAATGATGATATAAGAAAAAGAAAAATGACAAGAGTAGGGGCATGTCAAAGAGTGGCAGCATAGTACCCCGCAGGACGCCCTTGAGCCCGGTCGTACGCATGTCCCAAGTAAAAGCAACGGCCATAAAGTCCCTGGACAACAGGCAGATTCCACATGTAACATACCTAGGCAAGTCATGCAAGCCAGTAACCCCAGCCCCAACACCAAGTCTTTTCTCATTCTAAGTCTTCCTATCTCCGCCAACAGCCGGAGGACCCCTGCACCTAGTCTATGCTGGAATATTAATACCTAGGGGCAAGCGGCCTTAGAGAAGCTAAGAACGAATGCACACTGCACTTAGAAGCTATTTGATAAACATAAGAGCAGAAGTGAGACTCATTGCCAGTAACTCAAGTACTGAGGATGTCGTTATTTGGAATCCCAAAATAAAAAAAAATCAGAAAATCCCAACATCCAAAAAAATCAGAAAATCTCAAAATAAAAAAAATCAGAAAATCTCAAAATAAAAAAAATCAGAAAATCCCAACATCAACAAAAAAATCAGAAAATCTCAAAATAAAAAAAAAATCAGGAAATCCCAACATCAACAAAAAATCAGAAAATCCCAAAATAAAAAAAATCAGAAAATCTAAAAAAAATTAAAAAATCCCAAAAATTAAAAAAAAAATAAAAAAATCTCAAAATCCAAAAAATAGAAAACCCCAAAATAAAAAAAATTAAAAATCTCCAAAATAAAAAAAATGTGTGTACATATCGCTTTCTTTTAGCATGCATTGTTTTCATTCTTCGCCTATTTAATAAGGCTCCGCCCCTTGACAATTACAAAGTTAAAGTCATTCCTACCTAGCGCAAGGGGCGGAGCCGAAGAATAGATCTAACCTTTTTTGCTAAGTGTGCAGGGACATGAAATTTTGATAATGGACGCAACAGTATACTCAAGTACTCTATGTCTCTCTCTCATTCGGATCTTGCCTCACACGTGTCAATTGCAAAATCAATCATTCATGAACATTGGCATAAAATGAAAAGATCCACTAGGAGATAAACCATATGTATAAAGATAAAAGGGGAGGTGGCTCACAATCTCCTCACTGACCACCACCACTCTCCCCAGAACCCTCATGTCTATCTAGTGGGGGTGGCATTTCACCGCCACCCCTACCACTCTGTGCGCTCGCCTCACCCTGGCGGCGCCTCTCCCCCTCCTCGTTCCTCCGGCGACTGGAGGAACCCGCCATGTACTGCCCAACAGAAGCACCAGTCGCTCTGCTGGCGCTCGCCCCGCTCCTGCTCCTACTTTGTGAACGTCTTATGGCCGTCATCACCTCCTGCAGTCCTCACGTGAGGGTCTGCTGCGCCTGTAGGTCAGCACACAGTCGAACGAGCTCCTCCTGGTCCACTGACGGCCCCTGCACCCGCAGTGTCGCCAGCTCCCTCGTCACCTCAGTCACTCGTGCCTCAGCTGCCTCCGCTCGGATGCGCAGCTGATCTCTCTCTCCTGCCACCGAGTCTACTTGCCCTTGTAGCTCGGTATCTCGGTCAGTGGCGGCCCGCAACGCTGTCTCCTGCACATGAGCAATCAAGTCAGTGCCGAATTAAACAATTTTCAAACATTTAAGTCACTGTCATACTTACCCTCTTAGCCAGATCCGCCTGTGTCTCCTCGGCCCTTCTCACCACGGCTGCCAGTCGGTCCTCCAAATCCGACTGGGGGCCCTCTGCCACTCTGGAGGAAGAAGCACCAGCTGCTGCTGCCCTCCTCACTCGCTCTAACACCCTCCGCTGCACAAGCAACACGCGTCAGTCTATCAGTTTAGTTAGGTTAGGGTAAGGTACTGAAGTCTGAGTAAGTACTTACCAGCTGCTCTGCTTCCCGCTGGGCTGCCTCTCGGTCCTGCATTGCCGAGTGCAGCAGGGCCTGAAGCGACGCCGTCTCTCCAGCTACGTCCACCTGCAAATATTTTCCAAACCATTAGCTTAATCTCATAAGAAATGATTCACAAGATTGGGGTTTAAGTGTTTTACCTGGCGTCGGGCGCTCTTATAAACCTTTCCACCGTACTTCAAGGCATATGCCTGAAGGTACGCATCGTCTGTGGTGGCACTGGACTTGACCCCCTTGCCCCGGCACTCCCAGTTCTAGATCTGCTCCTTTGCCCGCTCTCTCCAGTCTGTGGTGTCGTGCAGCCCCCGGAAACTCTGACCGGGCCTTGGGGTCCGGTCTCGGCTGGGAAACTCCACGGCACTCTGTCGAAGCCCAAGAGATCGGTGGCACAGCTGCAGGTGAAGAGGTAGCACGAGGTTGAGTACATGCACCCACACCGACCTACTAAAGTAGGGGCGGGCCTACACCAACCAGGGCTGTCCCTCATCTCCCTCCTCCAGGTATGGCTGCCACACCACCTATACACCAGAGCATATCAGTTGCCAAGCAGTTAAGTTAAACACTGATCTAGAGAAAAGAAACTTAGAACACTTACATATAGCTGAGGGTAGCAGTCAATGGCCTCCTAGAGTGATGCCAACTGGTCACTCAAGGTGCGCGTGTCGCGGCGTGGGTCCCAGCGGCGAGCTATGGGCACGAGGCCCGGTCGCGCCAGGATCCCCCTCTTCAGGGTCGGGAGGTGAAGGTAAGTCCAGACCTGCAAGAGTAAGAAGGCAGTTAGATCACAGTTCAAAGAAAATACATTGAGTAAAAGGGTAAAAAAGGGAAAAATGGTACCTGGAGAAAAGGAAAGAAGCCACTCGTGGACATCTACCACTCGGAGGCGCTTAAACTATCGAATTGATGCGCCAAAAATGCAGCCCCCCAGGCGTAGCCGCCCACCTCGTCTAACTCCTCCAGCAGTGGTAGAAACCGGCAGTGGACCGCGTCGCCTCTCGTGGCAAACAAAAGTCTACCCAGGAAGAGGATGAGAAAACGACACAGGTCCAGGTCCGCCTATGCTCCTGGCTCATCCGCCAACACTGTCCAGCACCACCGCGTCAACCGCTACAGCTGCCCGTTCGCTGTCTCCCCCACCTTCTTCCCCACTTCATAAAGCCCTAAACTCTCTTGAAGCTCTACCCGGGAAAGGAGGGAGGACCTCTTTGCTACGGTCAAACCAAGGAGTCTGTGGGCTAGCTCACTGTAACCTGGGTAGGTGAAGCCACTAACCGGCCGCCCGTATACCCTCAGCCCTATGATCCGGCTCACATCCTCGAGGCTGGGGATCATATGACCCCATGGAAACATGAAGGCTGTCGCCTCTGTTGGGTTGAGTGTGTTTTGGAACTTCCTAAAGTTGTAATTTAATGATATCCAATGAACATCACTCATACCTTGATTTTGATGATGACATACTGTGATATTGATGATGACATATTGTGATTTTAATGATGAGATATTGTGACATGTTGTGATTTTGATGATGATATGTTGAACATGTTATACATTTTATACATATCACAATAATACTTAAACAACATGTTTCTGATGTTTAATATCTCATATTTTAATGATAATATCTTATACTAATGGTTTATGTGTTAAATTTTCAGGTTCACACATTTCTGTCTTGGTAGTGTCGACACTAGATCAAAGCAGGTCGACACTAGTCCCAGATTCCAGAAGACCCAGTTTCCAGACTGGGACAGCAGGTCGACACTAGATCAAAGCAGGTCGACACTAGTCCCAGATTCCAGAAGGGCAGGTCGACACTAGCTCAAAGCAGGTCGACACTATACTAGTCCCAGATTCCAGAAGGGTAGGTCGACACTAGCTCAGGGCAGGTCGACACTAGACCCAGTTTCCAGCAGACCAGTTTGCAGAAATGGGACAGCAGGTCGACACTAGATTAGGGCAGGTCGACACACTCCGGCTGAAAGTCAAAATCGTGAATTTCTCTGTACACGTGGATGCTTGGGATTTAAGGGATTTGACCTAGGGTTCCGTGCCCATGCACCCCAAAGCACTTTATGGACATATGGGGCTATAAATACCCATGTTCCTTGTACCCCAAAGGCAAGAGAGCTCATACACTTCTGAAGAACCTTTTTGGCAGCTGAAAGGGGCTTTCCAGATCTGTCTCCATCTCCAGAAGCTACAAGCCATCCTTTCAAGAGGAAGGACAAGGGAATCAAGGGGAATCCCTGGAGAGAAGTTTGCTGTGCAAGGCAAGGGAGCAGATCCAACTGAAGAGGCGCAGGAGAAGAAGATTTCTGGCATTTCAGATGCCATCAAAGCAGAGCATCGCCATTTGAGGAGAATCTCCATCGATTTCCATCAAGGCTCCTCAATTGAAGCGTCTGCAAGGCCTCTTCATCGAAGAACACTCTTTCTACATCCATTTCCCTCATCTCAGAGTTTGTTCTTCCTTATTTCGTCTGTGATATTTGTGTATGAAGTTCTGCACAAATTTCTGTGTACGAATCTGTCTTGAATCAGATCATTACTAGAGGATCTGATCTCTTTTGTGTTTGATCTAGCTTTTGTACTCTGAGCCGTCGTGCTCAGGTTTGTGAGTCATCGCACTCACTGTGTGGTTTGAGCCGTCGTGCTCAATTTGGAGTCGTCGTACTCCGGTTGTTGTTTGAGCCGTCGTACTCAGTTTGGAGTCGTCGTGCTCCAGGTGTTTCTTGAGTCGTCGTGCTCAAGGGTGTTTGGAGTCGTCGTGCTCTAGGTGTTTCTTGAGTCGTCGTGCTCAAGGGTGTTTGGAGTCGTCGTGCTCCTGTGTGAGTTGTACTCAAGGTTTTTGAGTAGTGTGGCCTCACTGTGTGAGGGGTGGACGTAGGAGTCACTGGAGGTGATTTCTGAACCACCTAAAAATCCTCTGTGCATTGGTTTGAATTGTGGTTTGCCTTTGTATCTCGCTAGATGCATGCATAGGGATTTCGTTCACACTACTAATTGATTTGCTCACACACACAAATCACACTTCAGATCAGTAAATTGTTTGGGTGATTTGATCTCTGATTAGAAGTAATTTTTAATTGCTTAAGCTTCCGCGTTAATTGGCATTAGATCTATTCAACCCCCCTTCTAGATCTGATCCTTCCACCCATCCGTTCCTAACAGCCTCCGAGTCCCACCTGCTGCGCAGGGCTTGGGTGAGCGCAGGGTCCGGCCTCATTCTGTCCATCCTAAGGATTTCCCTAAAACCCATCTCCTCTAGTCTCTCTCTCTAAAAGGTGGGGAAGGCCAAATAGACGGCTAAAACCAAAAGCCATGAGACCCGGGCCCTCATTTCTCCCTGCAAGCAAGTTAGTAAAAAATCAGTTAAGTTTTTGGACCCTCGACTGTGGTCGCAGCGGCCTTGTGGGCTGCGACTATGTCGCAACGCCGCGATACGCCACGACCTAGTCGCGTCACCCTCTTAGGTCGCGACCAGGTCGTGTCGGCACTTTCCGACGTGACAGTGTCGCACCCCGATACCCTGTCGCGACAACTGGTGTCGCGACGGATCAGCCTGTTGCATTCTCAGGCGTAGACCGGGCGGAATTTCCCCTATCTAGCGGCCTTTTCCTTGGGCATCACGCCCTACATCTTCCCTCTAGGGCCCCCCCCTCTCCCTTTCCCATACATTCATTCATGGTTTGAGGTAGATTACTTACCGTTTTCATCGCATCCTCCCGTGCTTTCCTCGCCGCCTCCACGTCCACGGCCGGGACCTCCTCCTCCTCCTCCATCTCGATCTTGGGCACTATTTCTTCCACCGGTGGCACCTCTGCACGCCACCGAGAGCTCCTCCTTTCCGCTTGCCTCTTCCTCCGGGAGGAACCCGCACCACTATCGCCGCCTCCTTCCATTGTTGAGCAAGCAGTTGAGTGAGTGAGAGGGTTTGAGGGGGGTTTGAGAGGGAGAAAGTGAGTGGGAGTGGGAGAGTAGAAAGGTGAGAGAGCTAGGAAGGAAGGGTTTGACAGCACAAAAGGGGGAAGAAGGGGTCGTTTGTCATTTTGAATCCTCAGGTGAGGATGCGACACAGCGGGGTGTCGCGTTAAGGTCGCAGCCTACCACCATGTCACGACCTTTACGCGCCCTCCCGCTTTGTTGCGACCTTAAGGTGACATGGTTGGCCGTCGCGTCACCAACAGAACACAGTGCGCATGAAGCAAAACTCTATTTTTTTCACTCAAATTTTCAAGCTACATTGTTCAATTATTCCTACATTCAAACAAATGCAATTTCTTGCCCTAACTACCACCTAATGTCAATACCTACATCAACCACATCACTCTCAAGCCTCCGGTGCTGCTGGCCAGATCTCCTTCAGTGCCTCAAGGTATTCCTGCGTCACGTCTTCATCTTCTACCACCTCGGCCTGGATAAAACTCATGGCGCATCCTTCCCAGTGGACGATGGTGCTCCGCACGTCCCGTTCATCCTGCTCGTCACTCCTCTTCCTCACTTGAATGGGTGGGTAGTGTGAAAGTAAGAGAACCACTGTGCGGGCCGCTCCACACTGCAAGTAGCAACGATCTGGGTTGTAGAGGGTCAGTGCCTCGTTGCCCAGAAGTCGTAGTGCTAGTCCGGGACGCTGCGGTAGGTAGACCGTCCTATTGTGGAGGAAGCATGGGCGCATGTCAAACTCTGCCACCGTCATATTCTGGAAGTGGTCGCGCCAGCCTTTTAATCCCTTCACCTGTGCCGTCTTGCACCACGCTTGTGGCGTCATGTGAAGGGGTGCTCCAACAAAAGCAAGAGGATGATGTAGCATGGTCTTGCACTCGGTGGAGAGGGTATCCATGGCCTGGAACTGTATGTGCATACCCATCCACAGCTCGAGGGCGATGACGGAGCCATAGAGGGGGCCTCCAGTGGCTGCAGAGGTAAGTCCAGCATAAAGGTAGCCAAGGACAGCCTGACCAATGCTCATACCTTCCGAGACAGAGTCAATTATGCTCAAATTCGCAATAGAGATAACACCATCTTCAGCTGGGAAGAGAATAATGCCGCAGATGCAGATGGCGGCTGCCTTGGCAATGGCAAGATGGTTCCCAGTTTTGCGTTTGCACTGGGAGATGACCCACTGGGCGATGGGAAGGAGGTGCACCTGCGTCCGGCTGGTCATGGAGTGCAGATCGGTCTTCCTCGTGGTAATATCCCCAAGGATGCTCAACGCATTGATCGGCTCCACAGTGTAGGAGAGTGCAAGCTCCTCCCCCTTCTGGTACCTCGGGAGACCCAGCATGATCTCCAACTCTTCTAGCAGGATGGTCGCCTCGAACCCGGGGAAGATGAACGTGTGGGTCTGAGGATGCCACAACTCCACCAGTGCTGTAATGCTATCCCAGACATGCACAATTTTATGGTATTGCTTGGCCAGCACGAGGACACTGGATAGTCCCCACTCACGCAAGTGGCGAATGGAGGAAAGTGGAAGCAAGTCAATCATTGGGTTCAACCATGGTGCTTTAGAAAATCTCCTGTGACCCAGAAGAATCTGGGGTAGAAGAAGAGAAAAAGGGAGATTGAGAACAAAAGAAGAAGTAGAAGTGAGTAAGAAGAAGAGTTAGAGAGAGAAAGCAGCTTACTTGGATATTTAGGCGTGCGCATATATGCCCGGGCACGGAGGAGAGACGCTGGAGCTCCGCATGTGATTCCCGGGCCGCCTTGGGACCGGCATAAGGTGGAATGTCCTCCTGGAAGACAGAATAAGTTCTCTTCATGGCTGTAGGAGAGAGAAAATCAAAGAGAATTTGAGAGAGAGAGAGAGCTGCAGGATTAGCACCCTAAGGAGCCCTATTTATAGAGTTCTAGGAGGGAGTAACCCATCCCAATCTCGTAACTAAGTATTAGGATAAGATTAGAAGAGGTTTAGGGGTCTTATTAGGAATCTAGAAGTCTTAGGATAGAGATAAACACAGACTTTCTGCAGTTTTTGGACTCTGTTTATGTCGCGACGCCGCGATATGCCGCGTCCAGTTCGCGACATGGAGGGATGTCGCGACCCCCTGTTGTGTCGCCTCTTTATTTTGAATATCATTTTTTGTGTATACGCTTAGTTTGTGTCCTTAGTTGGTTGTTTGTATATATATGTTGTTATTGTGTCGTAATTGCTTTGCTTCGTTAAAAAAAAACAAAAAATCAGAAAATCACAAAAGAAGGAACGTCACAGGTAAGTCAGGTAATGTATTTCTATCCCTACTCGTCGCATTACTATATGGTATCTTACTTCTTATATCGCTTCAAGGACCGACTGGTTCTCAATGTGCTCTGGGATTTGAGTTCCTCTTTATCAAAAACGGTGATAGTCTAAGTGCACATTGTCAATCGTTGGATAGGCCGTTAGGCCAGGTAAGTTCGGGGACGATGGATTCAGGCCTACACTGCGGTTGCAGGTAGTTTCTTGACCCATTCTTATTTTGGCTTAACATCATTATCCTTGATCTATTATTTATTTTCTCCTTTTCTTTGCATTCGTTTTGATGATTTCTTTTCTTTTAGCCCAGCATGCATCATGTAGGTCTTTGAGCTTTCACAACTCATCCCTGGCTAATGGTGAGCCCTTGTTGAGTGCCCAATTGGTCTTTATGTTTCAAACAAGAAGTCCCATTCCACTCCAAATCGGAAGGTCTGTCTCCGAGTAAGTTACTCTTGTCAGTTTGTTAAGAACTTCCTTGTCTGGATTTTCTACCCAATTTTCATCTTACTCCTTTGATCCATTTTGGTTGCGAACCGCTCCCAAGACAGAGTCATGAGTTACCTGTCTGGCATGCACATGTCTCTCCAAAACGAAACATGCAGGCCAATCGGCTAGGGTACCTCTCAATCGAGGGGTTGATCGTCCTTTTCTTTCTCCTTCTCGTCCAGACTCGTTCTTTTCTTTGCATTCTACTCGAGCAACTAACTCGGGGCTTTCACGAAGATTCCAATTGCTTGTTGGTTAGATCGGGTGTCTCTTTACCTTGGCTCCCCACTTTTCAGTCCACTTTGCGCCATTTCCGCTTCGCCGTCACTTCGTGACATCCCCGCTACACTTCCACTTCGCTCCCCTGCAAAGTGAGAGTCAAGGAGGGGCAATCTATAGACATCCGATTCTGGCTTATGAGTTGAACCACATTTCTTGTTATCTTAGTAAGCCCTAAGTTGGTTACTCACCTTCAGCCCACCATTAGCCTTGCTTTGAGCCCATTAACAGCCCAATTTCCATGAATATTCCGTCCATTATGTTCTAAAGAGTCCATGTGTCTTAAATGTCTATTGTTCTCCCACATGATTGGATAATAATTTGAGAATAATTGATTTTTCTTAACGCGACGTATCGCGGAGCCGCGTTCATCTTGTCGCGCCTTCTTTGGCTCTCGTGACAACCCATGCATATCCATGCACGTGGTTTTAAAGTCGCGACGCCTAAGGCCGTCGTGTTCATTCCTGTCGCGTCCCTACGATGCGTCGCGACTTCAGCCGCTGCAACAGCCTCCGCAACCACCTCCTATTTATCCTCTCATGGCCTTTATCTTAATCCTCTGCAACCTCCCAACCCATCTGAACGCATCTAGGGGATAGGGGACTCTCTGAAACCTCCTTTGGACTCTCACCCACGAGATTAATGATTTTTATCCTTTTATTTTGGGTATTTATCACTTAAAATGGGATATTTCTCTCTCTAAGTCTATATAAGCAGACCCTTTTCTTCAGAGAAAGGAGAGCCCCCATTTTCACCCCGAAGGGCTGTCGAAATTTCTTCAGATCTGGACTTAGCATCGCAGCCCTCCCTTCTTCTCTATTTCCCTCACATTTTCCACCTCAAAACTTGTCCTTTTGCACATCTATGGAACTTGCATTGTGAGGAGGACGACTCCCACCTTTCCTTGGAACATCTGAAGCATCTAAGCACACCGTTGCACGCCAGGGAGTTGCCCATATGGGGCTCTTTCTCTCTTCCTTCCTCTTCCTTTCTTTCCTTCATGCATGTTGTTTTATTTCTAGATAGGTTGCATCCTCCTTTCTTCCCACGTTTTTATACACCCTAGGGGTTTTAAAAGCCATCCCAGGTTCCTTCCCACCATGCTACGTCATTCTTTTTTATTGTTGGATGGATACTCCACTTAACATGTTCTAATAGGGTTCTTTTCCTTTTTTTTGTTGTTTTGGCAGGCACTTAAACAAGATCTCATGAGGAGCTCTTGTCCTCTGGCCAGCTGGAGGATAGGAAGAAGGTCTACACAAACTTCTCCCGCGCTGCAGAGAACGCAACAGACTAAAGCGACGCTACATAGAGACGTGTCCTTTAAGGGCGTCGCGATATCAGCACCATCACGTTGGGCTTCAACGTCGCGATATCAGGTCCGCCTTCTGTTCTCTCATCCTTTTTCCTGGTATAGTTAGCCTTCTTTGTTCTTTCATTTGGAAACTATATTAGGTGGCGATCACACCCCTTTCCATGCTCCTATAGTTAATACATATATGTGTATTTGGGGGCGTACAATCCCCGTGATTACACCAGCAGATAGTGAAGTGAAGCAAAGAGTGCTAGAAGAAGCCCATAAATCAAGGTACACGATTCATCCAGGCAGCACTAAAATGTACCAAGATTTAAAGAAACACTTTTGGTGGCCGCAAATGAAAAAGGAATAGCAAAATTTGTTGCCAGGTGTGCATTTTGTCAACAAATCAAAGCGGAGCACCAGAAGTCTAGAGGTTTACTGCAGCCATTACCCATTCCACAGTGGAAATAGGATGATATTGCCATGGACTTTGTGGCAGGATTACCAAGAACAACTTCAGGGCATAATGGAATATGGGTATTTGTCGACAGGTTGACCAAGGTCTGTAGGTTGGTAGCAATAAGCATGTTCTGGACAGTGGACAGGCTAGCAAGAATTTATGTTGACAACATAGTTCCACTGCATGACATCCCAAAGACTATTGTTTCTGACAGGGATCCTCGGTTCACTTATGATTTTTGGAGGAGCTTACAGAGAGTTATTGGCACAGAATTAAGATACAGTTCAGCCTATCACCCGCAAACAGATGGTCAGACGGAAAGGACCATCCAAACAATTGGAGATATGTTGCGAGCATGCTGCTTAGTGTGGGGAGGCAGCTGGGAGCAATATCTGGGTATTGTTGAATTTGCTTACAACAACAATTATCACACTAGTATTGGGATGGCGCCATATGAGGCACTATATGGAAGACCGTGCAGAACACCATTAAACTGGCATGAAGTGGGAGAAAGGCAAGTAACAGGTCCTAAGTTACTACAGTAAACTACGGAAATAATCAAGTTTATAACAGAAAAGTTGCAGACAGCCCAGAGCCGGCAAAAGAGTTATGTAGATAATCGACGAAGGCCACTTCGATTTGAAGTTGGGGACTATGTTTTCCTGAGAGTTTCCCCTACTAAAGGTGTTCTGAGATTTAGCAAGAAAGGAAAGTTAAGCCCGAGGTATGTAGGACCCTTTCGAGTGTTAGAAAGGAATGGGGAGACAGCTTATAGAATTGAATTGCCAGTAGACTTTGCAAATGCTCATGATATCTTTCATGTCTCCATGTTACGAAAGTACATTGAAGATTCAGCTCAAATTATCAGTTATCAAGGCGGTGACTTGAGACCAGATATGTCAATGCCAGAGTATCCAGTGCAAATCACAGGCCATATGACACGGAGGTTAAGAAATAAAGAAATTGAGTTAGTAAAAGTCAGATGGGAGAACAAACTGGGAGGAGATGATACTTGGGAATTAGCCGAAGAAATGATTAAGTCGTATCCTTATTTGTTTGAGTAAGTTTTTAAATCTTTTTAGATGATAGTACTTGCTGATAAGTTTAAGATTTTGAATGTTTAGATTGTGTTGTAAATTTCGAGGTCAAAATTTCTTTTTAGATGATAGTAATGTAACGTCGCAAATTTTTTCGGATCCATACGGATCCTATGTTTGGTGCTTGTGGTGGCCAGTGTGTGGCCAATGTGGTGTGTTCCAAGTTTTTCCGCAGGTTTTGGGGCTTACTGGGCCGGCTGCTTAGGCCCATAACACCCCACGGTTCACTGTTTGTGAACGCGACAGGGTAGGACAACGCGTTCTTAACGCGACGGTTCTTCAAGTCGCGTTCCTATAGCCGCCCCAAGGCGCTGATCGTCTGCATGTGCACCGCGTGTTGCACGCCGGGCGACCTGCAGACGTCAGCCCAAAGAAGACGATGCCTAAGTCTGTCGTGATCAGGTCGCGACGGAGGGATTGGTCGCGTTCTTAACCGCAGCAAGCTCTTAAACCCTAGCTGGCCAGACAGAGCTAAGTATGCTCTGCTTGGCCAAGGGGGAAGGTGTTGCGGGCTTCTGAGGGCGATTTGGCGTGGGAGCTTGGTTTTGGGCGTCTTCTCGCCGCGAGGACCGCGCGTGGAGCGGGAGAAACGCCAGAGGATTTCCGTTCTTCGTATTCTTCCCGGAGGTAGGGTGTTTCCTCCCATGTTTAGGTTGTGGATTGCGGTTAGCTGTCGTGTGAGGTGTTATTTGCTGTAATAACACTAGATATCATGCTAGGAACCCCACTAAAGCATGAAAAACGTGAATTAAGGGTGGTTTGCCAAGTGTGGGGTGGTAATCCAGAGGGTGTTCCCCGGATTAGGGTTCCTTCCTGTGAAGGCGACGGAACCCCCTGTCGCGACAAGGCTGCGACAGGCCGACCCGTCGCAACAGGGTTTTCTGTTGCGACATGTCGAGGCGTTGTGATCTGATTGCGACAGGGCCCTAAGTCGCGACCTCAGCCGAGAGGTCAGTTTGTGCATGGTTCCAGCGGTATAATTATCTGATTATCGTTATCCGATGTGAATGGTAGTGGCAAGCGGTGCATTAGCTCCTGTGACGCTCTGGGAGTGTGTTGTTTTCGAGGCTAGCATACTGTTTGCATGGCTAGAAAGTGATTTCTGCATTGGTGTGTTGTTAACGCAGTGTGTGTCGTGTTCACGTGTGGTGAACAGACTGTGCTCGAGGTTGACTTGACGTTTCACGTTGTTTGTGTGGTGTGCTCGTGGTTTTGTGTACGTGGCGAGTAGTACGACACCTGCCGTGGTTACCTCTTCAGTTGGGTGTCCCAGGTTCTTTGTGAGCCAGGCTCTTAGCTCGGGTGTCCCAGGTTCTTTGTGAACAGACTTGTGCTGTACCGTCGAGGTCTGTGTCGTCTGTCCTGGACACCCTCACTCCTATGTTTGAGTTGTACGTCCGACTGAGGGGAAGACGACAGTAGGACAACGACTTGTGAGTCTGTTGTTTGTCGCTTGTAGCGCGCTCTTAGTTGGGGGTTCGGACACCAGTTGACGTCACTGGTCCCCAGCTAGTCCTGTTTCCAGTGCCTCACTCTAGGGAACTCCGGCCAGAGTCCCTCGAGGTGCCAGGCATGGGCCTGCGGCTGTGTGGTTCGCGGGTTGTGGTGTTGGTTGGTCTCCACAGTTGTTTGTCTTGTTCTTGTGGAGCGACAGCTGGACCTTTCGTCCGTGGCTGCGAGGCTGAGAGGTAGACCTGTGTGGTTTGTCCGAGACAGTAGTTGGTGTAAAAAACTAGTCTACGTGGCTCGAGTGTGGCGGTCTCTACTTTAGCACGTACACGTGTTGTGGTTTGCCATTTATTTATTAATGTTGCTTTATGTTGTTAGCAAACGGTAAGTGGTGTTTATAACTTTAATAGCTTGATAGTTTGTGCTATATAAACTGCTAGTGTAGCTCTTTGTTTACACACATGTTGGTTTGCTCGGTTTTTTGGGGAGTTTCCCTACTGAGCCAGTGACTTGTGAGGCTCACCCCTACTCTCAACAGGTGAAGGAGAGGAGTAGGTTTCGCTACCGTCTTCAAGTTCGGAGCCGCATCGCGGCGGTGTTGGGCCAAGACCTCCAGCAGTGTAGTTTCCTTTCCTGTTGTACCTCGGGGTATGCCCCAGGCTCTTGTACTTTTATTTGACTTTTGTTGAAAAAGGCTATGTAAATTCAGTATGAATTTATGTGAGTTTGTAAATCATATAGTGAATAAATGTGTTCCTTTATGTTTCCGCGGACTTGTATATGTAATCCCTTGCGAAGCTACGACTCGATCGCGGGAGACGGAGTCGGGTCAGGCTCGTTAATGGTTTAATGTATTTGAACGATGCGTTCCGTCACAGTTAGCGAGCAACAACGACTAATGGTGGTAGGCAATTGGCCAACGACAATGGCAGTCGGTGGCGACGACAGATGGCTAGTAGCCGATGATGATGAGCAGTCGCGTGTCGGTAAAACCTTCGGAAAGTGGTGACAATTGGCAAACGGTCGACTAGCGGCGGTGGAAACGACTAGCTAGTAATCGATGGTGGTAGCAGTCGACTGCCGGCTTTAAGTAAAATAATGTTACATGATTTTAATATAAATGTTAATTAATTTTAAAGTAAATTCTAATTTATTTTAAAGTAATGTTAAGATAAAGTAATGGTTGAAAGCAAATACTAATTGGTTTTAAATTAATGTTAAGTAAATTAATAGTTATTTTAAGACATCTAAGCTTTTACTTTATAATACATAATTTTTACTTTAAAACATGTGAAGATTTGCTTCAAAATATATAGAAATAATAACTATTTAAAGTTATATATAGTTATTTTAATATATATATACTATTTTATGTTTTTCTTAATCAAAATCGATATTCAGGATCAGCATCCGAGAGAGTGCACCCTCCCCGAAGGGGGATAGTGTACCCACTCCACCAGAGCGATCAACCTGGACTGCAACTATATAATAGGAATAAAGATAATACATCAAGATTGGCATGCATCCCAGCTAAACCAACTTAACATTCATGAGGCCAGATCTATCCAGAGTAACAGACTAGAAGATAAACTATG
This sequence comes from Colocasia esculenta, assembly GCA_014218235.1. NCBI lineage: Eukaryota > Viridiplantae > Streptophyta > Magnoliopsida > Alismatales > Araceae > Colocasia > Colocasia esculenta. The sequence goes on along the minus strand of CM024755.1, from coordinate 26,188,155 downwards.
GGAACCTAAGAAAATTCATTGCGAGTAGAGTTACAAGCATATGAAACTAAGGAATCTACCACTTGGTTAGCTTCTCTGTAAAGATGAGATAAAATAGAAATTAATAAAGAGAAAAATTTAGTGCACTTAAATTTTATACTTTGTACTTACATTTCTTACTTCTCATTAGATGAGTGTACTGTGCCATTTTCTCATTGACTAATGAAAAATAAGAAGTATAAATATAAAGTGTAAAACTCAAATGTACTAAAAAATTTTCATTAATAAAAGTGATTAAGAGGGAGAGAATAAAAATGCTGTAAAGATATTATCAAATGCTCTTGGAGATTATAAAATAAGTCTCCCTGGTCTTATCTTATTATTTAATTAATTGTCTCTTTTTATATTTAGAAAGTGAGACTGTAGATAAACAAATATTTTAGGGAGAAATTAAACAATGGGTGTCATGTGACTGGTCTTTGGAACTAAAAAAATATTGAGAAATGCTATGCTCCTAGCTAGTCGGGAGCATAGGGAAGCGCTAAAGAGCCGTGCTCCTCCACAGCGCGCCATGTGGAGGAGCACGACCCCAGCACATTTAATGCATCTTTTGTTTTTTTTTTCACCCTCAAACATGCACACAAATATTTTTATAGTGCACACAAATATCTATGTAGTGCACACAAATACCATAATAGTGCACACAAATAGTATAAGAATGCACACAAATGAGATATTTGTGTGCACTATTGTGGTATTTGTGTGCACTATATAGATATTTGGATGCACTGTTTGAAGGTAAAAAAAATTAATGCAAACAAATATCTTTCTAGTACACACAAATATCTATCTAATGCGCACAAATACCTATGAACACACAAATAATATAAGAATGCACACAAATACATCTATTAGTGTGCATTCTTATACTATTTGTATGCACAAGATAGATATTTGTGTGCACAAGATAAATGTTTAGATGCATTATACAGATATTTGTGTGCGTATTTGAGAGTGGAAAAAAAAATAAAAGATATATTAAATACGCTAGAGTCGTGCTCCTCCACACGACGTGTTGTGAAGAAACACGGCTCCTTAACACTTTTCTATACTCCTGACTAAGCAGGAGCATAACATTTGTCATAAATATTAGCAAAGTATAGATCCCATCGCTGTGCTTCTTTGAGACAATACAAATAGAAACGTTCTCGTGAAAGAGACCGCCGCTGAGTGGACAGCTTGACCCGGTTGCAGACTTGGAGCAGCATCAGCCTCCCGTACTTGGGGACGCAGAAGAGGACGACAACCAAACCACCACACAGGGCGGAGGCAGGAGGCTCTACCCATCTCTGTCCCCAGCAATGCCCGACCCCAATTCTTCCTCCGGCGGCTCCCTGTGGTCGGGCGAAGACTCCGCAGAAGCCCCTCCGCGGCACTGGCGTCGCATGCGCTCCGTCGTGCTCGCCTCGCTGGTCCCCTTCTTCCTCCTCTCTCTGGGCCACTACTTCTCCGTCACGCTCCTCTTCGTCGACTTCGGCGTCCGAAGAGTCCGTTTCTTACGCCAGAGGGGCGAGAACTTTTGGGTGTTCGAGGATGCCAGAGAGGACGTCGACGTCCTGCTCTTCACGGAGGGGGCCGTGGCCGTCGTCTCCTTTGCGATGCTATGCCTTTCGCAGGCGGCGGCCCTGTCCGCGTCCGCCCACGTCAACTCGGGCCGGCGCCCAAGTCTGGGAGGCATCTTCTCCAAGGTTCTGGGGCTGTGGAGGGGGCCATCCATGGCGAGGGCCTACACGACTGTCCTCCTCCTGGGCTACGTCCTCTCCCTGATCCTCTCCGTCGCCGTCGTGTTGCTGGTCTCGGGAGGGAAGGTCAGCTGGAGCGCCCTGCAGTTCCTGCTCTTCGTCCTGGCTCTGCTCCTATGCGTGTATCTCGGCGTCGTGGGGTCTGTGGGGGCCGGGAGCTTCCTGCTGGAGGAAGGCGAGCGGGGTGAGCTGGAGGAGCTGTGCAGGGCAGGGACCCTCATGGAGGAGGGGGCGCTGCAGGGGTTTCTCGTCTTCTTCCTCTCGCTGGTGGTGACCCATGGATTCCTAGCGGGCAGTGGCTTGTGGAGGGATCACCTCTACACCGTGAAGGTGGCCGCGTTACAGGTCTCCCCGGGGCCTATTCTGATGAACGGGATCTGGATGGTGGGAGCCGGCGGATTTTTGGGTTATGCGGGAGTTCTTCTGCAGATTTGAGGGTACAGATCTAAGGATTGAATTGTGTCGAGTGTGTTCTGGGAACCCGTCTTGGGTTCCTCCAACTGTAATTTCTCTCTCTCTTCTCTCTCTCTCTCTCTCTCTCGGAACTTCTGAACTTGTGTTGGAATAATCTAATTGTTCTGTGCAACGGCTCTTTTCCCTAGCATTATACCATGCTTCATGTGGATGTTAGGCGTCTAATTAAAACTTATAGGAAATGGGACAAAAGTATAGTATTTTCCAGGAGAACAAAGGCCTGACCAGACTGAGCAGACGTCTGGAAGAGAGGTGGTGGACCGTCCGGAAGAGGAGAGAGAGAAGAGAGGAGAGGGAAGAGAAAGATACTTATTTTATTTGTAAATGTACAAATAAAAATGGATATGATGCACCGTTAAAGTGTATGGATCAAGATGGGGAGGTATGCGAAGTGCACTTACTGTCCTTTTTGTCAATATAATAAGTATTTTTGAAAGGAAAAGGAAGATGAAGAAGCACCTATAATTAGAGCCAGGTTCAGTGGGTATTAGATCGTGTTAAGTTATGATTTGGTGGTATCATATTAATACAATAGCAATATAAACGGATCCAATTTTAACAAAATGTTTTCTATGTTTTTTAAATTTGAATTTTTTTGTTATTTTGAGATTTTGTAATTTATTTTATAAATAAAATTAATTAAAAATTATTGATTGTAATAGAGAGGTCTTTACTGTAACATGATATAACATATACTGTAATCAGAAATAACACTTACTGTAATGAGTTACAATTCTGTCAGAGACTAGAAAATAAATCAAATATCTATTAAAAACTCTTAATTAATTTACTCTATTTTATATGTTCTATACATTTTACATGATAATGACATTTAATAATTAGATAGTATAATATCACTAATTATGAATGTATATAAAATACACATAATTTCAGCCACTAAATCTACTCTAAATTATCCTAAATCCATGTGGAAATCGTATTGCAAATGATTCCATATATATATCAATATTATGGACAAAATTAAAATAAAAAAAATAGATCCGTTAATGTGACATTTTTGTACTGACCGTACTTAGATACTATGATCGTTGAGACACAATATGGCATGTATACTCAAAACCGATATACGATGCGGTTGAGGAAATCATCAATCAGAGTAATTCTAAAGGTGTGGGTTTTTTTCTTTGATGATTTTTGCAGATTACCATACAAAAGATCGCATATTCATGAAAAATATTAATGATCCATGTTGATGTACAAATAATCTTCAATATGTTCATCATATGCAAACAATGCCCTATTTAATGCATGAATCGGAGGTTCTCTACAAATCTGTTAAGAGGTTTATTTCAGAAAAAAAACTCTTGGTAGGTCCCTCCGAGAGATGCCAAGAAAATGTTTAATCAGACACCTAATAAGAAAAGTAGGAAGGTTTCTCCATCAGGTTAGATTAATATATGTATGTTGTCATTGACGAAGAGGACTAATCAAAGTCCAACTGAGCCACAAGAAGGCTTTATGTTGATAGATTCCAAACGCGTCAATGGAGGCTATAGCTTATAGGAGCGATCAATTTCACAAGGGAAATTTCTCCACCTATAATACTGATTGTCCAGATAATTACCTATAATTTTTTGACATGCACTTGGTCAAGACTAGTGGGGAAAAGAGCCTTGCCACTATATATGATGATGATTTTTTCACATAAATCTTTACCTAAATTTTCATATTATATGTGATCACGGAATTTATACCTGGGTAAAAAATTAATGAATGTTACGGTGTTATATATTAATTTTTCCACAGAAATCCTTAGCTAAATTCCCATCCCATGCACCTAGGCTTCTCCAAGATGTCAGTTTTTGGACATTAGTACTAACCGCATATATGACATTGGAACAAATTAATAAGAACAATGAAGCGTATGAAGTTGGGATATCCAGGCCTAGAGAGGAGAATGTTTTTATCATTTTAGACACTGAACTACTTGGGCCTGCACAAATTGCATTAAAAAAATTTTCTTTTTCTTTATGTTATCTCTCGGGCATTCCAAGGCAAACGACGAAGTGCCTCCAACATAAACAATATTATGATAACAAGTAGGATGACAGCGAAGAGACCGGACCAATTCTAAACGGAGGCCACGACCAGACGATAATTAGAGAAGCTTCCACCAAGGTTCCTTCTTAGCGCTGCTGTTGTTTTTCGCTTGATATATTCGAGAAAGGGTGCAATTGGTTCGGATTCAGACTCGAAAAACATGAGTTTCCGACCGATTCTGATAGTGAGCAGATGTGGACGTCCGATTTTGATTTCAATATAATCGGAATACCTAGTTCCAATTTCATTCAGATTTTGATAATATTATCACAATCGGAACTGAAATTAGAACTAGGACCCGACACCGAGAGAGCCTAGTTTGTAGAGAGAGAGAGAGAGAGAGAGAGAGAGAGATGAGGGAGGAAGCTATGTACGACAACGATGGCCTAACCTGCACCCTGTTGTCGGAGGGAGGAGACTATAGTTGGCGGGGCTACAGTGGTGGCACCCAGATCATCGCTCGGTGTGCAACAGCCACTGCGGCCACCATGTTCTTCAGGAATCAACGACAAGGAAGAGGCGGTCCGCGACGGCGGACGTTGCCTAGTTCTGCACCCGGTTGGGTGGGATGGTGCATGGCAGATGTCGAGGGACGACTTTGCACCTGCTACAGCCAAGCGGTGGCGGCATTCGCGGGGGAGATATTGGGGTGTGCGCCCTCGCTCCCATGGAGACGAAGATGGCCTCGCTCCTGTGGAGACTGGAAACAATGCTAGGGTGAGAGATTTGGTCGCTTGTGAGTTCATAGTAGGAGTGTAAACGGAATCTGATATTTTGATATTTCGACTCGATTTCAATAAAAATTATCGGTTTCGAAATCGAAATATGATACCGATAGTTTATCAGAATCGGTATCAGATATTCTGATAAGTTATCCGAATCAAAATTGAAATTGAAAAAAATAATCGAAATTGGTATCGGTTATTTCGATAAATTATCATAAACTCAAAGTAAAATTATGATAAACATCTTATCTTATCGGAATTTCGGTTCCGATAATATTATCGGAATCGAAACGGAATCGGAACTAATCATTTTTATCGGAATCGAAATCGGAATCATATTTCGATTATCAGAATCAAAATCTGTATTTTCGATTCCGAATCCGATCCGTTTGCAATCCTAATTCATAAGATGGTGGGCGGCGGCTATTGAGGTTTCCAAAACATACCCCCGGTTGCTTTTTTACCCTGAAAGTGTGCACCTTTCTTGAGCGCGGATTGGGCTTTCCAAAAGACCTTTTAAATTTTGAGAACTCTCCCGCTATGCAGATACAATCTCTCTTTTGAATTTCGAAGCCCCCTCCCCTACGTAGAGCTAAAGTTATTTTTTATTTTTTATCTTAATCAGATATGTAATAGGATATCGATTCAGAATTATCACATTTCGATTTCAATTCTGATAATTTATCTGAATATCTGATTCTGATTTCAATAGATAATTGATATATATTTTTTGTTTCGAATCTAATAATCTTTATCAAAATTGGATAAAAACTTTGATATATCGGATTTCATTTGCAATCTTATATTTGAGTTAATTTTTTTTCAAAAAATTATATGTTCTTTATAGCCAAAAAAACTCAATCATCACCATCATTAGATTCTTATCCTATTATTTGGAGTTAATTACATGAATCTTGTTTCGTCAAAAATTTATATCAAATATCATATCGGTATGTAAACTTAAGAAGATAATGTCCTTCCTAATAATATCACACTATCTCATTTTAGATCTTTCCTAAGTTCTTTTACTAGTATTCCTTAAGATTTGATTGCATTTTTTAATCGACGTCAAATTAGGACAACGGTGCACGTGATCAAATCACTTGAGTCTATTTTCTTTCATTTTACTATGAAAAATAAATAAATCTATCTATTAGTTTTTTAAAAATCCTAGAGTTATGCATTTCCAAAAAAATTGAAGATAATTTGAAAGACTTATTCCTAATATGTCTGGATGTTTAATTACCAGATGAATGTGTAAATTGTAGAGATTTTTTGTTAAATACTTGGACAAGTTCTCGATGAAACAATATACATACTTCTTTTGCCTAAAAATCTATTGATATATGACACTCCTATCTCAAGTTGATCTCCAACTTACACAGGAGTAGAAATGTCTAGTCATGTTTAACTTCTGTCACGATTAGCCTCTATTTGAGATGATAGAATATTCTGCTCTCACTTGCAAAATTAATCTATACTAATATATAAGAGTATCAATCATTAAAATTACGGAAAACAATAAAACTTAAAATAGAAATGTGGAGAGGGAGTATGGCTTTAGCCCAACAACGGCCATTTGCTCATGCCCATCAAGAAGAGAGGATAGTGGTCATAACCTATTTATACCCTACTCTTTAGCAACTAGCCGGTGAAAAAGGAAGGGTATGAGTCCATTTCACCGAAAACTAATTACATTATCGGACACAACCCAAAGTGAGTTCCAGAGCATGTACCTAGGCCTATTATTCTCGGATAATCTATCAATCGCTAAAGGGCAAGTTCTCAGAGTTACATGACTTGAAGGTCTCTTAGGTTGCGGCAAGGCTCACCTCTGCTATGCAAAAATATGGCCATGCCGACAGTCAAGTACACCCTTGCCATACCAGAACATGGTAACGCCGACTGCTTGGCACACCCTTGCTCCCCCAGATCTTAATGGAGCAAGACACCTCCGACACTCAGCAGGTTAGAATAGAAAGTGTCTCAACCCCTTACCCAAGGCTACTCTGTCGCTGCATGAGTCTCCAACTACCCCTAAAAGTTAGATAGCATGGTGAGAGAAGGGGATGATAGGAGTCGGGACTCTCAACACATGCTAAAAAGAGAAACTATAGAGGCTAGAGGAGGTAAGCCAATTCTTGACTTTCACATGCACATATAGGAGCATCCAACGCCCTCCTCTTCATCTGGCTACCCTCGTTCCCAACATTTTTCTATTTTGAGTATCAGAGGGTTCTCCTCTAGGAGTAAGCTACTTATAGAGTTTCACACCCACATATCGGAGCTCCCTTTTCCCATCCTCTTAATTTAGCTACCCACGTACCAAATAGTTTTCTGACTTGAGCATCAGAGGGCTCTGGTATGAGATCACTCTTAGGGTCTCTAACTAGTTTCCCTTAGTTGTTAGTTCGAGTGATGTTCCCTCCTTCAATAAATTCAAAATCACATCAAGTTCAAATGTTCTGTGGAATCTTCAGCCTTTCAACCTTTTCTGTGGAATCTTCAGCCTTTCAACCTTTACACTTCTAGGAGACATCTATGGTAACAAGCAAGGAGCCATGTCACCTTGAGGAAATTATAAGAACATGTGTATCTATTGGGGAAATGGAGCTGGCTCCCAAGCCCCATCTTGCACTGGGCAAGCCAATGATTGCTTCTCCCAAGGGTCCCATCAATAGCATCCTATAGTAATTATGGTGAAGGAGCTAGCCATAATGCAAGAGTAACTCCAGAAGCTTGCAGAGGTATACCAAGGCCTCCTCACATGATAGGTTGAGCAGGAGCATGTGGGTTGGACCCCTCCATCAAAAGATGGGACAAGTCCGTGGCCTCCACAACACATTCCTCTTGCCTAGGGAAGTCCTCTCCACTCCAACTCGGTCATGACGAGGTGACTCCAACTGGTGATGATGTCGAATGCAAGTTGGAGGGAAAGGCCACTACCTACATGATATCATCTATGCGGCCAAGACAAAGGGCCTAGTGGAGGACAATGTCAACTTTTAGACTCCCTTATACCACTAAATCTGGAGGCATCAATCCCTCTGAAGTTCCAATTGTTGCCATTCTTTTCATATAATGGCTCAAATGACCTGGTCGACCACCTCCATAGCTTAGAGTCCCACTTAATCTTCGAATGAGCCTTAGATGCTAGGAAATGTTTAGACTTCACCACCACCCATCGAGAGCATGCACAAGATTGGTTTAAGTCTCTCACAGCGGGCTCCATCTCCTCCTTTAGGAAGATGAAGAGGATGTTCAAGGAGAACTCTTTTAGTAGCAAGAAGGAGATCAAGATCGTTGCCAATCTCTTTGCCCTTTAGCAATGCCATGATGAGCCCATCTGGGACTTTGTCACTTGCTTTGCAAAGAAGTCTTCCGCATCCCCCACCTTGATGCCAGCATCAACACCATCGTGCTAGCATGTGTAACAACCTAGAATTCCGAGACCCAAAAGAGACCTGAATCTTGCATCGCCCCCATGAATCTGAAGACTCGGAAGGATTATGTAACAATCTAGAGAGATATACAATTGACTAAAGTAATTAAAACTAACAATAAACTACAACAGTAAAGCAACATGCTCCTAATTTATAAATCAAGTACACACTTGAAAGGGGCACACACCCCAAGAAGGCACGCCAAGGTGATAGTACACAAGAACATAACTTGACCCTTGTCCCAATCTTGATGTAGATGTTTCTCGCAAGCTCGCAACCTAAAAAGGTAGGGGAGTGCGCCTCACAAGAAAGAGGCTTCGTAGAGATTCTCCGATCCACACACTTGACCAAACAATGTCAAAGCACAAATATAAAAACACACTTGACCAAACAACGTCAAAGCAAAAAATAGAAATATGTATAAATTAAGGTAGGAAAATAAACAACCAAACACCACAACATGCACATGTGGAAAGTATCAACCACAAGTACACAAAATAGGGGGACTCGAGCCACAACCATATAGCTACGCAATAGAACCACACTTGAACATGCCACTACAAAGACAACATCCATAGCCACACCCGACACAAAGATATGGGTAACCCTACCAAATACCCACCAAGATCAAAGCACGGTCAACCACTCCATGCACCAAAAGACCACACCACAGTCACAGTGACAAGGCACAACAACACCCCCATAGTTAAAACACACAATCCTGAAGATATGGCTTCTGTTAGGTTCACCGGAACCCTTCGAGCTCAGAACTCCACACTAGAAACCCACAAAAGCACTGAGGAAACCAACCACAAGCACTGTAGTTAGGATGCCCTGTGGCAGTCCTCATCGTCCATACCCTACAAAGGATTCATATCCAATTTCGCCAACCCATGAGTCACAAAGTCTTGAAAGGATAATCATTGCAAGTGTCTAGTAGGAAATGTATAGAAGAAGTAAAAATACTTACATTGGTATATATATATGTACATCTTACATTACAACAAAACTGGGCAACACTTACGGAAAGTCCATTACGGTTTCAGTTTTCGTAAGTATATTAGTTGCTGTACTTACGGTTATTATAAAATGTATTAATATTTTAATATGACATCTCCAAGACCGTAACTACACCGTAAGCATAGGTTGTGTGCTAAACGTAAAAAAATGAAAACCGTAAGTATAGACCCAAAAATTCTGGGCGATCTTCTCTCACACAAATCCCGCCCTCTGAAAAGAAAACCCCAAAACCCTCGAGCCCCCGAACCCATCTCTCTCTCAAAACACAAAACCCATCTCCTCCCGTCCCCATCTCCTCTCCTGTGCTTTGCCGTCCCCCATCTCCTCCCCCTGCGCGCCATCTCTCTCTCTCTCTCTCTCTCTCTCTCTCTCTCTCTCTCTCTCTCTCTCTCTCTCTCTCTCTCTCTCTCCCGAAGGCCGGCGACGCCTTCCTCTCCCTCCGGTGACGCACCGACGACAGACGAGGGCTCCGACGACGCCTCATCTCCGGAGGCTGCCCCCCCCCCCCCCACGGTGAGTCCCTCCGGCTGCTGGCTCCTTTCCCTCCGGTGGCCCCCCTCCCTCCCCGGCCCCCTTCGATTTCTCCGGCGGCCCCCATCCCTCCCTCCCCCCCCCCTCCGGCAGCCCCCACCCCTCCCTCCCTGGCCCCATTCCCTCCGGCGGCCCCTATCCCTCCCCCCCCCCCTCCGGTAGCCCCCATGCCTCTGTCCCCGGCCCCCCCTCCAGCAGCCCCCATGCCTCCCTCCCTCTGCTTCCCTCCCCAATCGGAGCCCCCCACCTGGTGTCCCAGGCATCCTCCTTCACCTCAGACCATCACCCACCTCTGCATTTCTGCTAGTCTCCCCAATCGGCCCCTCCTTGTGTGAGGGGCTCCTCCTTGCCCCCCCTCCTCCGCTGCCACACTGGGGGTTTATTCAGTGGGACTTATTGGTCGAGACACATCATTCATCTGCTTGTTCAAGCTTGTGCAAGCATGCGATCCATGCCCGCAGTGATTCCTTGTTTGATGATGAGCTTTAGGATGAGGATTTCCTGGCTTGGTGTTCTTGCATTTTCTTTAGGATGAAGATCTTCATGTAGTGGGGTTATATGTGTATCATTGTATCTAAGAGTCAATTATGCAATTATTCCTATAAGAGGGTAATTTCCCTAGATAAAAATTAGGCAACTTGGAACACCAATGATGTTCTGTGAATAAAGGAATGAGAGGTGTTTGGGCTTTTCCCCCCAAATTTAGATCTAATCACTAGGGCTTCTCTGTTAGAACATGGTTTTTGTCATTAAGCTTTTGATGTAGACAAAACTTCAGGAAGTAAAAATCACACAACCATCATCATCCTCAAGTTCATCAATTGCAAGTGCAGATGATATTTACTCACAAGTATTTGGGAAAGAAAGGCCTGGCCGAGTACATGGAGTGGGCACAGGCCCGACACCAACAAGTTTGTGGGGTACTTCAAGCCAATGCCAAGCCCAATTAAGAGCAGAAAATGCTCAACTCAATGCTATGGTTAAAGAATTGGCAGAGAGATTGGGTAAAGTTGAGTCTATCGTTGTTGAGGTAATTCTAAAATGTTTTCATTTCATCCATGTAAAGTGTGATTAGCAAGTACTTTAGATGGATTTGCATAATACATTTCAGTTGGCTTTCTGGGCATGTCCCTGTTGTCCTCCAATATGGAATTGAGACTGAGGACATCCACTCAGATCACTACAGTGGCCACAGTTATGGCAAATCAGTGATTTCATGTCAGAAATCTGGAATTGAGACTGAGGACTCCATACTTAACTGCCCCTTTTCCTACCCCTTTACCTATGCTGGGTTTCTTCCAACCATTGGGTATTGTAGTGAGCTCAAATTCGTAGGGTAGCTGTTACAATTCATAGAAAATATGTCTCCTGGCTATTACATAATGTTATTTCTATCAGATTAACATGAATCAGTGACAGTTTTGTTTTTCCTGATTAACTCTTGGATCAGGTGGTAGATTACCTAATTACCTGATTATTCTAATGTTCTTGCTTTTGATAAAGCCTGGCTTAGCCGTTGGACACTTCCTTTGCTCACTTCATCAGCTTGGGCAGGAGCTGATTACAATGAACATACATTTGCAGCACTCTCACTTATTTAACACTAATACATTTGCAGTAGTAGAAATAAACTCTTGGCTTGTGCTTATGAAGTCTTCTTTGTGAAATATTTTTTTTCTTACTAGTCTTCTTCTTTCTTGATAGTCAAAACGGGTAGAAAGTACTCCCAATATGGAAAGATGCGTGCAATCATCTGCAAGTGTAATATAACCTAAAGGAAAAGAGGTAAATATGTTCATATCTCATTATGTTCTATATTCTCATTAGAAACTCAATTGTGTTTTGATGTGTGATCTATATAATGAATTGAATAACAGAGTTTGATGTTGGGCAAGAAAGTGAAGTTGTGTGACATGGAAGGACAACCGGTAGCCAATGCCATAATCATGTCGTTAGATAAATCTAAGATGGTTATGGGTAAGAGTTTGGGCGAGGAGTATTATGAGGTAGCTATTTTGTTTGCTTACAAACCCAATGCACCTCTATTTGTGAAAGATAATGAACGAAAAACCGTCCAAGATGCTGTTGGAAGTCACATTGTATGGTTCAGAGACTTTGTAAGTTTATGACACTTGAAGTTTTATTTTACAGAATTATTTTGGAAATAAATGAACTTGTTTATATGTATACTAATTGAATGATTTTTATTTTGCAGGTTGAGTTAGATGATACTTGAAGTTTTTATTGTGCCAACAGAACAACTCTCCTCCCTTAAGAACATTCTCCACTCTCACATTATGAAACAATTATGGTCATTGGATTTATGTTATGACCAAAACAATTATGATTGTCTTATCCTCAGGACAAACAATGGTGTATGTGATGTTTAAATTTTATGTTGTACATTCGTAATGTGATATAAATCAGTGCTATATGCACTAGTTTTGGCGGTGTAATTATGTGAATGTTTCTTTCCAAACAGTGTAAGTTGTGTAATGTAAATATGCAAGTTGTGGGCTATGTGTGTGGATTGTGTATGTAAATATGCAGGTTGTGTGCTATGTGTGTGGATTGTGTATGTAAATATGCAGGTTGTGTGCTATGTGTGTGAATGTATGTTAATATATATGTAGGCTATATTTTTAGTCAAATTATGGATTATATATATTTGTACTGGGAGTTTTCTTACGGTTCAGAGATGCGTAACTACAGATAATAGCTACAGTTTCTAACGTAGTGATTAATTTTCGTATGTCATCTTCTATTGGGATATTTCTTACGGTCTTTCATATGTATACTTACGCTTTATAAAAGTAAGCCAAGTCTATATTATTACGGTTTATAAATGAATGTATTTATTATGTATTATTAACCGTAAGTAAGGCTATAGCCACGCTTGCTGTACTTACGAAAACAAACCGTAGGAAGTTTCGTAAGTATACGTCTGTTCTTACGATTTTGACACTTACACTTACGCTTTTTCGATGTAAGTGTTGCCCAGTTTTGTTGTAGTGTTACAATGTCCCATTATGTAACATAAGCTTAAAAGAAAAGTACACTAGCCAAAGGCATACCCTTGGCAAACAAACTCGTAAGCTGTTGGTAGGAGACGGTCCCACCCACTATTGCGGAGGTGCAGTTGAGGGCTAGGAACTCACCTGCTCACTCTCACCTAAAAAAGGAGTAGGGGTGTGAGCCTCAAAGTCATTGGCTCAGTAGGGAGGCTTCCTCAAAACTCACAGTAAACCACATTATCCAAGATAACAATTATTCATGCTAAAATTAAACAGTTAACATCACTAAGCAGGAAATAAACATGCCATTGCATACTTTCAATAATCACACATAAGAACCGTGAGTAGTCCAGCACGACGCTACACTCGAGACATGGCAACTAGTTTGTGAAACCAAAACTTGCCTCAGATAAGTGTACACAAGCAACATCGCAATCTCACAATAAAAAATATATTCCAACTACTGCACCCACACCTAACTACTTGCTGACTGGAGAGACAATGGAAACCACTCACTATCTCTATCTAAGGACTAGCTAGGGCCCAACGCATCTGTCGGTGTCCATTCCCCAAAATATGAGTACACTCAAACCACACACAATAGGTTTTCCAACAGTCGTCCTTCCCCTACATGGGACAAGGAACTAAAAGGGAAGTACGAGAAGACAACAAGACTACAAGATTCCATTAAGTCGAGCATATTAGGGTTTCACAATGCAACCGTACCCTAATCTAACTTAGGACATTGTATGAATGAGGATCTACAGTTATGTGAAATCTGTGGACAGAGAGGTCCCAGAGCACTTTAACAGGACCTCCCTTGGTGTATGCACGCACAAAAGAAAGTGTCGCTTTGGGCGATACGTGGTATGTTGCGTGATCTTCATTAACAAATAAGTAAGCAATAAAAGGTTTTTTCTCCATGGCGCAGCACTCCCGTTTAAGAGTCTAACTCCAATAACATAAAGGAGAGGAACCCGACACGACAAGAAGACATACAGAAAAGGAGGTTTTGGCAACAGCCTTAGGTGTGCTTTCCCTTAGTGGTTGCATGGATATTCCATCTCGAGAGACTAAGCCCGCAGATGTAATACCCTAGAAATTTTATTAATTAAAAATTATAGATAAATTAAAAATTTGTCAATTTAATAATTCAAACTAGTTAAAAAGGTACGCAACATTATTGCATGTATGTAAATGCATCTAAAATTTTGTAAGAAAAATAGTTATACTTTAATAATATTTCCTAATGACCCATCAAGAAATTTGAGCCAAGAAAAAATCATTTGGACCAAGTTTAAGAATTGTTTGTGACTTATTATCGTAATTAAGGAATAAGTCGGAGAACCCATTATCATTGTACCAAAGTGAATGATAAATTAAAATAAATGTGTGGGTAGATTCAAAACAATGTATGTTAATAGCCCATCATAAGAATTGGACCAATGGACAACTTTTGGCCCAAGAATAAATTCAAGTAAGAAAATATTATAAAATTTGTAACTCCATAACAACCTAATTAAAAAAGGGAAATCTCTATAAACTAAAACTTATTAAGTGAATTAAGTATATGAGTTGTATAATTGGTCCATACATGAGTTATTGGGCCAAAATAGGAGTTTTAAGAGATACAATAAAAGAAAATACTATACAATTTATAATTTCATTAATCCCTAATTAAAATAAGGGCAATCTTCATAAATTAAAACTAAATAAGCCAAAAACAAGTTATGGGTTTTACTAGTAGTCCATGAGATAGTTATTGGGCTAAAAACATGAGTCCAATGGTTGGATTAGAGATAAATAGGTCAAATTCGTAACTAAATTATTGGGTAATTAAAAAGGGCAAGTTAATCACTAATATGACTCATAAATATCCTAAAATGAATCATAACCCTATCCTAACTTGTTAGCCACGAAATTGGAGTCTTATCTGACCCAAATAAAAGGATTTATGCTAAGAAATGTTAGATAATTATGAGAAATTCGGAGTTAGAAGAAGGGAAAGAGTTTTGGAAACTCTAAACATATAAATACACCTCTATTTCGTCCCTAGCCAACCCTATTGACTTTCTAAAGCTTGGAGGATGAGGAAGAGAAGCTTTTGGACGAGGAGATTAAGGAGGAGGAGGCTAGGAACATGGGATCTTTGTATTCTTCAAGTTTTAACCCTAGGATCACCAAATCACACAAAGGTAGACAATTTCTCAAGCAAAAACAAATTAATTTCGACCCTAGACAGATCATGATCCAAGCATCAAAAGTCCCATGTTTGCCCCAGTTTTCATCATGTCATTTATGAGAATATCATGCCCAAAGTTCTGTTGAGAACATGTGGTCGACCCCTCATGTTCGCCCTAAATCCATGTTCATACTTGATGTCATGGCATGAAACTTTTACTGTACATTCTACTTGATGTTAGGGATCTAATGATACCATTTTCCCCAATTTCTATCAAGGACCTTGTTCGAATTAAATCATTCATCACCACTGTGTCAAATTTTTGGTTCATCGTGAAGAACCTGTTAATCGCATACTCTTACCATGATAGAAATCTAATTACTATTTATTGTTGATGCCTCCACAAGTCTAGATTCATTTAAGACTGATTTTGGAATTTTTCATCATGTATACAATTTTATATGAATTTTTAAAGAGCCCTATGTCAAGCCCTTAGAGGATTGGACCGCAACCCAAGGTGGCCCAATTCACCTTTTAGGCTCAGCTTGGTTCACTAAGAATGCGACGGCCCGACTAGTCGTGTTCTCATTCGGGTCGCGATAGTGGCACACGTCGCGACATGAACGCGACGGCCCACTGCGTCACATTTCCCTATCTCGTTCCAATTGGCCTTAACGCGACAGACCCTGACGTCGCGTTCATGGCCTGATTGCCTGGCGCAACAGGTCGCCCTGTTGCATTTTAGCGCATCGATCGATTGGCCTAACCCGGTTCACTTGAACACGACAGACCTGCCCATCGTAATTTGAACGCGACAGGTACCCTCGTCGCAATTTCACTGTGTTTTTTCCAGAAACCCTAATTTTCATGTAAACCATGTTGATCATGCTCTATAATCATGGTTTAACCCCTGTAATATGAACAGTAACGATATGTTAATATATTTTTTATAATATTCAAATGATTTTATTAATTAAAAGATGTGTGCACAACTCTCACATGCTAGCTTGATTCTCTCTCACATGCACACAATTATGAGTGTTGTGTCGGACCTCTGGCCTTAGAGATCAGCATGATCCAACAGCCTTAGATTTCTCTCTCTTACCATGAGATCATGTCGGACCTCTGGCCTATGTTTGTAGCACGGCTATTGGGTGGTTAGTGACTTCTACCTGACTGCCAGCACACAATTATGAGTGTTGTGTAATTGTTACTATCGCTTGTTTATCATTGTTTTACGAACATGACTTTCGTTCTCAACTACTATCTCTATCCTCTTATCTGTTCACATTCTCTCTAAACTCTCATCTATTCTTCAATACTCTCATCTATTCTTGGAACTCTATTTGGCCATCTCTTGATTGTCTAAGATAACAAACATAACTATGCCAGACAACATTATAAAGGGCCCGATCTGGTCCTGGGAGGAGGGCCCAAAAGTACCATTTGCCCATGGGAGTGTCATGATCAGGGTGTACGACATAACATCCAAGTGCCATACTATCAAGATTAATCTAAGACTATCAATACAAGTATTATGTTCTCTCGGTTGACAAGAAGATCGACCAAACGTGCTTTCTTGACTAGTGCACTATCGTGCAAATTTTGCATGTTATCTCGTTATATGGCCAATCCTTTATCATGCTAGTTTTGCAACATTCTTTTTGAAAAGTAATATCGTTCTCTTGCTATCATGTGATATTACTCTCTTGACTATACTTAATCGTTCTTTCTAGTTATCCTACTTTACAAGACATTAATCATTTAAAGTATGTCTGTGTTCGAGATGTTAAGACCTACTGAGCATTATCGCTCACCATGTGCTATTTGTTATGTGTTTCAGGTAAGTCGGATGATGACATTACACACATCAATGGGGAAGGACCAGAGTGATGAGTGACCAGACGTCATAGCGATAGAATTACCCTAGTATAATAGAGTATAGTTAGATATTCGCTTAAATTTTATTTCCCATGTAATGATATCTTTGAGCCCTATGTATTGGCTCCAGATTAGTGGTTGTATTAGTCTTGACGATTTACAATAAAATGAAGTATTTATTCCAAGTATTGTCTATTAGTTGCTCTAAATTATGCGACTGTTCATGCAATTTACATTCCTATCTACTTTGTCCACGTCTCCCTAATTTATTCCGCAGCTAAATTGGCGGGGCGTGACAGTAGAAGAGTCCGCGGTCTCGAAAGCTATGCCACATCAGGAACTGAACCCACCCATGTGGGAACTATCTCGATTGTCAGTGGGTCAGTAGGGGATGTGAGAGGTCACTAGCCACACCAGCCTGAGGAGTCCTACAAGGTCGGGCTCAGCTCAACGATTCATCCATGGGTTATACAGAGGGCAAACGTAGAGTTGCTCGATCCATTTCCAAGTGTCAAGCACCTTCGAGCAAGGCCTCTGAGGATGATCACAGAACTGTCTGCCCTCCTCATCCTCCCCGAACTTTCTCGAACACCAAGTGATTTCAAGGACTACCACAAAACTCAGCAATGTGACTCCTACTATAAGCAAAGAACAAACGAAGCCCTACTTCCATAACCCCAACAGATCGTTACTTCTTTGATGCTGTAAATTAGCTTGAGTGTGTGTGTGGTGGGGGGGGGGGGGGGGGGGGAGCTTGTGGAGAGGGGGACACAAGCCCCCACGAGATGTACTAGGCCCAATTCGGTCCAAATGGAAAGACAACTTTGGCCAACCTGCCAACAAGCCGTCTTAGGGAAATCAGGCCCAAGACTCGACCCTCACAAAACGTATGACCAAGCCCCATAGGGCCAACATGGAGGAAGCCGCGGGAGAGTATAATCCCGAGGACAGTGCCTCGTGTGCGTGGAGAGTGTCTGGATGACAATTCCATAAAGTACGCATGCTTGGGAGCACCCAACCAGCCACAATGTAGCCCAAAGTGACTATGTACCTAGGAAGCTCAACCTTGAGTAGACCTGTATCGGCAAAGAATGAATCCCAAGCACACCTCATTCCATGGCAACAATGAACCTCCTAGTCAAGGAATAACAAGGCAGGTCAGTACAAAGGAAGCCCATGAACTCATGATTACTCTGCCTAGAGACCCATGTCTGGGAAAGACTTTCCCCTTCTTTAGGCATCATGGCACCGGCGTACGACATATGTGGCCCTTGACGAGAGAAAAGGAAGTCATGTTGCTCTCCACCTACTCCCTGTTCCTTGCTGCCATATCGTCTATCGCCTCTAGCATGGACCAAGGAGGAAACCCATGCCTATTTATCCTCCATCATTAGGGCTGAATAACAATCTAGTTCGGTCCAATAGTTGACCCACTTTAGCCAACTCGAACCGAATCGAATGAGGGTGGCAAATCGAACCAAAATTATTTCAATTCGGTTTGGTTCAAATAACTTTTTTAATTAAATATGATTAAATTTATTATTATTTATATATTAAAAATAAGAATAAAATTTAAAATTATGTATATTATATATAAATCTAGACATATAATTACTTTTTTAATACATATAATATATATTATATAAACATTAATATAATTATATCAAATTTTAGTTTAGTCGATTTAGATGGTTCAGTTCAATTTCATAATGTGTGAAATCTAACTGAACTGAATTTTGGTTCAAACCAAATTGAATCGACTAATTTGGTTTGGTCCATTTAATTATTCGGTTTGAACTGAAGTTTAAACTTGGTGGAGAGTAATTTTGAGTCGCTACTCCCCTTCCGTCACGCTCTTACCTTATCCTACTAACTTAAGTATTAAGATGATCTCTTGGGACAAGTCTCCTGGACCCCTTGATGCCTGGCCACCACCTCGGCGAGCATGAAGCTTCCCCACCATCGAACAATGACTTCCGGCAGACATTACACTTTTTTAACACAATTATATTAAAAATGATAGAGTACGACAAAATGGTACAGACACACCCCTATGCTCCAAGTCTCCCCCCGGAATCGAAGAGAAGATAATATATATATACTCCCATCCGGTATTAATTCACACGTTCTTTTGTCATCAGATAGAAAATTCGCAGAAGACCATATGCTAGCCTTCTGAACGCTCTTCTTCGCATTCATATTGTTGGCAGATGTGATCTGAACTTAGGATGACACTACTGGCAATTCTTTAACTACAGACAACCATGCAAGTGACTTCATCAAAAGCCAGTACTATTAATGAGAGGGGTAGGTGTTTTCCTCTCTGCCAACAGTACTAGTCTTGGTTAGACTCGGTCAAGATGATCTAATCTAGAGTAAAATTTAACGACGGATACGTTGGCCTGCGTAAGATGACAGTAAAAGGGGAGATGAACCCAAAGTTGATAGAAGATAGATTCATAAAATAAAATCGAGTTTCAAAATTCTATTTACACTTACACACCCTAGAATTTTTCATATGCACTTTATTGTGTATCTATTGTATTCATTATATGACCATGTATATATGATCCTAGAAAACGATGTTCATGAGTTTTCTCAAATGGCGAAACTAGTGGGGATTGTTCCCAAGATAACATTATGAATGACATATTAAAGAAGGAGAAAACATGGGGTTAATACACCCTTGAAGTACGATCCCTTTGCATTCCAAATGATCATTGTAGAGTCCATTGCAATCAATTAGAGATGAGAAGTATTTCAAAAGCATATGTTAACGGAGTATATATGAATAGCATTATATATATATATATTGACTTTAGATAATAACTTTACTTATAAAAACGTACGGGAGAAATATATAGTTGGTGCACATCTAATGACGTATATATTAAGAGCACATCTAATGAGTGGCGCCAAGTGAAATAGTGGAGATGACTTGGCACCCATATCTATTGGTTGTGCTCTTGACATGTGCACATCGATGACGTGCACCACGTAGTACTCATAAAACAGTGCGAACGTATAACATGGCCTACATCGAATGTATGTCATTTATCTTCAGGATCGAGGAACTTCACTAGAAACCTGCACCAAATTTCCGATATTGAATGTTAAAATTTTCATTTTATCTTAATCTTGCACCACAAGCTAGGTACGTCAACAATTGATTGAAGGCATCTTCCATGAACCTATACGTTTGACGTCAGGTACGTAGGAACGTGACAGGATGTTAATCCAACAGGAGACTTTGAAGATTCTACCCAAGAAAGTTTCCAACAAGGTTCCTCTCAGCACTAAAGTCTTTTGGCCTTTTGTCCCTTGTCCTAACATAATTTCCACCAAATTAAGTACCTTCTTAATTAATGCATGCCTACTGGTCGTCATGCCGGAAGTCCAATCTCTCAGGTCACCATTTTCCCATCCGCCGACGCGCAAGAACAGGCGCCCTATAGAAGGAAAGAATTGAAAGAGCATAAATACAGAGGTGTGCAGGGCATTGTGATCGGGTGGAAGGAAAGCGTCAGCTACAGAGAGAGCCATGGCTAAAGGGGAGGAGATCTTACTCGTCTCTCAAGGCCACCGGCAGCCTCCGCCATCCACCGTCCTGCAGATCCTCCATGAAGCTGCGAAGCTCACGGGGAGGAGCTGGAAGCCCCTGCTCTCCATCTTCCTCATCCTTCTCCTTCCCTACTCGTTTGTCTTCCTCGGCAACTACCTGACAATCACCCCCTTAGTTCTGGACATGGCGAAGAAGTTGTTCATGATGAGCTCAAAGGACCCCAGGAGCCCCGAGTTCCGTGAGCTCCTGGCAGCCGCCGTGGAGGACCTCCGAGGGATCACCGGCGCGGAGGTTGCCAGCATGCTGGTCTCTAACCTTTTGTCCCTGTTGCTTGTGATGGCGACGGTGTACACGGTGGCCATGGCCGGCAGAGGGATTCAGGTCTCCCTTAAGGACCTCCTCTCCAGGATGAGGACATGGAAGGGCCCGGTGGCCACATGGCTCTACATCCACCTCCTGGGATCCGGCTACACCACTGCATGGTTCATACTGATTGGTGTCTCCGCCTTCCTCTCCCATGGCTCCGTGGCCGTGCTTGCTGTGAGTGCAGTCATCGCCATCTTAGCTTTTCTTCTGCTCGTGTACTTGCAGGTGGTGTGGAACGAAGGGCTGGTGGTATCGGTGGTGGAGGGGGATTTCTATGGGTTGGCTGCGCTGGGGAGGGCGTCAGAGCTTATCCAGGGAAGGAGGATATTAGGGTTCAGAGTGAACTTAATCTTTATGCTCATGGGTGTCATCTGGGGTGGGGCATATTCATTTGTGAATAACCTCCTGCCTCCTTCTGAGAACATGAGACTGGCCAGCCAGCTCATCTTCCTCTATGCCAATATGTTGCTGATTATGTTCATGCTGGCGGCGTACGTGGTGTTGTACTACGAGTGCAAGAAGAGCCACGGGGAAGAACTGGTCACCGGAGGGGGTTTGGTGTACACCAGGGTGCCCACGGCTGCTCCAGCTACTCTTGGTGGAGCACTTCCTTGAGCCGGAGTGCGACTCCACCTCTGGGGCCGAAGATTAATATATAAAAGTGTGTGTGTGTGTTGAATACCCGTGTTTTCCGTTTGCATTGAGGGAGATGCTAATTAGTGCTTGCTCCTGATCATATATATGTCTGACACCGGCCTGGTGTACGTACCTCAATGCTAGTTCTACTCTCCTCCTTGTTGTCTGTACTGCAGGGGTTTATGAGCTTACAGATCGAGCATGGTTTTAGCCTTTGTTCGAAGGTCCCTGCAGCTGTCGTTGCAAGTATTTCTTGTTAATATTTCCACTTGTTGGAGGAGTTTTGAGTTCGGAAATTCTAGGCAGTGACAATCTAGTCTTCCTGTCATCTAAATTAATTATCCCATTTTGGCTAGTACCAATATTTAATTAATCTACGGGTTTCCTTCTCCTGAAATATGATTATAAAAATTATCCTATATTTATTCTTGCATATTTATATTCTTCTGACGTGTATTAATTAATGATTTATATACGCCTCTTATATTACTTTCCATGAATAAACTGTCAAAATCTCTCAAGAAATTAAAAATATTTAGGAAGATCGATGTTTAAGTGAAAATTTGTTATAGGGCATACGTGAGCTCGATCAAATTCATATATAGAGAGAATATACTGGCATCCATATCTAATAACTGCTACCCACTTTCGATCATGTAATAACAAGCAATTAATTACCCCTTTAATTCCACAGTACTGAGAAACATTTGGACAGAGTTCGATACTTAATAATGTTGAAAAATAAGCTAGAAACTATATTAATCAGCTGAAGATACATAAGATCGAGTATATTAAACTATTGCAAGGTACGTATGAGTAGCTTACTTCTAAAATAATGCACCAGTATTGGATCGAACGATATCATTAAACCGACGACAATGCTAATTAAGAAACCATTAAAAAAAACCTATTTTCGTGTACGAAACTATAAACTTAATTGAAAAACAATGAAAAAAGTTATTTTTTCTTTATTCCATAAATTATCTACATCCAAAACGTCAAAAGAAAGAAATATCTACGATCCAATGGCTGCGTATCTCTGAATAAAAGTCAAAATAGGCTAAATTTCAAACAGATTATTGGATGCCGGGTGAGGACCAATTGTTACTAGGTTCCAGGAAGACAATAGCAGTATTATATCTTGTAAAAAATACCTGCACATCACACGCGCCAGTTTGACGGATCTAAAACTAGAAATTTTATTCAGTGAAATCATTTCAAAAATTAAGATGTACTTATAAATTTTATTTACAATTTAGTGGGGTCACTTTATTTAAAAAAGTTTTCAACCAAAATTAGTTTAATAAAAAATTTCAACTTTTTAATAAAATTTGAAAGTTTAGTGGGTCATGTGACCCCATTAAATATTACCTAGATCCATCCATGCTCACAGCTACCCGTACGCGCAGAGTCACAAGACAAGGCTACTTTCACCACTTTCTGTGGCTACACCTCGCGTCCAAAGCGGCGATGTTTGACCGGGACGCGTTGCGAATAGTCTGCCACGGAGTGCTGATGGTGTTTGACCTCGATCGACTCCTGAGTTGCAGAATCGTTATCCTATGCTTAATCATTGGGGAGGCAGACGGGGACGACGAAGACGACCACCATACAGGGTGGAGGCAAGAGGCAGCCCCATCTCCTTCCCGGCCATGACCGACTACAAGAAAAAAACAGGTTTAGAGACCGAAATAGAGATCAATATTTTCAGTCACTAATTAGTGACCAAATTAAGATCAAAATTTATCGATCGCTAAATAACTATTATAGTAACCGATTTCAGTTCGGTCACTAATCAGTAACTAATTAATGACCGAACAATGACGGTTGATCTTTCAGTGACTAAATTTTTTCATTTTCAAAAAATAGAAAAAAAATTTGTGACTAAATATTTTCGGTCCCTAACGATTAGTGACCGAAAATAATCAGTCACAAAATTTCACGTTTTCCCAGGTATGGAAGAAAGTTTTGCGACTAATTATTTTTGTCACTAGTCGGTCACTAATTAGGGACCGAAAACTGTCAGTCGCTAAAATCTTTTCGCCTGGCGCCTTTACGAGAGAATTTTGGCGATCGAAATTTATCAGTCACAATTTGGTCTCGGAATTGAGATCAAATTGTGACTGATATATGTTAGTCGCAAAGGTTTGGCGGTGGTAGCGACCGAAAATATTCGGTCGCTATTTCTCCGTTACCTTGTCTCCCCCCCCCCCCCACCCGATGAGCACCTCTCCTCTCTCCTCTCTCTCTCTTCCTCTCTCCCTCTCTCTCATTTGCCAACGCCGGAACCCCCCTCGCCGACGCCGCCACCAGTTCTCGTCGTCGTCGCCGTCGCCCCCGGCACCACCCGAGCTCGTCGGCCTCGCCTCCGGCGCCACCAACGCCCCGTCGCCACTTGCATGCAGGTAACCCCCCCCCCTCCTGTGCCACCCCCTCCTCCTCCCCCCCCCCCAACCCCACCCATCGGAAGCCCCCCTCCCTGCGGCCCCCCCTCCTCCTCCCCCCCACTAGACCCCCTACGCCGCCCCCTCCTCTCCCCCCCCACCCGCCGGAACCCCTCCCACCCGTCCCCTGCGCACCCTCCTCCTCCCCCTCCCATGCCGCCCCCTCCCCACATCCCACCCGCCGGAACCCCCCCCCCCCCTCCCCTGCAGCCCTCTGTCCTCCTCCAGCCCTCCCCTGCCGCCCCCTCCTCCTCTCCCCCCCCCCCTCCTGCGCCCCCCCTCTCCTCTTCGACCCCTCCCCCCTACGCGCCCTCCTCCTCCTCCCCTCCCCTGTCGCCCCCTCCTCTCTTCCCCCTCCCCTGCAGCCCTCTATCCTCCTCTACCCCTCCCTGCTCCCACCCTCCCTCTCTCACTCTCTCGTCTCCCAGTCGGGCCAGTCCCTTTCCCTCCCTCTGTTTCATCTCCAGCAGTAAACACAGTCACAAGAGTGACTATCTCTCAGTGACACAGTCACATGAATGTGGTCTCTGTGCTTACAGTGACATAGTCACAGAAGCACAGTATGGTTAATTATGTTTATTAAATATGGTGTATATTTTTGCAGATTTTAAAACAACTTTGCAAATTAAATCTTATGTCCATTGTGTGTGATTGGCTATCTTGCATTCTCAGGAATACATATCTCAAGTCTAAGAACTCTTCTTCTAGTTGCAACAAACACACACACATACATAGATTGTCTAGAAACAAAATGTAGAAGAACATAGTCTATTGTCAACTAAATTTCCATATCTAGTAGTGTGACTTAAGACTTTAAGCACCTAAAAGTATTTTTCCACTGCAACACATTTTAATAAATTCAAGTCAATAAGGTCCTATGAATAAAGACATAGGTCAACCATAGTCATTTATATTAGCATAATCATCTTTTCATTGCAAGGGCTAGAACGGATGATGTGGTAACATCCAATTCCTCGTTTGCTGAAACCTTTGATTCTAAAAAAAAATTGATATAGAAGAAGATTTTGAAGAATTATGCAAGAAGTTAAAATCTATTAAGAAAAAAACTAAATTTTTTTAAAGAAGAAAATGAAAAGTTAAAACAAGAAGATCTTAACAAATCAAAGAACATGTTAATAAGCTTACAACACATCTGGAATTAACTGAAAATAAGTTAAAGATCAGGGAAAAAGAACTTATTGAAATAGTGAATATTTTTAAAGAATCACATTCATATATAATGGATCTAGTTAAAGAACAGAGTGACAATCACTTTAAAAAGGAGAAAGGCAAAAGTAAAATCTCATTTAGGAATGACCAATAAAAGTAAAAATGAGCGATCAAGAAGTTTTGTGCTATAAGAATGACCAGCTCATGTGCTTAACACCCAGAGTCGCGGTCTGATAAGAATGTCCTGTAGTGGAACATTATGAAAAGCGATATGCCAAAAGAAAACTTTGTCCAATGGAAGCATCCCTTAGTAGACCTACTCTGAACTAATCCTACAATTTTTTTTTTTAAAGGGAAACCCCAACCAATGGCTTGAGGATACCCCTATATTGTCCCAGATCTTGTTGGCACTCAACATACATTGCTTCTTCCTCAAGAAGCCTTAGAAGTTGGGAACCATAAAAATTCGTTTTGAGGCCTAAAACCAATGGAGTTCAGTAAAATTTCACTAGGGTTCTCTCTTGGACGGGCAAGGAGAAACTCCCTCATCTCGTAGTACACTTTTCTGAATCTCTCACTGTATTAATCATTAAATCCTCGTCCATCTAAGGTGATTCTCTGAAGATCTTAGAGTTGGAAACTGTGGAGGGACTAGGATGCCGAAAGAGGCCTAGTCAAGCTAACTCTAAAATAGGATGCATTAAAATACAACATGCTAGAACAGTAGAGTATAGTGATCGTTCTACTTGACTGTGTACCCTCGATCCCTCCTTGAATGATCTGAAGGTGAGGTCTTCCATGCTCATGGCCAACCATTCCTAATTGAAGACCTGACAATTGAGTGATAGGTTGACTGCAAGAAAGTCATTTTTGTTTAATAGTAACATAGAAGATCAGTGTTCTAGTTGTTCTATGATTTGAGACCCCTTCCTCGTACTCCTTTTTTGTTCAAGGCTTGGCCATCAGAACTTGTAACCCTTGTCTGCTTACGGGCTATCAAGGTAGACCACAGTGTGACCTTGTGCTCAACAAGTATCCCTCTTAACTGCACATGCCATTAGGCTGCTCCCAATTATGTCCATTGAGTGACAAATCCTTCCTTCAATGACTGATCATGCTCTCATCCTCAATGAGTTTCTTACTTCCTAAGGTTAAATCTTGTGTCCATTGTGTGTGATTGGCTAAAGACAAGGATAAAGAGTGAGAAAGGAACCAGAATGCATCTTTTCTAGACATTAGTTTAGTTTACATTTAATTGTTCACTTTCAGTTTAATGATTAGTATTATACTTTTTATTTTAATGTATTTGTTTAGTATTGCACTTGTTTATATGTAATATTTTTGCAAGGTGTTGAACAACTTCAAAGGAAAAAAAAAAAGGTGCACTAGCCCTGTGTTCCTGAATTTCACCTACTTACACGGCAATCGATAGCTGATAGGAAAAGATTTGGGGGAGTCAGGTTTTTCCTTTTTTTTTTCCTGTCAGCTACTGCTGTCGTGTAAGTAGGTGTAATATTTTGTTTTCATTTTCCTTTCATATTTATGTGGTTTTTAAATTTTATCTATGCATGTATAGTAATGTATCACTGCACACACCTCACGAGAGCGTGTTAAGCCCATGTCAATGAACCTTCCCGTTCAAGACTTTGGGATTGATGTGCACGAGTCTTATTTTCAATGATGAGAATGTGTATATCTAACTCGAAGTCTTGAATAGTCCCGTTTTGGACAGTCTGTGAATGTTTGATCGTAGTTAGGTGGTCATTTACTATGTGTTTGTATTATTTGTTGAAAATTTAAGGTGCATCTACTCACTTCTCTATGATATACCTTTATTGATTTAGAATATTTTCTTAACCACTTATTAGTAAGTGTTTAAGAAAATATCTTAATCAATAAATATTTTTGATATATCGAAGAGGTGTGGGGAGATGCTTCCGAAATTTTCAGCAAATTATACAATCACATAGTAAATGGCCATCTAAGTGCGATCAAATATTCACAGATGGGTAAAAAGTGATAATCTTAATAATATATCCTTCCTATTCATTTCTCTTACATCGAAGGATGTGTGAGTTTGAATTTTAAAGTTAAATTTTTATGTTAATATTGGTTGGGCGCAGGAAAAAAATGGCTTCAGACCGCTCATGGATGTATCGTAGAATAGTTGATCATGTGGTGTCTATGGAGTTTAGGGTCGGAGTTGAGACTTTCATTCAGTTTGCATTGGGGAATCCAAATGCAACAGTAGACAGCAAAGGTTGCATCCAATGTCCTTGTATGATTTGTAAAAATTTGAAGTGGAATTCACCATGAGAGGTTCAACGCCATTTATATAGAAAAGGGTTTGTTGAAGGTTATATGAATTGGACATGTCATGGTGAGGAGCTTTGGTCGCACGAGCCTAGTAATGTGGAAGGCACAAGTACGTACACGGATATGGTTGTAGATGCTGCTGGTTCGACATTCAATGTACATGAGGATCTTATATACGCTGAAGACGTACTGAACAAAGGATCCGAAAGATTCTATCAATTACTTAAGGATGTTAATGAGCCATTGTGGGATGGTTGTCAAAAACACACTCAGTTGTCAGCGGTGTCACAGTTGCTGAACTTGAAATCTGAATTTCATATAAGTGAGAATTGCTTTGATCGTCTCCTCCTCATCATCAAGAGTATGTTACCTCGAGATGAGAAGCTGCCTTCAAATTTTTATCGTGCTAAGAAGATGGTCAATGATTTAGGACTTGGATATGTGAAAATAGATGCATGTCCTAATCATTGTATGTTGTATGAAAAAGAGGATGCAGATAAGGTATCATGTTCAGTTTACCATCATGATAGGTTTAAACCTAAAAGAGGGGCCAATTATAGGGGAAAGGATTTACCTTATGCGTCATTGCGATATTTCCCCCTTACACCCAGACTGCAGCGGATGTATATGTCTTCAAAGACAGCTCGACATATGAGGTGGCACGTAGAAAGAGTATGTCGGGACGAGGATATTATGACTCATCCTGCAGATGGCGAAGCTTGGAATCATTTCAACCATGCTCATCCTATCTTCTCAAGGGAGTCGCGTAATGTGAGGCTTGGTTTGTGCACTGACGGATTCAATCCATTTGGAGGTTCAGTTGCTTCCTACTCCAACTGGCCAGTGTTCGTGACACCATATAACCTTCCTCTAAGCATGTGCATGAAGCGAGAGAATGTGTTCCTGTCCTTATTGATTCCTGGTCCGAAAAGTCCTACAAAAAATATAGACATCTATCTCAGACCGTTGATTGATGAATTGAAATTATTATGGACTGAGGGGGTCAATACTTATGATGCATCTAGAAAGCAAAATTTCACCATGAGGGCATCATTGATGTGGACGATAAGTGATTTTCCTGCATATGGAATGTTATCTGGTTGGAGCACACATGGGAGGCTAGCATGTCCTTACTGTATGGATAATACCAAATCATTTGTACTTAAACATGGTGGGAAGTCCTACTGGTTTGATTGCCATCGACAGTTTTTAGCAGCTGATCACCCTTTCAGAATACAAAAAGATGCATTCTTAAAGAACAGAATGGAACAAGATGAAGTTATATTCGAGAGGTTGTCCGATCATCATATGGCAGCATGTGTAGAAAATTTGCCAGATATCACACAACTGATGGGCAGTACTCGACACCTTTCAAGTTTTGGGAAGGAGCACAACTGGGTGAAGAGAAGCATTTTCTGGAAGCTACCTTATTGGTCGACTCTTCTTGTGCGGCACAATCTAGACGTGATGCGTATCGAGAAAAATATCTTTGATAATGTGTTCAACACCGTTATGGACATAAAAGGTAAAACAAAGGACAACGAGAATGCACATTTGGACTTGTCCATGCTCTGTAAACGTCCAGAGTTAGAATTTGTTGAAGTAAATGGGAAATCAATTAAACCAAAAGCAGTTTATGTGCTTGGAGGAGGACAAGTAAAGGAAGTGTGTCACTGGCTGAAACAATTGAGATTTCCTGGCGGTTATGTGTCTAATATTGCTCCTTCTGTCAATGTCAGTGAGGGAAAAATATATGGAATGAAGAGTCATGACTGCCATGTATTCATGCAAAGGTTGCTACCTATTGCATTTCGTGACATGTTGCCGAAGCCTCTATGGGGAGCATTGTCGGAGCTGAGTCGATTTTTCACGATTCTGTGTGCATCAGAACTCAGGCTTGGGGATGTGCAAACTATCAAACAGAATGTGGTCACCATCGTATGCAAGTTGGAGAATATATTTCCGCCTGCATTCTTCGATTCAATGGAGCATTTACTCGCACATCTACCAAATGAAGCTAAAGTCGGAGGGCCAGTACAATATAGATGGATGTATCCATTTGAGAGGTATATGTAAATATTAACTTTTTTTCTTCTTAGAATTGCACCTTATATATGATACGTTTCCTATTTGTCTTGTACATTGTTGATGTAGGTGTATGCATGACCTCAAAATGAAAGTCCGAAATAAAGCAAAAGTGGAGGGTTCTATTGCTGAGGCATACATTATGGAGGAAATCTCAAACTTTTGTTCGATGTACTTTGAAGTAGACATACAAACTCATCATACTCAACCTCCATGTAATGATGATGGGGGGGAATCTGTGTGTTCAGATCGACTCTCCACATTTATTCATCATGGACATACCTTCGGACGTTCTTCAACTCGCATGCTAGATGACAAAGAGTTATGCACCGCAGAGATATATACTCTTTTAAATTGTGCTGAGCTAGAGTGTTATGTTGAGTAAGTGCTAAACTCACAATTTATTGTGTATATAACTTCTTTGCCCTTATTCTAGCTATTGAAGGTGGTCTTCTATTTATATTGCAGACAATTTGATTCAGAAATAATTCAAAGAAATCCACATCTCACTGATTATGAGGTTGAAAAAGAATGATAGAAGTCATTGGCCTTATGGCTAAGAAAATGCGTAAGTGTACATGGTCAAAGAGTATTCAAGATAAGTTATTTTCACTTTTTAATTAGTCTTCTTTATACACAGGTTGAACAAGGTTTAATTACTGATGAAAGAGTTCGTTAGATAGCCTATGGCCCATAGAAAATTGCACAGAACTATCCAGGATTTATTGTGAATGGGTATAAATTTCATACAAAACACTATGGGTAGAGTAAATCTACCATGAACAATGGCGTATGTGTTAAAGGAAGTACATACAATGAAAGTGAATATGACTACTATGGTATTGTAGAGGAGATCTTACAGTTGCAATATCTAAGACAAGACAATCATATATTCTTGTTCAAGTGTCATTGGTTTGATCTGAATTCCATTCGAAATGACACAACGCATGGGATTGTCGAGCTAAAACATAAGTCGAAATTGAATACTTATGAGCCATTCATTTTAGCCACACAAGCCAAGCAAGTGTACTATACAAGCTATCCATCATCTACAAACAAAGAACAAAATGATTGGTGGGTAGTTTGCAGAGTTAAGTCAAGACTATTCTCTGATTATGAATTGGACATGCCTGATCAGACACCTGAAGAGGTCAATGTAGAATTCTTTCAAGAAGACTTGGTTGAAAATGTAGAGTTGACAGCTCAAATTGGAGAAGAAGAATCTGAAGCGCCAATTTCCTTGTCTAAAGGAAATGAGGTCGAAGAAGTCGATCCACGTGAGATAAAAGGGAGCAGTGGAAGGCGAACAGATATTGAATGTGAAAGTTCTGATGATGAGGAGGAATATACCAGTGATGAATGTGAAGATGACGATGAAGATGGGGCTGAATTAGATATATCGTCATCATCTGAGGAGGAAATGGATATCATTTAAAAATGGGTAGAATTTTTTCACATTTGTTTAGTATATTTAAAGTAGCCCACTTTCAATATAAACAATTGACTAATGAACATTAATTTTTTATGTTCCCTATGAAGATATGGTGCGTGGAGCACGATCGGGCTCCAGTTTTGGGCGGAGCAGCCGTGGGAGGGGTTTGTTGGCTACATCAGGTATGTATATTTTTCTAGTGTATTTTTCTTTGTGTATTATTTATACATATTATTAATGCCATTAAAATTGTTACAGCTTCTGGTTCTTCGTCTGTCCCTCCTCCTGTAGCAGCAGGTATGTATATTTAAAGTTCTACTTTCATTGTGCATTGATCATTATGCCATAAAATTCTTACAGGCTCGGGTGAGTTTACACCTCCTCATCCTAGAGTACCAGGTATGTATATTTCAATTTGTAAGTATTTGTATAGTCATTATTTATACATATTATTATTGCCATATATTCTTGTTACAGCTGCTGGTCCTTCCTCTATGTCTCCTCATGTAGTAGCAGGTATGTATATTTAAAGTTCCACTTTCATTGTGCATTGATCCTTATGCCATAAAATTCTTACAGGTTCGGGTGACTTTACACCTCCTCATTATTTATGCCATATATTCTTGTTACAGCTGCTGGTCCTTCCTCTGTGTCTCCTCCTGTAGTAGAAGGTATGTATATTTAAAGTTGTACTTTCATTGTGCATTGATTCTTATGCCATTAAAATGTTACAAGCTCGGGTCAATCTACACCTTCTCCTCATACAGTAGTAGGTATGTATATTTAAATTTTAGGGTATTTATATAGTCATTATTTATATTCTTGTACATTACTTATGTTGTTGTGCATTTTTGTCCAGGTCCAGTGTCAGAGGATGTTGTTAGTCTCCAGGAGAGGGGTGGTAGTTTTTATGACAACACTCTGCGGGAGGTGTTGATCAATGGGTACGTAATAAACTTATATGTATCTTTTATTAAGAAGGTATATTTAGTTCATAAATTCATACTAACAAGTTACATAATTACAGTGATAAAATAGAGCCCGTCCAAGCGTCTCAATTCATCACAAGAACAATTCAGGCACACTATCCTGGGCCTATTCACAGATTCAATGATTTCCTGATGGAGATCCAGAAGTTGTTGTATCAGATGTTCATGGTATGTAGTTTCTTATTATAATTTATTTGTTTTCTTATTCCTACATTTAGTTAACTAACTCTTATATGTATAAAGAAATCATCGATTCACGCGTCATTCGGACGAGGCGTGGTCTCGATTAGTATGGACGATGACTGCCCGATCAAATTTTAAGCATTTGTTGTATAATGCGAGGAAAAATGCATAGAAAGTTTCTCAGAGTGCAGACCCGACTCTTTGGAGGGAGCAGTCACCGACATGGATGATGAGAGACTACTGGAAAATTTTGTGCAACATATGGGCTGCAGAGAGATGGCAACAAACCTCCACAACAATGAAAGTGAATCGGGCTGCCAATCTCCTCTCTTTTCATATATAAAATCTAACCCCTAGCTGCCTGGGGAAGGTAGTGGCCCTCTCACACTGTGAGGTCGCCCCTACCTACCTCTTTTGGTCAGGCTACATTAAAAAAAAAAAAATCGGGCTGCCAATCCAGAGGCCAACATGCATACAAGTGGGTCCGTCTCCTTTGCGACCCATTAGTCCATATTGGTAAGTAATATGTCCATTTGTGATATCTTTTATTCATATAGGTACTCATTTATGTCATGTTTTTATGTGAAATAGGAAAAGGAGCTAAAACGGCCTCTGTCATTTCAAGAGGTGTTTGATAAAGCACATAAGAGAAAGGGAACGGATCAGTACATTAGCGACAAAGCCTGAGAGGTTGTGGTAAGTATTTACAAGGTATTCACTATTTAATTTTTCTCGTTACAGATTAATATTACATTGTCATTTTTTTTTTGCAGGAGTCGTATAGCCAATAAATGACAGAGAAGTACGCCGGGGAGGAGGAGCAGCCGCAGTTAGATCCTGAGGTATGGGTTGCGGCATCTGGTGCCCCAAAGAAAGGCCATGTGTATGGTTTTGGGCACAGTATGGACACGAGCAGGGTGTTATCTGGCGGCTCGCGTTCATCCTCACAGACTAGTGCATTCACCACACCTGATGCTCTAGGTACTTCTCCTAGTGAGATGATGGGCTTCATTGTAGATACGATATCTGGTTTGGAGTCTTGTCTGGCCCAGACGATGGACACTCGTCTGGTCCAGATGGTGGAGACTCGTCTGGTCCAGATGGTGGAGACTCGTCTGGTCCATACGATGCAGACGTAGGTGTCCGACGTAGTCCAGGCCCAGCTCTCCTAGACCCTCTCCCAGGCTATCTCCCAGGCCCTCTCCCAGGTCAGCATTCCTCCTCAGGCAACACCATCGACATCAGCACAAGCCCCTCATGTGAGTAAATTGATTTTATTTTAGCTTTTCTATTTTAACAGTCAAGTTAGTTTAAGTTTAGCTTAGTTTAATCGACACTCAAATTCATCTTAAGCAATGTCAGTTTAGTTTAAAAATGAAGAACTTAGGTTTGGGGTCCAAAATTAGAAATACTAATCCGATTGGACTCCGGTTTGTTCCAGCACGGTCGGGGCGATGATTGTGTCTTGTGATCACTGACGGGGTTGAATTCGGACTCCCGGTTTGAGCTCGACGCTCAAATTCACATTAAGTAAATTAATTTAGTTTAAAATTAAAGAACTTAGGTTTGGCGGTCCAAAATTAAAAATACTAATCCGATCGGCATTCGGTTTGTTCCAACACGGTCGTGGCGATGAGTATGACTTGTGAAAACTGACGGGGTTCAATTTAGACTCCCGGTTTGAGCTCGATGCTCAAATTCACATTAAGCAAGTTAGTTTAGTTAAAAAGGAAGAACTTATTTAGGTTTGGGGGTCCAAAATTAGAAATACTAATCCGATCGGCCTTCGGTTTGTTCCAGCACGGTCGGGGTGATGAGTGTGACTTGTAAAAACTGACGGGGTTCAATTCGGACTCTCGGTTTGAGCTCGACGCTCAAATTCACATTAAGCAAGTTAGTTTAGTTTTAAAAGGAAGAACTTAGCTAGGTTTGGGGGTCCAAAATTAGAAATACTAATCCGATCGGCCTCCGATTTGTTCCAGCACGGTCTGGGCAATAAGTGTGATTTGTGAAAACTGACGGAGTTCAATTCAGACTCCCAGTTTGAGCTCGATGCTCAAACTCACATTAAGCAAGTTAGTTTAGTTAAAAAAGGAAAAACTTAGCTAGGTTTGGGGGTCCAAAATTAGAAATACTAATCCGATCGGCCTTCGGTTTGTTCCAGCACGGTCGAGGCGATGAGTGTGACTTGTGAAAACTGACGGGGTTCAATTCGGACTCTCGGTTTGAGCTCGACGTTCAAATTTACATTAAGCAAGTTAGTTTAGTTAAAAAAGGAAGAACTTAGCTAGGTTTGGGGGTCCAAAATTAGAAATACTAACCGATCGGCCTCCGATTTGTTCCAACACGGTCGGGACAATAAGTGTGACTTGTGAAAACTGACGGAGTTCAATTCAGACTCCCGGTTTGAGCTCAATGCTCAAATTCACATTAAGCAAGTTAGTTTAGTTAAAAAGGAAGAACTTAGCTAGGTTTGGGGATCTAAAATTAGAAATACTAATCCGATCGGCCTTCAGTTTGTTCCAGTACGGTCGGGGCGATGAGTGTGACTTGTGAAAACTGACGGGGTTCAATTCGGACTACTTTCAGCAAGTTTGTGATTTTAGGGCAAGAATAGGATACCACAAGACGATAAAGACCGACAAGATTGTTATGTGAAATATGGCTCGTCGACAGAGCAAGAGGGGAGGAGTGAATTTCTATGCCTAAATAAAAATCTTTTCACCTAACGTAGATTTAAATAGTCTATCAAAGAAAATGTGACATAGAGGAAGTAATAAACACAAAAGACGAAACACAACATAACCGGCTATCCTAATGTGCATAGAATTGAGGTAGAAACAAGGAAGCAAACCATAGAGTCCACGCAGGATTTTTAGAGTGGTTCGGAAAAACCTTGTGTGAGCCTACATCCACTATCCCACACCCCTATGAGGATTTCATCCTAACTTGTATGCCAGTTACAAGATGATAAACCTTTCCACACACACACACTATTGTTTCTGAAGACAACACCAACCCTACCTTGTGTTCAGGGACGAGACAACCCACAGAGTGTAGTGCACAACCTGCCCCCCCCCCCCCCCCCCCCCACACACACACACACACAAAATACGTAATGAATTTAACCCAACCCAATAAGCCCATGATAGTGGAAAAAGAGATAAAACAGTCAGCACAAGAAAGATGTGGAGAGAAGTTGTAGAAGGAAGAACACCGATGTAGTACACAACTCGATCTCTCCACCAAATCCTCCTGGACGTTGCTTGGATGTAGCACAACTCTCTGGTACTCAACAACAACTCCACACAACAGTTTAAAAGCTTGGAATAGTTGATCTTGTGGTCTACTACAAGCTTCTTTAGAAAATTGCCCAAAACTATAGTTCCACAATATAGAACCCTTCTTATAGGATCGGGATACTTCTTGGGGCTTGGAGAAAGTGTTATATACATACCCAAACCCAAAATATCATAACTTGAACGAATCCTTGGGCAGAATTCTAATGGAGGAAAAAGTACATCCAATTTAGGAAACTGCATCAATGGAATAGGTCAAGCATTTTCTCCGAATCGGTCGACCGTTCTTCAAGTCGAACACTAATCGAAAGCTTCTTCTGTGTTCTGAAATCCATCGATCGTTTTCTCTGGATCAGTTGACCGTTCTTCAGTTTGGTCACCAATCGATAGGCTTTTTCACCAATCAGAAGTTTCTTCTCCAATCGAAAGCTTTGTTCACCAATCAGAATCTTCCTCAGTTTGGTTGACCGTTCTTCAAATTTTAGTCGATCATTCTCATGGTCATGATAGACGTCACTGGAAGTATCGGTCGACTGATAATTAGAGTTCGGTCGACTGACCGTCAGTTTTGTCAGTTAGTCTCTTCCTTTGTTCTGTCCAACCCTTGGCCTTTGTAATGTTTATTTACCGATGCCACTTTGGCCTATTTTTCTGCACACGTAATGCACAAATTAAACCCTTATATTAAATGTTACAATTCAAACCATTGGGTCATCAATATGAACACAAATTAGCGCTTGTGATGTTATCATCATGAATTAGTGTTTTCTGATCATCAAAATTTATAAAGTACAGCAATCTCTCTATTTTTTATGATGACAAAACACTTGTAGATTTTTCACACAAAGTACACCTTGAATACCAATAGTCCTTTTATTTTTGCTTTTTAATTAACACATGCATTCAGGTAGTCATGCGAACAATCATGCAAGCACCCCCCCTCTCTAAAAGACTTACTCTCCCCCTTTCTTTTGTACACAATCCCTCCCCTAAAAATTAGAATATAAAATCTACATATTCTCTCCCCTTTTATAATAACATCAAAAAGTGGGAGGTAATAAGAATAAGAGATGCAATTGGCTCGAGTACAAAGTGTGTATATTAAAATTTCACTATGGGAAGGGTAATGAAGTGTATGCACTAAGAGATAGCCATGACAACCCATGTATTTAATCAAGTTCTCAAGACACTCAAAATTAAATACAATGAAAGGTGATATGTGAGATATGATTAAAAAAGCATCACTCATGAAAATAGATGAAAATTCTAATTAACACTAATGAATACTCTCAATCTTACCCATGAATGATAGACCCTCGATTTTTGGTAGCTATCACTCTGCCCCTTTTTATATTTTGAAACCAAATGATGTCAATTTTTTGTTTCTTTTCTTTCATTTTTTAGGAAAGTATTGTCATTTGACACAAGGCTCCTCACTTATTCAATGGAGAGACCCGGTTACTAAGCTCAGTTCCCATTTCCTTTCAACTTGGGATAGGTAGCTTTTTCCTCATGAGTTAGTACACATTAGGTAGATTTTAAGCATCACAAGAGCGTTAAGAAAAAATTTACACCTATCATCAAGATAATCTCCATTAATCATATTCATGTGCATTGGTGTGTTTACTTTAATTTCAAATATATTTTGAGAAGTAAGTTAAATGTATAACTATTTAGCTCTCCCTTAATGTATGCACACATCTGATTAAATAACTCCCCCTTAGTGTCAACATGAATACACATTAAGTTCTAAGCCAATGTAGTAGGAATAACAAAAGAGTGGAAAGCCATAGAAAGAGTCAAGGAGGGTGTTTTACATATAAGATATATGTATGCACGTAGGATAGACACATGCAATCACAAGCATGCAATGACTCACATCTATGCTAGACAATACACACTAAAGTCCTATGACCCTTTTTGTGTTTTTTAATTTTAATTTTTAAAATTTTTCTGATAGAAGGAAAAGAAAAACACAATTAGTCATCAAATCTAACAATTATACCTAATGAACACAATACATGAGTTGTCATGTTCTAACATTAAACGCAAAAATCAAAAAGTGAACATAACACTCACTGCTCATGGGTACCTTAGCTTGTCACCTTCAATTTCAAAGCCATCATGTGTCCATGGCATCTGCAACCATGAATTTCAAGTGGATTTCTTTGGTACCCAAATCGTTTTGGGTCCATTTGCGTTAGTTTGAGAAGGGAGCAAATACTTTCTTATCCACACAAGATTGAGTTTATTCATGTTTTTCTTCAACCAACAGGTAGAGTTCATATGACCATACCCACTACAAAAATAACATGTGACACTTGAAGTGTGTGGTGTGGAACGTGGCATATGAGTGACATTGTGAGAAACAAGTTTCTATCTTTTCAATTGAGTTGGTTTCTTAGGTTTCACAAATTTTTTAACATGAGACTCCAATTGAGACATTTTCTCTTTTGGTTTAGCATGAAATGTGCTTGGAGTATTAGAAGTATGAACAAAAGATGCCATTGTTTTATACTCAAAATATTTGTTCTTTTTGTTGTTAGGGGAATAGCCTAGACCATGTCTTTTAGTGTTGACTTTAACTCTAAGCACTTCATCAAGATTTTGCTTCCCCTTCATAAGTCTAGAAATAGTAGATTTCAAATCATCTATTGTCTCATGTAACTTTTTTGATAGAATTCTTAGAAAATTTTAAATTCTCTTCCAACACGTGTACTTTCTTTTTAAAATCTTCATTTTTAGATTTCAAATGTGAATTCTCAAATTCTAACATGCTCATTTTTTCAGCATAACCATTATCATGTGCTATGCATTCAAGTTCATCCTCATACAATGTGACTTTGCATTGTAAGGAATCATTCTCATCTTGACGAACATTATATTGTAAACTCAAAAGGTCACATGATTCACATGGATGCACATCATGTAAGATATCATTGATTTTCTTATTTAGGCCCTTGTTTTCTTTTTTAATTTTCTTGTACTTGTAATGCAAGGTAGTGTAACGACCTGACCTCCCGGACCCCCGCCAGGGACCTTGAAGGTCGTGCCGCCACCCACGGATCCGAAGACCCGGAAGGGTTAGAAGAAATAGTCCAGTGAGATATGCAATGAATTCGAATAACTATAACAATTATATACAATATACAAAAGGTTTGTACAACGAGTCCCAAGCAAAAGCACAGGTACCAGAAGAAAGGTGCGGTCCTTAAGGGGCATACCCTGAGGACTTACAAAGCACAACCCTCAGCTCACTCAGCTACAAGAGCTCACAACACTCGCTCTCACTGTTGCTGACAACACATGGCGCCACAGCCGCCTCCGCAACTCGTCCGACACCGAGCTCCCACGACGACGAGCCCCTAGCTGAAGGAAGTAGGGGGGTTGAGCCTCACGAACAAGGCCCAGTAGGGATTACCAGTCCCTCACCGGCCAGAGCAGCAGGAACTCCTAAAATAGAAAACTACACTAGAAAACTGTAAAGTGAGAAACACCTACAACATGGTACTACTAAGCAGCGGAACAGAGAATAACACCACGATCACCAACCAGGGTCGAGACACACACACACACGACTCCCGCAGAAACTAACGGAGTCGGGCACACAAAGAAAACAACCCTCGGCACACCTGCCGAGACCATGCAACAACCAGGTGAGAACGACGTCTCACCGTAAGCACGGCCACCTCAGACATCCACAGAGTCGAGGGCCAACAAGCAGAACCACCCCAGACCCCGGATACACCGCAAGGTAAGGAAGCCACACACGCCGGTGCCACTACAGACTGTCATCCAAGAACGGGACCACAGAGCCGAGAGAACACCAAAGTAGAAACCACCAGAAGCACGGGTCCGCACAAGGCCAGACCAACGACGCCCACGGAAGCTAGGCACAGCCAGGCTATAATTGTCGTGCAAGCTAGGGCAACGGATAACACTTAGAAATGTCGTGAGGAAACGTCGTCACAGCAACAACAACCAAGCCACCGCCGTTAGCAGCCAAGAGAGGGACCCGTAGTCCACACGCTCTGCTCACTAACCTAGCTCCTGCCTCCACCCCGCGGAAGGGTGAGACAAAGCCGCCAAGAACACACAACACACGCAACACCGCAGCCTAGCCAAGCTGCGGCCCCATGCCTAGCACCACTACGTGGCTCCGGAACCAACGCAGAGAGAGGCAGTGAGACAAAGGACTGTCTGGGCTGCGCCGAGAAGAGAACCTCCTCAACGACCTCGACGTCCCGCCCCAGACAAGAGAGCTCTACAAACGACTCAGCGCCACTGTCCAAACCTCGTTTTCCCCTCAACTCTAGAGTCCGCCAAGTAGGCTGCCAACTCGAGTACACTCGTAGCCTGGAGCACTCCCTCAACAGGCTCCCGAGGACGGGGGTCCCAGGCAACGGAGACAACCTCTGAACGGGACAAGCCCTCAAGTGCCAAGCACCGGGCGAATAGGCGGGGCAGAACAACAAAATCCACGCCGAACCGCTGGCTTGTAACACACGACAAGCTCAGCGAGCACGAGACTCACACGAACCCCAAAGAGGGCCGTCGGCCAACCAAGCACGCACGGAAAAGTCGGAGCCTCGGAACACTACCAGCCAACACGGAAACTCGTCGCTCTGCTAATAATCAATTGACCCCCGTTAATCGATTATTAGACAGACGCGACCCTCCTGGCACCACTGCCAGGACACGGCCACGAAGGTGTCACCTTCGGTCACTGAACGTAGTGAGGTAACCAGCCACGTTCCCTACCAGAAGGTCCTAAGGGCAAAGCCTACCCTGGGGCACATGCCAACACGCAACCCAGGCCACGGAAACACCCGAGGCAACACAGGTGATGTCGCACCCCCACAAGCCGTCGCAATATCATCGCCACGGGGAAGGGCACTGCGACAACAACCATATCGCAACGGGGCAAAGAGTCGCGACAGCAATCCTGTCGCTACCAGAAAGCGCGTCGCTACAGCGACCCTTATCGCGACCGCCAACCGCATCGCGATAAGGTCGCGTCCGACCGGGCAGATGCCTCTCCTGATGTCGTGTTGCGCCGTGCAGCCGTGACACCAGTAGGGAGGCAGACCGACGGAATCCTCAATCCCGGGGACGCCCACATGGTACAAACACATCACACACGGAGGAGGGGAGCATGGGAAGCTATCTAAACTAACTAGAAAGCATGAAGAGATCCCAATCCACCCGGATCGAGAAGAGTTCAAGTAATCCCTACCTTTCATGAAGAACAAACCCCAATAGGGCCCTTCACGTCGGTTGGCCACCTCCTCCTCGCTCCACGCAAGCTCCACGATGCCACGGCACCACGCACTGCCCTCCTCCTCGCCTAAAACACTCAAAGGGGAGAGGGGGAGGCGGAGCTCCTCCGGAGGGAGAGGGAGAAGGGAAGAAGAAGAGAGAGAGGGGGAAGGGTCGTCGGCCAAGGCTTTTAGCCTTCGGCACCCAAGACGCGACGGACCGCCCTGTCGCGTTAAGAACCTTAACGCGACGAGTCAACGGACAGCAACAAGAACGCGTCCCCCAGGGACGCCGCGACAACCCGACAGGTCGTACTGACACACCTGCCACTTTGACAGGCATCAGATGACCGAACAGTAGAACACGACAAAACACTGTTGCGACCCGTTGACCGATCACGACAAGAACGCGATAGGCAAGCCGGGCGCGACAAGAACGCGACGCACACCCTCGTCGCGACAAGGATGACTGTCGTGTGGGGCACCCACGACACAACACTAACGTGTCACCTAGCCTGGACGTGTTAGTGGCCAGTTATCCCAGACACCGAACGGAAAGCCGGGAAGCCGGGTCTTACATTATATGTAACACCCCGAAAATTTAAAGTGTTAAGAAAATATGAATAAAGTGGTTATTATACCTTAGGATCGTCATTAAATTGGAATAATTAGAGTTTGGGTTGGATTTGTGGTAACCTACATTACCCTAGTGTCGTTCACAGAGGTGCGCGCTCCCACAGGGCAACACCGAAAAACTATAATGAAATAAAAATCCGAGAACACCATAATTTCCAGAAAAATAAGGAGATCTCAGAAATATAAATATCCAAATTTTTCGGCGTACGGACTTCAGGGATAAGTCGACGCGACTATTTTTCAGGTGATTTTTCACCTAGTGTAAAATAAAATCTAAAAATTAAATAAAAATCACCATAATTTGCAAAACCATCATATTAGGCTATGATTAAAATTTTAAGACAAATGAGTACCATTTGAACATGTTCACATCAAGTTTATTGGGCCAGTTGAATTATTTGGCAATTACGGTTTGATTTTTCTGGAATTTTCGGAGGCTTACGTGGGTGGCCCTGGGAAGGCCAGCTCACATGGAGGTGGGATTAACACGTTAACCCTTTAGGTGTTAGCCATGGAAGCTGTGCATGGCAAACGTGTCTAGACATGGTTTAAGGGGATTAAAACCTTGACACATTGATGGCTATCGTGCCATCATGCATGGCCTGCGTTGAGAGTTATAAAAACCCCCTGATACCCAGCTTGCGAACCTTTCTAGGTTTGCTCCTACTGCTGCTATGCTTTCCAGTCCCTTGTAGTGGGTGAATTGTTGTGGAAGTCATTGCTTCTATTGGAGCTACTGCTCCTGTTGGAGGTGCTGCGATCGTGGCTGCTCCTATTGTTTACACTCTTGTTGCTGCTCCAGTGCAACCCTGTCATCTCCTTTCTCCTACTAGTTGTGGGTTTCTTTATCAAGTAGAAGTGAAGGTCTTCACCTTCTCAAATCAGGTAGGATTCTCTTCCTTTCTCACTCTTTTCTAAATTCGTGTCTCCTACATTTGCTAAAGAATTCATGAACACCTACATATCTGCCTTGAACTTGGGAATTCTTAAGAGAACAGTGTGTCCATCTCTTGTAATTATGTTTTAGTATCTGTGTATGTAGGATTCGTTTCCTATTCTTCTTCCTTCCACATATCAGCCTTGAATCATTGGTGTGAAGTAATTTAGCATCAAGAGTATGTTATTTTCCAGATTCGAAGGGATCTCCATGATAGGAGTTGAACCCTTCATCATGTTTAAATTATGGTTTAGTCATGGGAGGTAGTACATCACTCCTTTACCATCCCAACTCGTTTAAATCTGAAATCATGATTGTTCTTATTATATAGTGCAGATTGGGCTACGACGGTTCTTTCTACTTTCTTCGAGCTGATTTATTGAGAGACCATGAAAGTCTCAAGTGAGTGTACCTTGATAAATAATATATGGAAAAAGAAAAGAGAATTTTAAGGGAATTGCTCTTCCAGTAATTTCTCCTTTGAGTTGTCTTCCTTATGGTCATTCTTGAGTGCCATGTTCCATGTTCTTTCTTTCACTTCCTTGTAACTTTGATTTAATTCTTGAAGTTGAGATCATACTTGTGTAAAGTCTTATTCATGTTAGGAGTTGTAGAGGAGCTTGTGTGATGGACCGGGCTACTTATGCCCAATAAGGCTCCATATCCAGATCTGTCTCCCGCGAACGGACCGAAGTCTCGCAAGGGAAATCTCACACACGTGTCCAGTAATAGTATAAACGACAAACCAAAAGAATATAAGACACAAGAAAGTACATGTGCTCATATCTGTTCATAAATTTGTACAACTGTCCCATTACATTAATACATGTCCAATTAAAAAGAGTACAACTACCTGGGACATACCCCGAGGGAGCACAAGCTCACACAACACTAACTACTACACTACTGCTGGTGGTACAAGTCTGACACAACGCCGCTGAAAGCCAAACACATGGCAAGCCCTGAAAAGAACTGTAGGGGAGTGAGCCTCAACAAGTCACTGGCTCAGCAGGGACCACCCAAAAACAACACCGAAACCACAAACTCCTCAACCCCAAAGGGTCTCACTGGCAACACCAATAGCCAAACCATTTCATGCTCACATTATAACAATAAATAGCAATTAAACATAATCATGATAATAAACATAAAGTCCTCGGAAGGAAAGTGGGACTACAGAACTAATATAATATCATTAGTCAGCTCAACTACTAAAGTGCCTAAACCACAGTCTCACTAGCACACTGCTACAACAACTGGTTGCCTAAGCTATAAGCCACACAGGCAAGTCATTGCCTAGGCTGCAACCTTCAAAGGCGAACCTCAAACATTTGAGTAACAGGACTGCTAACAAAGAGCTGGTCATTTATACTCCAAACCACACTACATCGGAAACTACACACAAAGTAACAGAACTTGCTACCACGAAGCCAATCCATAACACACTAAAACCATAATTGGAATCATACCCAAGAAGAGTAAAACTCAACAAGTGGAAGGTCTCACATGGCCTCCACAGAGCACAACTCTACTAAACAACAATATGCCTAAGCCACAAGCCTCATCGGCAAATTACCTACAAATGGTAACATAATTAATAACCACCAACTAATCCACAATAGATTATAAACAAAGATCTACTTAAAACGGTTAGGATACAACAAGTGGCAAGTCAAACCACAAGACCGCCACAACACACAAGAGCCTGAAAAGGTTGGTACACAATGTACCACCACAAAACTACAAAGTAACCCACGAAGGGAATAAGTACCTGCTATCTCAAGGTACCACAACACAAACACCCGAACAAAGGGTACAAGTAGGTGATAAACACCACACTGAACCACAATTCTATTGAACCTTTATTTAGGCACAATATTACAGATGAAACCTCAACCGGCAAGTCACACAAACCACAACTCAGTTACAACTGTGCCAACACTAGCGCACACCTCGAACTGGTCAAACCTCGACCACGAGTCACAAACTCACGAACTACAGCCAGTGGCAAAGCACGAGTCAAGCCACAGCCAGAGCAAGCAAAGCACGAGTCAGAAAGA
This sequence comes from Colocasia esculenta, assembly GCA_014218235.1. Taxonomy (NCBI): domain Eukaryota; kingdom Viridiplantae; phylum Streptophyta; class Magnoliopsida; order Alismatales; family Araceae; genus Colocasia; species Colocasia esculenta. Next base: position 26,143,670 of record CM024755.1, on the reverse strand, counting down.
ACGACGCCACCACACGGGAACGGACTACTAGCTGATCAGGCCAGTATCCAACCCGGACAACACAACACAAGAACAACCTCTCAGCCTCGCAGTCACGGACGAAAGGTCCAACTGCCGCTCCACGAGAACAAGTCAAACAACTGTGGAGACCAACCAACACCACACCTGCAGACACACAGCTGTAGGCCCATGCCTGGCACCCCTAGGGTCTCTGGCCGGAGCACCCTAAAGTGAGGCACTGGAAAACAGACTAGTTGGGGACCAGTGACGTCTACTGGTGTCCGTACCCCCAACTACGAGCGCGCTACAAGCGACTACACACCCACAAACACAAGCGGCTTCCCTACTGTCGTCTTTCCCTCAGCCGGGCGTACAACTCAAACTCAGGAGTGAGGGTGTCCAGGAAGACGACACAGACCTCGATGGTACCACACTGTACCGGGACAAACCCCGAGCACAACAAACACACGTGCCTGGCTCACAAAGAACCTGGGGTACCCGACTAGAGAGGCATTCCGGAATAGGCGCCGGACCACCACACTCGGCAAGCTCAAACCACGATATATACACAAACACTTTCTGTTACCGATCACGGTACACAAATCACCATTAAGGATAGCTTGTCCTAGTCACCCTGTGACTCACAAGCTAACTTGCACAACTACATACACTAACCATAATAAAGATAACACCGCAGTTTGTCATTGGTCACACGGTGACCTCCACTGCCACACTAAACATAATAGCATGATCACACTTAATAATCCATCTAGGATAATTCACAAGAGATCCTAAAGGATCATAGGAACCTTATCGCCGCAACACGCAGACTGACCTCACTAATTATTAACCACAATAACGCACGGTATGCCATGAACACACAAACCATATACATGGCATCCAAATCTCGTAGATATCACGTGTATAATACCTCACGACGAATATATCACACATTATCTACGTAAACAAGATGTCCAACACATGAAAAATATACACATACTTAAACCACTACGTACATCACACATCATTCACGAAAAAACATGCCCATTACATGAGCAGTATGCTCCAAGAGCATAATAAGTGCACTGGCTCACACCGGTCATTGCCATGCACACGCAAACACGTAAAACAGATAGTGCTGACGCATGCACAAGCACAGGTTGGCGGCGACATCGATTGCCGTCCAAAGAATATAGACGGCAATGTCCCTTGCCGTCAACACCAAGTAAGCGACCACCACTTGGCCGTTTACCGACAATCAACGGCTAGATACCTAGCCGTTAATCTCCCAACGAAGAACTCTGCGTCAACCGATGTTGACGTCAAGATCTTCACTGCAAAACCCGCCAGAACACACAAAATGGCCCTAGGCCGATTGCACGGGCAATCTAGCCATAAATACAATAGAAAAACAAGGGGAAACACTTCCCCTTACATCTAGCAACCACAATTAAACCGGAAAAACAAGATCCAACGCTTAGATCAATCAAACCACCTGATTTTCCAGGCATGGTAACCCCCTTTTTCCCAAAAACATAATTAACAAGTAATCTATACAAACGGAGCATGACAATTCAAACAAGAGAAGTCAAGGGGTCCAGTCCCTACCTCAGAAACGCAATTAAACCCCCGAAGAACCTTGAATCACGCCGAAACCCGAGGAACGCCCCACGAACACCGCGCTCCAATTCGCCATTCCCCACCCGATCTGCTGCTACCACGCGCACCACAGCCTTCCCATGAGCTCCCGCCGACCGTCAGAACTCGCGAAGAAGCTCAAGGGTGAAGGTGGGCGAAGAGGAGGGGAGAGAGAGGGGAAAGAACAAGGCTCGGGTCAGCCCTAAAAACACAGGTGCGTCAGGTTAACGTCAACCTCTGTGTCGTTAACCAAACCGCCACCCCATAGGCGTCCACATCTTTGGCCGCCAAGTTCATACAACGGAACACACTAGAACCATGGTAGACGTCCACATCGATACACGCTAAAACCATGTTAACGGCAACCCATGGCCGCCAACACAAAGTCGACGTCACCCACCTGGACGCCAACCCACTGTTGATGTCCAGCATACTGAACACCAACACAGACCCATAACCAAACCCGGTAAGGATCTAATAAGAAACACACAACACTAATGGGCCTTACATTGGCCACCAAACCCGCTAAACATGGATCCACGGGGATCTGGAAAATGCGCGACGTTACATTATTATCACCTAAAAAGAAATGGCGTCCTCGACATATAAAACGAATCACAACAACCCGGATTATCACTTAGAAAGAAAATGAAACCATATACAGAACAAGAAGGATACTCTTTCTCTGCATCAGCCTTTCAATTCATCTATCCATTTCCATCCTTGCTTTGTTCTTTTCTTTTCTTTCAATTCATTTCACAATTACTTCATTCTGTCGATTCCATTGCCTTTCTTTACCTTTCAATTGTAGACAATCCTACCTTGCCAATGGCGCTTTATCTCCTTGGACTGAACCTGCTTCCATAATTTTCCAGTTGTGTTTGTAATATTTCTTTCGAGGCCGCTTTATCTTTCTCAAATATCTTACACTGTAATATTCTTTCATACCACCATTTTCTTTTTCCATTTATCACTGTTTGTGTTATCCTGTCTCATCTGCATTTATATTCACAACTGACACCTCTTCAAAGAAAACCAATCACCATCTTTGAATTTTCTGTCCTTTCATATTATTCTGCTCATACTGCTTAAAGTCAATCTCTGATTAAAAATCATAATAAACTCTGTTCATTTATTCCGCTGCGCAAAACTTTACACTTTCTCCTTATTCAAGCAAACTTAAACAATCTGTGAATATTAAATCTTTCTTTACTTCTGCTTCCGCTGCGCTACTCTGATCACACTGAACACTTTCGCAAAATATTCCACAATTTCTGCTCACAGTATTGCTTTCAATTACTTTCTTCTGGCTTCAACTGCTTCTCAAATCATCTTATTCAATTAATTCATGCTGAAGAAATTACTGCAATTTCTGTTCTGCCAAACCGCTATTGATATATTATGCTCTTCATATATCCTTCCTGCTTTAGTGACATTCTCTGGCTAATCTCATAATTTTGTTACATAACCTTTTTAAATATTCTTTAATTAGTCTATTCCTGCTCCTGCATAAAACTCTGAAATATCTTAATAACAATTCCTTTCTGCTCAATTGAATCATTTCTTTGCACCAATATGCAAACTCTAACTGACATTTCCTGACTCATCTGACCTTATTCACTTCATCATTTGCTAAATTCTTACTTTCTCTAATCCATATCTTTCTGCAAAATACTTCTCTTATTTCATTAAATGTTCTTTCTGAAAAATTTCTCATAATCTGTCATTCATCAACTAAATATTCATCTTGTGCAATTTTCACAAATTCTTATTGCACACTAATCCTTCTTTTCTCTCTTTCTTTATTCAACTGATCTTTTCTGTACTTATTTGTACAAATCCTCATATTAAACTTCATATTACTATCACTATTCATAACAACACTTTTCTCAAATTCCCCATCTCAGGTACACTTAATCATCACTATTCTTTTATGTACCAGTACCTCTTTTAAAGCTGATCTGCTTTACTTAATCATGTCAAACTCTTCATAATACTAATCACATTCTCATTCACACTGTTTCTTGATATCATCTGACTCAGATCTCTGATGCCACAATACCTCTGCTGAGGTTCTCAACTATATTTTGCACATTTAATCATTTCTGACACACACACTGACCTGATCCTTATAACCTTGTTACCATACACCTGTCTCTGCTAATTCTGTACTTTACTAACATATAACAGGCATATCCCTCTCAGGGCACTACTTTACATTTCTCCTCTAATCTCTGCAACTGAAAACTTTTAAATACTATACTTTAACTGCTTTAACTGCACTAGTGTCAGGATGCTACCACACAACTTATACCACTATTCACGTTGTGGCACAACAGATGCTCACAACTGCCAATTTAACAAACAGAAACACACGGTTTACGTGCCAAAAGCTCACGTAAAAACTACTTTATATCACACAAAACTGCAGACTTACTACCAGCAGTGAACATTAATCCATGTATTGGGACATTATACTTTCAATGTCTTTTCATATTCTAACTGGACATTGCTCTGATACCAACTGTGACGGACCGGGTACTTATGTCCAATAAGGCTCCATATCCAGATCTGTCTCCTGCGAAAGGAGCGAAGTCTCGCAAGGGATATCTCACACACGTGTCCAGTAAGAGTATAAAAGACAAACCACAAGAATATAAGACACAAGAAAGTACATGTGCTCATATCTGTTCATAAATTTGTACAACTGTCCCATTACATTAATACATGTCCAATTAAAAAGAGTACAACTACCTGGGACATACCCCGAGGGAGCACAAGCTCACACAACACTAACTACTACACTACTGCTGGTGGTACAAGTCTGACACAACACCGTTGCAAGCCAAACACACGGAGGGCCCTGAAAATAACTGTAGGGGAGTGAGCCTCAACAAGTCACTGGCTCAGCAGGGACCACCCAAAAACAACACCGAAACCACAAACTCCTCAACCCCAAAGGGTCTCACTGGCAACACCAATAGCCAAACCATTTCATGCTCACATTATAACAATAAATAGCAATTAAACATAATCATGATAATAAACATAAAGTCCTCGGAAGGAAAGTGGGACTACAGGACTAATATAATATCATTAGTCAGCTCAACTACTAAAGTGCCTAAACCACAATCTCACTGGCACACTGCTACAACAACTGGTTGCCTAAGCTATAAGCCACATAGGCAAGTCATTGCCTAGGCTGCAAGCTTCCCAGGCGAACCTCAAACATTTGAGTAACAGGACTGCTAACAAAGAGCTGGTCCTTTATACTCCAAACCACACTACATCGGAAACTACACACAAAGTAACAGAACTGGCTACTACGAAGCTAATCCATAACACACTAAAACCATAATTGGAATCATACCCAAGAAGAGTAAAACTCAACAAGTGGAAGGTCTCACATGGCCTCCACAGAGCACAACTCTACTAAACCACAATATGCCTAAGCCACAAGCCTCATCGGCAAATTACTACAAATGGTAACATAATTAATAACCACCAACTAATCCACAATAGATTATAAACAAAGATCTACTTAAAACGGTTAGGATACAACAAGTGGCAGATCAAACCACAAGACCTCCACAACACACGAGAGCCTGAAAAGGTTGGTACACAATGTACCACCACAAAACTACAAAGTAACCCACGAAGGGAACAAGTACCTGTTATCTCAAGGTACCACAACACAAACACCCGAACAAAGGGTACAAGTAGGTGATAAACACCACACTGAACCACAATTATATTGTACCTTTATTTAGGCACAATATTACAGGTGAAACCTCAACCGGCAAGTCACACAAACCACAACTCAGTCACAACTGTGCCAACACCAGGGCACACCTCGAACTGGTCAAACCTCGACCACGAGTCACAAACTCACGAACTACAGCCAGTGGCAAAGCACGAGTCAAGCCACAGCCAGAGCAAGCAAAGCACGAGTCAGAAAGAACGACGCCACCACACGGGAACGGACTACTAGCTGATCAGGCCAGTATCCAACCCGGACAACACAACACAAGAACAACCTCTCAGCCTCGCAGTCACGGACGAAAGGTCCAACTGCCGCTCCACGAGAACAAGTCAAACAACTGTGGAGACCAACCAACACCACATCTGCAGACACACAGCTGCAGGCCCATGCCTGGCACCCCTAGGGTCTCTGGCCGGAGCACCCTAAAGTGAGGCACTGGAAAACAGGACTAGTTGGGGACCAGTGATGTCTACTGTTGTCTGTACCCCCAACTACGAGCGCGCTACAAACGACTACACACCCACAAACACAAGCCGCTTCCCTACTGTCGTCTTTCCCTCAGCCGGACGTACAACTCAAACTCAGGAGTGAGGGTGTCCAGGAAGACGACACAGACCTCGACGGTACCACACTGTACCGGGATAAACCCCGAGCACAACAAACACACGTGCCTGGCTCACAAAGAACCTGGGGTACCCGACTAGAGAGGCATTCCGGAATAGGCGCCGGACCACCACACTCGGCAAGCTCAAACCACGATATATACACAAACACTTTTTGTTACCGATCACGGTACACAAATCACCATTAAGGATAGCTTGTCCTAGTCACCTTGTGACTCACAAGCTAACTTGCACAACTACATACACTAACCATATTAAAGATAACACCGCAGTTTGTTATTGGTCACACGGTGACCTCCACTGCCACACTAAACATAATAGCACGATCACACTTAAAAATCCATCTAGGATAATTCACAAGAGATCCTAAAGGATCATAGGAACCTTATCGCCGCAACATGCAGACTGACCTCACTAATTATTAACCACAATAACGCACGGTATGCCATGAACACACAAACCATATACATGGCATCCAAATCTCGTAGATATCACGTGTATAATACCTCACGACGAATATATCACACATTATCTACGTAAACAAGATGTCCAACACATGAACAATATACACATAAACCACTACGTACATCACACATCATTCACGAAAAACATGCCCATTACATGAGCAGTATGCTCCAAGAGCATAATAAGTGCACTGGATCACACCGGTCATTTCCATGCACAAACAAACACGTAAAACAGATAGTGCTGACGCATGCACAAGCACAGGTTGCACTACAAAAAAAATGACATATAGCTTCGCATAATAACCGTAGGTATAGGCCACAAAACCGAAGGTAAAACCCTTTACCTACGGAAAGTGCTACGGTTTGAATCCGACACGCATGCGCCCGTGACTAAAGACTATACCCACAAAAAAATAATCGTAGGTATATATCGGGTTATTCATACAAATATTAACCGTAGGTAAAGACTTATAAAAAGCATAGGTAAAATTTTTTAAAAACTATAGGTATTGCCATCTATACTTATGGTTTCATAACCGTAGTAATACCTTTTTTGAGATGTTACAATATATATACTTATGGTTTTACGATATTGTAAGTAATGATATTTAGTCATGAATATTAAAAATCGTAGGTGTAGAGTTTTTTTTTTTTTACAAATATAAAATAAATATCTGTCCATATCTGATGTAAACATGTAATATATATACCATGGATATATGCCAGAGCTCTAAAAAACCCATATGCACCAAACGACCTGCGCACATAGGGTTCTTTGTTTTCCTAGAGAAAAAGCAATGGCTTGAAACACCCAGCATTGCAACCACACAATTAAGAACACATGATAAGAACTGGGATGGGAGAAACCACTATTGCTTGTACAGGCGGCCAGACACCCTATAGAATCCACTTCTCCAGAAAGATTATACATGAACAGACGAAGAGACGACCAAAATGATAAGAACGTGCGTTTATCAAAATTAAATTCACAGAAAGTTGTGGTAAGACATCACCTGACATGTCATTTGAGTGACATTCTACACAAGAAGACATATACAAATCCATCTAAGTACAACTGACCCTGCAGTTCACAGTTTTCATATTTTCTTGAAACAATATAAGATCTAGCATCCATAACAAGAAAGAACAAAGCATATTAGCATCCATACACACATGGCCTCTGTATATCAAGTAAGCATGTCCATATATAAGAGGGCATTTCCAGTAAAGGCCCATGGCAACCATATACAAGCACATGACCTCCATATACAAAATAAAAAGTTTGCTTCAAAAAAAAAAAAGGCCATGTGTGTATTTCAAAATAAAAAGTCTACTTTAAAAAAAAGTTAAGTGTATCTCAAAATAAAAAGTCTGTCTCGACAAAAAGGGCCAGTGTATATCAAAATAAAAAGTTCGTCTAGCAATGTTCATGCATATAGTCAATGTGTGTAGTCCAGCAATGTTAGTCAACATGAAGTCGAAACCAAGCAGCATCATGGATGGACCATAACCTGAAAAAATAGATCATACAAGGCTAAAAGTTACCAAATTGAAGACATAGGAAGAAATGTTAAATTGGAAGAAATATTTAACTATTTACATAGTCCTTTAACCATAAAATGTGGCTTCCGAGAGCATCACTCAACCTTTTCCTAAATTGATCCTTAACAAATAATGATGTGCTTGGCCTTTGAGTATTGGTGATTGATACCTCACAGTACTCAGTGCCTATTTTGCGGCCCATGACGACCTTTTCAATTTCTGTGCTGATGAAAAATCCAAACATATAAAAAAATATTGAGCATGTATAAGTATAACTTGAAAAAGTAATAAAAGTTGACTATACCTTGCTTACATCTCCACAATCTATAATGCACTTTACATCTTGATCTACAACCTGTCCCTCAACTGCACTGGTCATATGCACATCCACGTGTGCAGATGGAGCACACTTACCATCATTCTTGGCCTACAACAAAGTGGAACAATTGTCATAAACATATTTATGTTGGAAACTTTATGTAAAAAAAATTTATACCCTTGAAGTTTGTCCAGAAAATCCTATCAAATTCTTCAAAGAAAACCTTAAACAAAAACAACTGAAATAGGCAAAACTGAAATAAAAACAAAGAAAACTGAAACAAAAACAAACTGAAATATGCAAAACTGAAATATGCTTCCAGAATGATTTCAAAAGGATAGGCCATGAGCAAAGGAAAAGATGAAACTGAGCCAAACTGAGATTTTCGGCTCAGGTCAGGTCGGTTCATCAGGTTAGCCTGATTAATGAACAGCCCTAGGAGAATGTGGAATTTTGAGTGAGCTCCATTAGTGAATTCAACAAGTAGAATTCAATGACCTCAGCCAACACGAGGTAGAATTCAACAGGTTGGTTTGATTCTAAGTTTGGAAACCCAGACCGACCCATTTAACCTGAAAATAAAAACCCAAAAGTCCTAACACCATACCCAACACTTCGAAAGTGTATGTGCCATGTGGGGAGTTTGCTGGAAGCTCCCCAGGATACCACTGTCAACCTATCCTTTATGGGATCCCAAAGTCTCATTTAATGCATCTGTCTTGGAGAGTGATCTGTGCATGCGGGTCAAAAAGAAAGATTTGACTGTGCATGGACTCCCCTTCAAAGGCCTTGAAACCTTAAGCCCTGAGCCTGGGCATGGCAGTGGCGGTGCTCCCCTCAACCAATAGCCACCCCAGAAAAACACAGCAAAAGGAAACACCCCAAAATAAATGATCCGAACCAAACAAAAAAAAGAAGGTTTCATCCATTTTCAATTACCTGGGTTGGTTTTGTTTGGCTTATAAGAATGGCTTGGGTTAGTTTGGATTAAGAAAAAATTGGTGTAAGGGGATAATAAAAATTGGCAAAATCATAACAACAATGCTTACTCTTAAAACATACAATTAGACTGGCAAGGGGATAATAAAAACACATTATGTTGTAACTTTGTGCAAAGAAAACATCCTTAAGTTCAACTTTAAAAAATGTAATGGAAACTAAACATGCTTAATTTTTGAACTCTGTTACATACCCATGTAAGTTCGCCATACGTGCCCATGCAAGAAAAGCAGGTCCGCCAAAAAAGTCATCTAAATCTCTATTAGTAACATTAAATCCCTGGCCAAATGTCATTAACAGGAAAAGAAATCAAATCTAAGATGCATAACGAATTAAATCATCAATCTATCACAGGAAATGTAAAGAAAACTGAAATATGTTCATGTATATATATCAGTTATATTCTGGATAAGTCTTTGTATGAGCATCTAACCTAATAAGACACTCCAAGTTCTCTCCATCTCTCTTTTTTCCCACACCTCATCTCATTTCTCTTCCTTTCATGTTTCTTAAGTTTCTACGGCAATCTGGAATAACATCAAGCCCATGTGCTTCCCCAACTCTTGCACAGCCTCTATCTGGGATGAAGTATGATGTCTTTGACAATAGCATCACAATGAAAAAGTAAAAAGAGGGTGATATGACATTCTATAAGAATGAAAACCATCTAAAGAAGATACCTGTGAAGATAAAATCTGAGCTTTTAGATCACTGAATATCTGCAAGAATTTAAAGAAACATTTCTGAGTCCATATCTCTCAACTAACTCAAAAAAATGTGTAAATAAGACAAGCACCAATTTGCAGTACTTCATGTAAACCATGGAAACATATCTGTAAGATTTGGGCAGGAACATGTACCATATGTTCAAAGCCCCACAAATTTGTCTTAGAGATTCTAAATGGAACATAGAACATAAAAGAGCATGTATAGGTGGAATGGAAATAAGATCCATAGTTCCTTGAAAAAGATGGTGAACATGATGGTAAACCAGCAAACCAGTCAATCAAACCATCTTCAAAGACCTACTCAATGCCTCCTCAGCAATAATAAATAAACAAGGGCAATTGGACCACTCCATGCGATCATAAGCCTTAGCCATATCCAGTTTGAACATTACATTATTTCCCCTAGTTTTCCTGCCAAGCTCATGAACCATCTCTTGCGCAAGAGCTATATTTTCCACAATATATCTCCCTTTAATATGAGCACCTTGTTCCACAGAAATCAGTCTAGGCATTATAGACACCAACCTATTGCTGATGATCCTAGTGAAATCTGAACCTGAGACCTCACAATCCTGGTGTATATGGAGGGCTAACAACATCATAATCTTTGCTAAAAAATAATCAACTACTTTAGCAAAATTTCTGCTCCTTGCTCCTTGCACGTCCATAGTGCTTTGACTTAACACTAACATTCAATAATTCCTTTTTTTTTTACACAACAGTATAACATACTTCTAATGTCTAGAAAGAGTAAAATTCTCTAATGCCTATGTTGATTAACAATGAGCCAGATGAAGTCACCTGCAAGTTCAATCATTACAAACAGAAATATGAGGGTGTATGTTAACACAGAGCCTACTCAGCAGTAAAGTACTTAATCAGTATTAGACTAGCTTGTGCAGCATTATATACTCATTCTACATGTTGTACTAGAACTCTGCATTCACTAATTTGAGATCAATGCTAGCCAGCTGGATATATAAATTACTGTTTATTCCAAATCATAGTATCATCCATGTGACAAACTGGGCCAAATGCCTATCGACTAGACATACTGATTTGCAAAGACTTGTAAGCCATGAAGAAAAAAATCTAAACTACAACTTAGAATAATGGTAACCAGAACTACACATGCAAGAAAATCATTTCTCGTTTCCAGCTTGATCAAACATGCCTTTTCATGTCACGGGGGTTTATCTAGCAAAAACATACAATTTGCTAAAAAATATGCAAGACAATGACCACTTGATTGGAACACTTAAGGTAGCAAGGCAATTCTTAAGAAAATATGCATTGGACAAGAAACAGTGAGCAGACCCATCTGACACAGGTGGACTAGAGACATCAAGGAGCTTCCTGATGGAATGAGGCCAAGGACCCATTAGGCATTACTTTGGCATTAATTGGCTGCCAAGGTATGATGGTTCAGTGCAGAGGAAATCACCTCTCCTCTGAACACTACCACAAGACATTCCATAAGGGATCAACTAGTTGGATTTAGATTACCTAAATGCTTAAATGCACCCTTCTGTTTCCATTCAGAGAATTCAAGGTATTCAATTTGCCAGTAGAATTTGCACCTTATATTAGACCGAGTTAATCTATAAATTCAAGGGAATGTAACAGAAAATTATATAAAATGATCTGGCAACTGTATACTTCCAAAAGGAGTATGACCAGTGAAACTTACCAAGAATGGGACAATTCTGAGAAAAGGCTACTTGAGTGTCAATAAGCCAGAGGATGGAAGCAACAATCTTGCATTACATGGAAAATGTATTTTGCATGATTATGGTTAAGAAACTTCTGGTAATGTTATCTTCACGTCAGAAGAAAAGTTGTTTATGGGTTTCTTATTGCCTGCTTTCTTAAGATGGAAATTCATCTATCAAAGTAAAACCTTTTCTTGTGCTAAGCTCATTAGCTCCTTCATATCCTGCCCAATTTAAAAGAGAAGCAAAGTACAATATTTTCCAACTGACTAAACAAAGTAGAAAAGGGCTAGTGAATGATGTTTTCTACCTTACTGTCATCCACCAACTCAACCAGTTGAGGTGCCTTTTTTAGGTTGAGATCTGCTAACAATTGAATCTGGTAATACAATCAATAACAAGAAATGAAAACCAAACATATAGGATACATGAATAAACACAAACAAGAAGACAAAAAGAAGACATCCTTGAAAATTTTCCGAAGTCCTAAACCAAAAGGTTGTGCCCTCAAATAGAATATAATAACTGAGGCATTCTAACATGCAATAATAATCCTCTCTCAAGGGTTTAATACATGTTTAACATGCCAGGCAAGGCAAGGTAACATCTGAGTTTTTGGAAACAAATAAAAGAAAAGAGATAACATGTCATTCCAAACTAGAAGATAAGAAAGTTCACGAGAAAAAAACAGATTTAGGTGGTTTCCATAACTAACCAGGCTTCACAAAATCTGTCAGACTAAAATCTATGGCCTTCAAGGAAGACAACATGGACAAAAAGGGGAAAAAACTTGTAAGTCTATTACTTCAAATGCATTAATCGGCCTCTGATAGATTAATGAGCAATCCTGGGAGGACCAAGAGAGCATCGTTGTCAAAACCATATGATCATGGGGGCAAAGCAACCGTATGGGAAAAATGTACAGAAGTAAATAGTTTCTCTACTTTTCTATTATATAGGCAAGCAATATTACACTGTAATGGAAAATGGGGAAACATTTACTATGATGTAATTAAGGACGTCCATTTCAAAGTAAATAAGAAAAAGAAGACTTAAAGATGCAAATAGGAAACTAAGGTAGACATAGCTCTTATGGGCTCTGTTGCTTTCTTCAACCATTCGATCTCATTCAAATATGGTGCCAAGAGTTTTTTACAGGCATAATGGTACTCAGCCACCCAATGGATCTCATCAGGAGCAGCATTGCGAGGTTCATCAACTTTTTCTGGTAAGGAGCCTACACAGGAAAAAAATATACCATTAAAAAAAACTTGTAAAGGTTTTAAAGGGAAAAAGGAAAACCTCTATTTCCTTGAATGAAATCTATATACTACCATCCAAGATGTATATGTGTCTTTAAACAATTTCCTACCATCCAGGATATATGATGTGTCTTAAACAATTTATCTTGTTCTAACAAGAAAACCAAAGATGACTATAATGTGGAACAATAGGATAGTCATAACAAAGATTATAGTCAACAGTCCTTAAATAATGTAAAAGAGAGAAACTGCCATGCAGAAGGAGATCTCACCCATGTTATATGCTCAGATGACAAATATCTTTTTTTCTCAAACTCTGTTAGCTTCCTCGACTACAAGGATGTTTTCCAATCTTATGCCAAAATTCCCATCCTCATAATATCTCTGAAATAGATTTCCAAGTTAAAAAAGGCAAAGTACAAAGAGAATGAACATCAAATATCTTTAAGAAAATCTAAAAGTTGATCCTCAAAAGAAAGACATTATTATAGGAAGTCACGGACAAAATGTTCTAGTAATATATGTGGATATGCTGGACAGGCATGAATACAGTGTTGAACATACATAGAAACACATGTAAGTGGAAAATATCATCAAGATAGAATGTAAGTGGAGCATACTAGACCAACATCAAACAGAAAAAAGGTACCAAGAAATTAAAATTGGGGAGCCAAGAGGATCAGAAAACCCAGAATCAACCTGGCTCAAACCTATTCCAAAAACGTATTAATAAATGGGCATGTTCTATAATGCTTGCATCCTCTGTGTCAATTTTTTTCCCTTTTTGAAATGATGACTGAAGAGATGAGGGATATATTTAAATGTCACCTTAATCACAACCTTGTACCTAGCTAGCAGCAACTTTGAACATGAGAACATTTTCATCACCACTGTAAACCCTGTACCAACAATCTGGATTTGTTTAGATCTAATAGAGGCTAAGTGGTCCCAAAAAATCAGCAAGGCTTCCAATTGTCTCCTTGCCTATCAGGTTAACCCCCACAAGACAGTTCAAGCATCTAGCCCAGTATTTGAATGGGAGAAGGCCCATTCAAAGTCTCATCAGGCCACTTGTCTAGTATAACATTGCCTCCTCGGTTACACATTTAAGGTACTGAAACAAGCAATAATGCTCAAAGATTCTCCAAGAGTTGGAAAATAGTGTAAACAAAGAAAAGCCAAACTCCCCTTGGGCAGTACCCCCCCCCCCCAACCCCTGCAAACAAGCCCATCAAAGACCTTAAGATCAGAAACCAAGTTGACCCCCCTCAACCCTGCAAACAAGCCCAGCAAAGACCTTAAGATCAGAAACCAAGTTGACCCAGTGGTCATTACCTTCCCTGCATTTATGCTCATAGTAAAAATTGACACTGAACAGTGGGAATTGATACTGAGACTTCATGGTTGTCTAAAAGGTGCTAATCCAACTCTCCCAATCTCAAAAAAAAAAAAACTCTATGTAGCTTTTTCCTCAAGCTTTGAGTAATCTTTTGCATCTGTACAAAATTCTTGCAGGGATCTCTCTTTTAACAACTTGAGTGGTTCTTTACCGAAGATACCTGCAAGAACTTTCAAGTGAGTCATTTTCTGTTCCGCAAAGTAGCTATCACATTTGGTGCAAGTGTTGGTTCTGTCACTGTTGTGATGATTGGTGTGGATTATTTCTTTGGTGGCGGCATAGACACCATCAACAGATCTTCTTTGATGTCAATGGTTGGTACAGCTTGCTTTTTCTTTTCTACTTCTTGTATAAGTATCTCTTTGCATAGTCCTATCTACAGTTATGCTTATTCAGTTCTTTTATACTTCGTTGTTTTATTGTTTTTTAACCTAACTTTTGTAGCATGTTTTCCTGGGATTTGAGAAACATTGATTGCATAGTCCCATCAACAGATCTTCTTTGATGTCAATGGTTGGTACAGCTTGCTTTTTCTTTTCTACTTCTTGTATAAGCATCACTTTGCATAGTCCCATCTACAATGATGCTTATTCAGTTATTTTATACTTTGCTGTTTTAATTTTTTTTACCTAAATTTTGTAGCGTGTTTTCATGGGATTTGAGAAACATCGACTATCTTATATTTGATTAATTAGAATAAAATTAGATTAGTGGGAAGCCTATCTCAACCTCAATTGATTAAGACTTGGTGGGTGATTGCAGAGGTAGAGGGGTGTTGGCCATTAATAAAAACTGTCATTAATCGTGTGTAGTCACGCTACATATTTAACTTCACACAAATGGCCCTAAACGATGACAAGGGTGGGTGAGTTTTAACAACTCAATTGGACCGGTGAAATGGAACAGGGCCATGGATTGCTTAAACTGTTTCCCCAAGGGCCGACGACGTGGGTTCGGAGGAGATTTATTTGGGGGGGGGGGGGGGGGCGGGTGGGACGGCAAACATCTGTAGCTGATCACTCTCTACAAGAGAGATATATAAATGACTTCTTCACCGGACAGCTGAAATGATCGAAGAAGAAACCAAGAGGATGGAACACAAGAAATTCCAGGAATAGCCAGCTAAAACATCCCAAACGGTGACATGCGCTGATCATGTACTAAAACCAAATAAATGACATCCTAATCTACATGAAAAATCAGACTTTTATTTATTGACGAAAATCAAATTTTTATCTCAAAACTAATATCAGATGTTCAAAGTGGATCGACGGGGGGTACCTCCGCACGCGGCCGAGGACGAGGATGACGGGGAGGGAGGAATCCGACGACTTCAAGCGGCGATCAAAGTCCTGGCAGCCGTCGGCGCCGGAGTCGGGGTAGAGGACGACGCCCACCATGGAGGCGCCATAGTTGGGCACCCCGAAGTTGACGATCACGCCGTCGTGGTGTACCCGGAGCGCTGCCCTTCTCCACCACGAACCGCCCCGCCGCCTGGTCCCGGGGGACCAGCAGGAGTGCTGCAGCGAGCGACCGCTGTCCTGCCATCCCCGAGCTGAGGGCGGGTTCCCGAAGCTGCTGCGCCTCTGCTTTGGCACAGAGGGAAGGGGGGAGGACGGAGGGAGAAGACTTTCGGTGGAAGAAGAGTGAAGGTGAAGGAAAATGGGAAGGAGAGAGAGAGCACTTGGAGGACTTGTTAACCAACGGTAGAAGCCTCTCGGGAGGGAGAGGTAGTAGCACCTAGCAACCACGATTGCCGTAGTCGAGCAGGTCGCTAGGTCGTGCACGACAACAGCAGGTGAGGACGGCGGCTGCTAGGGCGTGGACGCGAAGGCGACACTGGAGGGTTGAGACGACGATTGCCGCGGTCAAGCAGGTTGTGCACAAAACACAACAGATGACGACGGCGGGGTGCTAGGGCGTGGCTGATCACGGCGACGTCCGGCTTGGACGACGACGATGGTGGCTGAGGGCGCGGTCGGCGTCCGGCTTGGACGACAACGATGGTGGCCGAGGGCGCCTGGCACGGTCGCTTCGACAATGGCAGAAGGAGGCCCAGCAAGGGAGTAACCAGCCAGAAGGTGCTCTTCCGGCGAATGTGATCCCCCAGCCAACATCCAGAACACCGCCCAAGGGAGAACCCCTAAATATCCCACGCTTCTTATTTCCCGCGCAAGGGAAATGTATTGGCGCCGCAACTATACACTCACGGTTTCAAAAATTTTTAAGGATGTTATGAATAGACCAATACCTATATTATGTAGATTTTCA
Source organism: Colocasia esculenta (assembly GCA_014218235.1). Classification (NCBI taxonomy): domain Eukaryota; kingdom Viridiplantae; phylum Streptophyta; class Magnoliopsida; order Alismatales; family Araceae; genus Colocasia; species Colocasia esculenta. The sequence goes on along the minus strand of CM024755.1, from coordinate 26,126,947 downwards.
TAAGTGTATGCATCTTTTTGTTACACTTTTTAGTGAACTATGGCTAACATAAATATATTCTCTCACGATATGTAAAAACCGTAACTATATGTTCGTATCTACATATGGTTAAAAAAAACGTGTGTATAACTTTGCAACGGACGGATTTAACATGTATAATTGGGGTATATACCTACGTATTACCCTACTGTAGGTAAATTCTGTGGGTATAGCTCTAATTTGTTGTAGTGTTGGCAGCGACATCGATTTCCGTCCAAAGAATATAGACGACAATGTCCCTTGCCGTCAACACCAAGTAAGCGACCACCACTTGGCCGTTTACCGACAATCAACGGCTAGATACCTAGCCGTTAATCTCCCAACGAAGAACTCTGCATCAACCGATGTTGACGTCAAGATCTTCACTGCAGAACCCGCCAGAACACACAAAATGGCCCTAGGCCGATTGCACGGGCAATCTAGCCATAAATACAATAGAAAAACAAGGGGAAGCACTTCCCCTTACATCTAGCAACCACAATTAAACCGGAAAAACATGATCCAACGCTTAGATCAATCAAACCACCTGATTTTATAGGCATGGTAACCCCCTTTTTCCCAAAAACATAATTAACAAGTAATCTATACAAATGGAGCATGACAATTCAAACAAGAGAAGTCAAGGGGTCCAATCCCTACCTCAGAAACACAATTAAACCCCCGAAGAACCTTGAATCACGCCGAAACCCGAGGAACGCCCCACGAACACCGTGCACCAATTCGCCATTCCCCGCCCGATCTGCTGCTACCACGCGCACCACAGCCTTCCCACGAGCTCCCGCCGACCGTCAGAACTCGCGAAGAAGCTCAAGGGTGAAGGTGGGCGAAGAGGAGGGGAGAGAGGGGAAAGAACAAGGCTCGGGTCAGCCCTAAAAACACAGGTGCGTCAGGTTAACGTCAACATCTGTGTCATTAACCAAACCACCACCACATAGGCGTCCACATCTTTGGCCGCCAAGTTCATACAACGGAACACACTAGAACCATGGTAGACGTCCACATCGATCGACGCTAAAACCATGTTAACGGCAACCCATGGCCGCCAACACAAAGTCGACGTCACCCACCTGGACGCCAACCCACTGTTGATGTCCAGCGTACTGAACACCAACACAGACCCATAACCAAACCCGGTAAGGATCTAATAAGAAACACACAACACTAATGGGCCTCACATTGGCCACCAAACCCGCTAAACCTGGATCCACGGGGATCCGAAAAACATGCGACGTTACAGCTTGGTAGCACAATTTTTAGATGGTTCTAATCATTTTCTGAAAGTCCACATAACACCTGTCGACAGCCCTGCTACTTGCTGTCGACAGGGCCCTCTGTCCAGAGCCCAGAAAATGGAACCTGACAGGGGCTGTCGACAGACACTCCCTTGGCTGTCGACAGCCACTGACAGGCTGAGAATTCAGCTTCTGGGAAAGCCATATCTGTCGACAGGCACAGTCAGTCCTGGAAATCAGTACCTACCTTGACTCATTTCTTGATCGGAACTACACCTAATTGTTCTAACAAAATGCTTACTCATTCCTAGATGTTTCTTCCACTTAAACACCTACTAAACCAGTCAAGTTTCCTTTCTTTTTACCATGAATCATTTCTTCAAAGTTTCGAACAAAATTGACCTTCTGAGATCATCAATTTTCTGAAATCAATGAAGGAACATAGTTCCTTAATTCTTGTGTGTGAACCATGAGTGAATCCTTGTGTATCCTTGATTCATTATAAGGATGAGTGTGTGATGATGACAAGTTGTGAGTTTTTGGACTCGTTCGAGAAATATGCCTGGCAAATAAAGGGCTGGTTCAGTCCTAGGGGGAGCACCCGAATTCGTCAGTGGCCGCGCGGGGGCGATGAGGACACGTGGATGTTGGCATACATCAGTTCGTGTTGATTAGTCATCACATCATGCTTGTGTGTGTAACCATGTGTCTGATTTTGAATTCAAGTGTTATTCTGAGTTGTGGATCCTGTTTCTAAGAGTTATGAATCTTGTTCCTAAAATACTCCTGCTTTATATGTGTTATTGAAGCTGACTCTTCCATTTGTTATAGTGAACATTCAGAGCAAAACATGTCTGTTCTTATCTTGAGTTTATATATCAGTGCTAGCAATACATATTCGTTCTTACCTTCAGCATTTACATCTGAATCCTTTTCGTTTAGCGGAATTGAGTTCTACTGGGCTAGTTAGCTCATCAAATCCTACTTTTTCAAGTATCTACAGTTCTAAAAGGCGGGAACTTTGGGATTTGTGTGTGGAGTGATCAGCCTTGGTGACATTTTATTTATTTTTTAGATTGTAAAGCAAGAATCATGTAACACCTACTGAATGGCAAATAATACTTGTTATTTAGTGAAGCTTCTGAGCAAATGTCCTGTTCAATCAGTATAATTTTACTCTTGATTTCTCGTTCGTTCACGTTCCAGCATTTATGGACATATTAAATGTCGTGACGTGACAGAATGGTATTAGAGCATTGGTTGAGGATTCAATTAGTTATTGGTCTTCAACATCCTGTAGTGACCTGTGAGGATGGGTAGAAAGCTTAAAGTTTAGCTAGATATGTAATGTAGGAAATAGATTGTATTGAGTATGAAATGAATATCTAGAGATATGTTCCTTCCTACGATTTATCTTCACTTCCATAATTTCATACTTGTGGGTTCTCCATTTGTACAACTCATATGCACTAATTGTTTCATGTTCTGTAGAACTCACCTTCCTTTGGTTTCTTTCTTCTATTCTTGCTTCTTGCTCCTGCTCAAGAACTTCATGTTTAAAGTGTTTACTATGAACACCCATTTGAAACAACCATTGTGTTGTTCTATTCCTTGCCAACATGTCTTAGCTGGAATTTGTGTTATGATTCAAGCATATCATGAAACTCATTCCATTAGAAGCAAGAAAATGTTATCTGAAAGTGTTGCACTTCTAGTTGTTATTTTTTCCTTAGATTTCCATACCATAGTAGATCTCTATTGTCCTACTTGTTTCCCCTCATGGAAAGTGGTGGTTAGAACTGGAAATAAGACCTTTTTGATGATCCCAATCATGTAAGGATTCCTAGAAACACTCGGTAGAATTTCCTGTGGTAGTTTTACCACATTCCTGGAAGCTTAGACTTCACTTGTCGACAACCAGCACTTACCTGTCGACAGGTAACATGCTTCTAGAACCCAGAAATGCAGAACTGATAGTAGCTGTCGATAGATAGCCTTGACTTGTCAACAGATGTTCCTCGCCTGTCGATAGCCGACTCTGGTCTGTCGATAGATAGTGTCCGACCCCAGAAATTGGTTCTGGGAGGACAGTAGCTGTCGACAGCCACTTCCTAGCTGTCGACAGACACCAGTTTGTGATGAACTGGTCCTTCTTCAGTCAGAAGTGTCAGCAGGTTCAGTCAGAAGAGTCAGCAAGCACCCTGTAGAACTGAAACTCATGCCTTATTTACATTCCATATCATTTAAGTAAATGTTATCATTTACTTAAGATATTACATGTAAATAAGGAAGTACCCCCCATTTGAATCCAATAAAAATATCAGAAAAATCATATCTCTTACCAATAAAAAATCAACTATCCCACCGAAGAAGAAAAATACAATTTTTACGATTCCATCAAAATAGCGTCTTTCTAATTTCTCACAATTTGGCCTACCTAAAAATCTCATAATTCAAATAAACCTAGTGGAATGCTAGGAATCCAAGGTCCGGTGAAAAATGATAAACACACATATGACTTCTCCAAGGGAGCCCTCTCCTACTGAAGGAAAAGTCAAACATGCTAATCCCTTGCTTTATATTAACATGACTTTTACATTGATATGTTATTATCTCCGATTCTAAATAAGAATTAGTAAATGAATGGTTCAACCGATCATATAGATTTCATTACTATCCTCGTGATGTATTCTTTCGTTGACTTTCCCATTTTCTTGGATTCTAAATTATTATACCACTGAGATGAATCATTTAATCCACATTTACCTCCATCCCTCATTAAACCAAGTAAGACTCTTTAATAACACAAATATGTGGAACACTTACACAATTGATGACTCAAAATTTTAAGATTGATTTAAATCTCACAAACCTTATACACAGTGTAGGATTGAATATGTTTACTTCTATTGGAGTAGGCAACCAAACAAAATAGTGAAGAAAAGAAATAGGGAAAATATCTAGCTAGGGAGATTTTTGAAGAAATGTAGAAAATGCGAATACTTTGCACCAAAGTTTGGCTTTGGTCAGATAACTTCTTGAACTCTTAATTGCATTCTCTTTAGGCTTGAACTCATCCAATTCTTTTTCTGATTATAATAGAAAGATCAAATGTCTCCTAGTTGATTTAAATCTTAAAGTTTTACTTCAAATAATCAACAGCATGGCGTGTCAAGACACACAGACAATTAGACTGGGAATCAGTAGAAAAAGTATCAGTAGAGTCAAGTCCACATCTTCTAGGAATAGCAGTCTTAATTAACTATCCATCATGTAGAGTTGATCTTGTAACATCTTAGTATCAACCTCACCCATTGGTAAGGTCAATCTTAAGCCATATTTTCTCTAAACGTTAACTAAAAACTTGACTAGTGTCAACTTGTGCTCCATATAGTGACAACCTAAGAAGTAATCAGGGTCAACACACTTAACAGACCTTTTGACTTTATAAAAAAAAATTATATAAAAGACTTGTGTTAAAATTTTATTACATTTTGCTTGACATAACAAAACCAGGAACACAACATAAATCATTTGTCATATCTCAAAATCCTACAAGGAAAAGACATTATTTAATCATGAAGGTTAATGTGTCAAATAACTAGATACATACGGTAATAGTTGTAGTATGAATTAGAAAAGCTGAGTTTAAATCACGTGATTGACTAACTAAACTTAAATTTGTTTGCTCAGCCAGCGTAATAGGAGAAGAAACACAATGGAAAGAGGTTCAACATGCAATGGACAACCTTGCTCAGTCCTTAGAGTAGGTAGCTCCCGTTAATGATCAAGGAAAAATGAAACGGCATAAGAACATTCGCAATCCAAACTCTCAAGAAACAGTGAGTATTACAGTGTCCATACGGAAGAAGATAGTTCGCCCCAGAAATAGAGAAATAGTTGGCAAACAGAAGATGAAGCGGAGCAAAGAGAACAAAAAGATTAAGAAGGCCAACAAGCAAGCGAACGTTAAGGCACGACCTAAGAAAGTTTGTACGTTTTGTCACACACCAGGCCATGCCAAGGAGAACTGTTGGCGGAGACTAGGAGCATGTTTAAAGTGCGAAAGTCTAGAGCATCGGATCTCAGAATGTCCTGTACTCTCTCAGAGCAAGGACATGAGTTCAGAAAAACTTGAAACCACAAGGAGAAGTGACTAAAGCTATTAGAAGTAATCTTTCAATAGGATTAGAGTATAGTAAGAAATGCTTGAATTTAGTTGTTTTAGTATGACAAAACTTAGTAAGTTTTGCCAATCAATGTAATTTTGCAGGGATGACTATAGAGTTCTGTAATAAAAACCTTACATGATAAATAAAATTCTTGTTGTCTATCTTCATAATCTTCATACCCATCAACGTCGTCATACCTTATTATTCTTTCTAGGAATATGTACTTATATAATTTTCTGAGGGTTAAGGTTATTTCTTGGTGAAGGAATCTTAGGAGTAATATGCTACTACCGGCAATATGAAACATAGTAGAGAATGTATTTAATTGAATCCATGATCACAACTTGGTTTCATAAGATTTAAAATTGCTAATTCAGATTTCCATCAACTAGTGATGTCATGATAATAAGTTGTATAAAAAGTGTATACATTATATGACATGATAATTATGACAAGATTGGTGAGACTAACCTAGATTACAAAAAAATTTAAAATGTTGAAAATTTAAATTCTTGTGATCCATCCAAACTAGTCAAGGAGTTTGGAGGACCAAACTCTTTTCCTAGTGGGGGAGAGTTGTAACACCCCGAAAATTTAAAGTGTTAAGAAAATATGAATAAAGTGGTTATTATACCTTAGGATCGTCATTAAATTGGAATAATTAGAGTTTGGGTTGGATTTGTGGTAACCTACGTTACCCCAGTGTCGTTCACAGAGGTGCACGCTCCCACAGGGCGACACCGAAAAACTATAATGAAATAAAAATCTGAGAACACCATAATTTTCAGAAAAATAAGGAGATCTCAGAAATATAAATATCCAAATTTTTCAGCGCACGAATTTCAAGGATAAGCTGACGTGACTATTTTTCGGGTGATTTTTCACCTAGTGTAAAATAAAATCTAAAAATTAAATAAAAATCACCATAATTTACAAAACCATCATATTAGGCTATGATTAAAATTTTAAGACAAATGAGTACCATTTGAACATGTTCACGTCAAGTTTAATGGGCCAATTGAATTATTGGGCAATTACGGTTTGGTTTTTCTGGAATTTTCGGAGGCTTACGTGGGTGGCCCTGGGAAGGCCAGCGCACATGGAGGTGGGATTAACACGTTAACCCTTTAGGTGTCAACTATGGAAGCTGTGCATGGCAAACGTCTCTAGACATGGTTTAAGGGGATTAAAACCTTGACACATTGATGGCTATCGTGCCATCATGCATGGCCTGCGTTGAGAGTTATAAAAACCCCCCGATACCCAGCTTGCGAACCTTTCTAGGTTTGCTCCTGCTCCTGCTATGCTTTCCAGTCCCTTGTAGTGGGTGAATTGTTGTGGAAGTCATTGATTCTATTGGAGCTACTACTCCTGTTGGAGGTGCTGCGATCGTGGCTGCTCCTATTGCTTACACTCTTGTTGCTGCTCCAGTGCAACCCTGTCATCTCCTTTCTCCTACTAGTTGTGGGTTTCTTTATCAAGTAGAAGTGAAGGTCTTCACCTTCTCAAATCAGGTAGGATTCTCTTCCTTTCTCACTCTTTTCTAAATTCGTGTCTCCTACATTTGCTAAAGAATTCATGAACACCTACATATCTGCCTTGAACTTGGGAATTCTTAAGAGAACAGTGTGTCCATCTCTTGTAATTATGTTTTAGTATCTGTGTATGTAGGATTCGTTTCCTATTCTTCTTCCTTCCACATATCAGCCTTGAATCATTGGTGTGAAGTAATTTAGCATCAAGAGTATGTTATTTTCTAGATTCGAAGGGATCTCCATGATAGGAGTTGAACCCTTCATCATGTTTAAATTATGGTTTAGTCATGGGAGGTAGTACATCACTCCTTTACCATCCCAACTCGTTTAAATCTGAAATCATGATTGTTCTTATTATATAGTGTAGATTGGGCTATGACGGTTCTTTCTACTTTCTTCGAGCTGATTTATTGAGAGACTATGAAAGTCTCAAGTGAGTGTACCTTGATAAATAATATATGGAAAAATAAAATAGAGTTTTAAGAGAATTGCTCTTCCAGTAATTTCTCCTTTGAGTTGTCTTCCTTTTGGTCATTCTTGAGTGCCATCTTCCATGTTCTTTCTTTCACTTCCTTGTAACTTTGATTTAATTCTTGAAGTTGAGATCATACTTGTGTAAAGTCTTATTCATGTTAGGAGTTATAGAGGAGCTAGGTAGCACAATTTTTAGATGGTTCTAATCATTTTCTGAAAGTCCACATAACACCTGTCGACAGCCCTGCTACTTGCTGTCGACAGGGCCCTCTGTCCAGAGCCCAGAAAATGGAACCTGACAGGGGCTGTCGACAGACACTCCCTTGGCTGTCGACAGCCACTGAGAGGCTAAGAATTCAGCTTCTGGGAAAGCCATATCTTTCGACAGCAACACCTTGGCTGTCAACAGGCACAGTCAGTCCTGGAAATCAGTACCTACCTTGACTCATTTCTTGATCGGAACTACACCCAATTGTTCTAACAAAATGCTTACTCATTCCTAGATGTTTCTTCCACTTAAACACCTACTAAACCAGTCAAGTTTCCTTTCTTTTTACCATGAATCATTTCTTCAAAGTTTCGAACAAAATTGACCTTGTGAGATCATCAATTTTCTAAAATCAATGAAGGAACAGAGTTCCTTAATTCTTGTGTGTGAACCATGAGTGAATCCTTGTGTGTCCTTGATTCATTATAAGGATGAGTGTGTGATGATGACAAGTTGTGAGTTTTTGGACTCGTTCGAGAAATATGCCTGGCAAATAAAGGGCTGGTTCAGTCCTGGGGGGAGCACCCGAATTCGTCAGTGGCCGCGCGGGGGCGATGAGGACTCGTGGATGTTGACATGCATCAGTTCATGTTGATTAGTCATCACATCATGCTTGTGTGTGTAACCATGTGTCTGATTCTGAATTCAAGTGTTATTCTGAGTTGTGGATCCTGTTTCTAAGAGTTATGAATCTTGTTCCTAAAATACTCCTGCTCTATATGTGTTATTGAAGCTGACTCTTCCATTTGTTATAGTGAACATTCAGAGCAAAACATGTCTATTCTTATCTTGAGTTTATATATAAGTGCTAGCAATACATATTCGTTCTTACCTTCAGCATTTACATCTGAATCCTTTTCGTTTAGCGGAATTGAGTTCTACTGGGCTAGTTAGCTCATCAAATCCTACTTTTCAGGTATCTACAGTTCTAGAAGGCGGGAACTTTGGGATTTGTGTGTGGAGAGATCGGCCTTGGCAACATTCTTTTTTTTTTTGAGATTGTAAAGCAAGAATCATGTAACACCTACTGAATGGCAAATAATACGTGTTATTTAGTGAAGCTTCTGAGCAAATGTCCTGTTCAATCAGTATAATTTTACTCTTGATTTCTCGTTCGTTCACGTTCCGGCATTTATGGACATATTAAATGTCGTGACGTGACTGTATACCCCCCTTAAAACAATTTCGTCCTCGAAATTGGGACAAGCCCAAAAGATCCCGAGGCACAAAACGAAGCACAGGGAGCAAACGTATGACCAGCGCGAAAAAACCACTATGTCTCAACACGACTTCCTCATGGAAACAATCGCGCAGCCAAACACGCGTGGAGCACACGAAGCCGGAAAACCAACGGCTCACACAATGAGCTTCAAACACACGGATGGAGCACACAACCGAAAACTAATGGCTCACTCCAGCCACACGTGGGGCGCCCAAATGAAACGACAACCCCATAGGTGCCGAGCGATGCCAAATCTGGCCCGAACAGTGGAAAACGCCAGTCGAAAACTACACGGCTGCAGCCACCAACAGATCTCGCTGTTGGGACCAACCAATCAGCAACCCACTCTGTCGCCAGCAAAACTCAATAGAGGACACAGTTGCCGACAGCAACATGAGAATCGCCGGTCAGCAACTCACTCTATCGCCAACGAAACCTGACAGAGTATACAGTTGCTGACAACCACACAAGAAACATCTGAGCGTCAAGCACAACACTCACGGAACAACCTCACACTACTAGCAGCAGCTAGCACCGGTCACCAGCCCAATCGAGAAGCCACGCGAGTGATGAGGACCAGAGCAACGTCACACTCGTGGAGGATCCACAACACCCAAAATGACGTCCACTGTCACCACTAGGTCTCATCCAGACCTTCATCGTGGTCCGACAGGGACAGCAAACTCACGCGGAGAAACTTCAACACGCAAAAACGGCATCCACTGTCACCACTAGGTCTCACTCAGACCTTCCTCGTGGTCTGACAAGGACACCAAACGCACGCAGAGTCACAAAAACTAGTAGTTACATGCTCCACAACTTGGCACACTGCGACGGAAACACGGAAGACGTCTGAAGTCAAGCCAGAACTTGGCACCTCACAATGCCGACAAATCACTTGGTCGAGTACTAGCAAGCCAATAGGCCTTACTGTCACCAGACGAACCGACAGGAGACTCCGCCATCGGCTTCCAGACGCACCAACGCCATGCACAACCACACGGGAACCAAAACAACCACAGAGGTCGAGGACAACACGTCGACCTCAGAGGGACCCAAACCGAAGTAGGGTACCACAACCGAACACACTCGCTCCGAAAGCGAGAGGGAAAACCTGGACACATGCCACAACCAAAGCCTGGCATACCACCGATAGGACTACCTAGACAAGGCAAAGCAGCCACCCCATAGCGGCAACGGTACAACCACAAGGCACAGGCTAGCACAAAGTGTCCTAGAGGCGAAAAGCTCAACGCCTCCAACACCGAGCGAAGTCGGGAAACGACGCACGAATCTCACGATCAAGGCACACTGCACAACACACAGTGCCATCACAAGCACCGAGAACCACTCAAGGTACAACACAATGCACCAGGGCTCCAAACGACACAAAAGCGAAACGCTCGAGCACGAGCACACGGTGCTACCACAAGCACCAAAACTAAACGAAGTGCAACACAAGTGCACCAGCGGCCGAAACAACATGGGCTAAAAGGAATGACTCTTCACCAGAGACCCCCCAAAAGCCACATGCAAAGGACTGCAAGCATGAAAGGGCACAACAAGCCACGTCGGCCCCCAGCCCTTGAGGCACAAAAACACGAAGCACCGACTCTGCCGCATGGGGAGCAAAGGACCACAGCGACTCCCTAGTGCCCAGGAGCAAGAAGCACCACCTCTATCGCGACCGATAGAGAGACAAAATACTAAAATGATGACATGAAACGCCTCCAAGGCACGAGCCGAGGCACAACCGAGCATTCACCGAAACAATGCTTGCACGAGCAAGTCAATCAGAAATGCACAGTGGAACAATCCTCACACAGCAACCCAACAAGAAACGGGACTACCTCACACTAGACCAACATGGACCCAATGCCCCAAATTGTTCAGGCAGGTAGCAAGAAACCATCACAACGACAAACGGCACGAACAGGTCCACCGACCCATGGTGTCAAAAGGAAACGACAGCACGAGGGGAGCAACCAGCTCAGCCCAAAAATAACTTAGGGGAGATGACTCTACTAGAAGGTCGCAACAATGCGCACCCTGGCAACACAACACCACAGAAGAGCATCGCCACCCTGAACAGCCAACAGAAAGCAGAGGAAGGAGACACGTAACACAACGAGTCTCTTCCTCACGCAAGAGGAAAATCCACAACGCAAGACTGACACTTCCACAAGAAGCACAGTCATCCAGAAACCTACGGCACTCACCAGACCACCATCTGGCAGAGCACGCTGGGCACAAGAAAACAAAACAAACCATCTGAGCCACGGGGACACACAAAGTCCCGCCAGCGTAGCCGAGAAACTTGGAAACGAACAACGAGACAAGATGGCCACACAGCAACCAGACACACGGTCAGAGGTACCATACCTTGATCGAAAATGCCCAAGCAAACTGTAACACAGACAGTCCAACTGGCAACAACGACAACTCATCTCTACAAAGAGAGAGAGCAGCGACGACCAAAACAACACGAAGTAGCCTTGGGGAGAACCTCTTCTAGATCTACCTTACTCCCACTGTCCTCCTAGGTAAGGTACTCCTCTTCCAAGAAGATAGCTCTCCTGGCGACAAACACTCTTTGTTCACCAGGATGGTAAAAGTAGTACCCAGACGTTTCTTTTGGGTATCCAACAAACCTGCACTTATCGGTTTTGGATTCTAGTTTATCTGGGTCGTGTCTCTTCACATGGGTAGGACAACCCCAGACTTTAACATGTTTAAAATCAGGCTTTCTACCCTTCCATATCTCATATCCAGTAGAAGACACAGATTTACTGGGAACCCTATTCAGAAGATATGATGCTGACTCTAGCGCATATCCACATAGGGAAACTGGTAACTGTGAACGGCTCATCATAGATCGTACCATGTCTAACAAGGTGCGATTCCTCCTTTCCGATACACCATTCATCTGCGGTGTATAGGGAGGAGTCTATTGAGAAATGATATCATTGTCCTTTAAGAATTGTGTGAACTTTGTACTCAAGTATTCACCTCCTCGGTCTGACCATAGGGTTTTAATGCTCTTTCCAGTTTGCTTCTCAACTTCATTTTTAAATTCTTGGAACTTCTCAAAAGCTTCAGACTTGTACTTCGTTAAGTAAACAAATCTAAACCTTGAGCAGTCATCTGTGAATGTAATGAAGTATGAGTAGCCACTCTTGGCTTGGGTAGACATTGGACCACATATATCCGAGTGTATTAGTGCCAATATGTCCTTGGCCCTATCTCCATGTCCACTAAATGGAGATTTGGTCAACTTACCCATTAAACAGGATTCACAAGTTGCATATGATTCATAATCAAATGGATCCAAGTATCCATTCTTATGCAACTTTTGAAGCCTATTCTCCCCAATGTGACCAAGCCTACAATGCCACAGGTAGGCAGTGTTCACACTATTCTTACTTCTCTTAGGAGAAACATCAACATGGAGATTTGCATAAGAAACATCAAGTAGATACAAACCATTCACCAAATTTGCTAAAGCAACTAGTTTATTTCTCAAATAAACTGAACAACTATTGTTCTCAATGGTAAATTTGTATCCAATTATGTCTAAACAAGAAACAGAAATAATATTCTTAATAATGCTAGCACAAAGTAGCAATCATCTAATAAAAGTAAATCTCCTGAGGGTAACTTGAGCTTCACTATCCCCACAGTATGTGCAGCAACACTTGCGTCGTTTCCAAGCCTCAAGTTCACCTCGCCCTTGCTCAGCTTCCTTCTACTTGTCAACACCTGCACATCATTGCAGACATGAGAGGCACATTCAGTGTCTAAAACCCAAGATGTAGAATCTCTAACAGACAAGTGAAGATCTATCACATAGATACCTGAAGCTTCGCCAAGCTTCTGCTTCTCCTCAGCCTTCATTACAAGGTAGTCCCTGCAATTTCTTTTCCAGTGTCCCTTTTTCTTGCAGTGGAAGCACTCGCCCTTTTCTGCTCCTTTGCTTATGTCCTTCTTTTGTTTTTGCTTGGACTGCTTCTTTGCATTGCCTTTCTTAAAGGCTTGCACTGCTCTCCTCTTCTTATTGGACTTTCCAACCATGAGAACAGTGGACTTTTCCTTCTTAAGATTGCCCTCAGCAGTCTTCAGCATGTTCAACATCTCAGCTAAACTCACCTCAATCTTGTTCATTGTAAAGTTTACAATGAACTGGGAATATGAATCTGGAAGTGACTGGAGAATGAGGTCCGTGCTAAGTTCCTTGTCAAGAGGAAAACCAAGCCCCTCGAGCCTCTCAATCCACTCTATCATCTTCAGCACATGAGTTTGTACTGAAGACCCCTCTGCCATGCGAGCTCTGAACAGGGCTTTGGATATCTCATATCTCTCTACCCTGCTCTGCTCTTCAAAGAGCTCCTGCAAGTGCTGCATGATGGATCTAGCATCCATATTCTCATGCTGCCTTTGCAACTCATTGCTCATTGAGGAAAGCATGTAGCATTGGGCCAGAGTGGAATCCTCCTTCCACTTCGCAAATTCAAGCGTTTCCTCTTTAGGTGCATCTAGGGGTGGTTCAGCAGGAATCTCACCCTCCAAGACATAGGCAATGCGCTCAGACCTGAGGACAATCTTCAGGTTCCCGAGCCAATCCGAGTAGTTCGGGCATGTCAATTTGTTGGCATCCAGTATGCCTCGGAGTGGGTTACTCGACGACATTTTTGCCTATAAAGGAAATGTAAACACAATTAGCAGATGTTCATAATAATAATTAAATCTAGATTAGGACTTTAATCAAGATTAGCTCCCACTATTTTCCGACAGACTGTATAACCCTCAGATATACAGAATGGGAGATGCCGACGGCCTCCTAGTGGGGATCGGATTCTTACATACTCATAGCATGATCTTGTGGATAGCACAACAAACCATACTATGATCTGAAAGTGGTCAACTCTTGACACTTGCAACTCTTGCAATATCCGATCTTATTTCGGCCCCTGAACTTTAATGACCTTGTGGATAGCACAACAAGCCATTAAATCCAGTCTAAGCAATACCATCATTACGTAACGAGCATAGATTCGGATGTAGCTCTTGTGGATAGCACAACAAAGCTACACCGTTCCTCTACCCCGTTTAAGGCATCACCATGCCATAGTTTTAGTCTGTCATCAGATTTGGCAAGCCTTGTGGATAGCACAACAAACTTGCCCGATCTAATGGCAATCCTAAAACTATAATGATGGAGGGCCACGTAATTACATTACGGCTTAAAGTTTGAACGAAGAGGGATTTTAACATATTTTATCTTGGTCTCAATATCTGCTTGCTCTTGATATATAGAATTTGGAATATCATATATATTTAATTATATATATCATAGCACATTCCACACATATCACATATATGAAGAAAAACGATGGATGATCATGGACTTTAACCTAGAGTGGCATTACCAGAGCCAGTTGGTAATCCACATTTATGGCAAACATACGACAGCCCCACATCATATGCACTTGCTTGATGTGACTCTATCTCCAGGAAGGTCTTGCATGGTACTCTCCGCCAATCCGCTTCTTAATATTACAAGTAACATTTAAATTGGACTCGCAGGCCCATAAATATACATCAGATAATAATAAGAAACCTTGAACAAGTCAAGGGGAGTACACAACAGGAGGGAGATAGAATGTACAACCCGGACTTAATAGAGGGAGAGAGGGAGGCACGCAGTCCTCATAAATCACATCACAAGCCATAACCATCATCACATGAAATCTAGGTCCATGATCATCCATCCATACATCAACACATCACATGCATCAGCAAGCAATTATCACATAATTACTTCTGAAATAACTTTTATTTCAAAATATACTACTTATATTTTGAAAAACATTTAACTAAACAATTTAGCTAACATGGATAACATCTAATCAACATTAGATAAACGCCACTCACCGTTGCTGCATGAATCCGCCAAGATTTACTGTTAATTAATTTCACAAGAATCACATTCTTAAATTAATTAACATGCATTAATTAGATGAGAGGAAATAACTAAAACAATTTTAGAATTTCCTTAAACTAATTAAACTGGGGTTAAATGTCTAAAAATTAATTTATAGAGAGCTAAAACAATTTTAAAACTCTTAAAACTAATTTTAAAAAAAATAGAATTTTAAGAATTTTTTGGCTTTTAAACAATTTAAAAAACCATTTTAAAAACTTAAAAAATGTTTTGGGCTGGTCGGATCTGGCGCGGGCCGGATCCGCCCGCGGCCCGCCCGCTCTGGACCCGGGGGTCCGCCCGCGACTTACCCGCGAAGGGGCCCGCGCGGGTCACCCCCTCCCCCGAATGGGGGGGGGGGGGGGGGGGGGGGGCGCTAGGGTGAAACCCTAGCCGCCGCCGCCCCCAGCGCAGGGCCGGGCGACCCCACTGGCACCTGCGCCGTCACCGGCGGTCGCGACAGCGTTGGCGACGCCGGCGACCGCTTGCCATGGCCCCAGAAACCTCCTTCCCGAGCCCCTGCGAAAAAAAAAACCCCTCTTGGAGGCCATTCCCAATCCGCTGCGTGGACGCCGGATTCTGGCCGTCCAACGCCTGGGATGGGCTTCAGTCTCCGCCTCCGACATCCTGAGTTCATCTGGACTATCCATAGAACTCATCCAGGCATGAAAATATTCGAATCGCCCCCATCTTGGACTGTCCAAGAAGGGGAAATCAGAACGACAGAGGGATCTTGCAGACGTCCGTTCAGCCTCTACACAAGGCCAAACGATGTCTCAAAGGGTTATTTATGAAGCCCTTGATACCAAGAACGATTCCCAAGTATCAAGAACCTGTTATTCATCCTATGAACGACCCGGGAACGCAGCAAACTTGGTGATTCATGCAGAACGCGAATTGACGAAAAATGCATAAAATAACGTTCATGCTATGCCAATTCTGACCAAACCAGCAACCTGGCTCTGATACCACTATAAGGAATCATTCAGAGCGCAGCGGAAACGCGATTCCCTCCATTTGATATCGTTGCCGGCGGTCGGAATCGATCGAAAAACGGAAAACCCGCGTGGGAAGATCCGATCTTTACCTTTGCGGGGTTGCAAAACTCCCGAATCCGAGAAGAAGATTGCACCGGAGTCGTTGGTGCTGCAAGCCGTTCAAGTGTCCGGCTCTAGACGTATCCACGTGAGCTTCCGACGCAGACAGGATCTCCTCGATCTCCACGTGTCTTCCGGATCTCAGCTCCACCATGTTCCAAAGAGAGAGGTGGGGGCGCCCTAGGAGAGAGAGAGGAGGAGGTGGCCAGAGAGGACCCTGGAGCTTGGCCCAGGGTTTGACTCTCCACGTGCATATATAGACTCTGCGGTTTTTCACAAAAACCCAGTTAATGTCTATAACGGTCATCCTGCCCAGTCTACTCATAACTCTATTGCGTGTGACCCTCTAGGCCCAAGTGCTAGTTCAATTTTCAGCTCATTAAGTCCAATAACTCTTTATTGGCTTACTGTAATTAATTTAATATCTCATATTAATTAATTACGCAATCAATTATCGTCTCACGATAATTGACCGGGCTTCCAATCAAGTTGGGTGCCAAGCAACACCACTTGACCCTAGAAAGCATTGGGGTTCAGCAACCCATTCAAGGAACCCTTTCTGTTAACAGTTACCACGTGATTATAGTTCTTCGCTCGTACAATGCTCCCGAGTGCACTTAGGGTATGGTCAACAGTCAAACCCTAATATGCGTACTCACTTGGATTAGATGCCGCATAACAATATCAGAAAACTCCTTTTCTGATAAGTAGTCTTGCCCTGGCCAGGGACTCTCAGGCATCTTTCCCTAGAGCATTCACTCTCTTATTACCGAGAGCGAGCGATCCCATATTGACCACACAATCACCTTCGAAGGTATTCCACTATATCCGAACACTTAACTGATTAAGACCTCATGGCTAGGGATCTATAAGTCAAGGTCAAAACCCAGAAGTCCACCGACAAGGTGTCCTTGGTGTCTCAGGTCTAAGGACCAATCACGCCACTGTGACAATGAATCTAGCTGGTTGACAGTTAGGTAATATTACCATCCAGTGATCATAACAGATCAGTTCAGTGAACTCATTCTCCAATGAGCACCTACAGATTCACCTTAGTGTCTTCACACAAGTGACTATGAGACCAGTCACCCTCATCATATGAGCAGGTGCAATCTGTACTAGTCTAACCGGATATTCGATGTCCTTCTCGAATATCCTCCGACTAGGAACAATTAAGAATATATATTTAAAGGATATTAATCTCATTGATATGATCTCATCATAATTAATATCCATTGTGCATATTCATGGACTTCATAATGAACACCAAACGAATTACACATAATGAATATAACAACCTTATTATTATTATTAAAGAACAAAATTGTACAAGTTATGATTGGCTTGAGGACACCCATAACTAACATGTGGCGCCTACATTCTTTAGACCAAACGGCATCCTGGTAAAATAGTAAAGGCCAAGGTCGGTGATGAACGTGGTAGCGTCTTGGTCCAGAGGATGCATGCTAATCTGGTGGTAACCAGAATAAGCATCTAAGAAGCTAAGAAGCTCGTGTCCAGATGTGGCGTCCACCACCTGGTCGATGCGCGGAAAGGGGAAGTTATCCTTGGGCGTAGCCTTGTTGAGATCTTTGTAGTCCACACACACTCGCCATTTTCCATTGGTTTTGCATATGAGGACCACGTTGAAGATCCATCTTGGGCATTGAGCTTCCCGGAGGACCCCAATAGTTCGGCTTTTGACGACGTGATCCTGGATCACAGTCTGCCATTCACGATTAACGGGTCTCCGCCTTTGCTAGACCAGAGGCACCATTGGGTCCAGGCAAAGGCGATACACCATCACTTCCGGAGAGATTATGAGCAGATCTTCATCTGACCACGCGAACACGTCCAAATTGGCTAGTAAGAAAGCCTTATAGCGTTGTTGTTCGGCTTCCGGTAGTAGTGCCCTAATATAGAGGACATGTTCAGGATCGTCATCCACCCAAATAGGAAGCAGGTCCTCGGTAGGAGTTCCCCGGCTGGTGGAGGGTTGATCAGCGGGTGTCGGTATGGCTTCAGGAGCCGCGAGGGGCTGTTTGTCTCTCAGTGAGAGGACATAGCACCGTCGCGATTTGCGCTGACTACCGAGCACCTCGCCGATGCCACACGGTGTAGGAAACTTCATCTTCTGATGGAGAGACGAGGGTACGGCCTTAATCCGACCGATCAGGCCTCTGCCGAGGATGGCGTTGTATCCGGGCATGCTTCGGATAACCAAGAAATCTACCATCTTGGTTACACTCTTAGCACAACAAGAATTTGCGGGATTACCGACGGATATTTCCGACGGATTGTTTTCCGTCAATAAATCTGACGTATATGCCGACTAAAAATATCCGTCGGAACATCCGTCGGAAGTTCCGACGGAAATTGTCCGTCGGAAATATCCGTCGGTATACCGACGGATATTCCGACGGATATTTATAGTCGGCAATGCCGTCAGTAAAACAGCTTTACTTCCTCCCGTGAAACCCCCCACCCCCTTTTCCTCCCTCTCTCTCTCTCAAATAGGGACCGAATTTATTAGTCCTAATTCGGGTCCCTAAAATAGGGACTGAATAGGGACCGAAAAAGTTTGGTCCCTATTTAGGGACCGAAATAAATCGGTCCCTATTCGGTCCCTATTTTAGGGACCAAACTAGGACTGTAAATTCGGTCCCTATTTAGGGACCGAATAGGGACCGATTTATTTCGGTCCCTAATCGGTCTCTATTTTTAAATAAATTTTTTTAAATATACAAATTTTTAGGAAAATAACCTGCTTAAATAAAATCAATAATATCCACAACAATAATAATTGTCCACCATAAAATATCTACAACACAAAAATAATAAAAATATCCACAACAAAATAATAATAAAATGTCGACAACATCAACAATAATAAAAATATCCACACACAAACAATAATAAAATGTCCACAACATCAGAATAATAAAATGTCCACAATAGAATAAAATATCCACAACATCACAATATATAATGCCAACAACAATATAAAAATGTCTACACAATAATAATAATGAAATGAAAATCATGATGCCTCGTCTTCGTCTTCGTCTTCATCCTCGTGTCCTCCCACTCCACCCGATGAAGGAACCTACAATATATATATAACAATATAGTTAAAATTAATACTATTATAAGCAATAACTTATTTTAGAAGCATAAATTAAATAAAACTATAAGCAATGAAGGTCAATTAGATGAGTATTTCTAATTTTGGACCCTGAAACCGAAGTTCTTCAATTTTTAACTAAACTAACTTGGTTAAGACGACTTGGCGCGTCGCGGTCAAACCGGGAGTCCGAATTGAACTATGTCAGTTTCCACAAGTCACACTCATCGGCCCGACCGTGCTGGAACAAACCGGAGGCCAATCGGAAGAGTATTTCTAACATTGGACCCTCAAACCGAAGTTTTTCATTTTTTAACTAAACTAACTTGGTTAAGACGACTTGGAGCGTCGAGGTAAAACCGGGAGTCCGAATTGAACTCCGTCAGTTTCCACAAGTCACACTCATCGGCCCGACCGTGCTGGAACAAACCGGAGGCCAATCGAATGAGTATTTCTAATTTTGGTCCCTCAAATCGAAGTTTTTCATTTTTAAGTAAACAACTTGGTTAAGATGACTTGGACCGTCGAGGTCAAACCGGGAGTCCGAATTGAACTCCGTTAGTTTCCACAAGTCACACTCATTGGCCCGACCGTGCTGGAACAAACCGGAGGCCAATCGGATGAGTATTTCTAATTTTGGTCTCTCAAACCGAAATTTTCATTTTTTAACTAAACTAACTTGGTTAAGACGACTTGGAGCGTCGAGGTCAAACCGGGAGTCCGAATTGAACTCCGTCAGTTTCCACATGTCACACTCATCGGCCCGACCGTGCTGGAAAAAACCGGAGGCCAATCGGATGAGTATTTCTAAATTTGGTCCCTCAAACCGATGTTTTTCATTTTTTAACTAAACTAACTTGGTTAAGACGACTTGGAGGGTCGAGGTCAAACCGGGAGTCCGAATTGAACTCCGTCAGTTTCCACAAGTCACACTCATCGGCCCGACCGTGCTGGAACAAACCGGAGGCCAATCGGATGAGTATTTCTAATTTTGGTCCCTCAAACCGAAGTTTTTCATTTTTTAACTAAACTAACTTGGTTAAGACGACTTGGAGCGTCGAGGTCAAACGGGAGTCCGATTTGAACTCCGTCAGTTTTCACAAGTCACACTCATCGGCCCGACCGTGCTGGATCAAACCGGAGGACAATCGGAAGAGTATTCTAACATTGGACCCTCAAACCGAAGTTTTTCATTTTTTAACTAAACTAACTTGGTTAAGACGACTTGGAGCGTCGAGGTCAAATCGGGAGTTCGAATTGAACTCCGTCAGTTTCCACAAGTCACACTCATCGGCCCGACCGTGTTGGAACAAACCGGAGGCCAATCGGATGAGTATTTCTAATTTTGGTCCCTCAAATCGAAGTTTTTCTTTTTTTAACTAAACTAACTTGGTTAAGATGACTTGGACCGTCGAGGTCAAACCGGGAGTCCGAATTGAACTCCGTCAGTTTCCACAAGTCACACTCATTGGCCCGACCGTGCTGGAACAAACCCGAGGCCAATCGGATGAGTATTTCTAATTTTGGTCCCTCAAACCGAAATTTTTCATTTTTTAACTAAACTAACTTGGTTAAGACGACTTGGAGCGTCGAGGTCAAACCGGGAGTCCGAATTGAACTCCGTCAGTTTCCACATGTCACACTCATCGGCCCGACCGTGCTGGAACAAACCGGAGGCCAATCGGATGAGTATTTCTAATTTTGGTCCCTCAAATTGAAGTTTTTCATTTTTTAACTAAACTAACTTGGTTAAGACGACTTGGAGCGTCGAGGTCAAACCGAGAGTCCGAATTGAACTCCGTCAGTTTCCACAAGTCACACTCATCGGCCCGACCGTGCTGGAACAAACCGGAGGCCAATCGGATGAGTATTTCTAACATTGGACCCTCAAACCGAAGTTTTTCATTTTTTAACTAAACTAACTTGGTTAAGACGACTTGTAGCGTCGAGGTCAAATCGGGAGTCCGAATTGAACTCCGTCAGTTTCCACAAGTCACACTCATCGGCCCGACCGTGCTGGAACAAACCGGAGGCCAATCGGATGAGTATTTCTAATTTTGGTCCCTCAAATCGAAGTTTTTCACTTTTTAACTAAACTAACTTGGTTAAGATGACTT
The DNA here is from genome assembly GCA_014218235.1 of Colocasia esculenta. Lineage (NCBI taxonomy): Eukaryota > Viridiplantae > Streptophyta > Magnoliopsida > Alismatales > Araceae > Colocasia > Colocasia esculenta. Next base: position 26,105,687 of record CM024755.1, on the reverse strand, counting down.
GGAGCGTCGAGGTCAAACCGGGAGTACGAATTGAACTCCGTCAGTTTCCAAAAGTCACACTCATCGGCCCGACCGTGCTGGAACAAACTGGAGGCCAATCGGAAGAGTATTTCTAACATTGGACCCTCAAACCGAAGTTTTTCATTTTTTAACTAAACTAACTTGGTAAAGACGACTTGGAGCGTCGAGGTCAAATCGGGAGTCCGAATTGAACTCCGTCAGTTTCCACAAGTCACACTTATCGGCCCGACCGTGCTGGAACAAACCGGAGGCCAATCGGATGAGTATTTCTAATTTTGGTCCCTCAAATCGATGTTTTTCATTTTTTAACTAAACTAACTTGGTTAAGATGACTTGGAGCGTCGAGGTCAAACCGTGAGTCCGAATTGAACTCCGTCAGTTTCCACAAGTCACACTCATCGGCCCGACCGTGCTGGAACAAACCGGAGGCCAATCAGATGAGTATTTCTAATTTTGGTCCCTCAAATCGAAGTTTTTCATTTTTTAACTAAACTAACTTGGTTAAGATGACTTGGAGCGTCGAGATCAAACCGGGAGTCCGAATTGAACTCCGTCAGTTTCCACAAGTCACACTCATCGGCCCGACCGTGCTGGAACATCGGAGGCCAATCGGATGAGTATTTCTAATTTTGGACCTGAAACCGAAGTTCTTCAATTTTTAACTAAACTAACTTGGTTAAGACGACTTGGCGCGTCGCGGTCAAACCGGGAGTCCGAATTGAACTATGTCAGTTTCCACAAGTCACACTCATCGGCCCGACCGTGCTGGAACAAACCGGAGGCCAATCGGAAGAGTATTTCTAACATTGGACCCTTAAACCGAAGTTTTTCATTTTTTAACTAAACTAACTTGGTTAAGACGACTTGGAGCGTCGAGGTCAAACCGGGAGTCCGAATTGAACTCCGTCAGTTTCCACAAGTCACACTCATCGGCCTGACCGTGCTGGAACAAACCGGAGGCCAATCGGATGAGTATTTCTAATTTTGGTCCCTCAAATCGAAGTTTTTCATTTTTTAAGTAAACTAACTTGGTTAAGATGACTTGGACCATCGAGGTCAAACCGGGAGTCCGAATTGAACTCCGTCAGTTTCCACAAGTCACACTCATTGGCCCGACCGTGCTGGAACAAACCGGAGGCCAATCGGATGAGTATTTCTAATTTTGGTCTCTCAAACTGAAATTTTTCATTTTTTAACTAAACTAACTTGGTTAAGACGACTTGGAGCGTCGAGGTCAAACCGGGAGTCCGAATTGAACTCCGTCAGTTTCCACATGTCACACTCATCGGCCCGACCGTGTTGGAAAAAACCGGAGGCCAATCAGATGAGTATTTCTAATTTTGGTCCCTCAAATCGATGTTTTTCATTTTTTAACTAAACTAACTTGGTTAAGACGACTTGGAGCGTCGAGGTCAAACCGGGAGTCCGAATTGAACTCCGTCAGTTTCCACAAGTCACACTCATCGGCCCGACCGTGCTGGAACAAACCGGAGGCCAATCGGATGAGTATTTCTAATTTTGGTCCCTCAAATCGAAGTTTTTCATTTTTTAACTAAACTAACTTGGTTAAGATGACTTGGAGCGTCGAGGTCAAACCGGGAGTCCGAATGGAACTCCGTCAGTTTCCACAAGTCACACTCATCGGCCCGACCGTGCTGGAACAAACCGGAGGCCAATCGGAAGAGTATTTCTAACATTGGACCCTCAAACCGAAGTTTTTCATTTTTTAACTAAACTAACTTGGTTAAGACGACTTGGAGCGTCGAGCTCAAATCGGGAGTCCGAATTGAACTCCGTCAGTTTCCACAAGTCACACTCATCGGCCCGACCGTGCTGGAACAAACTAGAGGCCAATCGGATGAGTATTTCTAATTTTGGTCCCTCAAATCGAAGTTTTTCATTTTTTAACTAAACTAACTTGGTTAAGATGACTTGGAGCGTCGAGGTCAAACCGGGAGTCCGAATTGAACTCCGTCAGTTTCCACAAGTCACACTCATCGGCCCGACCGTGCTGGAACAAACCGGAGGCCAATCCGATGAGTATTTCTAATTTTGGTCCCACAAATCGAAGTTTTTCATTTTTTAACTAAACTAACTTGGTTAAGATGACTTGGAGCGTCGAGATCAAACCGGGAGTCCGAATTGAACTCCGTCAGTTTCCACAAGTCACACTCATCGGCCCGACCGTGCTGGAACAAACCGGAGGCCAATCGGATGAGTATTTCTAATTTTGGTCCCTCAAATCGAAGTTTTTCATTTTTTAACTAAACTAACTTGGTTAAGATGACTTGGAGCGTCGAGGTCAAACCGGGAGTCCGAATTGAACTCCGTCAGTTTCCACAAGTCACACTTATCGGCCCGACCGTGCTGGAACAAACCGAAGGCCAATCGGATGAGTATTTCTAATTTTGGTCCCTCAAATCGAAGTTTTTCATTTTTTAACTAAACTAACTTGGTTAAGATGACTTGGAGCGTCGAGGTCAAACCGAGAGTCCTAATTGAACTCCGTCAGTTTCCACAAGTCACACTCATCGGCCCGACCGTGCTGGAACAAACCGGAGGCCAATCGGATGAGTATTTCTAATTTTGTTCCCTCAAATCGAGGTTTTTCATTTTTTAACTAAACTAACTTGGTTAAAATGACTTGGAGCGTCGAGGTCAAACCGGGAGTCCGAATTGAACTCCGTCAGTTTCCACAAGTCACACTCATCGGCCCGACCGTGCTGGAACAAACTAGAGGCCAATCGGAAGAGTATTTCTAACATTTGACCCTCAAACCGAAGTTTTTCATTTTTTAACTAAACTAACTTGGTTAGGACGACTTGGAGCGTCAAGGTCAAATCGGGAGTCCGAATTGAACTCCGTCAGTTTCCACATGTCACACTCATCGCCCCGACCGTTCTGAAAAAATCGGAGGCCAATCGGATGAGTATTTCTAATTTTGAACCCCCAAACCTACCTAAGTTCTCCCTTTTTAACTAACCTAACTCGCTTAACAAGAAATTGTGTGTCGATCAACCCAAATTAAAGTTAAACTAAGTTAACTAAGTTAACTGTTAAAATTAAACCTCTGAAATAAAATAAATTTACTCACGTGAGGGGCGTGTGCTGATGTCGATGGTGCTGCCTGTGGAGGAGGTGCTGCCTGTGGAGGAGGAATGTTGATCTGGGAGAAGGCCTGGGAGATAACCTGGGAGAGGGACTGGGAGAGCTGGGCCTGTAGTGCATCGGTCACCTGCCTCTGCATCTGGGCTAGACGAGTCTCCATCGAATCCGTCAGACGAGACTCTAAGCCCGATATCCTACTGTCAATGAAGCCCATCAGCTGTCCTGGAGAAGTACCTGGAGTACCAACTCCTGCGTGGAATGCACTGGTCTGTGACCCTGAGCTGGATCCTCCAGATAACACCCGGCTCGTGTCGATGCTGTGCCCAAAACCATACACATGGCCTTTCTTTGGGGCCCCAGATGCCCCAACCCATACCTCAGGATCTAACGGCGGCTGCTCGTTCTCCCCGACGTACTTCTCTGTCATTTGTTGGCTGTATGACTCCTGCAAGAAAGCAGAAAAAACAATAGTAGTTAATATTCATATTAATGTGAAAAATTAAATAGTGAATATCTTCTAAATACTTACTGCAACCACTCGGGCTCTATCGCTAATGTATGCATCCGTTCCTTTTTTCTTGTGTGTTCTATCGAACACCTCGGAAAATGTCGGCTGCCTTTTAGCTCCTTCTCCTATTTCACAGAAAAAACATGACATAAATGAGTACCTTTATAAATCAAAGAGACCAGAAATGGACAAATTACTTACCAATCTGGACTAATGGGTCGCAAAAGAGACAGACCCACCAGTATGCATGTTTGCTTCTGGATTCGCAGCCCGATTAACTTTCATTATTGAGGATGTTTGTTGCCATCTCTCTGCAGCCCAGATGTTGCAAAGAGTTTCCCAATATTCTCCCCTCATCCAACTGGGCGCCCGCTCCCTCCAAAGAGTCGGGCCTGCACTCTGAGAAAGTTTCTCTGCATTTTTTCTCGCGTTATACATCAAATGCTTGAAATTTGATCTTGCGGTCATCGTCCATACAAATCGAGACCGCGCCTCGTCCGTACGACTCGTGAATCGATGCTGGCTCTATATACATAAGAGTTAGTAAACTGCATGTATGAATACGATAAGAATTAAATTACAATACGAAATTACATACCATGAACATCTGATACAAGTGCTCCTGAAACTCCATCGGAAAATCATTGAATCTATGAATTGGCCCAGGAAAATGTGCTTGTAACATTCTTGTGATGAATTGAGATGCTTGAGTAGGCTCTATTTTATCACTGCAATGATGTAACTGCATAATGTCAATTTCTGAACTAAATTCACTTCATTGCCGATAAGAAATACATACTTGTTGATTACGTACCCATTAATCCAGACCTCCCGAAGAGTGCTCTCATAAAAACTACATCTGCCCTCCTGCAGACTACCAGCATCCTCTGGCACCGAACCTAGAAAATAATGATGAACAACATGAGTAATGTACAAAAATACTAAATAATGACTACAGAAATACCCTAACAGTTAAATATACAAATCTACTGGTGCATCTGGAGAATGTGTAGAGTGACCTGAGCATGTGACATTTTAATGGCATCAGAATTAATGCATACATTAAAGTATAACTTTACATATACATACCAGCTACTACAGGAGGAGACTCGGAGGATGCACCAACAGCTGTGACTAGAATAGAACGCATAAGTAATGAGGAAGATGAAAGCACAATAAAAGTACATTTGTAAATATACATACCTGCAGGCACGGTAGGAGCAGAAGAACTAGAAACTGTAGCAATTCTAATAACATTAATAATATATATAAATAATTACTACAAAAATACTTGGAAATTGAAATATACATACCTGCAGGCACGCTTGGAGATGCAGAAGAAGGACCAACAACTGTAGCAATTCTAATAACATTAATAATATATATAAATAATTACTATAAAAATACTCAGAAATTGAAATATACATACCTGCAGGCATGCTAGGAGATGCAGAAGAAGGATCAGCAACTGTAACAATTCTAATAACATTAATAATATGTGTAAATAATGACTAAATTGCTGGGCTTGTGTGGCTAAGATGAATGGCTCATAAGTATTCAATTTTGACTTATGTTTAAGCTCGACAATCCCATGTGTTGTGTCATTTCGAATGGAATTCGGATCAAACCAATGACACTTGAACAAGAATATATGATTGTCTTGTCCTAGATATTGCAATTGTAGGATCTCCTCTACAATACCATAGTAGTCATACTCACTTTCATTGTATGTACTTCCTTTTACGCATACGCCACTGTTCATGGTAGATTTATTCTGCCCATAGTCTTTGTATGAAACCTATACCCATTGACAATAAATCCAGGATAATTCTGTGCAATTTTGGATGGGCCGTAGGCTACCTGACGAACTCTTTCATCAGTAATTAAACCTTCTTGCACCTGCGTGTAGAAAAGGCTAGTTATAAAATGAAATGAATTTTGTTGAATACTCTTTGACGGTGTACACTTACGCGTTCTCTTAGCCATAAGGCCAATGACTTCTCTCGTTCTTTTTCAACCTCAAAATCAGTGAGTTGTGGATTTTTTGTATTAATTCTGAATCAAATTGTCTGCAATATGAATAGCAGATCACATTGAATAGGTAGAATAAAGGCAA